>LR991025.1:13884641-15105206 GCA_905163495.3 Cosmia trapezina | reverse complement strand
GGTAAAGAACTATTTTCTGTATTTTTTCAAAATTTTAGGCTCAGTAGTTGCGGAGATAGGGGGGGGGGGAATGGTCAATTTTCGTCTATTTTCTTAAATAACTTCAAAACAATTTATTTTAAAATTATAAAAAAAATGTGTTTGAGACCCTCACAGTAAAACCTATCATTTGATATGTCACACGGTACAGTTTGCAAAACTTTTTTTTTAATTGTACTTATTTTCCCCCATATTCAAAATTCATTTATTTAGGTTATTTAGGTTACATGTCAGTGTTTGGGTTACCAAAATACATATGGGTACCAAGTTTCAACTTAATCAGTTCATTAGATTGCAAATTGGCTGTGACATACGGACAGACAGACAGACACACGAGTGAACCTATAAGGGTTCCGTTTTTTCCTTTTGAGGTACGGAACTTTTATGAGCGTCAGGGGCACCGCTTACGATGTTGATCACTATTTGTATGCACTTTAGATGGTCAGCGATAACTTGCAATCCATCTCCCGAGATTGCAGACAAGAAGTTAAATGTCAACGTCAATAAAGTAATGTTATTAATGGTATGTGTTGCAGATGTTGCTTCCTAAGTACTAACAATGACATAACTCTGCCAAATAAGTAGGTACAGAAGGATATCTACATTTTTTACCCATAGAGGATCAGTAGCACTAACGTAAGTATAAAACATGTAAAATTATATAACTAAAAATGTGTATTCTCGTGACGATAAACGTGATTCGTATAATAAATGCATTAATGTCGCAAACCGACGCCGACGCGTCGACGCTCTTGGTTTTCCCAGAGCCGCGAGGACAACGGACGATGCCGTGTGTAGATACAGCCAACTACCAATACACAAACATTTGTTAATCTGTATCTTTTTTTTCTTATTACGATGTTGGATCAAATGTTGGGCTTATTGTAACCTTTTAAGGATATTTGACGTATAGGCAGTGTCAAGGTCGCGAAGGTGTGACCGTTAGTGAGCCATTCACATGCACAGCCGGTGTAAATATGACTCATGTGTATTTTCTTAGGAAAACTATGTTACAACAGTGTAATTACACGTAGTATTTTATTCGTCTGCCATTTTGTTAGGATTCGCAAAATATTTGTGTCACTTGAATTGTGATGAGAAGTTTACGCTACCTAATTTGTAAGCTTCCGAATTGACATAAGTTTAATCATATTCAGTTTACTACTGTCTGCAATCATAGGTCATTTGAGGTTTAAAAAAACGCGAAAATATTATTATTATGTACCTATATTGTACAAAACAAGTTTTTGCTGTATAACCTCAAAAAAATTGTGTAATACAGCGAAAACGTTTCGGAGTATCGTGTCGAAATTCTACACACCGTGTAATTTTTTTAATTAAACGCATAATTTTAATATAAATTAATGTTATTAATATAATTATGAATGGATATTACTTACTAAGTTCCTTCCCGTGTTAGGATGTAGCCGTCCTTGTTTTTAACACTATAATTTCGGTGATTTTAACTTGTTCTGCACGATACGTCCTCCTCTCGGTTGACTCTACTATCGTCTGAGGCCATTTGCATTTACTAAGGTATATAAACATCATGTTTCTGCATACTCACATTTCTTTCCAATAACTGGGGACGCGGGTTTTTGTTTACATAAAACTAGTTATCTTGAAATTTGGCAATGACGTTGATAACTTGGTTTATCGCTGCGATTCGTGAAGAACCTTTTACTAATATTATTATTTATTTGCTATGGTGGTAAAAACCCAGTTACATACATAAAAATCTGATTTATGTAGACCTCTGGTCATTACACCTCACCGAATTTGATTAAAATATATACCAACCTGTGTTAAATTTGCATATTTTGTTGTAGCAAATTTTGACATGGCTCACAGGCCCACAGATTTGTTTGCTGGTATATACCCCTTAAGAGCTGAAAAGGACAGCAACTTTGCATACCTACAGTCATAATTTTCCACTAAGTATTCCAGCATTTTGGCAAAACGGTCCCTTAAGAGGGGAGGTGGCCTACGATTCTCCATACAAAAGTATTCCCCGTTTTTCTTCCTGAATAATGCCTCTAGAGCAATCATTTTTAGGGTTCCGTACCAAAATGGTAAAAAAGGAACCCTTATGGTGTGACTCAGTCTGTCTGTCTGTCTGTCTGACTGTCTGTCACAGCTGGATATCTCAACAACTACTAATGCTATCAACTTGAAATTTGGAATAGTTTTAGATGACGTTTACCCAACTATTTTGCAAATAAGAAAGAAATACAAAAAAATGTTTTTTTTTGCAACAGGAATTGAATAGGGGTCTTAAAAATTCAAAGTGTTGCTACTAGGGCATGTGGGGTATCATTAAAGAACGCTGTTTGCACATTCTCAAACATTTTTTTTTTAGGCCGCATAGTTTTCGACTTTTGATGAAAAATGTTAAAAAAAATACCGTTCCCCCCCCCCTTATCTCCGAAGTTTGCAAAGACAAAAATCTGAAATTATTCTATGTGATAGAAGTTTATGTAAAGATTACAGGAAAAATAAAATTATGTCTCTAAATAGCACACTTTGTCAGAAATCGGAAAGGAACCCTCGGTGCGCGAGTCCGACTCGCTCTTGACCGGTTTTTTTTTTCATAAAATCTAAGTTTGCTCGTCCCTGTCATTTCCTTATTAACTTGATAACTTATCAAGTTTAGACGAAGACAAAAAGTTCAGTTAAAAGAAGACTATTTATTACTGTTTAACGATTTCGCTTTTTTTACGTTAAGCGCCCGCTTGACGTAAAAATAATTGTATCGATTTCATAAAACATTATCTACATTACAAAAACTACCTAATAGCTTAGATTATAAAAACTCGCCATAGTGAGTTAGTAAACATCAACAGGAAAACAAAACGTTTCTCTAAATTATCATTTGTTAATTGATAAGCATAATAAAATTAATTTATCATTTTCCTATACCTAATCACCAGACTGAGAATTGCATATTTATTCAAATGTATAAGTATATGAACTTTGATATCATACTGGCTGTAAGAACCGGATTGATAAGTAAATTCATTGTAAAAAAAAAAAAACTAAAACTGCATCTATTTTGTTCGGAGTTGTATCTACAGACAGACGATTTAAGTACGTGCCTCTACGTGTGATGGTACTTAATTACTTGCCTAGCTTCCAACCTTGCTGACTGATAAAATTTTACTGGCTTAGCTTATACAAAATGACCGTAGGTACCGACTTATATGAGCAAGTATGAAGAAGTTTGTATAATAATAAATATAAATTCCTGATTATGCACATTCTGATTACTTAATATTATTAATACAATCGCAGTCGACTCTTACTTGTTCTCCGCCTTACGCATTCATTCTTTCTTTGACGTCTTCTTTTTATTTTTAACCGACTTAAAAAAGAGGAGGTTATATGTTCGTTTTTATGTACTTTTCCGGTCTATTTTGCGTCATTTGCCGCTTAAGCTACGGTTTCCTAGAAGAAAGGTGACCATCACTAACGGCTGCACTGACGGCTGTCATGAAAATGATGGCAGTGGCAAAGATTTAAATCGTTAGATTCGCGCTACCGCGTCAAAAAATACTCGCGTTTCTGATTCGTTTTGACACCTCTGACACACAATGACGCAGTGACTACACTTGATTGTAATCGCAACTCTAATAAATAATGTGTGACCTCACTCTTCTCAGTCTGGACACATTTTCTTGCGAGGTTAGTCCAAGTACGGTGAGGGCAAATCTAGAGATTTAAATCTTTGGGCAAAGAGATTTGACTTAATGTCAATTACTGATGAAAATTACAGATTTTCATGGCGGCCGTTATAATATGACGGAACCGCTTTCCTAGGAAACCAAAGCTTTAGACAATCATGATAAGTAATCAGTTTAAAACTATTCAGCCGAAAGTCGTCCACTGTTGGACATAGGCCTCCCCCAAGCACCACCACTTCAACCGGTTCTGTGTTTCCCGCATCCAGCGAATTCCTGCGGCTTTTACAAGGCCATCGGTCCACCTTTTGGGAGACTTTCCAACGTTACGTCTTCCGGAAGACGTGTTGTAGTCATCCAATATTTAGAATTAAATAGCACGACGTTCAAATCCGGGCAATTACCAATGTGACTTTTTCAATTCATATGTACTTTCTGAGTTTATCTTGGACATTACTGGCATCGGTGAAGGAAAACATCGTGAGGAAACCTGGACTTATAGTTAACTAGCTGCACCCCGTGGTTTCACCCACGTAGACCGGGATGAAAAGTAGCCTATGTGTTAATCCAGGGTATAATCTATCTACATATCAAATTTCATCTAAATCGGTCCAGCCGTTTGAGCGTGAATAAGTAACAAACATACAAACACACACACACAGACTCACAAACTTTCGCCTTTATAATATTAGTGTGATGTGATTAGTGTGATAGTGTTAATGTAATAGTGTAATATTAGTCTGAAATCACCAACCCATCTTGAGCAAGCGTGGTTATCAATGGTCGTGCCTTCTCTGGATGAGGAGAGGCCTTTGCCCTGCAGTGGGAAAATAATAGGCTGGTATTATGGAATTATTATAATGCACCTATAGAGTATGAATTATTATAATGCATCTATAGAGTAAAAAAATGTTATATAGGTACCTTATGTTATTACATTTCACCTCACTGCTAACTAATCGACACACATTTTTAGCTGTAGATTCGTCATTAAGTAAAGATTACGCATGTATACCCCTCGACTTATACTTACTTAGGTACATAACTAAAGCCACCTATGAACTCGGGATTTCCTTCTGATTACATCTCCCGACTTTGACTGGTCATTACTCGACTCCATGGTACACTATACTGATGTCATTAGTAACAATAACACACAATGAGATGAAGCCATAGACCACAAATCTGTAATAATTGGAAAATCTAATTTTCCTGCCATTGTGCAATGTATTGTAATGATGATCATTGCTTGTTTGCTAAATGTTAATAAGGAATTCATAATATATTGGTTCATATTTCTATCTACTTGAAACGCAGGTAATAGGTGAACTTTAATAGAAGTTGAAATATGCAAGTGCTATAAATACAACTTGACATTACTTTGCATAAATAAGGCTTGTATCACAGATCATTTAGAAGTAGAAGATTAGAATAACAAAGCTGCAAAACAAGTTTCAAAAAATGAACACGTTTTATAGATCAAGGAAAAAAAACAGTTACTAGTCTATGACAAATAAATTTATTGTAGTTTTAAAACATAGGTGATAGGAACATTGTTTTGTTACTATCCTTATATTGTACTTGTCTGAGTATAAAATGTATAACTAGAGTATTTACACTTCAATAGCTCTGTTCAATTGTATAAAAATACTATAATAAAGTAAATGCTAAAGTAATTACAAGCAATAAATTAAAGAGACTGTTTACCTACTAGGAATATCAAAACATAATGAACTTAACGTTTTACTTACAAAAATAATGTCGTTCACTTCGTTTTAAGATTCAATTAATTGATATCTTAGATGATTGGAATCAATACTGTTTGCAACAATATTCAGGATATAGAGAAAAACTTTACTTCCCTGAAACACGAGAAATAAGTTCGTCACGAGAATACGTTCAAGCGTATGTAAAACTTGTTCATGTAAAAAGAACGGACGGCACTTATAGTATAACATAAATTAGATACTATTATAAGTTAAGCTCGGAACTGAAATTGAGAAGTTTTCTTTTAAACGGGATGTCACATTTACACATAACAGGTATTCGAGCATCAATTAAATCTTTGTCCATAGAACATCTGGAACCTTTCAATCACTCGCAATATCTGGTTTGGGTCACAAGGGCTCCCGTACCCTGTCAAGTCAGGGCACCCCTGTATTGCGAAGCAGTCGTACACAACCTGTGGTTGATGACAGCAGGTTAGGATGGCACCATCACAGCGACTTGGAGGTGCTAAGCCAGATTGAGGCCTGTTTCGAGGAGGCTGTGTGTTTTGAGGCCTATTCTGAGGTGGTCGTCTTGTAGATTGAGGCTGAGGCCTTACAGACGGGGTTTGTGAGCTTGGTGCCTCGGACTGGGGTCGATTCTGGTCATTCGAGTCACTCTGAACGGTTCCATGATCCACGGGTGGTGCAGGTCTCATGGGTCTATTCAGTCTGATAGGATCAAACGAAATCGGTCTACTGAAGTCTACGCCCTCTTCTGAGTCGGATTCATTTACGACTAAACCCCAATTTTGTCTATCATCTTCCATAGCAGGCCAGCGACTCGCTACTTCAACTGGTGTTGTGTTATCAGTGTTCTCACCGTCATTGTTACCGGGTGTTACGGGGCTTTCAGGTTCTGGCGTAGTTGGGTTTTGATTTTCGTTGTTACAATTACAATCACCAGTAGGTATAAAAAGCACTGGGTAGAACACAGGAAAGTGAGCTGGCGGCGGCTGTTGCGGCGGCTGCCTCACAAAGTGGGCTATCTCTTGTATCCGTCGATGTATTTGTGCTAAGGGATCTTCTCCGTAGTAACCAGTATTCGTACCTTCATCTCTTTTATTATAGCCTGGGTTAATATATGGGTTAAAAGGAGGAAATCCATATGAATATGGATTATACCATCTCTTGTGTCGTTGCGTTTCGGTGGAGTTGTTGTCACTTTCAACTTCCTTCGGTTCTGAGTCTGAGTCAAGCTTGGGGTCAGTTTGTTCTACTTTGGGTTCGGCTTGTTCTACTTTGGGGTTATCTTGTTCTACTTTGGCGATTTCTTCTAGCTTGCTGACGTCATTTGGTGCTGCGTAGACGTATATTTGCAAGATGAGAATGCCGAGAACAGTGTAGTGTAGGCTCACCATCTGGAAAAATAAGAAAATATCTTTTTACTCCACGGCTTTGGAAAGAATGCCTAGCAATCTACTCGTTCTGCAGGTGTTTAATGTCATATTTTACTTTTATTCGTATAATACTTGTAAAACTAGTTTCAAAATTTACGAAATACTCCAAAATCTTGTATACAGGGTGTCCGGTAAAGAATGGATAACCTTGGAATAGCATATTACAGACATGATGGCCGTTCTTAAAAAAATATAAAAAAAAAAAAATTTTTTGGAGACTCCAAAAAATCATAATGTACGCACGACAACAGATCAAATTTTCAGTATAAGCTGATCTCACATTGTATAGGATTTCCTTACAATGAGAGGTCAGTCTAAACTAGAAATGTATAGCTTGATGTGTAGCCGTGTGTACCTACTAGTGGGGATATTTTTTTTTTGTATTTTTTTAAGAACGGCCATCATGTCTGTAATATGCTATTCCAAGGTTATCCATTCTTTACCGGACACCCTGTATATATAAGGTTTCGCACTCAGGTTTAAAACGCTCAAAGCCATTAAATACGAATTTAAATTGCTCTTGGGTACCGTTATTAGGTGTTGCGATGCTTACTTATACAATGTGAAACATTCTAATTAATGTTTGTAAAGCTTAAATCCGATTTATGGTAAGATAGCAATGCAATCTCCTGAAACATTGCACTTTTTATGTGAATCGGGTTATATCTGATAGCTCTTGTTGAGTTAATTCCATTGTTCGCTGGGGAAGTAAAGCTTCGGAGTAATCTTTGTATGCGTAGGTAGGTACTTAACAGTATCTTACGATTACTAAAACTTGTATCTGGATTATTGATAAATGCATTGCTGCATTGCATTGCATTGTACTAAAACGTTTAACATGTACTAAGCTTGTATCAATGTTATATTTGAAGTTTGGAAACTCTCGCGTGTATAACGTTCAAGATTTCACTATTCCAAAATCAATACTTTAATTAAAATGAATTACAACATCTTTCCATTCAATATATTTTTTTTAAATTCATCTCTAAATTTTTGCCCGTTTGATAGCGATGCGCAATATAATAACTAACCAAGATCTATTGAGTCTTTATTCTTCTAATTGAAAGGTATCCGCATATAATTGTCTAACCTTTCTTCCTTTCTTTTAGAGCACAATATTCACTCCATTTCCCACAAAAGATCTAGTTTTACATCTAGGTAAGCTTACACAGCAATTCCTTAGTACCGAAGAGTCAAAGTTTTTTCAGACCACCACGGCTATTGTCTCTCTCACAATCCGCCTGGCACCGTTCTTATTCCCATTACCACTACTCTATCGGAATGAGCACGGTTGAATGCCTTCCAACTTACTAGTAATTATATTGTCTTTCAAAATTTAACGATAAAACACACTGAATGATTACTTTATAGCTTCGGCATAAAATAAATTGAAACTTCGTTGTTCGATATTTGATTTTCAGAGAACTAATTGTTGTCAATCTCGCTTTAACGTTGACGCCATTTGTAAAACCGTTAAAATATTTTTTGTTTGTAATTTCTACCATCGTAAAATTAACAAAGTGTGTAGGTAAGTACTTAACTTTTGTGCCAGACTGCATGTTTCTAATTATCCAAATGTGTCGCCGTTAGAAAGCTTTTGAGCGAAAATGAGGGCATTTCTAACGTTCAAACACTAATCGGTGACAATTAGAGGTATATAGGATTATGTACACGGCTATGATTATCGCCGAAAACCAGTATACTAAGCAGGTTTCTTGTTCGTGTAATTGACGAAGGAAAATCTAAGACAGTTCATTGCTTTCCCTTCATTATCTATGTGGATTCAATCGGAAATTTTCGACTCATTAAGACTCATTTAATGTTTATGGATTATGATTAGAGTTTATCAGCATCATCCCTTTTGGTTGATTGCAAATTGTAAGATTATTATTAGGGTTCCGTACCTCAAAAGGAAAAAACGGAACCCTTATAGGATCACTCGTGTGTTATAGTATCTACATACTTCTACTACATACATACATACTACATACATAACCTTTACTTACACTTCATCCATTTTTATTTATCTTTTATAAAGATTTATATTCATATATTGCGAATTGGTCTAAAACAATTCGTTTTCTATAAATTTTTCATTGTTATGACACTTACGTCAGGTTGTCAAGCTGTCATTATTTTTTTCTTCTATCTAACTATCTTTCATAGAGTTTCATAATGGCATAGACTATGAACGTTTCTTTTGATTTATGTAATCTAAATTCTTTTTATCAATATGTTAGGTCAAATATTGTATTTTATAGATAATTTTGATTTATTATTGAATAGCTGTATCTTAAATTACTTTTATAAAATTAATCCACACACACTCGAAATTCATCGAAGAGGTTAGAGGTTTTTCAACGTATATTACTGGCAGATTCAAGCATTGACTGTGGCGTTTGGCATTCTGATGACGGAAAGCTTCAAATGTGGAAAGGATCTGAAATTGGAAGACGATTTCGAAAAACGCTGCCTGATCAACCGATGGATGAAAGACTCGGAGACGGTCAGTTCTGCTCCGGAAGCTATAAACGAAACATCTCCTAAAAGTATTCTTCGACCGGGAAAACTAACCTAGTGACTAAAACTTACCCGACTGCGGTCGATCCCTAAAGGAGGGTTATAGAAAATAACCATTAATTTATCGGAGCGATTCAATTGAAAATCTTCCTCTTCCAAACTATCCGTGCGTGTTTGCCTAACCTGGACTTACTCAAATTACTACTTCAAGCTAACCTCTACCTTCGCGTTAAATAACTGTGTGTGTTAGGTAGGATTGTTTTTTAAAAACCGGTCTGTATTTTTTATCTTTTAATATTTAATATATTGTTTCAAGTCTTACTTTAGCCCCCTTTTATTTCTGTAGGCTAGTAGATTTGTTACAGTCTGGCGCCCAATATAAAATCAAAGCTAGCCCTTTCAAATCTTTTTCAAAATTCTAAAATATACTATCTCTAGTACTATTTCTTTTCGGACTCTTATTTGGCTTAGTCTCTATTTTTTATATTACATGTATTAGGTTTCAGGTAGGTCTAATACTAACTTACTTTTCCTCTTCAGCACATACTTAACAAACAAACTTATACTACACCCCCACACACATTCCTTTACCCACTGGTAATTGGCATCCATTCTTTGCTTGCGAGTGTTCTTAAAACCATTCGTGGTCACTTTCAAGTTGAGTTTGGCTTACTCTAGGACGTATTATAGGAGAATATCCTATAATCGTTACCACCTACACATAACTCTCTACTTCTACATCATTATTCTGCACCCCACACACTTGCACACCACTACGGTTACCCACTGGTAATCGTACCCATTCTTCGCTTGTGAGTGTTCTTAAAACCATCCGTGGTCACTTACAAGTTGGGGTCTGGTTTACTCTTCGACGTACTATAGGAGAATATCCTGTAGTCGTTTATACAAACCTAATATCTATATAACACCTATTACAAATACTTCACTATTCTACACTCTTACACACATACAACTTTCTATTTGCTGCCTCTGTGCCTTTCTTTTTGTTTGTGGTTATTTTAAAGTCGCATCATTAATTAGGATCCTCTAGAGTCCTCTTAAACCCTCTAGGAGACCTCTTAAACCCTCTATACTACGGGACCTCCTCTATACTAAGGGACCTCCTCTATACTAAGGGACCTCCTCTATACTAAGGGACCTCCTATATACTAAGGGACCTCCTATATACTAAGGGACCTCCTCTATACTAAGGGACCTCCTCTATACTAAGGGACCTCCTCTATACTAAGGGACCTCCTCTATACTAATGGACCTCTTATATACTAATGGACCTCTTATATGCTAAGGGACCCTCTTAAACTCTCTTGAGTCGTCTTTAGCACTCACTCTCTTGAGTCGTCTTTAGCACTCACTCTCTTTGAGTCGTCTTTTGCACTCATTAACCCTTACTTACCTCCCTTTAAAATATTATTATCCTATTTAACATTAATTCTTAATAATGGATATAATTATTTTCTTTCAACTTTTAAACAAAGCTGAGTTTGAGAAACTTCCCAGAACTTTTTAGAAATATTTTCTCTTTTGAGATATTTTCTTTAATTTATTACTTGAATATTTTTATTTTTTTAAATTTATTATTTCACCCTTCAACATTAAAATACTCCCTCTCTCATTTAAAACTATTCGGTAAAAACTTATTCCACCTTTTTCTTTTTGAGCGGTAGCAACTCCCTAATTAAGCCTCTAATGCATTATTTTCTGAGCGGTAGCAACTCCCTAAATAAGCCTCTAATGCAATTTTATTTTCTTTCTGAGCGGTAGCAACTCATTAAACAAGCCCCTAATGCATTCTCTATCCTTAGAGGTATTCTTATATCCTCTAATTCTTAAACTAAGTCTCCCTTGAGCCTTTCTTAAACTTGAACTCTAACTAACGAGTTCTCTCTCTTAAACTAAGTTTTTCTTAAACTTGGGTTATTCTTAAACTCAAACTAACTTGAGTTTTCTCTCTTAAACTTAAGTTTTCTTAAACTTGAGGTTTTTCTTAAACCTTGAATCTTTTGGAGCGGCTAACAACTCCATAAAAATAAGCCCTTGTTAAATATATTTTATTAATGGTTTTAGACGTGAGCGGATTACAACTCCGAAAATAAGCCTACTGTTATTGATTTATCAGGTTGAGTAGTGATCATTGAATGTGAATCCTACCTGACCTAACTTCGTAAGATGTCGGTGTGATTGAATGAAGTATGTACGTTTTGTGAATGCTGTAATATTTTTAACCTTCAAAATTTTCAATTGAGTTGAAAATTTTCTCGGGGTCGATGGGGAAATATAGTATCTACATACTTCTACTACATACATACATACTACATACATAACCTTTACTTACACTTCATCCATTTTTATTTATCTTTTATAAAGATTTATATTCATATATTGCGAATTGGTCTAAAACAATTCGTTTTCTATAAATTTTTCATTGTTATGACACTTACGTCAGGTTGTCAAGCTGTCATTATTTTTTTCTTCTATCTAACTATCTTTCATAGAGTTTCATAATGGCATAGACTATGAACGTTTCTTTTGATTTATGTAATCTAAATTCTTTTTATCAATATGTTAGGTCAAATATTGTATTTTATAGATAATTTTGATTTATTATTGAATAGCTGTATCTTAAATTACTTTTATAAAATTAATCCACACACACTCGAAATTCATCGAAGAGGTTAGAGGTTTTTCAACGTATATTACTGGCAGATTCAAGCATTGACTGTGGGTTTGGCATTCTGATGACGGAAAGCTTCAAATGTGGAAAGGATCTGAAATTGGAAGACGATTTCGAAAAACGCTGCCTGATCAACCGATGGATGAAAGACTCGGAGACGGTCAGTTCTGCTCCGGAAGCTATAAACGAAACATCTCCTAAAAGTATTCTTCGACCGGGAAAACTAACCTAGTGACTAAAACTTACCCGACTGCGGTCGATCCCTAAAGGAGGGTTATAGAAAATAACCATTAATTTATCGGAGCGATTCAATTGAAAATCTTCCTCTTCCAAACTATCCGTGCGTGTTTGCCTAACCTGGACTTACTCAAATTACTACTTCAAGCTAACCTCTACCTTCGCGTTAAATAACTGTGTGTGTTAGGTAGGATTGTTTTTTAAAAACCGGTCTGTATTTTTTATCTTTTAATATTTAATATATTGTTTCAAGTCTTACTTTAGCCCCCTTTTATTTCTGTAGGCTAGTAGATTTGTTACAGTGTCTGTCTGTCTGTCTGTCCGTCTGTCCGTCTGTCACAGCCAATTTGCTCCGAATCTAATAGACCGATTAAGTTAAAATTTGGTACACATATGGATTTCTGTGACCCAAACACGTACAGCTAAAGTAAATATATGAATTTTGAATATGAGAGTCACTTTTAGGGGGAAAATTAGAAAATTAAAAAAAAAAGTTCTGTAAACTGTACTGAGTGACATATCAAATGAAAGGGCTTACTATGAGGGTCTCAAATATATTTTTTTTATAATTTTAAAATTTATCGTTTTAAAGTTATTTAAGAAAATAGACGAAAATTGACCATTCCCCCCCCCTTATCTCCGAAACTACTGAGCCTAAAATTTTGAAAAAAATATAGAAATTAGTTCTATACCTGTAGATTACAGGAATACTTATAAGAAGTCTGTGGTCTTAAAATAACATGGTAAATCTATATATATAAAAAAATCAAAGTCCTGACTGAGTCACTGACTAATATACCAACGCACAGCCCAAACCAATGGACCTAGAGACTTGAAATTTTGCACATAGATACCTTATATAGTGTAAACATCCACTAAGGAAGGATTTTTGGAAATTCCATACCTAAGTGGGTAAAACAGGGGATGAAAGTTTGTATGAAAAATCCTATCCCTTAAGTTAATAGACTTGAAACTTAGCACGAATATTCATGTAAGTAAATTATAAAGTTTATCATTTTTAGTTTTCCTAAACTACCCCCTAAGGAGGGATTGGGGGTGTCAAAGTTTGTATGGAGGAACTTTAACACGCGGTCCGATTAACTCAAAACTCAGTTTTTATCCTTGAGACCAAAAATTAAGACTAACGTGTATTAGGGTTTTCCAATAATCTACCCATAAGGGGTGAAAAGTTAATTTTATAGCGGAGGCTAAATTAAAATTGGTGTAAATAATGTTTGAGTCAAGTTATGGAAACATACCAGACGATTTTTGAAATTCTTTAGGTATCTGTGTTCGTGAAAACAGAGATACAGTTTATATGAAAAATCTTATTAATTTGGTTAATGAACTTGAAACTTAGCACAAATACTTGCATAAGTAAGTAATAATGTTTGTCATTATTAGTTTTTCAAAACTACGCCTCAAATGAGGTTTAGGGATGTTAAAGTTTGTATAGAAGAATTTTAAAGCGCAGCAGTCCGATTAAAAAAATGGTACTTTGAGTCAAGTTAGGAAACTTGCCAAACGAATTTTCACCGATTTTGACGGCATATAGCTGATGTTTTAAGGAGTAACTTAGGCTATTTTTATTTTAGAAAAATAAATAGAGTTCCGCGCAAGAAAATTAAAATCCATAAAATCAGACAACCACGTACAGCCCAGTACAAACTTACTAAGCCTCCGCTGTCTATTACGGCTATAACAACAAATAATAAAAATAAAGCAAAGTTAAAAATTTAAGGGGTCGGTCCCCATACAATAAACTTTTAATTTTGAAAAAAAAAAAAAAAAAAATCTAGCATTTGGGGTGACATGTCATTATTTCATCACCGCTGCTCTCAAAACGGTGAAGGAAAACATCGTGAGGAAACCGGCTTGTCCTAGAACCAAAAATTCGAAGACATGTGACATCTACCAACCCGCACTGGGCCCGCGTGGTGGATTACGGCCCACTCCCTCTCACCAAGAGGAGGCCTGTGTCCCAGCAGTGGGAACATTATAGGCTGATTATGTGTTATGTGGGGTGTCATCGTCTAGAACTCATCGAGTAGAGTACAAACATATTTTTTTTTATCTTTTAAAATTAAGAAATAGGGGGCCGTAAAAGTTGTAAATTTTAGACCATTTTTGTACGAGCTCTAGCGCAACAATTCAACAAATTAGGAATTTGAAACTTCTTTATACCATGTAAGTACCATGAATACTGTATTTAATCAACAATACTGAAAACTGCGATTCATAAGGTATTTTGTTTAAACATGGGTGATTTTCTGCAACTGCAAAAAATAACCTCGTAATTCACAGTATCATTATAAAATAAGTAAAAAGTTATCTTTGCGATTGTTAAACATATAATATGGTACGGAACCCTTCGTGCGCGAGTCCGACTCGCACTTGACCGGTTTTTGAACCCTAAATCACTTGACTGAACTGAAGACAGTTAAAAGTTAGTCCAATGGAAGTTAAAGTATCAATTGACATTAATTACCATTTTTATCGAAACCTAAACCAAATAGGAAACGACCCTAGTTGGTTCGAGTCTGATATAAAATCAAAAATCAAAATCAAAAGTCATTTATTCAAACTAGGTTGAGATTCCAGGACTCGTCTGCTCCACCGGCCATCATTCCTTCGACCACCGGCCATCGGTCGAAGGAGCGATGGCCGGTGGAGCAGACGAGTCCTGGACTGGAGATCGCGTATCGGAAAGCGTAGTGTGGGACGCCCTCCAGCTAGATGGACCGACAACCTTAAAAATGTGGCTAGGACAGACTGGATGCAGAAGGCGGAGGACAGGGTGTTGTGGCGCAGCCTGGGAGAGGCTATGTCCAGCAGTGGACTCCGATAGGCTGAGTTGATTGAGGCTGAGAATCAGCAGTTTCTGAGCGTCAAAGTTACATGAGACAGTCCCCCAAAACGCAATAAAATACAAACGATATAATAATATTATCTTTGTTCATGCGTAATATTTATGTGTCATTATCACTATTATTCATACACTTTTTACACTACACTAACTCAAAGGATTTTGTTCGTTTTAGAAAGCGGAACGGACTTGTGTAAAGTATTACAATCAACACTATTCTCAGTTTTAAAATAATTATCACGTAAGTTTTAAGTTACATTAAAATTGCTAATAAGTCTTATAGGCTCGATTATAATTAATTACTTATTAAGAATCTGGTTCCTTTTAATACGCATACATACTCACGCCTTCTTCCCATGGGGTAGGCAGAAACTACAAAACGCCACCTGCTACAATCCTTACAGGTAGTCCTTTTGCCTCGTTTACGTTCATACATCCGGTCATACACGCATGCCTGTTGCAAGCACTACGCACCTGTCCATTCTGAAGAAAATCACCATTAAGGTCATTAGGTCACTATACATATAATGTGGTGTCGGCGTTTCCACTCACATCTGCCTTGTTACCTTTTGATAGTCACCTTTCGTTCATCCTCTCAACATGACCAAACCATCTAAGCCTATTCTTTTCAAATTTTGCCTCCATGTACTTACTTCTAAAAAAATCACAAATAATTGAAATCGTTGAATTTACACAATTTTAATGGTAAGAGTTGAAACTGCAATATGATAAAAACTATTCTTTTGGCAGCTAATTTAATTGTTATGATTTTAATTTTATGATTTGATTTTATGATTTTGTTTTTATTTTACAATCTTAATTTTAATTTTATTTATATTATTTTATTAATTATTACATATTTATATATTTTGATTAATTTGAACATAATATTATGATCTCAATGGATTGAAATAAATTATTTTGATTGATTTGATTGATATAGGGTGACTGCCCGTCACTGTATATATACCTACTAATTATTAACCGATAATTAGTGACAGATACTTAAAACACATGATAAGAAACAACTTTTACTACGGAACCAAATCTGAAATCAAGCAAAATGTAAGGAACAGCTGCTTTTTTTTCGTGATTTCAGATTTGGTGCCATAGTGAAAGTTGTTTCTTATTACGAGTACAATCATGTGCTTAACTATCGGCACTAATTACCAGTCACCCTATATTAAGAACTAGCTTTTGCCCGCGGCTTCGCCCGCGTGGATGTCGGAAAATATCCCATGGGATCGTTCATGTGGAAAACATAAGTAGGGCATATCCCTAACTTAAGAAATGCTGGGTTTCCCATACAAACTTTCATCCCTTTTATCACCCCTTAGGATTATGTTTTAAGACAAAAAGTAGCCCATGTCCTTTCCCAGGATGCTATCTATAGCCTTGCCAAATTTTATCGAAATCCGTGCAGTTTTGTAAATTTTAAAATCAACCCTTATTTTACCCACTTAGGGGATGATTTTTAAAAAACGCTGACCCGCATATTTCTTAACTTCTTACCAATAGCATAAATTTGTTATGCCTAACTTAAGAAATACTGGGTTTCCCTTACAAACTTTCATCCCCTATATCACCCCCTGTAGTATTATTTTTGAAAAAAATAGTATCCAATGTCCTTTCCCAGGATGCTTTATAAAGCCTTGCCAAATTTTGTCGAAATCCGTGGAGTTTTGTAAATTTTAAAATCAACCCCTATTTTACCACCTTAGGGGATGATTTTTCAAAAACGCTGAACCGTATATTTCTTTATTTCCTATCAAAAGCATACATTTTAATTTTCACATCCCTAACTTAAGAAATACTGAGTTTCCCATACAAACTTTCATCCCCTATATCACCCCCTGTAGGATTATTTTTTAAGACCAAAAGTAGCCTGTGTCCTTCCCCAGGATGCTATATAAAGCCTTGCCAAATTTTATCGAAATCCGTGCAGTTTTGTAAATTTTAAATCAACCCCTATTTTATCCCCTTAGGGGATGATTTTTCAAAAACGCTGAACCGCATATTTCTTAATTTCCTACCAATAGCATAAATTTGTTATGCCTAACTTAAGAAATACTGGGTTTCCCTTACAAACTTTCATCCCCTATATCACCCCCTGTAGAATTATTTTTCAAAAAATAGTATCCTATGGCCTTCCCCAGGATGCTATATAAAGCCTTGCCAAGTTTTGTCGAAATCCATGCAGTTTTGTAAATTTTAAAATCAACCCCTATTTTACCCCCTTAGGGGATGATTTTTCAAAAATGCTGAACCGCATATTTCTTTATTTCCTATCAAAAGCATACATTTTAATTTTCACATCCCTAACTTAAGAAATACTGAGTTTCCCATACAAACTTTCATCCCCTATATCACCCCCTGTAGGATTATTAAAAAAAAAAAAAAGTAGCCTATGTCCGTCCCCAGGATACCATCTATAGCCTTGCCAAATTTTATCGAAATCTGTTCAGTGGTTTAGGCGTGAAAAGGTAACAGACAGACAGACAGACAGACAGACAGACAGAGTTACTTTCGAATTTATAATATTAGTATGGATGTTATACCTACACAGTCCCATAACTACAGACTAACTACTATTGACGTGTAAAAGTGTTTGTACAAGCCTACTTACAGAAATAAATCATTTATCATTTAATTATCATTTACAAAAATACCAGTGACTTGTTCACAAAGGCAATTATTACAATTAATAATTGCATCTATTGTTATTTTTTGTTATACCAATTATAAGGTGTACTTTCCCATGACAAAGAATGATAACCACTTCGCGTATATACCTACACATCAAATTACATAAACATAATAGCTACTACATATAGTAAAATATTATATACAACATATTCTTATCATAAAAAATCACGATAACGTTTACGTTCGTGATTCAACGATAAAAAACAAGCATTTAGAATTAAGAATTTAGAATGTCTGGCATTCTAAATTCTTAATGACAGCTTGTTTTTATTCATGAACTAGCTGTGCCCCGCGGTTTCAACCGCCATTCAATTTAACAATAAATGTAAGTGTGTACATTGTGTGTATGTGTTTTTTTGTTATTTTGTAATATGTTATATGTATTAGTTTATTGTTTATATTATGTTGTGTATTTTTTTTCTATGGGCTTTCAGTTGCCTGAAAATAAAATGATTGATTGATTGATCATTTAAAAGAAATCAGATTATTTATAAATAATTTACAGTTCTTCGGCATACCTACTTCGTATTCGCTTAGCGTTCTTTCTGACTTTTTTTCGTTTTGCTCGACTCCTAGGGTCGTAGCGTGATTTTAAATAGCCTCCTCAAGAATTAGGTTATCAAATGCTATGAGATTTATTCAAATCCGACTGGTACTTCCAGAGATTAGTCGCGTTCAAACAAAAAAATAACGACCTAAAAGCCATTAAACTTAGTAGGAAACTCTTGTTAGTGTCGGTTTTAGACATAACAAATATCTTAAAGCGAATTTTTATGTCTGAGCTTCGTTGGCTGTCGAGTACTTGTGACGTAGTACTAACCTACCTAAATGAAAACCTATGTAAAGATTCTGATTACATAATTATTGTCTAACGATTTGTCTAAAAGTCATTGCCTCTAACGTGAATATTAAGAAAATTAGTTTTTTGTAATCATCGTTCTAGTGGCCATCTTACTTTTGTATACAGGGTACAGGTATCAGAAATGGGTGATCATATTGAGGGGTGTGGTACAGACCATCAAACTGAATAACTTTCTCCATGGGACCAACATCGTAGGTTATCGCGGTCAAGAAACCGATAAATTTTTCGCGATTACGATGTTGGTCCCGTGAAGAAAGTTGTTCAGTTTGGTTGTCTGTACCACACCCTTAAATATGATCACACATTTCTGTTACACGCTGTATACTGTGCCATCAATCTGCAATCTGCCTAGCCTTTTCCCAACTATGTTGGGGTCGGCTTCCAGTCTGACATGATGCAGCTGAATACCAGTATTTTACATGGAGCGACTGCCTATCTGATCTTCACAACCCAGTTACTGGGTAATAATACTATATCCCTTGGTAAGACTGGTTGTCAGACTTTCGGGCTTCTGACGACCCGTAAAGACTGTCAAAGATCCACGAATGACAGCTGGGACCAACGGGTTAACGTGCTTTCCGAGGCACGGAGGAGTCGCGGTATGTAAAGATAGTCACCCATCCACGGACCAACCCCGGCAAGCGTAGTTTAAGCTGATGAACTTATCAAAATAAAACAAGTTGATATCCTAAATGTATCTAAGTATGGTTATTTTAACGAGAAACAATATTTTGTGCTAGGGGTAAAGTATTAAGTACACAGTTTACAGGTAAACTATGCCCCCAGTAGCGCCATCTAGTGACCTTACTAAAAGTAAACAATTTAATGCAATTTGAGGAGCTATTCTACTCATTACGCCAAAGATCCTCATCAGATCTTCACCAAATTTGTATGACACTAACTTCAAGTTACTACCTTTCAAATAAAAAAGGAAACATCGAAATCGAGTCTCATGAGGTGGAGTTGAGATATCCAGTAGCCCACTTTTACCCCCTTTTGGAGAAAGTACGCCTCCAATCAAAAATCCCCGACGACGAAAAAATCTATAGGTACATATAGTCGTAAACCAAGTTTTGTCCAGATCGAGTGTAAAATACGAGCTGTGGAGGAGTAGCAACCAACTGACAGACGAAAGCAAATTTTGCCAGACTTGAAGCAGAGACGCTTTGCTCGCTCGGTCAATTATGAATTATGATTCACGCAAAGAGTTCTAAATGAAAAGTTCCATGAAAAGAAAAAGTTTTGTAACTTCACAGTCGTGTGATAAAACAAATTTATAGGTTATATTGCCTAGGCTTTATAGCCTTTTGATAAATTACCGTCTTATTGTAGCCATAATTCATTATTATTTAATAATTTATGTTAATTTAATTCAATATTCCGAAATATTCACAGATTTATGCTGCTAACTGTACAGGCTTCGTGTTGAAAGTACTTAATTAAAACTTAAATGTCGTTTGTAAGGTTACGCGAATATTTCGCGGTGTGTTACCAAGTTTATGCCATCAAAAACAAATTAAACACGAATTACTTGTACCGACTTGTAGCGACCTTAGGTGTATGATTTTATACTTTGGTTTGATGTTATTATTTTATGCGGTATACCTATCAAAAATATTAAATTTGCTACACAGTTTTAAAGAGGAATGGATGCTGTACGGTCTACGTACATACATTGACCCTACTTCTGGCTGACAAGGCGAATCAATAAGTTCACTTGTCTAATCTGGACCGTACAGAGGCCTTTGCTTTGCATTGGTACAGTACAGGCTTATAATAATAATAATAGTGTCCCACCCCACGTTGACGTGGTGGGGCTTGCTTGTTCCGAACTCTAATGTGCCGGCAGAGTTTATTTTGCCGAATCAGGTCAGGGGCGAGGAAGCCAGACCAGGGGGCCTACTCCCTAAGTCCGTCCGTCTTCCCGACCGTCCGTTCATCCGTCCGTCTGACATTACGATCCATCAAAAGTGTAAAAGTAAAATTTTTCGGACGGGCAAACACACATCGGGAGTAGGGACAACTGGCAAATCATGTTGTCATACATTCTTCGTTCGGGCCCCGAACCAATCATCCATCCGTAGGTGATACGGAGTAGGAAACGCCCGTAACGATGCCCAAACTACGGGCTTCGTGTGTAGGGAGTAGGTCCCCAGGTCAGGCGCACTTCGCATTTGAGGTATGAAGCTACAAGTACGCGGCGGGCTTGACTTGTCGAGCTAATTCAATGTGGGCTGCCGCGCACCGGCCGGCTCGCACGTTAGTTCGTTACTCACTCACGCGCCGCGTCGTAAAAGAAGACAACCCTAACGAGTCAGAAGGTATAAGAGTTACGCGATAGAAAGAGAGGCAACTTCTAGGTGAATATAACTGTAGGTAATTAACGCTGTGCGACCTGAATTGCACTTTATTGTGTCGTAGTATCGTTTTGACCAATATGATGCAAGTTTGTTTTTCATTTGATTTGTTGTTATTTTTTGTTACACGCCCTGTACGTACACAAATGCATAATTGTCTCTAATTGGGCGAAACCAGGAAGGGGTGTAGTCTTTCACTAGCTGTGCTTCCGCAGAAATATTTTCCAAACTGAGCATGCTTAAGTTTTGCCAATAGTAGGTACCGAATAATAAACCACTCTACCAAGAAAATGCTTGTGTCCCTTAAGTGTCCCTGTAAAATCATAAACAAGTGAAAATCATATTGATAATTCTGCTAGCTATGCTGCTCCAATTTATTATAGGTAGGTGTACAAAATTCAATTTCAGAAACGTTCATCCGAAGCGTAATAATTATTGAGTTGTCAATATCCGGCAATACAAATACGTTCCCTACGTCACACGGTCCTTATTGCTATTAAATTGCGATAAATCGTGTATTATGTACTGCATTTTGATCTCTATTGCGAACACGATAAAATATAAAAGCGTGTGTCGAGCAAGGAGTGCTGAATTTATGTTTTACTAGATTTTGTCCGCGGCTTCACCCGCGTGGATGTCGGAAAATATCCCACGGGAACGTAGTTACTACTGGGAAGTCCTTTCTTATTCCTTGTCTACATTATAAAGGGAACCTCTGTGCAAAAATTCAGCTTTCTAGGTTCAAGGGTTTAGGCTGGGCGTTTATGAGTCAGTCAGTCAGTCAGTCAGGACATCTCTTTTAATTTTTTTTATTTATATTTAATTATAGTGTATTCCTGTACATCACTATACTCTTCTAATCACAAATCAGAACAACAAATTGTTCCTAAAAGATTGTCACCAAGTTAGTCCCATCCAAAAACAACATGGGTCCATTGTTTAATAGGTAAGTAACATCAAACCATTAATTGTCCCTTATAAGAATTTGATAGAAAAAATCGGCCATTGAATTGAATACGATCGGATTATATTGCTTTGGCACGACAATCATGGGCGTATTCGTGACTCATTGTATGTAACCCGTGTATTTATGGCGTAATACTAATAGCAGAGTACCTATCGCAAAAGTCATGGAAATCGTGAGTCGAAATGTGAGACGGTAATTTTGTGCCCAGCTAGATAGCTTCTAACCCTACAGTGCATTTTCATTCGTCGAAACGAAACCTCAGTTTCTCTTCTTTTTAAATGACTAGCTTCTGCCGGCGACTTCGTCCACGTGACATTTCTTCTTCTAACATAAAATAAGTCCTATGACACTCGACATTACTGTAACTTTCCAGTACAGTAAAAGAATTTTCGGAATCGGATCAGTAGTTCCGAAGATTATAACCCCTCATACAAACTCACAAATGTTACCTCTTTATAACGTAAGTAGCTTCTGCCCGCGACTTCGTCCGCGGATTCGTTTCTTGTTTTAACATAAAATATGTCGTATGACACTCGGCAATACCGTAGATTACCTACCCTCTACATACAAACAAATTTTACTTCTTTGTAATAATTAAAAAGGGGTTTATTAATCTTCTACTATACTTTATTATAATTATTATAGTATACACGTAGACAATAAAGTATTAGAAGATGAATTATAAATATGGAAAAATTAACTAGCTACTTATTGGTTTATTGGTACTCTAGTTCACTTTTTTCCGACGGAGACATACCTACGTATCTTTAACTCAGTAGGAAAAAGTAAACTATTTAATGTATTAAAGTCTATACTTTAATAACATTATGATTAGATAACAATCACTTAGAATAATCTTAACCTCCATTGTATACAATAATTTAATTAAAATTAAGGTTTCCGCCATTTGATCACATCAAATTTGATCATTTGTAGCTAAGATTTGTAGTTATATTAGTTGCATCGTTTTCCGCGGGGGAATGAATTTCCGGGCTGTCAGAGTAAACTAAGCGAAACGGAAACAATTTTTTATCGTAAATCGTTAAAATCTCGTGTTGGAGTAGCATTTTATAAAAACAAAATACAGCTAGAAAGATTTATTTTTGAGTTAAGTATAATATTTATAGTTAAGTATATTATTATTTAATAAAATGTTTGTGTTGAGGTAAAAAAAAACTGTAGCAGAACTACGACGACTATCGCTGTATTTTCGTAATTAGTACAGCTTGCTAGCAGAAAAATCAATCAATCTGCCTAGCCTTTTCCCAACTATGTTGGGGTCGGCTTCCAGTCTAACCGGATGCAGCTGAATACCAGTATTTTACATGGAGCGACTGCCTATCTGACCTCCACAACCCAGTTACTGGGTAATACGATACCCCTTGGTAAGACTGGTTGTCAGACTTTCGGGTTTCTGACGACCCGTAACGACTGTCAAAGATTCACGAATAACAGCCGGGACCAACGGCTTAACGTGCTTTCCGAGGCACGGAGGAATCTCGTTATGTAAAGATGGTCACCCATCCACTGACCAACCCCGGCAAGCGTAGCTTAACCTGACGGATCGACCCGTGCAGCTGTTATTACTTAGCCACGAGCTCCTCCTCCAGAACTAAATAAAATAATGCGATTAGTAACAAAAGACCTAATAAAGTTCCCATAAGCTTGTTTTTCTTGTTCGATTATTTTAACGCCTAAAATGTACGGCGTATAAAGTACACACCTAATCACAGCTTCCATTTTAAAGGCTATATTAAATACGCCGTGTACCTATAAACGCCATTGCGGAATCCAACAGCTATGGGTATTAACGTGTCATCATTTTCTAACAATTGCTTCGTTAGATTCAGCAAATGACATCCACGTGCGGTTTTAGCGACAGCCTTGGTAGGTACTGCTGAAGATTCTCCTCACATTTTAAGATAAAAGGGCACAAGTGTGGTAACAGTATGTTAGAATATTTAACGAGACAAGCATTTAGTATACTTATACTCAATCTACGGAAAGCATAACATTGTTTTTCTTTAAAAAAAACTTAATGCGGATGAGGTTATAGCGAGGCTACAGAATAGATACCAAAATAATTCATTAAAACACTATTCAATAATGACTATACAAAAAAAACGAATTTTAAAGAAAGAGATTGAAACTATGACTATGAAATAGGTAGGTACTTGGGTCAGGTTTAAAAAAAATCTGCTGTTCCCTACATTTTGACGAGTTATGCGAACATAAATGTACGGAACAGCTGATTTTTTTTCACGATTTCAGCTTGGTTCTATAGTAAAAGTTGTTCATAATGAAGAGTACAATGATCCCTTAAAAGGATGACAGTGTTTACACTTACACTCTGTATATGCTATTTCAAGGTTATCCATTCTTTACCGGACACCCTGTATGCAAGTTCAATATGTTCTGTTTGATTTTCTGTATGTAACCTTCCCAAATAAATTATTCTTTATAATTAAATGATGGTGAAAACCGCATCAAAATCCGTTACGTAGTTCAGAAGATCAACGCGGTCACACAGATAGACACGAAAAGCGACTGTAATTTGTAGTATGAATAGATATATCTTTATTTTTGCGTCCAAAAATCTTCTAGTAGGAGTATTCAAGCACAGTATAATAATGTTACAGTAGTTTACCTTCATAGAAAAGGTCCGAAATGACGCGCTTTCTAAATCTCAGTACCTATACAGGGTGTAAGTGTAAACAGTGGCAATATTTTAACGGGTCATTGTACTCATCATTATGAACAGCTTTTACTATGGGACCAAACATACTCGTAAAATCGCGAAAAAAAAAAAAACAACTTTCCCTACATTTTGACGAATTATGCGAACATAAATGTACTGAACAGCTGATTTTTTTTCGCGATTTCAGGTTTGGTCCATAGTAAAAGTTGTTCATAATTATGAGTACAATGATCCTTTAGAAGATTGCTACTGTTTACACTTACACCGCCTGTATACCAGTACGCAACAGTTCGAGTACGCAGCAGTTCCGCACGGACGGACGCGTAGTTATCTACCCAGCGGCCGTAGGTAATTAATTCAAGGTCACTGCCCAGAGATACTACTGGTGCTATATTATTCTGTGATTCAGGACAGGTATTGGTACGGTCAGCAACAGAAGTCGGTTAACACTGCTACTTATTGACATCATCTAAATTCACACAAAATTATACGATAACCTGCTTTTTAGCATTTCATTTATTAGATAAGAGTTAATTTTCTTTCAAATTTACATCTGTTCCGATTTTAATGAAGTATTTTTCTCAATAATTAAGATTTAGAAAACTCAAGTGTTAATCGACTTTTGTTGCTGACTGTACCTAAAGCTAATTGTAATAATGCATACACACAGAACATATTATTATCTGTTCAGTGTTCTAACGACTACTAATATAGCTGTAGACTCATACGTACACATAATCAACTCCTGCCTTATTCATACTGCGCTTCCCTAACCGGTGAATCGATGATCACAGCAAGCCGACCTTGGCTAAATATTTGCATTATTTATACAGCAGGCAGGCACTCATTAGGTAAGACGTTATAACTACTTACTAGCCATAAAATATAGCGGGGAGCTATAAATTAATGCATCTGCATTAAGTGGTGTGTATGATAAATTAAACGATTAGCTAAATGCATGCCCGTGACTGTTCGTAAAATCGTGCGTTGATGTATTTTTTTTATTTATCGTAACAGGCGTTCGGTCTGCCTGTCTGTCTGTCACAGCTGGATATCTCAAAAACTACAACTTGAAATTTGGAACAGTTTTAGATGACGTTTAGGTACCCAACTATTTTATTTTTCAAATAAGAAAGAATTAATAATCTTATATATTTTTTTGCAACAGGGACTGAAAGGGGGTATTAAAAATTCAAAGTGGGGCTACTAGGGCATGTGGGGTATTATATGAAAGAACGCTTTTTGCGCATTCTCAAACGTTTTTTTATTATTTTTTTAGGCCGCGTAGTTTTCGACTTTTGATGAAAAATGTAAAAAAAAAACCGTCCCCCCCACCTTCACCGAAGTTTGCAAAGAGAAAAATCTGAAATTATTCTATGTGATAGAAGTTTATTTAAAGATTACAGGAAAAATAAAACGATGTCTCTTAATAGCACACTTTTTCAGAAATCGGAACGGAACCCTCGGTGCGCGAGTCCGACTCGCTCTTGACCGGTTTTTATTTTTTCTAATGTGCGTTTTATTTGTGCAGAACATACAATTTTTCTTTCTTTCTTTCTATATAAAAATATCGCTTAATAGTAAAAGATACATAACCGCAAGTCTGACAACCAGTCTTACCAAGGGGTATCGTATTACCCAGTTACTGGGTTGTGGAGGTCAGATATGCAGTCGCTCCATGTAAAATACTGGTATTCAGCTGCATCCGGTTAGACTGGAAGCCGACCCCAACCTTAGTTGGAAAAGGCTAGGCTTGATTGAGTAACATAATACAAATGTCATGCCTTCTTCCCAAGGCAGCAACTACAGAACGCCACCTGCTGCGATCCTTAGCCGACGTTCGCACGGGCGTAAAAAAACTTGCGGCGATTTTTTTTCGCGCACTGCATTTTCAACGCTCTGTTTAGCGCCGGGAGTTGAAAATTCAACAGTGTGTTTTTCGTCGAGCTGGGATTCACTCTGTTGTTGTTAGGTTGGATTCTCGAAGCTCGGCTCAACACCGAGAGTTGAAAATCCAGTGCGCGATAAAATCCCGCCGCGATTTTTTTACGTCCGTGCGAACGTCGTCTTCTTTTGCTTCATTTACGTTCACACATCAGGTCATATACGCACGTAGCGAATACTACGCACCTGACCTTTCTGAAGAACATCCCCTCCTGCTAACAAATTTATTTTTGTGTGCTCAAACACACACATCCCGAAGAATTGCCAAACATAAGTGTCACTGGGCAGCGCACATTGCTCGCAGAACAGATGGCCGATGGCGCCGAAATGTTCGGGAGTGGCTACCGCCTACCGGAAAACGTAGCTTGGAGAGACCGGTGAGCTTGTGAAAACAGCAGGAATTCGCTGGATGCGGGAAGCACAGAACCGGCCGAAGTGGCGGTGCTTGGGGGAGGCCTATGTCCATTGTCCAGCAGTGGATATGTTATGCCGTACAGAATACAGTCATATGATGATGATGATATGTTATGCCGTACAGAATACAGTCATATGATGATGATGATATGTTATGCCGTACAGAATCATTGGGCGCGTGCTGTCATGTTGTGTACTTGACCGTAAGATAAACATTGCAAATATTAGCACATTAAAATAACATGTTAGAAGCAGTAATTATACCCAACTATCGATTCGCTTCGCACCTCGAATGGGCAAGTAGGTACTACTTGTTTGCCTTCAGTCAGCCATAACTCAGGTGTCAGATATAAAAGTTTTACTTCGTTTATGTGAAACCTTAACGTTTTACTAAGATTCTAAATACTTCAACGATCACTTAACGTGGTATTTGTAATTTTATTTCTACTTATCTTTATAACTTCCTATTTTCTTTTAAATATTCTCAAATGAAAAGATTTTGAAACATCTAAATTAACCTTTGGTAAGTGTACTTATGAGTTATGATACTTATTCCGTAATTACAGAAACAATTAAAAAGTCTGAAATTGAAAACCGATATACTGGATGACATTTTTTACCGTCTTGAAAAAATTGGGTTAACGCAGTAGAAGCCTGTGGTATTCCTAGTTTTTTCTTTTAATAGCTATGACACAAATTAATCTATCAAAAAACACTACAAATTCGAAGTAAACTTTTCATACAAACAGAAATTTTGAAAAAAAAAATCCGTTCAAAAATATCGAAATTCAAATCATAAATGCATGCACCCAGCGTATGATTTGAATTTCGATTTTTCTGTATAAGCTATTAAAAAAAACTAGTTATGCCATAGGCTTCTACTCCGTTCACCTATTGTACCCTATTTTTTTCAAGACGGTAAAAATTACTTTGGCATAGATGCTCCGTAGCTTCTTTACCAGTTTCTCATACTAATAAGCGACATTTCAATAGATAACAATGCTCATGTTCAAGATTAAATGGACTCTCCGTAGGTAGTAAGAATTTGGACCCGATAATCAGAAACCGTGTACCAAACAAATTATCATCTCTCATAACTCATAAGTCAATATTAACAGCTCAATCGGTGTAATATCATACAGGCTGAATTTTTCAAGTGGGCATGGATGGCCAAATCCGAAACTATGAGGAATAGCGATAAGTACTCAAAGGAGTCGATTATGATAAAAACTAAAACTGCATAATTGGATTTTTGAAAAATCAATACTTACTTCTAGCCAGGAACCGAACTCGTTGATTTTCAAAAAAAAAAAAACATTGTATTATTACACCATTCGATAGTATCAATAATAAGGATGGAGTTCTGGGAAGTAATGGCAAACGGCAAACTAAAGAAGAGAGCTCATTTTTAACAAAATACTTTTAAATACTTTTACTTTTTTACCTATTAAACCCTCAGACCAATAAAAAAGTAAACCATAACTGATTAATAGGAGTATTGTGTCATTAGTGCGACTAACATGTTTGATGTAGATAAATGTACTGAACAGCTGATTTTTTTTTCGCGATTTTAGGTTTGGTCTCATACCTAGTAAAAGTTGTTCAAAATTATGAGTACAATGACCCCTTAAGAGATTTAGTATAAACAAAAACTAATGTTGTATATAAGTCATATTTGTTAAATGTACATTGCTTGTCGAACTATAAAGACCTGTCGCACTAACGACCTGTCGAACAAACGACCTGTCGAACTAATGACATGTCGCACACATGTTTGTCGCACTAATGACATACACTCGATTAATACTTCAAAATGGTGATCATTGTTTTCATTATATAGCTGGATTCGACGTCTCAAGGATTGTACTGCACTCAGCATTAAAACATGCCTCATAGTTTTGAATTTGGCCAAGACCGAACAACTCACTGCTCCCGTATCCCACCACCTATAAACGCAATTTGTTTTTGTGTCTGTAAGTTCTAGAAACGTGGAAGCTTTTTCTTGTACTCAGGAGGATTAGTTTCCCGCGAACTCTGCTTATCTAGGCTGGTACCTATAGCATTAAGTTTATAAACGCTTCCGACTTTTTTAAAGAAAAAATAGTAAGGTTATCTCCCTTGGCACTTGAAACTTCAGGTGTGGGTCTTGTCTCTAAAACAAATTTATAAATAACTAGCTTTTGCCCGTGACTAGGTCCGCGTGAAGTGGTCCCATTGTCACGAAGTCAGAATCTGATGATGGGATCCCATGGAAATCGAGGGAATCCTCAATTTTTATAGGCACACCTATAGCGTTTTGGGTATTTTTTATAGTAACTCGTGCATTTGCTCTCGGAAAGCATCATTAATTGGTGAAGTGGAACTGATGATGAAGACCACAGATGGCCATCGGAACTACTCAATTAATTCAATTAAATAACTATCTAATTAATTCATGTATGCTCGTCAAAATGCTTAATGGTGATGATGACTTCACCATGGAGCTCCAGTTCTCCTGGTTTTTACTAGGAGAACTCCTCAACAATTAACGTCCCTGCATCGGGAAAAGAAATATTTTGTAAAACGTGATGAGCAGATGACATTGGGCTATTGTAATTTAGATAAATTACAAACTGAACCACTAAAAAGTGAAAAATAAAAACTTAAAAAAAAACAACCGACTTCCAAAAAAAACACTACAAAGTGAAAAATAGCTTTAATTTTGGAAGTCGGTGGCAACTAAAATACAGATCCAAAGACACCGACTTCCAAAAATTAAAGTTATTTTTCACTTTGTAGTGTTTTTTTTGCAAGTCGATTGTTTTTTTTTTTTTTGTAAAAAAGTTTTTACGTAATTGGTACACATTGATGCGCAAATAGATCATACTAATATCATAAAGGCGAAAGTTTGTGAGTGCGGGGGTTTGTGTGTATGTTTGTTACTTCTTCACGCTCAAATAGCTGGACTGATAAATAGCTGCATGGATTAACACATAGGCTACTTTTCATCCCGATCTACACGCTTGAAACCACGGGGCGCAGCTAGTCATCTAATAAATGCACTTGAAGTGATTGACAATATTGCTACAATTGAAATTGATGGCAATTGATCAATTGCAAATGATCGTTTCGAGGACTCCTTAGTTTTCGGTAAAAAGAAAGAAGTAAAAAAAAAGAAAATGCGGATTTTAGAGTCTGATATGGTCCGATCTAATCGGTTAGACAGGTACTACCGGGGTACTAAAATTATGTTAAGACACCATACACGAAATGTAAAAAAAGAAACAATGACCTACCTAGTAGTTATTTTGATTTCGCACACCAAATCACTGTTCTAAATTGCGTGTGAATAAGAAGACGCAACGCAATACAATTCGAAACTTGTCCGACACGGTGAATTGTTTTCCAACAAATAATCGCTGTTTAAAAGTAGGTACTAGAGTTGTTCTAAAGTAACGCTTAGGCGCGGGACTATGCGTGCCAAATAAGAATAGTACTGTCAAGACGGCATTTTGTTCCGCAATAGTATAGCATTACTCGCGAACTTCATTACCCATACGTACTCATTTGACAGCTATCGTGTGAAGTTGAAGCAAGCGCGATCCTATTCTTATTTGGCACGCATAGTACATTTTTTATGAAATTGACGCGGAAGAGAGGACAAAATGTATACAACGTGTAACGTTAAATGCGCAAAACCTCTTAAGGGGTCATTGTAGATAGATAGATAGATAGATAGAATACTCTTTATTATGCACACCATAAAAATTACAGATATAAATGTTGAAATTTTACATAGGGTGACACAATGGGCGGTCTTATCGCTAAAAGCGATCTTTTACAGACAACCTTTGGATGGATTATGGGGAGAATGGAGAGAATACTGTGTGTGTCTGTGGTGTACCATATATACATTGTACTCATTATTAAGAACAACTTTTAGTATGGGACCAAACCTGAAACCGCGAAAAAAAAATCAGCTGTTCAGTACATTTTGACGAATTATGCGAACAGAAATGTACTGAACAGCTGATTTTTTTTCGCGATTTCAGTTTTGGTCCCATAGTAAAAGTTGTTCATAATTATGAGTACAATGACCCCTTAAGAGGTTTTGCGCATTTAAAGTTACACGTTGTAGAAGCGTCGCTGTACGCGCCCCGTCTGCGTCTTACGTCTTTTCTGTGTGTCTCGCGCCTTAGGGATCAATGCACGGTGCATGACGCGTATGCTAATTGAGATGACGCGTAAAGTGTGCACAAACAAAGAGCAACAATATTTAGTATTGTTTTTACGTGCAAATTATCTAAACGTAATTGTTACAAAGTAGTTTTGAAGATAATAATCGATTTGTTTTGTGAGAGTTACGTCATCTTTGTAGATTTTCCGGTTGAGCTTGAGCAAATAACGTAAAGATGTTAATTGTTGACGCCTCTAGAGGTAGCTCTACAAATGTTGATTATACAGGAAGTGTGTTTTAAAAATCTAAATTATCTAGATGATTATCTTGTTTGTAAATCCGGTTCTAAATCCCGGTACTAAGGAAGTCTTAATCAGGTTGATCTCGTATTTTCGGGTGTAATGCAAAGGCTGCAAGCGTCGTGGTAAATGCCCACTAAACACCTTATGCACCTCTGTGACGTCATGATGTCTCACGCCTTCGAGGCAGTGGCACGAAGTGGCGCAAGTGCAAAAAACCGGTCAAGAGCGAGTCGGACTCGTGAACCGAGGGTTCCGTACCATCATTTATAAGTAATTTTTGTTGATGATTTCTGAAAAACTGTGCTATTTAGAGACATCGTTTTATTTTTCCTGTAATCTATAGATACTTATACTTCTATCACAGAACAATTTCAGATTTTACTCTATGTAAACTCGGAAATACGGGGGGGAAAGGTATTTTTTTTTTAAATTTTTCATCAAAACTCGAAAACTATGCGGCCTAAAAAAAAAAATTCTGAGAATGTGCAAATAGCGCTCTTTCATATATGATACCCCACATGCCCTAGTAACCCCACTTACAATTTTTAAGACCCTCTTTCAGTCCATATTGGAAAAAAAACATATGTATTTTTGTTTCTTTCTTATTTGTAAAATAGTTGGGCAAACGTCATCTAAAACTGTTCAAAATTTCAAGTTGATAGCATTAGTAGTTCTTGAGATATCCAGCTGTGACAGATAGACAGACAGACAGATTGAGTCACACCATAAGGGTTCCTTTTTTACCATTTTGGTACGGAACCCTAAAAACAATATAAAATCTTCTTATTCTTAACCGATGCCTACCTACCTGCTATCGTAAAAAAACTTTTTAACAAAAAAAAAAAAACCGACTTCCAAAAATCACTACAAAGTGAAAAATAACTTTGATTTCGGAAGTCGGTGTCTTTCGTTTTTTATTTAATTTCTTTTTTTTTGCCACCGACTTCCGAAATCAAAGTTATTTTTCACTTTGTAGTGATTTTAGGAAGTCGGTTTTTTTTTTGTTAAAAAGTTTTTATTTCTCGCTTTTTAGTGGGTTTGTTTATAATTTGTATAAGTTACAATAGTCTAATGTCAATTGCTCATCACATGTTACAAAATATTGCTTTTCCCGATGCTGGGACGTTAATTGTTGAGGAGTTCTGCTGGTAAGAACCAGGAGAACCCCTCAACAACCACTCACCACACGCATTGTGTCACGAGCGGAAATTGCTTAGCAACCATATTAAAGTAATCGAATCGCAACCCGTGAAATATTTATCATTGAGTAGTTCCGGTAGCCATCTGTGGTCTTCATCATCAGTTTCACTTCACCAAGTGGTGCTTTCCGAGAGCAAATGCACGAGCTACTATAAAAAATACCCAAATCGTTATAGGTGTGCCTATAATATTTTTGAAGAGTTCCTTCGATTTCTCCAGGATCCCATCATCAGAACTGGATTTTGACGAAAATGGGACCATTTGGGAAGTATACCCTTTCCAACAAAAAAATAATTTTTCAAATCGGTTGGCAAGCGACGGAGTTATGCGCGAACAAACATAAAAAAAAAAAAAAAAAAAAAAAAAAAAAACATCCGAATTGAGAACCTCCTCCTTTTTTAGAAGTCGGTTAAAAATGCATTTATTTTATTGTTTTGTGTTCAGCACAAAAAATCAAAATGACATGTTCATCACGTCCTTAGTTTTGTAAGTCCTTTATTTAAATGCATTTATGCATGGTTGCAACCTTTAAACAAGTTCTCAAGAGTTTTGCACACATTTGTAACATCAACACATCGGAGCTACTTATACATAATATCGAAAACGGGTCTTAACGCGATCTTCCTTTTTTACGAGTTCCGAGTCCTTTTTTTTTCCTTTTTTTCTTTTTTGTATTTTATAATGTGTACAAATCGCGAAAGTCTATGGCTAAGTAATAACAGCCGCACGGGTCGATCGATCTTTCCGCGGTTGGTCGGTTGTGGACCATCTTTACGTACCAAAACCAAGGGCTTAAAGCCCTTAGTCCCGCCTGAAAGGCATGGATCTTTGACAGTCGTTACTGGTAGTCAGTAGCCCGAAAGTCTGACAACCAGTCTTACCAAGGGGTATCGTATACCCAGTAGCTGGTTTGTGGAGGTCCGATAGGCAGTAGCTCTATGTAAAATACTAGTATCCAGCTTCATCCGCTTAGACTGGAAGCCGACCCCAACATAGTTGGAAAAAAGTTAGGCAGATTGATTGTTGAAATCTAAAATTAATTTTAATTATATAAACAGGAAGCAATCATGAAGGATACTAATCTATTTTAAATTCAAAGTTTATTTTTAGTTTGCGGACAAAAGTTAATTAACTCGTGTAATAATAATTTCAGCATGCGTCGTGGTGCACTGTAATCGTTGCCTCGGATAAGAATCATCATTCACAAAAAGTCAATATCAAAGACGTACATCACAAGGTAGGTATAATCTACCTAAAAAAATATAACAGGCCACGTTAGCCGATCATCGTTGGAGTAGTCGTGTTCGTCGTGAGTGGAGACCGCGTATCGACGCAAACGTAGGGTAGTGTGCCCTCAGGCTAGGTGGAGCGACGATCTTCACAGGGTGGTTGCTAGCAGCTGGATGAGAGTTGCCGAGAATCGAGCTAAATGGCGTGTGATTGGAGAGGCCTATGTCCAGCAGTGGACCGATGTAGGCCGATGATGATGATGACCTGTTTTCATGCTCACTTTTAATTTAACGTACTGTCCGAGTTCCCTTAGTTATTGAAAAAAACAGACCAAGTGCGAGTCGGACACGGAGGCTTCCGTACCACCGCACAATATTTAACTCTATGCTCGGACTTTTTTAATTAGCTGCAGTAAAATGACACTTCTTCTTATCCGTCATTTCGTTAAAAAAAAACCGGTCAAGAGCGAGTCGGACTCGCGCACCGAGGGTTCCGTTCCGATTTCTAAAACAGTGTGCTATTTAGAGACATCGTTTTATTTTTCCTGTAATCTATATCTATAAAAGGAAAGCGTTACTGACTGACTGACTGACTGACTGACTGACTGATCTATCAACACACAGCTGAAACCACTGAACGGATTGGGCTGAAATTTGGAACACAGGTAGCTATTATGACCTAGGCATCCGCTAAGAAAGGGTTTTTGGAAATTCGACCTTTAAGGGGGTAAAAAGGGGAGATATTGTTTGTATGAAAAATCTTATTCCTTGAGTTAATAAAGTTGAAACTTGGCACGAATATTTATCTAATTAAATTATGATTTTTGTGATTTTTTGTTTTTCTAAACTACCCCCTAAAGGGGAATTGGGGGGTCTCAAAGTTTGTATGGACAAATTTTAACGCGCAATCCGATTAACTCAAAACTCAGTATTTATGCTTAAAACCAAAAATAAAGAATAATGTGTGTCAGGGTTTTTCGAAAATCTACCTGTAACGGAGTGAAAAGGGGTAGTCAATTTCACTGGGGAGGATTTTACTGCGTGGCTTGATTAACTCGAAAATTGGTGTAAATAATCTTTGAGTCAAGCTATGGAAATATCTCAAACCATTTTTTTTATTCCACCCCTTTGGGGGTGAAAACAGGGAATACAATTTACATGAAAAATGTTATTCATTTTTCATGTAAATTGTAAAGGTTTTAATTGACTTGAACCTTGGCACAAATATTTGCCTAAGTTTGTCATTATTACTTTTTTAAAACTACTCCGGAGGGAGGGTTAGAGGGGGAGGGGCAAGGGAGGGGTGGTGAGGAGTGTGAGGGGGAGGATGATGGACGCAGGTAGAAAGGACAGGAATTGGTGAGGAGAGGAGTAAGACATGGTAAAGGCTGAGGGGTGGGGAGGAGTTGGTGAGCCGGAGGTGGAGAAGAGGGGGAGAGGGAGGGGACGAGGTGGTGAGAGAGAGAGAGCGAAGGGGAAGTTATGAGGGGGGTGTGAGAGTGAGTGAGGGGGGAGGGAGAGGTAGCGGAAGGGGATGTGGTGAAGGAACGAGCTAAACTCTGGAACTACCCTACCATTCAGACTTTACAAAATCTTTTTGCATTAATGATAGCCCAAATCTTATAGAAGGCATATTTAACATCACTCTAGGACCCTTAGGTGCCGAGCAAAAAGAAAAAAAGTCTGAAAGAACGCTAAGTGAAAACGAAGTAATAGCGCGGGTGGGAATGCGATGCGACGGGGTGGGTCGAGCAAAAAATAAATTTTAAGCGGACGAAGTCGCGGGCAGAAGCTAGTCTTTACATAAACTTCTATCACATAGAATAATTTCAGATTTTTCACTTTGCAAACATCGGAGATAAGGGTAACGGAACGGTATTTTTTTACATTTTTCATCAAAAGTCGAAAACTATGCGGCCTAAAAAAAAGAAAAAAAAATGTTTGAGAATGTGCAAACAGCGCTCTTTCATGTGATACCCCACATACCCTAGTAGCCCCACTTTGAATTTTTAAGACCCCCTTTCAGTCCCTTGTTGCAAGAAAAAATATAAATATTTTTATTTCTTTCTTAATTGCAAAATAGTTGGGTAAACGTCATCTAAAACCGTTCCAAATTTCAATTTGATAGCATTAGTAGTTCTTGAGATATCCAGCTGTGACCGACAGACAGACAGACTGAGTGACACCATAAGGGTTCCTTTTTCACCATTTTGGTACGGAACCCTAATAGTCCCATTTTATAACGAAATGACAGTAGAAGTGTAATTTTGCTGTAGCTAATTAAAAGTCTGACCAAACGAGGACAACGGTAATGAGGACAGGACCTCTTTTAATTTTTAGCATTATTTAATTTAATTTTTATAATTTTTTGTTATAGCAGCAATAGAAATACACAATCTGTGAAAATTTCAACTGTCTATTACGGTTCATGCCCGGATAGATACAGTCCGGTGGGCGGTGACAGACAAACGGATGGACAGCCGAGGCTTAGTAATAGGGTTCCGTTTGGCACCTTTCGTGTACGAAACCCTAAAAACCAAAAAATAATACTGAGAACGATAGCTACCTAATATTTTAACTCGATTGAGACCAACCAACGAGCTGAAAAATGAGTCCAAAATTATAAAAAAGACAAAATTGATTCGAGGAATCGAAATGATTGAACGCGTTTTTATCGGAACAGATTGTATCAAACTTGGAAAGGAGGTGAATGAACAGGTTTACTGACTGCATTTCGTTTTGGAAACAAGTTTTATAATATTATGTCACTTTTGAGTGCAAATCAAGACGGTTTCTGTCAATTTATTTCATTTAATCAAAACTGATAAATTGTGGTGTTAATTACTTACCATAATATTAGGATAGAAACAAAGTTATTTATCACTATCCGAACTTTTTTTTTGAAACTGTAACATCTGTAACATCCCACCTAAATACGTTTACCCACACATTTAAATGCCTGACAACGCTGTTTTGCGCGTACGCATAATAGGTATGATATGATAGCTGTCCTACGCGCAAGTTTCTCCCATAAAATTGACGACCATTATCAGTTTTATACCATTCGATTATACGCATTTGTCGACAAAATCATACATCAAAATCAATAAAATGGAAACCGGTGTTAGGAACTCGTTTGTTTAGGAAGTGATAAAATGTTATTTACATGAGTAATATGATAATTATGTAGGATTTTTTTTTCAAAACTATTATGTAGGGTGCTAGACAAACGAGGATAATTTATCAAAAAAAACTTTTTAACAAAAAAAAATAACCGACTTCCAAAAAAAAACTGCAAAGTGAAAAATAACTTTAATTTCGGAAGTCGGTGTCTGCATCTGTATTTTAGTTTTTTGCCACCGACTTCCGAAAATAAAGTTATTTTTCACTTTGGTTTTTTTTTTTTGGACGTCGGTTATTTTTTTTCTGTTAAAAAGTTTTTATTTTTCACTTTTTAGTGGGTCAGTTTGTAATTTTATCTAAGTAACAATATCCTAATGTCAACTGCACATTTTCTTTTACAAAATATTGCTTTTCCCGATCCTGGGACGTTAATTGTTGAGGAGTTCTCCTAGTAAGCACCAGGAGAACTGAAGCTGATGGTGAAGTCACCTTCAGCTCCACTTCACCATATGCATTCTGACGGAGTAGCATAAATTGGTAATCGAATCGCAACCCGTGAATACTTATTATTGAGTAGTTCCGATGGCCATATGTGGTCTTCATCATCGGTTCCACTTCACCAAATGGTGCTTTTCGAGAGCAAATGCACAAGTTACTATAAAAAATACCCAAATCACTATAGGTGTCCCTATAAAATTTGAGGGTTTCCCTCGATTTCCATGGGATCCCCTCATCAGATTCTGACTTGGTGACAATGGGATCACCTCGAGAGTATACCCTATCAAATAAAAAATATTTTTTTAAATTGGTCCACAATTTACGGAGAAATCGATGTACATACAAACATAAAAAATATATATATACGCGACAAATTGATAACCTCCTCTTTTTTTTTGAAAAGTCGGTTAAAAATAGGCCAGGTCGAAACAGGTAGGTGTTACAAAATTCAAAAAACTGTGCTCGTTATCTAACCGTTTAATTATATAATAATCCTCAACATTGAGGAAACGATGCAAGTAGAACAACGGAACTCCATAAACTCACGCCTCCTTCCCATGGGGGCACGCAAAAGCTAGAAACTACAGAACCCCACCTGCTAACCATGGGGGCACGCAGAAGCTAGAAACTACAGAACCCCACCTGCTAAGATCCTTACATACTGCTTTTGCCTCTTTTACTTTCATACATCCAATTCTACTAATTAATGTGCAATGGTCAAAATAAAAGATGTTATAAGATTTATAACTAAGTATAATTTACTGTTTTTTACTAATCACGATTTAGGAATAATTATTGATCGTTCGATCTTATATAATGATGACTGATAGCGCATCGTGATACCGTTCCCACAATGAAGATAGGTACATAACAACTTATCATGCATTCATGACTTTTGTGTACTTGACTGCCAATCAGTGTTACCTCTACTTTACCACATATGTAACCTTCAGCACAAAACATGACCAAATGTCATTGCTATTGGTCGGTATCGGTACGGGCCGGCACATCCAACAATGTCCGTCACAATAACGGCAATAATTTCTGCTCATTGCGCGATAGAATCTCCTATAGTGCCACAAACTTATCTGACCCGGTAACGGCGGCGATGTCGGTGAACAAAATATGACAAGCCCTGTCACTTTTCATAGTGATTTCGTTAGTTCCAATTAAAGCCACCGGGTCAGATATGTTTGTGGCACTTTACCATATTGTCATATTGTCATTTCCTTTACATGTCAGACCAAAAATAAAAAACCGGCCAAGTGCGTGTCGGACCACGCACAATGAAGGGTTTCCGTAGTTGAAAAGAATTTATCCCAAAAACAAACTTAACATTGCTTCTTTCAAAATTTCATGATTCTAGAACAAGGGGAAGTACCGTATATGTTTTGATTTACTTGCGAGTATCAAAATATGTCGCATAAATGGCCGTAGAAGCTTGAGCTTTTTTAGGACTTCAAGAAGCCATAGACTTACGTATTTGATATTAATTTTACTTGATACCTCCACGCGTTCCTGAGAAAAAGGTCTTGACAGACTGACAGACAGACAGACAGACGGACAACAAAGTGATCCTATAAGGGTTCCGTTTTTTCCTTTTGAGGTACGGAACCCTAAAAATTGACATTGACAGACCGACAAATTAAATTTAAAGTGAATTTATTTATATTTCATAAAATGGCAATAATAAAAATGATGGTCATTAAAAAGGTTATAGCTTGATATCACCTCGACATTGCTCAAAGTGTAAGGAAGCTATTTTGATCTTTGTAATCAAGGTATTAAATACAATTTTCTATGCAATAGTGTGCTGAGTACCGTGGCTTCAAAAGGTATTTTGTGTTCTGAATTGTTAAAGAATTTTAAAACTGACGTAGATATAAAAGACTTCATTATACTTTTTAATCATTTTGCATGCAATTAATACAATTGACTGTATAGCTAAATATGAGGACATTACATCAAAATCACTGTCATAACTTTATACTATGTTTAAAGCAAATAAAGACTTACTTACTTTTACTTACGAAACAATGATAATCGTTAAAGGAGCCGGGTATCTATATAGGTTTATTCACAGTCAGTGCATAAGCAAGCAGTACAGACAGACACACTTCAAGGACCCCTATCTCTTGACATGTGTCCTCTTGAAAATGGTTTATTTACACTTCGGGTTGCACTAAGACTTGTCGTTACTTCGGTAGTACCAATAGAGATAAGGAAGATGAAAATGGGTAAAACTTTAGTATTCGGTCGCACGAAAATGAGGGTGGGGGGTGGAGGAGAGGGTAGGGGGGGGTGCTCCCTCCTCCCAGGTACCACTCCCATGAAAAGAGAACGCACCATTCCTGAGAAAAACAAATTATTGTAACCTAACCTAAAAACACTTTTGTCAACACAAAGTTGCTTCTCCACGTCTCAGGCGCTGCGGGAAGTGCAGCCCCGTCGCCCTTACGTAACAAAGGACAGGCACCCGAGCTCACCTCCGCAGCTTCGGCTTACTGGTCGCCTTCGGCGACCAGCCTCAGCCGCTGCGGCTCGCACGGGTGCCTAACCTTTGTTACAGCGGGCGGGGGCTGCTCTCCCTCCGCCCCTCCGGATTTTTAAATACACTCTAGTGTGCCAGCCAAAAGACTACGTGGAGTCGGGGTGCCCCGATTCGGTTTTGGGACAGATTCGACCTATTTTAATCATAAAGTGGGGAAACACTAACTTCCTACTGAACACAATTTCTACTAAGTACTCACAGTTCTTTTTACGTTCCGTTTTATCAATTTTACACGACATTTTGCACCACAGACAATATACTGGTACAGATTTGGTTGTCAATCGCCCATTTTAACGTTTCGTTACACTATTTATGTAATTTGAGGTTATAAACAATTAGTATAAATTTCTTTGCAATCTCTTTTAATAAGAGTGATATCGTTACAATCAGGGACCCAAACCCAACGACCTTCAATCACTGTCACCCCCATTTTCGTGCGACCGGATACTAAAGTCAACCCAAAAGATCCTTAAAACGACTGTAATAATCCATTTCCAAATGTATACTACGCTACCTGTACGAATCTAGCCGTTTTTTTATACGAGCTTGAATGGCCAACCGACCATTTTTTGGAAAAATATTTTTTTATGTAGGTATGACATGTTGAAACAAAAAAAAAGAAACTGTCTTTTTGTACAGTTATACAGTGTGTTAGGTTAAACGAAGGATATACTCTTCCGGAGTGTAGTACTCGTGAAAATGAACAACTTTTACCATGGAACTAACCCTGAAATATTAAAAAGAAAATTAGCTGTCTCATTTTGATTGCGTAGGTTTTGCACTTTGTAGAGAACAGCTGATTTTCCTTTTCATATTTCAGGGTTAGTTTTATGGGAAAAATTTCATTTTCATGAGTAGGTACTACACCGCGTTAAAGTGTAGTCTACACTCGTTTAACCTAACACCCTGAATATTAAAAAGTCATTTTCCGAAAAAAATGGTCGGTTGGGTGGAAAATTCAAGCACTAGGGCGATGAGACGTGAAAACTTAACAGCAGCGTGACGTGACGCGAACTCATAAGATTTTCTTCTACCAAAATTTCTCAATGCACCTAACAAAGTTTTCACTTCAAGAAATCGGTGTACAAACATTAAACAAAAAATATATATGTATATACGCGACGAATTGATAACCTCCTTTTTTTTTGTTTGAAAAATCGGTTAAAAACAGAGTAAACTAAGCCGTTACTTATCATGGTAACTAAGCTTAAAAAATAATGAATAAAAGGTGTGGGCTGTTTTATCTAATTCAACGTTACCATTATGACGTCTACCCACGAAGGTGATAAATTCGCAATAGTTTGCAAAACATTTCTTCGTATTTACATAAAATGTTGTGTATACAATGCCTACTTTGAGGATTCCATTTCACAAAGCATTCATAATGAAGGTTGTGAGGCCGTTACTAGAAACATTTCAGAATGCCTGAAGCTAATAGTATATTAGGATAGCAATTAGGCGAAACCACTTGCAATAACACTGGGGCTAAGTAACAATTATGAATGTATTCCGTATATGTAGATAACAGTAGTACGGCGATTTGAATGAATTAGTACTATATGGAAACTCTTTATTAGAGTCTGCCAATATGGGAACACAAACATTAGATATGTCGAAAAGGAGGACATTTATAAATATGGTGGTGAGATGTATAAGATGTTTCCTAAAAGGTAGACCATTATGTTCCAAGTAAGAGGCACAAAACATCAATATACCTGAGGTTGTTATGTGTCCATATTTGGTTATTTAATGCCTGGAAGAATGTCCTTTCTAATACAGTACAAATACAATACGCGCCACGAAAGATGAGACTTGACCGTGCATTCCACGCTCTTTCCGCCGCCTCGATGACGCCCGGTCCCTTCCCGCCCCTCAGACCTCATACCGCTAAAGAGACCTAAAATCGTCTACTGCGCAAGTTCGCAAGTTAAACCACGTGGTGTGTCAAGTCTCATCTTTCGTGGCGCGTATTATACAACAAACCTTATAAGAAGGCTAATAGGTAGTACAACAAGGAATATGCGCATATTTTTCAATTGTCGCGTATAGAATGACAAGTTTCCAAGTCATATTTCAATTCCTGTTCCAGTGATGGCGGGATATTAGAATCGTGCCTCATATTAGTACTCATCATCATCATCTGCCTAGCCTTTTCCCAACTATGTTGGGGTCATCTTACAGTATAACCAGATGCAGGTGAATACCAGTCATTTACATAGAGCGACCGCATAGCTGACCTCCACAACCCAGTTACTGGGTAATACGATACCTGGTTGTCAGACTTTTGAGCTTCTGAAGACCCGAAATGACTGTCGAAGATCCACGAATGACAGTCGGGACCCGTGCTTTGCGAGGCACGGAGAGGCCTTGAAATGTAAAGATGGTCCCAACCGCGGCAAGCTTAGCTTAACCTGATCGATCGACCTGTTCGGCTGTTATTACTTAGCCACAAGTCCCTCATTAAGTAATCATATAATTAAAATGTTGAAATAAAGGGGGCTTTTTGACCCACCATTGATAAATTAGGTATAATTTGTTAAATGTTCTGATTTTCCCAACTTCCTAACGATCTGATCACGAAATACTTTTTTGGCTTTGGGTACAAATTATATTTCTATAGATTTATACAAATCTGATTTCATTGGCGCCACACTGATAAATATTCATGAGCTTTTTATAGTTTTAACAATAAAAACGTTTCGCATGGCATCATTTTATACTAGCCGTTGCCCGCGGCTTCGCCCGCGTGGATGTCGGAAATTATCCCACGGGAACCTTCTACCGGGATGAAAAGTATCCTACTTATGTCTTAATCCAGGTTATAAACTATTTGTATACCAAATTTCATCCAAATCCGTTCAGCCGTTTTTGCGTGATTAAGTAACAAATATCCAAACATACAAACTTTCACATTTATAATATTAGTAGGATTTTGAAATCTGATTATCATACTTGATAAGTGTTTCTGCGGCCTCTTTTTTCGTTATTTATTTATTAAAGAACACTATCAGCATAAACATTCAAAATTGGTTTAAGTACAAAAGTAGGTATTTAGGAAAGGTATTACTGGTGATCTACGGAACTCTAAATGTGTGTCGAACTTCGCACATTTAGAGTTTCATACCGAATCTGATTTATCAATATATTAATAATAAACATTATCACCAAATTTCAAGTTCATAGGTCAATGGAAAGTTAAAAATTGGGCCTAATCGCGTTTTAAGTCCTCAGAAGTGCAGGTATATGAACTCTATGGATACTCCAACATATTGGATATGGTTTGGTCAGGAGCACCACATTCGCACTGGGTATCTGTGGATCAGGGGCCTACTCCCTAAGTCCGTCCGTCCGTACGTTCGTCCGTTCGTCTGTTCGTCCGTCAGTCTGACATAACGATCCATCAAAACAAGTGTAAAAGTTAAATATTTCGGACAGGCAAAAACACACCGGTAGTAGGGACAACTGTCGTATCGTGTTGCCATTCATACTACCGAACCAATCATCCATCCGTAGGTGATACGGAGTAGGAAACGGCCGTAACGAAGGCCGAAACTACGAACTACTGCTTAGGGAGTAGACCCCCTGGATCGTACTTAGTGTATTTTTGTATTCGTTTGAAGTAACGACATAAAGACACATCTGCGGCCGGCTTTCGGTCTCTTAAGTTTTGGAATATTATGGGTTTTCAAAATTTATTTATTTTTTTATTTACTTCAAAAATTAAATCATATTAATTCAAGAACTCTATTAAATTCATAACTATTCCACAGTGATGTCAAGTAGTGGTAATAATTATGGTTTAATTATTTATAAGTATATTATCTTTATCGATACTTTACATACTTACAAGGTTTTATAAATGGAAAACAAGTAATAATATCGTCAGTCTTGTCAGAGACTACGTCATTAAACAATTACCTAAGTATTATTTATAGTAAGATTTTATTTTTAGTAAAAAATAAATATGGTTTATTAGATTGTAATACAAAAAAAAGACAATGTAGGTACCTACTTCTGTTTCTTTATTCCCTTTACTGTTTAGTTGGCATCTCAAGTGCTTAATTGAGGTGAAAAGGCTGTCAAAATAGAAATGAGATAAATACCTCTTAAGGTGATACGTAAAAAGTGAACTGGGCGGGAATAAGAAAGTGACAGAGTCAATTACTTCCACATGCGAAAAAAAGAGAGCGCAACAACGCGCTGGAACCAAAATAAAAGCGCCAAATGAAATGAAAATTGTTTAAAAATAAATTAAGCTATCTATCAAAATTATGTTTAGCCAGAATTTTCAATTACCTAATACGCACATTTTAAATGCAATTTTGCAATGAAATTACTTAGGATTTTAGAATTATAGAAAAAAAAAAACATAAAAAAGTAGAGGTCTTTTCGGAATTAAATTCTATCGAGGAAATTTAACCCAATCGTGTTTTCCTTCGGTCAAAGTATTAATTAAATAGTCAATAAACATATATTCAAAAATTAAATCCATACATGCTGCAATAGTGAAATAAATGGTTACGAAAATCCTCCAATTTATTTTGGTAGCGCCTTAAACAGTTCTGCCTAGTTTATTTAAGACCATTTACGCCGTACCTACGGCATTTCATACAAACTTTCAATTTCGAAAACTAAGGACTAGTTTTCGAAATTAATGAACCGTTTGAACCGATGAAGCTGATTGGAAATCTGTTTCTATGAAATATTCAAAATCGGTCGAATTTAGCTGTAACTCTATGTATCGAAAATGTTCTCTAACTTCTTACACCAATGTATCCTGCTTTTGCGTATGAAGTTTCATAAAAATCGGTTCATTCATTTCGAAAAACAAGGACTTGAAAGTTTGTATGAAATGCCGTACGGCGTAAAAGCTCATGTTATTATGTAGTAAAAAAACATACGAGATGGGAGAAAGCATTGTAACAAAAGCTTTTTTTATAACCATAGATTTAGGAAAGAAGGTTGTAACCGTAAATAGATTACTTAGGTACCTACTCACGTTTTTTTTTTTAATAGAAAATAGTTTATTGCTATTATTTAAATTTCAAGTACTTACCTACGTTTAGCTCAACAACAACGTGTTATAAAAACTAAAAACATAAAATTGAAAGGAAAGTAATCTAGTCTAAAGTAGTCTTCACTTCAAGATTTATAAAAAGTAATTAACCTACTCAACAAATGGTTTAGAATCTAGACTGACCTAGAAAACCTTGATTCAATTATGGAAGCGACATTTTCAAGATCTGTTTAATTAAATAATGTCGAGTTTACAAACAAGTTCAGTAGGTATTAATCTGATATTCATTTTAATTACAAATATCTAATCCTGCTACAAAATCAGTACTCGTCTAGTTGATTTATACATTTTCTGTTTGGGATTACTCTGTTTTTATTCGTATAGGTACTAGCGGCCTCGACAGATCTTGTCCTTTCTGAACGATCCTAGAACCCGACTGCAGCCCGATTTAATTACTTTTACGTTTAAGATATTAGATCTAGTATTTAATTTTTTTTTTGAAGTCGGTAATGTTAATGGCTTACTCATTTTTTTTTATTTTTAATGATTAGGCACTTACTTAGTCCATCGCTATGAATAGATTAGTTGCATCGATCTATGAAAACTATTAGAATGATTATGATGAAGTGAAAGTATTCAAAAAACCAATTCGAAGCTTCACTCAAAATCAAAACAAGTTTTAAAAACTTCGTTTGTTAGACAGTTCAATAAATAATCTAAACTAATAATAAGTCAGTTTGTTTTTATGGGATAATCTTCGGAACTACTGATCCGATTGCGAATTTTTTTTCGCTAATGGGGAGCTGCAGTACGCCCAGTGTCATAGGATATATTTTATTAAAACAAGAAAATTCACGCGGACGAAGTCGCGGGCAGGAGCTAGTCTAATATAATAAAAGTTGCTACTTTTTTGCTGTGTGCATGAAAAGGAAAAATATTTTTCGCACAATATTTTTTTTTGAGTATTTTTGCCGGCATCCAAGAAAAGGACAATTTTTTTTCTTCGCAGGGCGGTATTTAGTCACTGTTTTATTCTTATTCGACACTCTTTATTTTCCTTACGTAATTACTCATTGGTACCTAGTCATTGGCCATTGATCTGTTGACGTAGTTATCATTATATCATTTGTAAGTAGGTAAACAACTCTATTTATGGACCATGTGCTCTAACGACTCGTAATATAGAATACACAAACATAACAACACTCGATAAAATCGAAACATCCTCACCTTAACTCGAAATAATCCCAATTCCAATAATCTTATCGGCACGTAAACACTTTCACAAAATAATAATAAAATCCGTTTTATTTTTTTTGGTTATGTCATATCACGAATTGATCACAATGCGAATGTTTAGACGAGTAGGCTCCGCGGCGGAGTACGGTTGTATGCGACGGCTGCGAATGCCGCCGTGGATATAACCAGAGTGGTTTATACGAAACCGTCTGCTGGCCAACACACCCACCTCCACACAAGTACATAGCGGCTTCTTAACACCGTTACTTATATGCGTGGGAGATTAACTTATTCTTTCAGTTTTTGTCATTTTTTGCTCGCACGTCAGTCAGGTTGCACCGCGTGGTAATTCGTACTTAAGAGCCCATACTACCTCAGCTTTTTATCTCGCTCGCACGATACTGCTCGCGGACTGAGTGAGGCGCCGATAGTTTAGATAATTGCTTTTTAATGTGAAATTAATGGTAATTTGAAAAAATAAAAAACATAAGACCTGCTTTAAAGTTAGTTCAGTTAGTATACAAAGTTTAATGATCTAATTTGAAGTATTATTTGAATACCAGCGATTTATTATTCGGTTTGGAGGTAACTTTGGATTTTTTTTCCATGGACAAAATTTTGTAGAATCGTGTTTTCTTCAAACAATGTACTTAACATTAATCCTCAACTTTACCATATATTTATTTCAAAATTAATGCTGCAGTATTTTCGACGTAACGGAGGATCATGCTAAGCCATTTGAGGTAGTACCTACAGGCTCTGAACCCCTTGACTGCAGTCTGGCTTTAGCGGCAATTATTTTCTAGGTCAGCGAGGTATCATTATACTATTATTATGTAGGTACACGTTAGATCTGTTCAATACAAAAGTTTTCTGATGTGAAGGTTGTAAATAAATTGCCTGCGGAAAACACAATAAAAAAACAAATATTTAACACATGTAAGAGATACGTTAGACGTGAGATAAACAAGGAAAGTCTGAGACATAAAAAACAAAGCCTCCACGTGTCGGCGTTTTGTAGGTATTTCCACGATTTTCCTGTTGAAGAAGATTACTTAACACCTGTCTTAATAAATGTAATTGAACTTTTAAACTATATTATGTTTAATTAATACTCAGTTTATAAAGTTAATTGATCGTAAATTAAACAAATGTTTAATCATTTATTTTATATAATTCAAATAGTTTTCTCGGTGAAAGAGATACAAATATGAAATTAGCTATTCATAGTTTCACCACAGAATTCTAAGTTAACTATGTGGTGACCGGGTTACTGGTGGGTTACAAAGAATTTGTACCACACAGTATGTAGGTAGAACTACCTACTGTCCCATTTTGTGCTTTCACCAAATATTACAAACAAGTATTCACGTACTTTCTTATTTTGTGACTCATGTGCATTTCGCATAAAACGATTTAAAAAAAAATACAGCGGGTTTTTGGGGGTTACAGTTGTTCTAGATTAGAAATGAATGTTTAAGTATTTGTCCGAAACAGATGCTTGGGCAATCAAAAATACTATCAATCTTTGAAAAAAACCTCATAACCGCAAGCGCTCAGCAAGTTGGTTGGATCCTGGTTCAGCACCTAAACAATGCCCTAAACGAAAAGTTACCCCTAGAAAAGTGATGGTCACTGTTTGGTGGTCTAGCGCCGGTGTGATTCATCACAGCTTCTTACCAAACGGGGTGAGCATTACTGCAAATGTGTACTGTGAAGAACTGAACACAATGATGGAGAAGCTGGCACATCTCCAACCAGCATTGGTCAATCGCTCGTCTCCGCTGCTCCTGCACGACAACGCGCGACCTCATACTGCACAGCAGACGGTCTCCAAGTTGCAAGAACTGGAGTTGGAAGCTCTCCGTCATCCGCCCTACTCACCAGACCTTGCGCCTACAGACTACTACTTTTTCCAGAATTTGGATAACTTCTTGGCGGGAAAAAAATTCAATACCCGAGAGGCAGTACAAAATGCCTTTGAAGAATTTGTTGCCTCCCCACCAGCTGATTTCTTTAAGAAGGGCATCAATAAACTGCCACTGCGTTGGCAAAGATGCATTGATTGCATGGGTGATTACTTCGATTAATACAAATAAAAAATACATGAAAAAAAATCGTTTAAATTTTTTCATACAAAACGGCAATTTCATAGGTTTCATAAAAATACGCTTGATAGTTTTTGCGTAAAACAAAACTTTACAAATTAATTACACTATGTAATGTAAACATAACCTAAAATATACACATTTTGATTTATTAAGAAAATGCTTTAATTTATTAACATATATTTTTTCCAAATCTTAACACTACTCGTTTTTAGGTGATCTGATCTTCAGTTTAAAATCATTAAATAAAAGTCAGTTATCGTCGCCTTAAAAGAGCCATTCATCAATAATTAATAGATGGAAGTGAAGAAGCAGCCAAAAACCTTGGAATACATAGGACACCTACCACTACCGTAGAGCTTTCCGTAATGAGTAGCATTGCGTGATCACTGAACAAATTAATTGTTAAAAACAATCAATCATTGAATAATTTACTAATAATTACGCTTGATTACTGTTATCGTCTTTGAAAATGGTTTTATTACGTTTTTCCTATCAGATTTGTCGGATAACCTGACGAAATACAATGTTAGGTTCTGAGTTTTATTTTGCGATCCCAGGCTGTTATTGTTACCGTCGTAAAGTTAACAGTAATTGTCGTCTAGACTCTAGATATAGCATCCGGTGTCATTAGCAGACATTATTAGTTCATTGCATCGATTAAGCATTTTTATTACGATATGAAGTCTGTCTCGGCTTTTTGCACTAAGAATAAAAACAATGCAAGTCCGTTATGTATTTATATCTTAGTGCTAAAATAGCACACACAAAATTATAAAATAACATACCGGCCTATTATTTATCGATACCTAACTCAGCATAGTTTTCATGTACCTACTCGAGCCTGGCACCTGGAGTTATGGGTTAACGTCAACAATACTGTTACAGATAATATAAAAAAGCTAAATCCATTCCACAAATGCTGCTACGTTACACATACATATTAAACTGCCTGTAGTAGCTAGTCACAGAAACCACATTCAATTAAACTCGCTCGCTAACGCCTGCACTAATAACGTTAGCAAAGTGTCGCGCCTCAACAAAAGCATAGAAACGCAGTAGGCTCTCTTCTATCTATCACATTTCTAAATAACTACCACTTATAATACAGCATTACACATTATAATAATTATTATGCTACCTACTGCGTAATAAAAGCCTAAAGGTGCATAAAGATTACTAGATTGTAAAATAAAAGTACTGATCGACGTTGACATTGATGTCTCGAATACTTGATCATTCAAAATTGCGCAATACGCCTAGTAGTTATTTCAGTACTAATTGCTAGTCTGCTAATTATTGTCGGTTTAAAATGAAACAAAATATTGTTCATAACTTAGGCATATAATTGATTCGGAGGTATATTGATTTTAGCGTGTTCGAAATTGATCAGGAAACAAAAAAAACTGAAGAACACTAAGTTTTCCTAAATTCGTTGAATTTTCCCGGGAAATTTTTCCGCCATACCGCAATAGCGAAGAAGGGTTAGGATTTTTGTTTGTGGCTGTTTATGTTTCATTTTTGTTATTGGTACCTAGACCTAGTTAGTGGGTCCCTAGTATACTTATAGGTTTTTAGTTGGACAATATGCTGTGGCAAGTCCTGTACTCATAACAAATCAATTTTTATCATCAGCACTCCATTTTGAGCTACTGTTTCAGCACATTTTAGCACAATCATGAGAAAATTTAGGCATCAAATATTTCGACAACTTTTCCAACCTAACCTTTATTTAGTTTGTAAACATTGTCGTTGTTACTGTTGTAAGAGAGCGTTGACCTTCAGTGTGGTTAGTCGGCATTATTCGAAGATCACAAAAGTGTCGGTCTCGGTTAGCGTCAGTCATGCGAGTTCAATAGCCAAAATGTCAAATGATATGTCAAGAGCCTAATCAAGACTGCGTCTGACTTCGAGTTGCAAAACTCCCAACTAACCTAACAAGGTATGCATTGGGTTCAACTGTATCAACCGAAAAAGTGATTTGTGAAATTCTAGTTGCGGTTGCATTGGAGATTTGAGCAGTGATCTAAATTGAATCAACATATTAAGGGGATAATAATATAATGATAATTTTGTGTTTTTCAAAATTCCTATAAAACCAAATGTATATTGTTAAATCATTTGGATTTGCCATACTAAGTGTTATTTGACTATATTTTCTACTGTTGTACTAAAACTGAAACATGATGATTACTTGAAATTTTTTCGATAAAAAAAAAAATTCCAAAGTAGCGCACCTCTATTTTCTGTTTCATACGATTATACGTAAACAGTTCCTTATTGTGCAGTAAAATTTGATTTAAGAAGGTATTTAAATATGTTAAGAACTTACTAAGCTAAAAAATTGATTTAAGTACCTAAGTATAGCATTTTGTCATAATCTACATTTAAACGAAGCGCTTTTAGTTCCAATGCTCGTGAGAGTTTCTATCTCTCTCGCGTCAAACTAGGCAGCCATAACGGTACTTTACTTGCACAGCCACTCTTCAATGTTTATCTTCCTGGTTTGTGTCTCGACACTAGCTGCCGCTAATATGATAGATTAGGCGTGAGGAAGGAACAGTGTCAAAGCTCTTTGAGAATCCAATTGTCTGCTTGATCTGGGTGACCGTTAACGATGAAACATTAATCATTGATGTTTTCTATCTATCTCTATAATCATACGAATAATAAAGCTGAACAGTTTTTTTTTTGTTGTTTTTGAACGCGCTATATAATCTCTGAAACTTCCAATCGGATTCGATAAATTATTTTTAAGTATGTTAGCCCAATTATTGAGGAATGCTATTGGCTATTTATCATCACGCTAGGATCCTGAGCCGAACACAAATAAAAAATGTCTAAAATAACTCAAAAAAGAAGTAATAAGCATGGACAGGCGATGCGGTGCGACGGGATGGGCGTGGTTCAGGGGAACAAGAAATTATACGCGGGCAAAGTCGCAGGCACAAGCATTTTTTTTTTTTTGTGGTTGGGAAATCATCAAATGACTTCTCCCGCTCTGGGTGGAGCGAAAGGGCGTGTCAGACTTTTACTGACTAAAACCCACTCGTGTTCCTTCAGTTGCCTATGCCAGGGCCATGGTATCTCTTTCGAACAACCCGTGACCCCGGCGGCAACAACCCCGCGACCTCGAGTATTAATATACATAACTTATTGTAATTTGTACTCAATCTGACCTAAACTGTCTTTGAGGCTTTGATGAATATATGCAAGTAACATCAAAACCTCGATCTTACCTATAGGAACATTTAGTGAATTTTTAATTATGTTTTTCCATCATAAGTCCCTTTGTTTTCACTTTCGGTATCTCGGTTCACTCGTCCAAAGCGATGGCGAAGTAGATCGGACGGTTAAGCACAGAATTAACACTGGATGGATGAAATGGCGGCAGGTCACGGGAACAATCTGCGACTCCCGCATTCCCCTTAAACTTAAGGGGAAGATATATAAAACAATGGTTAGACCTGCTGTCTTGTATGGATCAGAATGTTGGGCCACAAAAGGGATGAATGAAAAGCAACTGCATGCAACTGAGATGAGAATGCTAAGAGGAATGTGTGGTGTTACACGAATGGATAGAATAAGAAATGAGTACATAAGAGGAAGTTTGAAAGTGGCACCGGTGACTGAAAAGTTGTGCGGAAATCGGTTGTCATGGTATGGGCATGTGATGCGGAGGAATGAGGAAAATGTGGTGAGGAAAGTTTTGAGTATGAATGTCGATGGCTATAAGAGTAGGGGAAGACCAAAGAAACGATGGATGGACTGTGTGAAAGATGACATGGCTAGAAAGGGTGTGACTACCGAGATGACGACTAATAGGGAAGTATGGAAAAAAAGGACATGTTGCGCCGACCCCAAATAAATTGGGATAAGGACAGGAGAATGATGAAGTCCCTTTGTTTTCACTTAAAATTATTTGTTCCGCATTATTCGCCTCACTCTTAATATTCCTTGCTCGCCCCACACTTTGTTTCTTTTTCGCCTTAAATACCTACATTCTCTAAATCATTGTTTTTCTTTCAGGTAAGTACCTGCACGATACTACGACACATCACCAACTGTACTACGTTTATCTTAAACATTATGTGAGTAGCTACTATTAATAAGTACTTTTAATATGTGCAGTCAAGGCTGCATCAATTGGGTACCCCAGTGGTATTAAAATTTTACTTTGTGTACCATGTATCGTGAAGAATCTCCCTAATAAACATACTACTATCAATCGGGATCGATTTCATTTTGACAGTTCAAAAACATTCATTGCGTTATTTACGTTGTTGAGCAGACAAATGTTTCGAACATAAGAAGCAATGCTTGCAATATTAGCAATTGCTTAAAACTGATTCAAATTCCGATTGATAGTGCGATACGCAATTAGGGCCAGTTTTCACCAAAGCAGAGACGAGAGGAGACGAAAGGAGATGTGTTTGAATTTGAATAAACCAATCCAATTTCATTATTTCCACATCCCTTCTCCGCTTAGCTTTCGGATTGGTTTATTCAAACACATCTCCTCCCGTCTTTTCTCCCCTCTGCTGCGGTGGAAACCGGGCCTGGCCTTACGGTACTAGTAAATATTTGAGTTCATGAATCACGTCATAAGTGTCTGAAAGCTTTCAGTCTTTCAGTATTGCTTTGAGCAACACATGCTTATTCTCCGACCGTGATTGAATTATTGGTACAGATTTAAAGCGTACACACGCGTTTTCGTTGCTACCTAAAAGTTATTTTTGGAATAACCAATCAATCTGCCTAGCCTTATCACAACTATGTTGCAGTCGGCTTCCAGTCTAACCGGATGCAGCTGAATACCAGTATTTTGCATGGAGCGACTGCCTATCTGACTTCCACAACACAGTTACTGGGTAACACGATACCCCTTGGTAATAAGACTGTTGTCAGACTTTTGCACTTCTGACGTGACGACCCGTAACGACTGTCAAAGATCTACGAATGACAGCCGGGACCAACGGCTTAACGTGCTTTCCGAGGATCGGAGGGGCCCCAATAAGTAAAAATGAAAAAAAAATGAATGAATGATGAATGTTGATGAATGTATGTAATCAAAATTAATAAAATCAAGTCAAATCATTTTTATTTCAGGAATACTTACACCCATATAAAATAATAAAATTAAAATGGATGGTGATGATGGTGTGGTGATTATTAATGGATGGCCGAACACTCGATGTAAAAACGATTGAATGATTATTGAAACCGGTTGAATATTTTAGAGTTTATTAATGCTGGAACGTTGTATTTGCTTGTCGAAATTATTTTGAAAGCTACTCGTCCATATTCATTTCAAGAGTTGGTCGCGTTATATAAATTAGTTTTAGTTAAGCTACCAAAGATACCTTAACTGAAAATTGATTTGTATCTCCTTCAGCAAATTAATATAGACGGTCTAAGTTTCCATTAAAACCAATCAATCAATTTCATATTGAATGATTATTGAAACCGGTTGAATATTTTAGAGTTTATTAATGCTGGAACGTTGTATTTGCTTGTCGAAATTATTTTGAAAGCTACTCGTCCATATTCATTTCAAGAGTTGGTCGCGTTATATAAATTAGTTTTAGTTAAGCTACCAAAGATACCTTAACTGAAAATTGATTTGTATCTCCTTCAGCAAATTAATATAGACGGTCTAAGTTTCCATTAAAACCAATCAATCAATTTCATAAGTAACTACCAACTCCATTATAACCTAATATTGATTTCATCATCAGGTATATTACTTACCTACGTACATTATATTAGATATCAGCATGAAAGGCCCACCTTTCTCCAACAAAGGGCTTTCTCATATAATGTTGGTTTACATAATAAACGCTTTCTAGGTCGCAGGTATACCTACAATACATTCAAATCAATAGCTTTTGGTTTCCTTTGAGGTTCATAAAGAAGTTATCTGAAAACTTGGAGACAATACATTACGTACTTACAATACAAGAACCTTTATTTGCTAATTTAGTGTGATTATGGAATGGCAACAAGGCCATGATTTTAGGTCATGACTTATGAGTTGTAGGTCGTAGGTTCGAACCCAAACAGGCGCTTTGCTTTGTATAAATTATTTCATTACCACTGCTCTCAAATCGGGAAAACATCGCGAGGAAACCGTCAGGACCTGGAACCAATAAAAAATTCGAAGACATGTGACATCTACCAACCTGCACTAGGCCCGCGTGGTATGGATTACGACTATTTACGGCCCACTTTCTCTCACAGAGAGGAGGCCTGTGTCCCAGCCATAGATGTAAGCATCAATGGGAACATTATAGGCTGATTATGTAGGTACTTATACCTATTATAAGGCCATGATTTTAACAGACGACTTACTAATTACTTCGTATTTTCCAACATGATTAGGTGTTGTGTAGGTAATACGTTTCGGCCATTTAACTGTTATATATAACTGTTACAAGTTCCGTCGATAGATTAGCTAATATGATGTACATACCTACGACTGCTAGTTTTTGTTTTGCTAGGTATTACAACGTATAGTTTCCACGTATATAACAATGGTAACTATTATGATGTCATTGATGCAAAGGGACTTAGAGAGGAGCTCGTGGCTAAGTAATAACAGCCGCACGGGTCGATCCATCAGGTTAAGCTACGCTTGCTGGGGTTGGTCTGTGGATGGGTGACCTATCTTTACATACCGAGACTTCTCCGTGCCTCGGAAAACACGTTAAGCCGTTGGTCCCGGCTGTCATTCGTGGATCTTTGACAGTCGTTACGGGTCGTCAGAAGCCCGAAAGTCTGACAACCAGTCTTACCAAGGGGTATCGCATTACCCAGTTACTGGGTTGTGGAGGTCAGATAGGCAGTCGCTCCATGTAAAATACTGGTATTCAGCTGCATCCGGTTAGACGCAGAGTTTTGATGCAGAGGGACTTAGAATAGATTTTATGTAAAAAAAATAGGTTTATCGTTTTACATTTTAATAATTGAATTTTCTTTTTTTAATGGCGTAATAAAAACAAGATTACATATTTTTTTAAGAACTACTTATAGAAAACTAAGTCATTTAAAGTTCTAAAACAAAATGTGTAATCTAGCCTGGTCTATCCACCATAGGAAAAAGTCATTAGTTTTACTATCAGTTCAGAGAAATATTTTTTGGACAAGCCGTGTGTAAGTGGCTACGCGCCCTAGTATTTTGCATGGAGTGACTGACTATCTTACCTCAACAACCCAGTCACTGGATAACACGATAGGGTTAAGACTGGTTGTCAGACTTTGGGCTTCTGACTACCCCTACCGACTGTCAAAGATATGATACGCCTGACAGCCGGTGCCAACGGCTTAACGTGTTTTCCGAGGCAGGAAGAGGTCTCGATATGTAATTAATAATCACCCATCCACGAACCGACCGCGATTAGCGTAGCTTAACCTTTCAAAATCTTATATGAACGTCTGAACATAATAAGATAAAAAGAAGTCTGAAGGTATTGTCTAGTTGTGGCTAGATCAATAAATAAAATCTAGATTTGTTGTTGTAATAAAAAATTGATTTGCCACTTGTTGGCACTTTAATAAATGTCTCCATCGTGATCTGCTCTAGTACGCTTAAATATCAAGGTCAAGTCGTGACGTGAGAGGTTCTTCATTACAAAATGTATTTAGTGTATACCACAGTCTACCTAAATAACTCCTTACAGTGGACCAACGCGGGCGTTTTGCGCAGAGCATTTTGGGAAATACATAGTCTGAAATGGGATAGATTCCCTAATTACAGTTTAGGAACCTAGGCCAGTCTGGGACATGTTAAAATATCACATTAATATTGCAACATTTCTCAAGGTCTCAAGGTCTGTCAAATGCAGCATCTATTAGAAAGGTGTGTCATATACTTACATCCAACAAACTGAACAAGTTTCTCCATGGGACCACATCGTAATCGTGAAAAAATTTCATCCATTCCATACAAAAATTCAATACCGACTCGACCCAAATGTATGGGACGACTGATTTCTTTTTCGCGATTACGATATTGGTCCCATGGAGAAAATTGTTCAGTGTATGGTCTGTACCACACCCTTAACCCTTCGTATGGCCAGAACGTGGATCCACGCGAGACACAATGGCTTTTTACTTGTGTCTGTGATTACGGCATTCCACACCATTCTGATACACGCTGCATAAACTCAAGCTCAAACTCAAAGCATTTATTTCAATTAAACCAATTACAGGCACTTTTTAACTGTCAAAGAGTCGGTCATTAAGTAAGTCAGAAAGTTGAAGCTAGTTGCCCATTCCAAAACGTAGAGACGTTTCTATGGAGAAGAACGGGCAAAAAACTCCACGGACACTCTTTTAAATCAAAACATGGTCACAAAATATTGGTTACATCATTCAACATTATGGACACAGGACCACTTACACACACACACTCTTAACCCTTCGTATGGCCGGAACGGGGATCCACGCGAGACACGATGGCTTTTTACTTGTGTCTGTGATTACGGCATTTGACTCGTTAAATATGACCACACCATTCTAATACACGCTGCATATGGACACAGAATCACTGTTGGCAGTAGTTACGTACACTGTGGTTTTACATTACAGAATATTTTTATCTACCAGAGAATATTCAATATTGATAGGTTATTTTTTATTTGTGGATTCTGTTGGTAATGGCAACATCACGAAAAGAAAAAACAAGCTTAGTTTTTATAAAAATAAGCTTCTTAACCAACGTTTTAATCCGGAAAAACACAAAAAAACCGGCTAAGTGCAAGTCGGACTCGCACACGAAGGGTTCCGTGCCATTATCTACAACGTGTAACGTTAAATGCGCAAAACCTCTTAAGGGGTCATTATACTCATCATTATGAACAACTTTTACTATAGGACCAAACCTGAAATCGCGAAAAAAAAATCAGCTGTTCAGTACATTTTGACGAATTACGCGAACATAAATGTACTGAACAGCTGATTTTTTTTTCGCGATTTCAGGTTTGGTCCCATAGTAAAAGTTGTTCATAATGATGAGTACAATGACCCCCTAAGAGGTTTTGCGCATTTAGCATTACACGTTGTATAAAAACGGTTGTATGGGAGGCCCCTTAAAAAATATTTTATTCTGTTTTTTAGTATTTGTTGTTACAGCGGCAATAGAAATACATCATCTGTGAAAATTTCAACTATCTAACTGTCACGGTTCATGAGATACAGCCTATTGACAGACGGACTGACGGACAGCGGAGTCTTAGTAGTAGGGTCCCGTTTTACCCTTTGGGTATTGAACACTAAAAATGGACCTTAATAGGTAATACGCAACTCCACGACAATGCGCGTATTTTGCGTATGGCTGGTTTGGAAAAATGGACCTTTTGTGTATGTGAATAACAATGATGATTCTGTCGTCTCATGCGTAATTGCGTACACGCCGCACACAGTTGTGGGGCGGGAAGTGGGGCACATCCCCCTCCCTCATGCACTCGGTGTGTAAGCCAGAATAGGTGATATAACCAAGCAGTACAGGGACCTAAAAAGATTAATCTGGAAAGAGCTTGATAATATTATTCAATAATACCTCTACTTAATTTATATAAAATAATTTGGCACCCAAATCAACAGTTTAGTAAATTCATATTTTAACCAGCAATATCATTCAACTTCTCGGCATACCATCCGGAATTTTACTAAATTGGGGTGAATTTTATTTCACAAAAAAAAGAAAGCTGAAACATCGTTTATTTCGTTTTAGAGAAAAAAAAAACAGAAACAGGTGTAGGCATTGATATTATATAGTCAAAGAGGTAGGTAGTTATGGCACTAGCGCGCGCAAATTGTTGCAGACAAATTCAGACAATTGTTGTAATTTGATTTAGTCGACTCATATCAGCGAGCGAGCGTGTCCGTGGCGTGACAATATATTTAAATTGCCAAGCTATCTCTTTCTGTATGATACGTTCCGTATTATCCATCGCAGTCGTAGTTGAAAACTACTGTACACCTATGTATAATATGTACATTTTGTAATAACAACGCAACAATATTCGAACGCCGCGCCGCGCCGCGCGCCGCTCAGTATTATCGTAGTGTATTAGGTATTTCTTGTCGGTTTTTTCGCAAATAGAATCTAGGATCGCCTCCTAAAATACTCACGTGTTTGCATTCTCCGCGTTCCTGAACATTTATATCTGCTCCTATAAAAAGAATTTTAAAGCTGATTGTCAAACAGTCGGCAGCTAGGGAATTCCACGTATGATATGTTTGCCTCAAAAACATTTATTTCGAAGCGAAGTTTTATTTTCTTTGCCAACAGTAGCAAGAACGTGTGTAGTATGTTTATGAATAAGATAATGAACTGCTTCTTATCTCTGATTACGACGGTTAAGTTATTAGACCTCCTACTGACATTATTTGACAAAACCCTTTTTTTTATTCCAAAAAAATCTATCCCACACAATACTAAAATCATTACAGAGTTCGCAATATTTTGGGTATTTTTTCTATCGTACCAATAACTTCTAAATACGCGCGTTCAAAATTTTTAGCGGCAATTCTTGTAAAATCCACATTAATTTAGCGACCAACTCCTCCTACATGAAATGACAAGACCATCTATCTACAAATTCAGTTACCCCCTCTTCTTTTAACCCCTCGCAGGCCAATTAGATTTTTAGGGTTCCGTACCAAAATGGTAAAAAAGGAACCCATAAGGTGTCACTCAGTCTATCTGTCTGTCTGTCTGTCACAGCTGGATATCTCAAGAACTACTAATGCTATCAACTTGAAATTTAGAAAAGTTTTAAATGACGTTTACCCAACTATTTTTGAAATAAGAAAGAGATAAAAATATTTATATTTTTTTTTGCAACAGGGACTGAAAGGTGGTCTTAAAAATTCAAAGTGAGGTGACTAGGGCATGTGGGGTATCATATGAAAGAGCGTTTTTTGCACATTCTCAAACATTTTTTAATTTTTTTTGGCCACACAGTTTTTGACTTTTGATGAAAAATGTAAAAAAAATACCGTTACACACACACAAGGATAAAGTTTGACTTGATGTTAAAAACCAAAGCTTTCAATGAAAAGTTTAACATCTTGTTTTATAATGTTGGTACTACCGAGTCGGTAAAATGTTGTACATGAAAAAATATCGTTTAAAAAAGTAAACCGCTGTATTTGTTTCCGGTTTTTTAACAATAAGAAGTTTACTTGCCATCGCACGCTTTTTACTGTAGTAAATATTGATAATGTAATGGAAGGTGTAAATTAAATACACCTCATTAAAGTTTTTTGTCTCCATCTAAACTAGGTATAAATGATAAGACACTGAGCATTACGAAGCAAGTTTTATTTATAACAAGCTGACGCAAGCCCAAGTCCAAATTCTAATAATTCATACAAAATTCCAATACAAAATAAATTTTAATTTTTCACGTATTTTCCAATTTTCTAGGCAACTTTTTAATTTTTCCTTTCCATTTTAAGAAACTGATTCGGACTATTACGAACATTTTCAAAGAAAAATTTGCCAAATCGGTCCATCCGTTCTAAAGTGATGCGCTTACCAACGAATAACATTTAATTGGTGAAATAATAACAATTAAATATTTATGAATTAAAAAACATGAATAAATGGGAAATAGTAAATTATTCATTCCCACGGTAAATCCTTTAGGAAATTACCATTATATTATTGTTATATTTACCTAACAAATGAAATTGAATGCGTTTATTGAATTTATGACGTCACTGAATGACAATCTTTAATACGGGTTTACGTCCGCGTCTGTAGGTGTATTCATACAGTCATTTGGACCTTTACGCTTGAGGCATAAAAAGATATACAATTAGCTCAATTTGTGGTAACTTTTGAGTAAATAAAGTATCGGAATAACCCAGACTAAGGCAAATGAATAAGCTCGAACTGCTTGATCATTTCAATTTTGGGAAAGGACCATTTTGAGAGCTTTCTCTGTTATTAATGAAAAGAAAGCCATAATGAAAGGAACTTTGTATTAATCGTTTCCCTGTCTGGTGAGTCATTAGGTAGGTACCTACATGCCTAATGATTATGAGTCTTTTCTTGCCAGTTCTTCTCTGTAGAGATTTACGTTTTGGAATAGGCACTGGGCAACTAGCTTCAACTTTATTTCCATTTATAGCTAGCCACACTTTGTCCTGTCAAAATTTAAAGTTCTTTTTTTTCGAATTTTTCATTTAGAAGGTGTTAAAAATGAACTCTAAAAACTTTAAGGAGCTTTAGACCTGAACTGAATAACTTTTACTTTTTAGAACTGAATAACTTTTACCAACTTTGAAATCGCGAAAAAAAATTGTAGGCAATATACTACTTAGCAGATTTTTTTTTTTTGCGATTTCAAAGTTGGTCCCATACTAAAAGTTATTCAGTTCGATGATCTTAAAGCACTCCTTAAAGTTTTTAGATTTCATGCATTTATTGACACCCTCACTTTAAAATAAATGCTTTGAGTTCTCAAAATGGTCCTTTACCTTTTTTTTTATTAGAAACCTCCCGAAGACTTTCCTAAACACTCCGTTTCTGAAAGTGCGATACTGGTAATAAACCTTAAGAAACTACCAGAACAAAAAAAGGTACTCCATGTTCTAATAATGGAATAAATTGAGATCTTAATAACATTGTTGGGACATTAACACACAATGAACATTGTAATTATCAAATCATTATGTAGTTACAAAATAAACACAACGCTTTGGAATTTGTTAATTTGATAGCAAATGGCGCTTTGTAATTATACGACATTCGCGTTTTTTTGTGTCCTATTAAATAAGTTATGTCACGATTTAAAAGTACCTTCTTCTTTGACCCATTTTTACCCACTGCTGGGTATACGTTGCATAGGGGATTTCCATAAGTTTCTTGCTTTAGCTGTCGCCTGTCCCCCAAGCTATTCAGCGATTCATATATTTTTTTGTATTGAAAAAATAACAGTCAATAATGAAGCAATTAATAAAGGATTTTTGTTGCAAACAATAGACTGGTATCCGTGCGTAATTGAATCTTTGTCAGCAAAATAAGTACCTACATAGGCCGCCGCTTTAAGTGTCTATACTAATTTAGAATAATAATAAAACTAAAATAATAATAAAGTTTGTATTTAGGGGGTAATCTTCGGAACTACTGATCCGATTCCGAAAATTCTTTCACTAATGGGAAGCCGAGTGGCATATTTTAGAAATTTCACGCGGACGAAGTCGCGGGCAGAAGTTAGTAAAGTATCAGTACATTGATCACCAAGGGATCGCGTGTTCTAGAAAGTTGTAACGAATTTAGGTAATCAGCAAAAGATGCCGCTTTGGTATACTGCGTAACTTCTTTACTCACAATGTGACGCACAAAGATATTAACTGTTCCATATTCTGGAACATTCGGACGTGGAACGTAACGGTAATTAGAGATAAGGAACAAGAACTAAGTGTTAGGTATAATATTAATACCTACCTACGTGTCGAATAATACAGCATAATTCATTCAACTGATATGTGTACGTCGCGTCGTAGATGAATTGCTTACTTAGCTGTTTTACATAACCGCTAGCTGTTTTATAAAACAGCTCCGTTATGTAAAACAGCTGAACGACATTCAGCAGTTTTTAGGGTTCCGTACCTCAAAAGAAATAACGGAACCCTTCTAGGATCACTTCGTTGTCTGTCGGTCTGTCTGTTAAGACCCTTTCTCTCAGGAACGCGTGGATGTATCAAATTAGATAGATATTAAATACGTAGGTCCATAGTCCCTTGGAGTTCTAAAAAAATCAAGCTAATATGTCAACGCATTAAAAAAATACGGCCATTTTTGCGACATATTTTGATACTCGCAAGTAAATCAAAACCTAGGTACTTCCCGTTGACCTAGAATCATGAAATGTGGCAAGAAGCAAGTTCTTACAGCACAAATAAAGAAAAATTCCGAAAATTGTTAATTTGTAATTTTACCATATAAAAAACAAAATTGTTGGGATTACAATGTTAAGTTTGTTTTTAGGATAAATTCTTTTCAACTACGAAACCCTTCACCCCCGTACCCGTTTTCGATAGTGATTTATAATACGAAACCCTTCATTGTGCTTGGTCCGACACGCACTTGCCCTTTTTTTATAATTACTGAATTTCATAAACATTTTGCATTTATCAATGCAGCTGGTCAACGATTAGAGGTTATGTAAAACAGTCTGAAATATGTGTCAGATTCTAGATTTTAATTCAAAATTTTGTCGCTAGTGGCTCTGTGTGTAATATTACACGTTTTATTTATTTCAAAACAGAAATAAATAAAACGTGTAATATGGGTGAAAATATCCTGACTCAAGCGAAAAAAGTGATTTTAAGGACAATTTTAATGAAAAGTTATCAAAATTTTATGAATTCTTAAAAATACTAAATAGCCAAGCAACTGCGACCAACTTGGAAGTAGCCTTACTCGGCTCGCGCGCGGTTGGTCACAGATCTAACCTAACCTAAACCAATTCTACGGGGTGTCCTTGCTTATTTAGTGCGAGCAATTCAGCATTAAAAGCCACACAAAACGCTTGTTGTGTTTGCAAATAATCCATTCTACATTACGTCTAAACGAGGGTAGCAGTTTTGTTAAAGGTAGCGTTTGACATAACGGAGCTGTTTTGATAAACAGCTAGAGGTTATGGAAAACAGTGGATTCGACAATGCATTTGCGACATGTATGTGATGCGGAGGACAAGGTCGCGAGGAAAGTTTTGTGAATGAATGTATGGCTGATAAGGTAGGGGAAAACCAAAAAAACGATGGTTGTACTATGTGAAAGATGATATGGCTAGAAAGAGGGTGACTACTGAATGACGACTAATACATGAGTATTGACGAAGAAGACATGCGCGTCGACCCCAAATATGCGCTGCCATTCTAGAAACAAAGCTCATATATCTCAATTATTATCAATAACTATGATCGAAACACGGCAAAAGCTTCTAGGGGGCTAAAATCTTTGGGTAATAATAATCGTAATTCGTCGTAATTTTTCGCCATCAGGTTGATTCCTAGTTTCATTGCAAAGAGAGCCTGTCCACGTGTGCACGTCACGACGTCGTCAACGTGGAACGGTGCGGTGTCGGGGCACGGTGCGTTGACGTGTCGTGCTAGTGCACGGTACGGCAACGTTGCCGTAGAACGGCCTGTTTAGCAGATAAATTTCAATATAAATTAACTATGAATGGCTATAAAAATAATTTTTGAAAAAAAAAATTAACTCTTATCATAGAACGAACCACAAATAAAGTCGGTTATTTATATTTTAGTTAATTGCCAAAAATATTTACAGAATTCATTCGTGACGTGCATTTTTACGTTACGTTAACGTAAATTTGCACGTCACGTCAACGTTCCACGTCGACGACGTCGTGACGTGGATATGTGGACAGGCCCGTACTCTATAGGTACATAGTTAGGTACATACTGTCAGGGCAAAGAACGTTGATGGTCAATATTAAAGTTGATGGTCAATATTAGATAAACTATTAACTTCCCTGAATTTACGAACGTCTAAGTTTTGGCAATTTAATTTAATCGCATCTTTTATTACTTGGTACCTACTATTTTTAGAAGATGGTTGGTTGATGCATGCAATATAATAATACAATAATAATTAACTTTTAATATTTTGTAAATGAAGTCACTAAATAACCGGATTTTTATTTGTAGGTAATAATAGTTTCTTGCTGTTATTTAATTTACTGTGACATTTGATTATGAGATATATTATACCTACTTGTCGATGAGTCAGATAGAATCATTTATTGAAAATAAAAATACTAACATAGATAAAACAGGGTTGAGTCTACGTAATGGGGTAATCGTTGATAATCTATCTATCTATCTATATCAATTGCTGTTCGTTTGTCTGGCTAAAACTCGAGAACGGCTGGGCCGATTTAGCTGGTTTTGAAGTGTTTGTCGTAGTCCAGGGAAGGTTTAAACGGTGAGAAGATATGGAAAAAATGCCGGGAAAATTTGAAAATTCGGGAAAACTGAAAGTAGATTTTCTATGGGAATTTTGAATTATTGAAATTGGGACAAGACAACGTCTGTCGGGTCAGCTAGTCACCACTAATTATTTATTTATTTGTATATGGGAAACTAATTAGACATTCTAAAAAAAAAATAGGCAGTCTTGAGGACTGCCGACAGAAGTGAAAATTTAAACGCGGTGACGCGAACCCGTAAGTTTTCCTCCTACCAAAAATTGCTCAACACGCCTAAAGAGGTTTTCACCTCAAAAAGTATTTTACAAAAGTTTTCAATCAACTAAATAGTGTTAGTGCTAGTGTTTCTATCGCAAAATCTAAGTTCCTCGAAATGTATCTGCGTGTTTCTTTTCGACCACAGAATAATTTGAGTCATTCATTGGTCATTTTTAAATTTAAAAAAATACTGTTACTATGCATTCGAAATTATGTAACCCTTTGTCCGATTTGGGTGGCAACATTTAGTCTGCCTGTGGGCCTAGCACGGGCGCGCGAAGTAAATGTAAAGGCGCTCCCTCAATCATTCGCCTGTAATGTACGCAAGGCTACAGATCAAGCTATATATTTCCAGTATAAGCTGATCTCGCATTGTATAGGATTTCCCTTCAGTGAGAGGTCAGTGTAAACTGGAAATGTATAGCTTGTACCTACTCGTAACAGTGTTAAGTGGGAGCACCCGTGAAACAATTTGTAACATGATTGCAAATCTTATCGAATTTGGATTTTTACATTACAGGCGAATGCCCCGGTGAGGGAGCGCGAACGTTTTCAAAATTAGAACATAACCTACTCGTTTCGCACATAATTGAAGACTTCATGCGCATCTACAATGATGCTAAGTGCTTGTCGCGTTAACTAAAATTCAGTATGTCAGTTAGATTTTTAATTTAAAAATCGTTCGAATTTCCGTAACGTTTAGTCTGCGCGTATTTACTATAGGCCCTGTGTTACTACGGATTATCGAATACAATGACTCAAAGAGTGACTCAAAGAATGATAAGTTCCTGACACTTGACCTGTCAATTCGTAATTATTTTTTATCGAAAAGTTGGGTAAGATGACCACAAGACGTATTAGCGGTCAAGTGTCGGCGTAATAAAACCACTATCAGCGAAACAAAATCTAGACGTGACGTTAAAATATCACGTCACGTCTTTGGTAATTAGCAATTTATAATAATATTTTATTGAACATAGATGTTTCCGGCATGAAGCTTTATTTAATCACTAGCTTTTGCCCGCGGGTTAGCCCGCGTGGAGGTCGGAAATTATCTCACGGGAAAGTACTACCAGGATAAAAAGTATCCAATGTCCTAATTTACGCCATGGTCTACCCATGTGCCAAATTTCATCCAAATCCGTTCGGCCATTTTATTGTGAAAGTGTAAAAAACAAAGAAACTCACTTTCGCATTTTTAATATTAGTTAGGATTTTTGAACATACCTAGACACGAGTAGACTTTTGGCGGGAAGTATCGAGAAAAACTACAATTAAGATCATAAAATTGGTTTGGTTCATTGTTACTTACCTTCACTAGTATGCTAGGTAAAGATAGTTTAAAGATACAGATTCAGATATACCCAAAACTACTAAACTTTTCTCATTTAAAGCTCATACCTGCTGTAAACTGTTCTAAACTACCAATATTTACATATTTTGTCCGACAAAGAAAAGCTTAAAATGTCGGCAGCATAATTTTAACAAAATTTATTCAGTAAACAATTTTATAAATTAATTGCCCTGAATAATAAATGTAAAAATGTCCGGTGCACTGGCTTCCACCTGTTAACAAAGGGTTGCAAATAAATAAAATTAAGCAATTTTTAGCCTTAGCGTGAACTGATTAAAATTTAATTTCCCGTAGGTAATAAGGACAAAGGGGCTTTATTGTCTAATAATTTAAATCTGTACGAGCTATGCCTAATTGTATTTTCTTTAGAGTCCGACCGAAAAAGGTTTTTTACGGCTGAAAACATAATACATAACCGCAAAAAAAAAAAAAAAATTCTGTAGGTTTTCTTTAGTAAAAATAAAATAAATGCAGTGTGTCAATCTTAAATCATTATATTTAACCGTTTAAAGTTAAATCACACGAAACTCTGTGGGAACTATTTTCACAAGCAATTTTTCAGCATTTTCTTTGAAATGAATGAAAGTATTGCTTGCTTTGTTTAGTTTTTTTCGGCCGCGGTCGTTAACTTTTTTTTATCGCCCGAAAACGAAAATAGGCGAAAATAGATTTTGCGGCCCAAACCAAAAACTGAAAAACGTAAACGAATTACGGTCGAACTCTGATTTACATTTGGTTACACCTATTGAATGGATGATACGTCACCTAATCAAAACTCCGTATCAAATGCAGCCCAGAAAAATTATAAAATTCGTGAGTCATGAACTCATGTCATTATGGATCTAATTACTACCTCGTCATACTATGACTAAATAGTGACCATTACTGTACTTTAGCATTGAGCCCATTGAGATACTGTTTGGCCTTTCACCCCCACACAACACAAATAATTATGTATATATCGCTAATTATAGACGATAAAAGTTGAATCACTATTTTAATTATAATTATTCATACGCAAAGTGCTAACTTTTATGATGTCATATACGGAATTGTTATTGTAATAAAATAGTAACGAATATTTTTTTATTTATTCCTATCTAATACCAAAAAACTAATACTAAGCAGTGGTATTTGTTTGATCTCATATTTATTTTATATTCCAAACGGATACCACTTTTTAAAAATTATTTAAAAAGTGGTATCCGTTCGGAATATTATCGGAATAAATCTATTTTTCTCCGTTTGTCCATCTATGATCCGGATTGGTGCGAAAACGGCTGAACGGATTTGAATTAAATTTGGCAAAAATATAGTTTATAACCTGGACTAAACACACAGGGTAGTTTTAATCCCGGTTGTACGTTCCCGTGAGATATTTGCCGACATCTACGTGGACGAAGCTGCGGGCAAAAGCTAGTTTTCATATAAGATATTAAATGATGCAAAAATGCAAAATGTTATTTAAACGGTGACTCACTGTGTTGCATTTTAAATTATGTTTGTATAATAATATTATACATATTAATGAGAACCGCTTTCAGGCCACGAAAAACGTAGGTATTTAATTTCGCTAAACTTAAAAACATCTGTCAGGTGTTGCCAATTTAATCATTTAATCTTTTACAATGTTTTCTGCAGAAATATGGGCATAACATCATCACATTATCCTAGCCGAGTTTCAGAATTACCTATAAAATAAAGAGAATTCATAAGTTTTTCTTGATAAATCTGAATGAGGCTACGTCAGGCTACATAAATATATCGGGAACATCTATTTATCCAAGTTTATTCTGGTACCTTACAATTCTGTCATTTTGATCTAAAATCCTGAATATTTATTAATAAAGAGGAAGAGACCTCTCCAGAGACACATCTCGTCTTAAATAAATAAATCCTAACTAATATTACAAATGCGAAAGTGAGTCTGTTTGTTTGTAACGCTTTCACGCTAAAACGGCTGAACGGATTTGAATGAAATTTGGGATATAGGTAAGACCATGGCCTGGAAAAGGATATAGGCTACTTTTTATCCTGGACCGCAGAAGAAGTCGCGGGCAACAGCTAGCTTATAATAAGAGAACATTTGCATTTTTAAAGTGTTTGATTAGCATAAAATGGTGGGGTTATATTAGAAAACATACTCGCAACATAAATGGACGGACATAATATGACATAAAAAATACAATATTTTGCTGTCAAACATGATCTTTTTAGTATAGTGTCTAATATCAAAGGTCGCGGAATAATAAAACTAATGTCATTCAAAAGTTATTGCACAAACTAAGGCACAAACATCTTCATTGGCATGATTAGAATTGCCACAGATGACATTGAAAAACAAGTCTATCAATTATTCACAATTGGTCGGCCACCGACCGACAAATTTAGAATTCGGATCTAGTGCGCAACCCCCATACAAATAGTAGTATGGCTACTTCGGATCGACATTTCTCGGATTCGGATCGGATGTAGTGCAGAACTGCAGAACCGCTATTAAGTGTTAGATCAGTCCTCCGATTGATCGGCGGAGCAATTGCATAACACACTCAATAGGAATCGGTTTCATTTTGATAGTTCAACAACATTCATTGCGTTATTTACGTTGCTGAGCAGACAAATTTTTCGAACATATTATGAAACAATGGATTAGCAATTTGCTTCAAAATGATTCAGATTTATAGTGTGACTACGCAATTAGGGTGCTGATGGTCAGCGCGTGTAGTAATGATTTGAATCCGCCGCTATAAGGCCGCCCATTATATGTTTTGTAGTGTTAAATTTATTTTTATTTTTTATGTATTTTCTGGTGTTACAATAAAATAATGTGTAAATAAATAAATGAATCCTGCAAAAAAATTGGTGACAAAATTTTATGTCATGTCTGTATTAAAAATAAATAATTAAAAAAAAAAAAAAAAATTAATTATAAATAATAAGTTTTTTTTTCTCTTTTTTTTTGCCTAGAGCACGGAGTCATCAAGGCGGCCCCTGTGGGAGGCGGCACTGACAACACTTTCCATACAAACCAAGCATGTCACCATTTACTCGCACTACGACACAAATGACGTACAGAAACTGACGGTTTTGAATGGCGAAGATGACAGAAGATCATCGCTCAGATCGCTCAATGCACTTTCGGCGCCACGAAGTTTATCAGTTCTACCGTCTCTAAACGCTGCCGGCAGTGTCGTAACGATTCCGTGAAATGTCTATTCTACATGGTGTCAATAACATTTTGTCGGATTACATAACACTCAATCATATGTCCTATTCAAACACGGACCAGTCGACCTTGACGGTCATTTGAAAAGCCACATTATTATCTAGATTCACAAAAAAATCTACAAGTTTATTATTTGCGAAGGTTACATTGGTTATATGACTCCGGTATGGGTTCAAGAGAATCACGATATTCTAAATTATGTACGTATCACATTATTAACTACAGTTAAATGTTTCAACTTTTCAAACGTATGTACTCGAACCTAAGATAAAGTATTAATTCAATTAAAAGTAGGTACAATAATATAAGGAAACTTGGAAAATAAAGTAGCTGCGCCAAATTGAACACTTTTGTTTTATTTCGCAAATTGGAGTACCAATTATTTGAAATTCGCTTCAAAGTATCTATAGAAGTGAAGGGTGTGAGATTTGGGAGCTGTCTTGTCATTGTTGATGTTCATAAAGCCTATTAAAATTTAGATTATTATTTGTTCTGTAACTTTTGTTTATTCCTTTCAACAATTTGTATGGTTTCGTTGCTTGTGTTACGCCGTAATACTCTATTTGCTTATCATCATTTTCCTGTCCCTGTTCCATGTTACTCAGAGTCGGCGCAACATGTTTTCTTCTTCCCATGTCAACTGTCACGCTATCATGGACTCCCTTTTCTTTCATGTCTCCTCACACAATCCATCTATCTTTTCCTTGGCCTTCCTCTTCCTCTCCATCCATCAACATTTGCTTTTCAAATTCAGAAAAGCTTGATGCTCTTTTGTTTGTACGATCGTCCACTTACATTGTATAATTGTTATTGAGATTGCTGGCTATTATGTCTTCTTTTTTTCTGTTTGGGACATGATCAATAAATGGTCACAATAACGGCAGGGTCATTCATCTCACAACTTGTTTATGGCAAAACTTTGTTGAATACGATCCATAAAATGATTGCAACAATTGAAATGGTTGTTGATACGATCAAGTGCTTTGGGGAACAAGGATTGATTGGATGTGACAGATTTTAATTATTGTATTCATTGTAACTGTTTATTTTTGTTGATGACGCCAAAGGCACTCACTTTACTGTGTGGGACTCATAATGTTGATTGAGTTTTGCTAGTAATGTTTTCTAGACATATAGTGTCATCACATGTAAAATAATCTTAAATTAGCTAATAACAGTGAACTGCAACATGTCTACCCATTACCTTACTAGCCACCAAGTTTTCCGCCTCGTGAATATGCTCTGAATTCAGTATTCTTCTTCATTTTGTTCCTCCATTTGACCCAAAATTTAGTTACAAATCGCCTTTTCTTCAAATTAAGCATCAAACACTATTTGATACACCTTTTGCAGTAATCTTCCTTCTACTCTACGAGTAGCGTATGTACTACCTTTGTCCCATTTTTTTTTGATCTGTTTAGCCATTCCACCCTTGCTACGTCACTTGAAATGCTAATAACCCTCACTTTTTAGCAGATTTTTTATTTTAAAGTTACGAATCTAGAAATATGACAAATCGACTTAAAGACTTTTTCTTTATGCCAATTTGTGATGATTAAAGTAGGTAAATATACAAAGCAGTGTACGATTTCCTTGTGTTACGCCCATACTTATGTAATACACTATTTGCTTACCATCATTTTCTTGTCCCTGTTCCATGTTACTCAGAGTCGGTGCAACATGTTTTCTTCTTCCTAAGTCAACCGTCACGCTTCATGCACTCCCTTTTCTTTCATGTCTCCTCACACAATCCATACATCTTTTCTTTGGCCTTCCTCTTCCTCTCCATCCATCAACATTTGCTTTTCAAATTCAGAAAAGCTTGATGCTCTTTTGTTTTTGCGATCGTCCACTTATATTGGTATGCTACCTGTTGCAATTTTTTTTTTATTGGTTGAACATCACATAAGTAGTTCGGAACTTGCTCAACCAGTTACGTGACATTATTTACAAAGTAAAATTTTTATCCTCGTTTAATTTATTTTCTTAACGTCTTAAGCGTAGATCACACTTTTAGTTTTCCCGAATTTTACAACTTTCCCGGCAACTTTTTAATTTTTTCTCTTCATAAGAACCTTCCTCGGATTCCAGTGAGTATTTTTAAAAAAATTGCCGAATTGGTCCAGCCGTTCTCGAGTTTTTGGGCATAGCAACACATTTAGCCATTCATTATTATTTATATAGATTTGACACCCACTTTATGAATGCCATAGTAAATAAAAAGGTTGGAGACTAGTTTCGCTATAATATTTGGTGATTACCATTCCGCTAACCAAGCGTGGTGACACCAGCACGTGCACCAACCAGCACGTGGGCGCCAGACGACCCTGCGTCTGTGCACCATTGGTACCCCTGTGACAGGTCAGGTCACTGGCCCCACTGCCTAGGCCGCGGAAGGTAGGGAGAGCGACGCACCACAATACCTGCACTCCCAGCCGCGATGCCTCTCATACACATCGCGGCCCGCCTTAGTTGCGAATTGCGATGTCGCCCAAGCGGCACTGCAACCTACTTTTTGGCCGCTACGTCGCCGTCGTCGGCTTATCGGCAAAAGCCCTGACGAACGGCCCCCTCGGCTTCCACTTCGCTTCACCGTGGGTGACCAAGTCATGGCTACTGAGCCCCCCCGCCTACCAACCCACCGGGAGGAACCTAAAACTAACCTAACCTAACCTAACATTTAATGGGCCTCCAGTCGTAAAATTTAAACATGCATGGCGCCATTATGAATTTATATTAATTGAGCTACGTCTGATTGAATAAACTATGGTCAACCGAGCAAATTAAATTGAATCTTCACGTTCGTTCTTAACCATATTTAATCAAAACGGTAGATAAAAGCAATACAAAAATACCACGTAGGTCTCTATCTACCCTTTATTACAAACTCAAGCCGATTGATAGAACCTATTCTACTATCCATTACATTATTACATTATTATAATATTATAAATGCGAAAGTTTGGATGGATGCTTGTTACTCAATAACGCAAGAACAGAGATAGGTTATAGTCTGGAATAGCACATAGCAGGCTACTTTTTATCCCGGTAGTACGATCCCGTGGGATAATTTCCGGCCTATACGCGGACGAAGCCACAGACAAAAGTAGGTAGGTTATACAAATAAAACAAGGTAGGTTGTATTTCCTCGTACAGTGTGTGGGTTTTTATTGCACTAAAACCACCCGGGTGGTGACCACCTGCACATGGAAGCGGCCACCGTTACCACTCAAAAGACCGATCCGAAACCGCCACTGTACAACGACTGTTAGGGCACATCCCTATGGATTTCCTCGTACAGTCAGCAACAAAAGTCGATTAACACTTGCAGTTTTTTTAATCTTAATTACTAAGCGAAATATTTAATTCAAATCGGAACAGAAGTACTTAAAATTTTAAGAACAAACAGTTACTTATACGAAAAAAAGCAGTTTATCGAATCATTTTGTGTTAATTTAGCTGATGTTAAAAAGTAACAGTGTTAACCGACTTCTGTTGCTACATAAAATGCGACCTACTTATAAAATACGCACCATCACACGTTCCAAATTTTCAGCAATACAGTTATTGTGGTCGTTAAAAAGCAATCAATTTGGAACAAAAACTCAATTTATTCTCGTAAAGATATTCCCGACGAATTCAGCTCTAATAAATTAAAAGCAAATTCGGGAATAAATTACGAAGCAATTTACAATATTACAGAATTGTTAATAGGACATGCTTACTAAGCCGACAGGATGAAAAAGGCTGGCAATTAAGTCGAAAGAAAAAAAGGATTTTCACAGTGGATAATTAGTAACTACGCTTAAGTTAACTATGCTTGATAATAATGATTAATTCACAGGAGTTTCCGAATAAAAAACTTAATTACAAAAAAGAAACAACCGTCTACCAACAAAAACCACAAAGTGAAAAATAACTTTAATTTTGGAAGTCGGTGTCTTTGAACCTGTATTTTAGTATTTTTGCCACCGACTTCCGAAATTCAAGTTATTTTTCACTTTGTAGTGTTTTTGTTTTTGGAAGGCGGTTGGTTTATTTATTGTGTAAAAAAAAAACACTTTTTAGTTTTAGTACTGCCCCACCCACAGCAATTCTGATACTTATCACTACTTGCTATGAAACAACAGTGAGAGGAAGTAGGTATTATAACATTTATCAAGATACACTGATTGGATTAACTAAGTGTTATCGAAGCTAACTCAAAAACTACCCAAACAAAGTTAATAAAATTTAATATGGGACCACCGCGCAAGTTTCTTCTACCAAATGAAAAATAATTTTGAAAAAATGGATGAACATACATTAAAAAATAATGAGTACAGACGAACATAATTACGTCTGCCTTTTTTGAAGCTAGATAGAATTAATTTTAACTCTGAACCCAAACCTAGAAAAAAAATATCTTGAGCCGTCGAATGGACATGAACTGACTAGATGAAGGTGAGCAATATTCAGCAAGTCTGGTCTACATCACGGAAACGAATTACGATAAAGCGTTTTAACCTTGCCCGCTGATCGTGTTAATTCCTCTAGGTTAAGGCTTGTCCGCCGTAAAAAGCGCGGTCACTGTCGGACTGCATAGAAAAGAAAGAGAAGGGCGATGACACAAAGAACTGTATAAATTTATGGACACTTTCAATGAAAACTGTAGGAGTAATAACGTAAAAACTCGAAAAAATAGACAGAAATAGACCCGTGTTTAGCCTTTTTTTCTTTAGTTCTACAAACTAAAATAGATTTTAGGACACATGAAATCACTTCTTATGTATTCTAGATTATTGTGTATTTTTGTTTTTCTATCAAAAGGGTGCTATAGTTACTGTAAAAAATGGAAACAAAGTTACTTACTTATTTTCGCCGTATTTTAGGAAGGAGGAGCCTTAAGTCCATTAATCAAGACAATCGTTTTTTATTCTAGTACAAAAATTTACTGACCGTTATTTCGGTCGTACAAAACGAGTCGCGTAGTTTACGTTCAAAAGAAATTCATGTCAACTAACTACTTAAATTACGTTTGGCCTCAGTCTCGTCATAACGCGAGGATCAGGGGGAAAACGACAAACACTACCTGCTCTAGTTTTAAAAAATCGGTGTCATTAACACGACGAAGTGACCTTAACACGACGCGTGCCATCAAAACAATGAACTGCTGGCTGCTGACCGTGACACAGAAAGGGATGACACATCGCAAGCGAGATAGCAAACCCGTTCCGAAACGATCAATGCCATCAATTTCTATTGTAGTAATATTGTCAATCGCTTCAATTGCATTTGGTAGACGATCAATGTACGCATAAATGTGTATCAATCACGTAAATATTGAAGCAACAACTGACTTTTATTGTTGCTATTGTTATTGTTTTATTATTGTGGTAATTAAATCGCACCGTGTAAATCAGTAGCCCAGTTGCATAACACACTATCAATCGGAATCTGTTTCATTTTGACAGTTCACCAAAAAAAAAAAAAACAAATTTTTCGAACCTAATGAAGCAATGGATTAGCAATTTGCTTCAAAATGATTCAGATTCCGATTGATATTGCGTGACGCAATTAGGGTGTAGACTTTAGTAGTCATTTCCTTATGACAGTGATGAACGATGGGAACCCCATAGCAACACCATAGCAATTTAATGAATCGTTATGTTTTACGATGTCGGCCGTCCTGTGATTTTCCCATAGGAAAAGTTTAACTTTTACGTGATGAAATAAAAGCACTTAAAACTTTTTATTTTAGTCTCCCTCCGGACGAATTGGATTGGAAATACCTACGGGAAATTTTGTGGTTGGGTTGTTTGAAAATTCTTTTTGGATACTTTTTTTGACGGTTTCGTATGTAGGCATCATAATTGTCCTCTTATTGTACCTAATTCTTATTTTTATATAACCTGTCGCTCATTGGTCTAGTGGCGGCGTTCGATTCCTGCGTTCAATTCCCGAGTCGGGTAAAGTGTAAGTACTGGGTTTTTCCACCTGGAATTTCTCAGTAGCAGTCCGGAGTCTGGATTTGTTACCGGGTAATGGCAATAGGCTCGCTCCCTATTACATGAGATTTAAACAAAACTGGTGAAAGGAGAGTGTAGGTAGGTACAGTTGTATTAAAAGTTTAATACAACTGGGGTAGCCAATTGATGCAGCCCACTGTACAATTCTGCCCAACCCTTCGGCGAATACAGGCGTGATGCTATGTTTGCGCAATAATCTAATTACCTAGTTCTATTGAAACACAGTCATTAATTCAGCCACTTGAACGTGGTATGGAAAACAAATGAGAGTGTAAGATAAATCAACCGCAATAACGAAACAATACTCGTGGGTTTAATTATACATGTTCTTTAATTAGCATGAACATAAATACATAATTAGACATTCTATATTGCATTGCCATTTAGTTAGATTATATTTTATTTATAGCAGTAGCTAACGGAACTGAAAGTCTACGGGCAGTTTGTCCCACAGAACAGGGGGTCTAGGTACTCCCTAAGCATGAAGCCCGTAGTTTAGGCCTTCGTTACGGGCGTTTCCTACTCCGTATCACATACGGATGGATGATTGGTGCGGGTCCCGAACGAAGTATGAATGACAAAATGATTTGACAGCTGTCCCTATTCCCGATGTGTTTTTGCCCGTCCAAAAAATTTAACTTTAACACTTGTTTTGATGGATCGTAATGTCAGACGGACGGACTGATGGACGGACGGACGGACGTAGTTAGGGAGTAGACCCCCAGATCTGTTCTGTGGTTTGTCTGTACACAGAGTGTGGTGTGTATGTCGCAGCCAAACCATCAAGCAACAGTTAGATAATATATAGCGCTCGTTCGGTTCGCACGCGGTTTGTCACAGTTCCATTTTTTTTTTGTCGTGGTGGATGAGGTGGGCAGAGAAGTCTGTCAGATTCTTACTGATAAAACCACCCCGGTGTTCCCTCGTACACCTGTGTCGGGGGATGCGGGTGCGAATGTGACTTTCGCTGCCCCGGACTGGTGATGGTCCTCGCCATGCGGCTAACCTAACCCATTTGGTTGGGTTAACCAATTCTGTATGGTTCCCCCTTATCTTACCACGTGCAAACCACGTCAATATCGTGTCTTGTAGAAAACTTTTTTATATATAGGCGGTTGAATTCACAGTGTCATAGAGAATACGTTATTAGCAAAACTGTCGTGATAAGCTCAGAATTCACGTTGTTTCGAACTAAGGAATTGTTACGTGGTCATACAGTGAATTGGGGCTCGGGCCCGGGTTTAGTTACTGCGACCAATTCTGTTCGCGCGTAGTTGGTCACAGCTCCAACCTAACCTATAATTGAATATGATTCAGGCCGCTAGTTGATCGGCCGCCGTTTGGTCAAAAGGCTAGGCGGTTAACTAAACGGCTAATTATACCTGTGCTACGACATGGATATTGTTGATGGGGACGATTTTCACGGAATGCTTATTAGGAAATAAAAATACTGTTTTGTGTTATTGATTGACCGATTTAGTTTATTCAGCAAATATAAACATGTAAATTGGCGATTATGCAAGTGCTTGTTCAGGTAAAAACTAAAACAATACATTTTATGTGGCGATTCTCGTACAGAAAGAATGAAGGAAACAAAAATGCGTCAATGATTGCTATAAAATAACGTAAAGAAAATTTGCAATAACTAAATAGGAAGTATGAAGTCTCAAGTCCGTTTTAAATTCCATACAACCGTCCCATAGCAATGCCCGTCCATGGCATTTTAGGTCGATGAACCGGTCTAAAACCTGCTTCGGGATACCATAAAGGAATTGCAAAAAATGGACACACTACATTGATCAGCCTTCCAAGAAAAGGGGGAACAGACAACGGTGCAATAAATTTTGAATCTTCCTTAGTTTTTACCCGACTACGGCGAAGCAAAAAGGAGGGTTATGATTTTGACCGATATGTATGTATGTATGTTCATCTGTTCCCTCATAACTTCTAAACTATTTATCATAATTTGACAAATGAGGTGTCGTTAGAAGCGTCTTAACCGTTTGCTAGTTATAGGTTATTTGACGTCACATTAAATTGAATATGGCGCCCTCTGGAGGACATGAAGTCATTCACAATTTTTTTTTTAAGGAGATAAAGAGCTCATGGCTTTGCTTGCATGCAAACGATAATTGGGAATAATTTCTAAAATCACGACTCAGATGTGAGCCAAACATATTTTCTCTCCAAACCTACCCAAAATACATAAAATTATAATAATTATTCAACTGTAAAAGTGTAAAGTAAATAAAGTAAAAATGTAAATTGTAACTGTAATTCTGCAAATACTTTTATCACGAAATTATAACACCAAAATAATTTAAATAAAAATTAAGTTTAAAAACTAAAACCCGACTTCTGAAAAATCACGCTCTAAAAATTATGAAACAAGAAAAATTGTCATCTGAAATTAGAAAAAGACAGACAAATTAAAAATCCGGAGTCACACGTAGGTAATCTGTTCGATCTGCCCTAACAAGTGTGACTCCGGATTTTTAATTTGTCTGTCTTTTCTAATTTCAGATGAGAACATTTTCTTGTTTCATACTTTTTAGAGCGTCGTCTACCATTGTGCCAAATTTTCGTATTAGTGTGAAAGCCTTACAAACAAACAAATAAACTCACTTTCGCATTTTTATTAATATTAGTTAGGATAGCAACAACAATCATCTACATAATATGTTTAAGATCGGGCGCTATTTCGACGCTTGGGGCAATTCTACTTATTGAGAATAATTCTACTGTACAGTACAACTATTTTCTTATAGTCCCTTGGCACACTTCGTGTTTCGTCAGAAATAAGCAGCTTTCCTCCCATTTTTAAAATAAATTATATTAAGTTAAAAGTGCATTAACAACTCCATATACTTCCAAGTCGATTGAGAGCATTCAGTCTGGGTGAACAGTTTTTTACTTCGATCATTACTCTTCCTTCTCATCTTGGAGTTCTTAAAAAGGCATACTCATACTCCCTTACTCACACATCATTAGTTATACTACGTTAATGACTCAAGTCTTTAAAGATCATTTAATGTACTAGAACGTCGCATACCTATACTAGAAAGGTTTAGGTAGTGAAATAAAGGTGAACAATCTTGATGTGTCTTTTATCTTTTTTATTTTAAAACCACAGTTTAAAAATAAAATGCAACTAAAAACCAATGTAAATACAACCATAATGATTATTAAATCAATTGAACCATTAGTTTATATGTGTTTGTGTAAAAAGTCACATCAAGATTGTTTACCTTTATTTTACTACCTAAACCCTTCTAGTATAGATATTAGTATTACAGCCATTCCATGAATTTCCACTGTCAATAAAATTATACATTCTCCTGGTAAATGTTAGTTACTGATAACGTCTAGGCCTTTAAACTACGATAATTTTATGAATTCACACTTTCACAGGGCGCACGCGATCAAATAAAGCTACTCTTGCGCCGTCGGTCCATGGATGGGTGACCAACTTTACATACCCATGCCTCGGAAAGCACGCTAAGCCGTTGGTCCAGTTGTCATTCTTGGAACTTTGACAGTCGTTACGGGTCGTCAGAATCCCGAAATCTGACACACAGTCTTGCCAAGGGCTATTACCCAGTAACTGGTTGTGAAGGTCAGCTGATAGGCAGTCGCTCCATATAATACTGGTATTCAGCTGCACCCGGTTAGACTAAAGGCCGACCCCAACATAGTTGGGAAAAGGCTAGGCAGATTGAATGAAAGTGTAGTATTCTCATGAGCATAAAAGCTGGTTGCCTCTAACTAAAGTATGTTTCACCCGACTGCGGTGAAACCCAATAAAAATATTATACCTAATCAAAATGACATGAGTATTTGCTTTGAAAAGGCGTGTCTGCTTTAAGTCTGGCAAAATTTGCTTTCCTGTGTCAGTTTGTTAGTTGGTCCAGTTATCATTCTTGGAACTTTGACAGTCGTTACGGGTCGTCAGAATCGCGAATTCTTACAACCAGTCTTGCCAAGGGATTACCCAATAACTGGTTGTGAAGGTCAGCTGATAGACAGTCGCTCCATATAATACTGGTAATTCAGGTGCACCCGGTTAAACTGGAAGCCCACCCTAACATAGTTGGAAAAAGGCTAGGTAGATGATGACTTTCGCAGAAACTGCAGATAGATCTGTCACTATTCCACCACAGGTCCAAGGCCTCTTCTCAGACAGAGAAGGAACGACCATAAGATCAGCGGTTGCACTCTGAGGTGGTCGATTACAGACTATATGATACTATGTATAGGTTTACTGACGATGTTTTCTTCCGTCTCTGCAGTCAGTAGTCATAGTTAGTTAGTCATGCATAATAGTTCGAAACCAGCAGGATAGGGTATTCCGTTTGTAGCATGACTAGCACTCCGCGCGCGGCTTCGCCCGCGTGGATGTCGGAAAATATCCCACGGGAACGTACTACCGGGAATTCCTTTCTTATTTTGTCTATATTGCAAAAATTTCAGCTTTCTAGGTCCAAGGGTTTGGGCTGGGCGTTGGTGAGTCAGTCTGTCAGTCAGTCAGTCAGGACTTCTCTTTTTATTTATGTAGATAGATAATGAGATCGCTTTTTTACAAATTAGCGCGCCAAATGATGTAGCCAAAAGTCTAATGTTTTAGAAAAATGGTTTGTTGATTCTTTGAAGAATCCTAAATACCTAATAACTTATCTAACTTATAATTCTATTTTAATCCGTTGAATCGCAAATCATCTTGTAAAAACCATGTACCATCGCGAAACTTTGCGGTGAACCACTTTTCGACCTTATTACTAACGTTATAAGTTTGAAAAGTTCTTCACCAGTAAGTTTTGCGATGGTACGTTACCTTGCTGATAGCAGGGCAGTAATATTTAACCGTTATCTTTGTAGGACACCGTTGCAATGACGCTATGTACACTAAACTGTTTGTATTATCTATGGCGATGATAAAGGTGAGTGTAGTATTGCAAAATGAATACAAATGTTGTGTTCACCCAAAATCGTGAATCATCTTCTTTCTATCTACCTCTTTGTATTGATGGTATGACTATTTTTAATAGGGATGATGCCTGGGTAAAAAAAAGAAATTCTATTTAGTCCGTCAGTCAGTTAATAAAAAAATATTAGAAACGTATTTTTTGCTTTATCATATTAATAAAAATTACTTACATAACATTGCACGCATTAAAGTTGGGGAGTGGGGGCTCGCTACGTCACTTCTACGTATAAAATCTAGCTAGGCGTGACGTCATTCCATATTTTAACTCAATGTATCGCCGTACTCTTTTGATTACCTAAAAAAAGAAAAATACGTGTCCAATATTTTTTTTTATACTATACATGATTGACCAAAATAAAATTTTTAGTTATCATCCCTATTGCAAACGCAAAAATTGTCTTCTTGCCTGGCAAACCTACCAGTGTAATAAAAAAAAATCAGCTGTTCTGTACATATTGTCGGGTTTACGAACATAAATAATGTTTATGGAGCAGCAGATTCTTTTTTTACGATTTCCTGGTCATTATTCTCATCATTATAAATCAGTGTGAGTCTTTAACTTTTGCTATGGAGACACCACCATTAAGAGATTTTCAATTACATATTCTACAGGCTGACACTGTCACAGCCATTGATATATATGTTACACTAGATTAGCAATTGCCGCGCCAAGGCGTTGCCACTGAACATACGGCCGCGGCCGTATGCGTAACTAACGTCAGTTCAGTGCTCTTTACGACGGCAGCCGAAGTGAACCGAGTGACACGCGACAAAAAATATCGCCAAAATGGGTAAATGCGTAACGAAAGAATGCGATTCTAGATCACAAAAACTACCGGAATTACTTTCCACACGTAAGTTTATTGTTTCTGTGTTTATATCATCGTAAAAACGCAGGAAAATAAATAAAATGTAGATTTTTTTTTAATTATGATCAGTGTTACAACTAAAAACTATGTTTTAGTTTCCCACATTTGTGGGAGTTTTTAATTTATGGAATAAGCGATTTTAAATATTTTTGAATAATGATTAACAATGTTCCAGACTACCTAAAGATGCTTCTCAATCAATAATCCGATTGCTGAGAAAAGATACTGACTGGCTACCTACTAAATCTACTGTCATTTGTTCGAAGCACTTCCGTGATCAAGATAAAATAGGACCAAAAAGCGAATGTGGCCGTGTTTATTTGTGCAATCAAGGAATTCTAATGCTTATTGTAAAAGTAATGATTTTTTGCGGCAATTAATATTATCAAATTATAGGTAATGTCAACAAAAAATGCCTTCTCATTAAACTCCCACAGCAACAAATTAGTTTATATCGACTCAAACTACATTGTTGAATGTTTTTTTCAACTTAGTTTTTAGTTTATAAAGAGTTGTTTTGCCTACAGTAAATTGTATATTTTTCAGGACAACCGTTATTCTAATAGCAGGTGGAGCTTTCAGAAGAAGAAAATATGGATGTGGATGCTGTGGAAACCGACGAAGAGATAGACGAATTAACTGAAACGCCCCGAAAGCACAAAATGAGGAAAATAATTCACCGGTTGATAAATGTATCGGCTAAAAGACTAACAAAAAAAAATATCACAAAAAAATAAAAGACTAGAAATAAAAAAAATAAACGATGTTATTAGAGGAACTGAGTTGAGCGAAGAAGACGAAATGCAGCTAAATGTAAATGATAAAACAGTGCAATTCATGGAATAATTAAAAAACCTTCAAAAAGAAAAGGACTTATAGAAAACTGACTCTTTGGGGAAACCGAAGGTTTTGTCTTTGCGATTATGGACGAAGTTATGATGACGAACAACTACTGGAAATATATTGTGAAGGACGGCACGGTTGACATCTGTCGGGCATTCCACCGTCCGAGGGAATCAGTCCGTCAATTATTTCTGGCTGTTCTCGTCTGGCTAACGGAGACTACTTGCAGAGGCACAACCTTGTAGCCAGGATTATCCACCAGCAACTTACTCTGAAATACAGTCTTGTGGAATTGGAAGTACCGTACTATAGGTATATGCCCGACCCAGTTCTCGATAATGGCAATATCACGTTGTATTGGTATCGATCTATCATCACTGACAGGACTATTGTTGCCAATAAGACAAACATAGTGGTGATAGATCGATTAGAGCGTCGCCCAATGATTATTGAAATAGCGGTCCCGCATGACGAGAACCTCGTGAAAGCTGAAAAAGATAAGCAGATTAAGTATCTTGACCTGGCTCGCGAGGTTGTCGACATGTGGGATGTCGATACAGCAATCGTTGTGCCGATAGTCGTGACGGCCAATGCCATAATAGCCAAGAGCCTCGATCAACACCTGAAGAGGCTCTCGTTAGGCAGCTGGATTAAGGAAGATTGTTCCAGAAAGCGGTACTTCTGGACACGGCGCGTATCGTTAGGAGGTTCCTCTCTCAGCAGCCCTGACCACCGGTATCCTGGACCCTGTTCCCGATGCCGGTGGGCTACTATTTTTTATATTCTTAAATGTTTTTATATTCTAATATTTATAAATGTAAATTATATGTATGGAAATGTACTAAAGGAAATAAAAAATGTTCAAAATGAAAATGTCTTGATTATTTTCATTAGTTATAAACTTTGAATACACATCCAATAAGAAATACATAATTCACATATTTAAAAAATAACATAACGTTTAACGTTTAAACGTTACGTTTTTTTTTCAACGTTTAAAAACTTGGGTAAAATTTCGCATGGGTAGGCAACCCCATCCCGCCATTCACCGCCATTGCATGTTTATATTGCGATCTTTGTCTAATCTAAGCGACAGTATTGTTCTTGCGACTTGTGTAAGTGAGAAAGATATATGTTTACTTTTAAATGTTTAGTGGTTTCAAAGCTACGTCGTCGCGTTGAAATAGTGGCTAGACTTTTTTTACACATTTTAATGAGGTTTGCTTCTCTAGTTATATAACTCAATGGTCACAGCATTCGCAAACAGTTTTACCAAATATTTCCAACCATTTATTTTAGTAGGTATTGCATTTTTTCGTCTATGGTTGCCTGTCAATAAATAAGGAACTTCATAGGCGTGCTTATGTGAAAAATAAAATAAATGGTTGGAAAGAGTATAAGGGTGTACCATGTAGAACGCTGGTTGTTGTAACTGGCACCACCAACCACTCAAGCACTGGTTGTCAACGCTGGTCACGCAGGCAGTTTTGACACAGTTTTTGCTAAATCAGCGGGAATCGTCGTCGAGTAATCAAATAGGAACTTCTCGGCGCTTATTGGCGACGGTTCGCGCTGATTTGGTAAAAAGTATGAAAACTGCTTACCTGCGTTGACCTTATTCATGTAGGTACTGCTACATAACAATACTGTGAAATTGTTCACTAATATTTTGCTAGTGGATATCGTGCTTTGCAATCACTACTGAACTAGACGACTGCAGTTTGAATATTTTCATAATGGCCAAGCTTGGCAAAATTGTTTAGGGACTAGCTTCTTCCCGCGACGGTACTCGTACTTAGACACCACAACATTATACTAAAATAACAGCCACATTTTTATAAAACTTCCCTGTACTAAGTATGGAGTTTTGTTTTCAGCAGCCAAAATGTGAAGATAGTCAGGACTCGTTATTTAGGACTTAGCTTTAGCACGCATAACAGTCATGTCTTGATTGACATGGAGTCTTAATAGTATTCTAATAGATTACCAAACTAGCGTTGCGAAACTAATAACTATAATTTTATAGACAATAAGGAAGTGTTCAAAAAGTAAAGATTTTCTAATTTTACTTATAAAACGATTGAGAGGACATTGCCACCTTGGGGCTTCAATCATTAAATTATTTGTGATGACAAAACAATTTTGTTCGCAGTTTTTTTCTTAGGTTGGTTACAGTGTAATAATACCACAGAGTCGTATTCTTTTTTTATTTGTTACTTAGACACACTAATACTATATAATATAATACAGACTAGGAAACACTTAAGTATTCGATTGCTATTCCTAACTGCCAATAAAAACAGACTCACAAAAATACACTTACTTCTAATGCTGGGGCCACATCAACGGTCAACGTCAATGCCCATCATTACCATAAACAACGCGGTAATTGTTCCGAAAATTATCGCGATAAATTGAGTGACCACACTTGAGCGGTAAACGTCAATGCTCATTCAATTTGACGAACGTCAATCGGCAATGTGAATGCCGTTGTAAAATTATTGCGATAAGTTGTGGCTACACCTACGGCCTACGTCCATCATCGCGATAATCAACGGCGTTTCGCATTGGTGTAACCTCAGCATAAGCTACATACATAAATGCTGTTTGACTGTTAAACACTAAACTGGCAGACAATTATTAAAATCTCGTTTGGTCAGAAACAATAACATGCGCGTTAGCGTTTAGAGAATATTGACATAGATACTATATTCTACTTTATTTGAACTAAAATGGAAGTATACTTGACAGGTATAAATATCTGCGATTGTCTTTCACTACTGGAAATAAATTATCTGTAGTACTTATATTATTTTTCCAAGCATATTTCATAACTTTCAGTAAACTATAAAATACGGTGAGAGTCTTTATAATGTGCACATATCAATATACAGGGGTCACAGCAGCGAACAAAAATTTAAAAATGCTATAAAAAGTTTTTTTATAGATTTACCCTCTTACAAATAAAACACGGAATAAAGTTATATCAGGGATAACAAAGGAATAACCATATATTTTCATAGGTAAATTTGGAATAACTTTATTCTGTGTTTATTTGTAAGAGGGTTAAAATTTAAAAAAATCCGTCGGTAAAATTAAACATAGTTTTTCTCATATACAAAACAGTATAACTTTTAAACTAAACGATCTATCACGATGAACCAAACTCAGTAGGTAACGATTGAAAAAAACAGAGCGTCCTCATAAAATAAAAATTAAAGAAAAAAACCACCCTCAATTAAGAATTACTTAAGCTTTTTCTTTTTAACAAAAGTCTGGTATTTTTTCACCAACGTTTACAATAATTTAATTCAAAATTTCTGAATATAATGCCTTATTACCTTATTAGCTAGCTTTTTATTATTACCTACTTTAAATTATTATACATCGTATTAGCTTTCTAAAAGTAAAAATACCACGATTATAATTATGTTATAAATAACTCAATCACAACATTTCCTATCAACTGTTAAAAAGGCCTTGCACAATGCTACTGTTTTGTTTTTTTTTTTTTTATATATATTCCGTCGGTAAAATTAAGCATAGTTTCCTTCATTTCGATACGTGCACATTATGGAGACTCAGGGCCTGTTTCACCACGTCTATGATTAAGATACTTGGCAGATAATTTCATACGAATTCTATTCCATTTTTGAATTTATTCGGTGAGTAGTGGCTATTCGGACATCGTGAAATAAGGCCTCAGCCTCACACTGTCTAATAATTTATGACAAATTCCCCAGAATAGTGCGCAACAGTCTGTAATAATATATTATTTATTTACGTAAGTATAAGGAACGATATTTAAATATGGCATCGAAAAAAGTATTTTAGTATAAAATACTATTACTATGTTCTGCTAAGAGATTGGTTTAATGTTATTAATATTGTTTATAGGTGGTTTAACTTGAAGTTCTTATACAAAGGAATAAAGATGTATTTACTTATACTTGGTCTCAAATAACATGTTATTTAGGTCGAAAATCCTTACAAAATTTTCAACATAGTGAGTTTTACTCATTTTAGTTTGCAATGTGAATACGGAATCCGTTCTATATTGATTCAATTGGTTTCAATTGAAACTAAATTGTCATTCCTCCAAGCCTGACGATATTACAAAAATGTGAACACCAACTCTATAAAAGAACTTGCAACATGAAGTTCCTATAATACATTTGACGGTAAACTAAGTATAACATTCTTTAGATGTACGACAATCATACCCGGGTTCTGAAATCCCGATCATGACACTTATTATCAGTAGGTTTACTGATATCTTTATAAGTGATACTAATCATATGATTTCATATAAGTAGCTGTGGTAATTGATTTGGCAAAATAAATACACAATCGAATCACGACATTTTTCTTAAATGGAAACGGTTTCCAGAAACCAATGGATTGTATAAACAATTATTGACATTTTAAAAAGGTACCTACTTCGTGTAACAGAAGTGGCCAAAAAAAACAGAGATTTCTAAAATATTTCACATGCTTCATACATCAATAGGCTTTGGAAGTTAATAAACAATTATTGTAAATATTACAAGTATAACAAAATATTAACACAAAACCAAGGACGCGATTGCGACAATACTGACACTTAATTTTCATATAATTTAATTACAACAAGGACTCACTACACGGGCGAAAAAGTAGATTTGATCGAATCCACAGCGTTTTGTATTGAGTTTTGACTGCAGCCATTTCCATTGTCGTATGCGGTACCACACCCGTAGCTATTGAAGCACAATTGCTGTGATTTGGGCTCAGCACAGCACAAAACAATAGCAGGATTACAATTGATTGGCGTCCTTAACGACCCAGGCCCAGACTGGTCATTGAATTGCGGAGCCGCAGTAGACGGAGTCTGGCTCTGCAAAAGAATATTACAATATTAAACACGACACTGATAAGTTGTCATCTGCAGGAATTGCCGGCTTGTGCGCACGAAATCAGAAAGTGGAACCACGCGTAAATAACTGGATAGCAGACTTCGTTTACTGCTCCACTGCTGATAATATAATAACACTGATTTTCATCAAAAACTCTTTCATAAACTAAATTATCAAAGATGTTTGAAATGATGTAAACAGGGATTGCGTAACGTGGTTCGTGGATTTATATATTTAGACCATAAAAATCTTGAGAATAACCAGTCACACGTATTTGTTTAGCTGTATGGAAGGTCTAGACGAGGAAATATAAATACATTCCGATTATTTTTCATACAACGCCAGTAAAATTATCTTTAACTAGTATTGATGATGAGAGAACGTAATTACCTCCAATCTATTATTGATTACGTGAATAACAAGAGACTACTTACATTTCCCATGGAACTGCCATGTTCAACTTTAGGTGCTGGTCGCTTCATTGGTCGTAACGGTTTTATCGGATCGAAGGATATAGGTCTTGAATCATTTAAATCATCTGTATCATCGTCTTTATCAATGACGAATCCCCAATTTTGGTTTGTGTCCTCCATTTGTGGGAATCTGGTGTGTATACTTGGTTTCTTCGTTGTGTTTTCTAAGCAAGAAGTATATTGTGGAACAGGGTAAGGCACCGGATAGGGAATGTAGATAGGCTGTGGTAGTGGCGGCGGCGGCGGCTGCTGCGGCCTTCTGACGAACGTCGAAATCTCTTCAAGTAATTTTACTATCTGTGGTAAGAGGTCTTGCTGATTACGATCATAGTCCCTTCTCTCCGAATAATAATGTGGGGGAAGAGGATAATCGTAACCACCGTAGTTCGCCTGCCATCTTCTTCGTCGATGCCGGTTTTGATCCGATTTGTGCGTTCTGATCCCATCATTCTGGTCAGGTGATAGCATATCAGGTTCGTTTACTTCTTCTAAGAGGTGTCTAGGGTATACTTCTCCCATACAAATGAACACTGCGAGTAGTATAATAAGCGTATGCATCTATAAAAGAATACAAAAACAAAATGTCAGGAAACTTATTAAGAGTAGCCTTCAACTTCAACGCGGAAACGTGGGTAGACCTAATTATTGATGCAGCGTTTGAGTGCTTGCTAGCAGCAGGAAAACAGTACGTTGCTAGCTGTGACGAAATTTGGACATCGCACTTCTAGCACACTTGTTTTGTTTGTCAACAAAAAAGATTATGTTTACATACAGACTGTTTTGTTAATCAGTTCACATGTTTTGACTTACACTCTTACAAATAAAACACGGAATAAAGTTATATCAGGGATAACAAAGGAATAACCATACATTTTCATAGGTTTAAATTTGGAATAACTTTATTCTGTGTTTATTTGTAAGACGGTTAGATGACGAACTCTAATGTCCTGTCTCATTAGTATTAGTAGTGTCTTATCGACCTCAAAGCTGAATTGAATTTTAATTTTATTCTCAATTTAGCAAACTGTTGACATTTCGTTTGGGTCGTCCACCAACGAGTTGTAAATTCTTAAACAGAAGCCGGTTTTGGTGTTGACCGACACAATGATATTGATAAAATTATGGATCCTTAGTCTGAGGAATATATAAATATATATAGGAATATATAATCCGGTTAGACTGGAAGCCGACCCCAACATAGTTGGGAAAAGGCTAGGCAGATTTTGAGTCTGAGGAATATAGCATCTCAGTGTTATTTCAGTTAAAATAAAAATATTTTAATTCACCAAACACAGAATCAACGTGTTTGTGACCAATTCATTTTTGTCATTTAAAAGCCATTATGAGCCGTTTATCTCATTGGTAACTTACTAATGATTTCTAATAGCAATTGAATATAACACGTTTTTCCATGGTGACACCTACTGTACGAAAAGTTCTCGAATATAGAGATTAACACTGTAAACAAATCAACAGTAACAAGGTGGTAATTTTATAACAGTTATCTGAGTACACCGACACTGTTTGTGGTTTAAATACATCGATGCTTTTCTTTCTTTTAACCTTGTTGGTATCGTCTTATAATCCAATATTTTGTCAATTATAAGCAAAAACACACATTTACAGCCTCAAGCTCATAAACCTTTAATTATTATTAACACTAACCCAGTCAGACACCCCAAAGAAACATTATACACACCTTGTTGCTCTATTTAAATCGCAGACGAAAATAAGCAAGTTTCTGGTTACGTCACAAAACACAGCACTATTTTATGTCGTTCGAAATTCAATATCATATCATGTCACTAATTTATTGTTTATTTTGAAACGCGTGTGGACTGCGCGGGTTTATGTTCAAGACTGACGCTTGGCAGGCAGAGAGCCAGAGAGAGACTGCGCAGGAGTGTAATTACACTGAGCGTATATTTATATTGAGAGATTTTTCAACTATTGGAATTTCCAATGAGGGATTGATAAGGGATGTGTTTCATCGTCGATTTAATCTAACAGTAGGTAATCTCCGCGCATTAGTAGCTGGAACGTCAAATGAGTAGGTTCCTGTCCGTAAGTAGTTTTTTTTTAGTGAAAACTTCTTTACGGTTCGCGTCACCGCGTCACCATGACACTACGACATGCTATGCATAGTTTTTAAAAGTTTAAGTGAAAGAGGTTTCGGGCTTTTCTATTTTTTTTTAAATATTAAATTAAAATATATAAATAATATATTAATTAGCAAATGTAGAATTATTGTGGTTTCCCTGACTTTCGAAGCAAATATTTTCAAATTAAAACTAATTAAACATTTTAGGCTACAAAATAACAAACGTATAAATGTGCAAGTTTGTATGTTTGCATGTTTGTTACTCAATAACGCAAAAACGATCAATCAACAAATCAGTCTTTAAAAATAAGTGCGCTATGTTTTGCCAATATATGGCGTACAAAATTGACACAAATAAGTATTAAAATAAGGTGGCATGTCAATAGTACATTTAAAAAATAATAATAATAATTCAATTCAAAATATGTCAAAAACATATCATTACAATTTTAAAAAACACATTCATAATAAAGCAATAAATAAAATCATAAGCGTTTAATTAGCAAGTCGGAATCATCATACCTCTGTTTATCAGCAGTAAACTCAGTGATGGAGTAGTAACATCTATCTAAAAGTACAGTTTATAACCTAGATTAACACATAGGATACTTTTCATCTCGGTATAGATTTCCGTGGGATAATTTTCGACACACACGCAGACGAAGCCGCGTGCAATAGCTAGTTAACAATAATTTTAAAACAGAATTATATTAGATTTTGAAATAAAATAAATAAATAAAATAATATAAAAATAATTTTAAATAAAATAATAAGTCAGAGGTCTATTCCAATTGGACCTGGGATATTATTTTATTTATTTATTTTATTTTAAAATCTAATATAATTCTGTTTTAAAATTATTGTTAACTAGCTATTGCCCGCGGCTTCGTCCGCGTGTGTACCAAAATTTTTCAGTTTCCTATTTTCTTTGTAAATCTTTTTGTTTAGTCTCTTTTCCAACTGCTCAATTGTTTCTTGTTGTGCAATGCTCGACAATTCGGGATTTTCCAAGTGCTAGGAACACCCACTCTCTTAATCATTAATTTACATTAATAAACGTACTTGTTAATGCCAGCATTATCGAATTCTCTAAAACAGAAAAGCCAAGATTTTTGACACAAACTCTGAAACTCGACGAAGCCGCGTATAAAAAATCCTTATCTGTCTCTGAAAATAGGATACTCTAATACTAGTTGAAAACTGTCGTTGAAACGTAAAAACATCTACTAGTATGTAGGTAGGTAGTAGTAGGTGAACAGAGTAAAATCCTAACTAGTTTTTTTTTTAATATCTTAGACAGCAAAAAATACTACAAATTCGATGTAAACTTTTCATATTATAGAACAATAAAATAAAAATTTGAAAAAAACGTTTAAAAATATAAAACTAAAAAAAAATCGAAATTCAAATCATAATTATGCAACCTGCATACGATTTGAGTTTTAACTAAAAAAAAAATTTAAAAAAAAACAGGTATGCCATTGGCTTGTTTCAAGACGAGTCGGTAAAAAAATTCATGCAGTTTATAGGTAATTATATAAAATTTAAATAAATTAAAGTCATTTTTCATGTCTGTCTGTGTGACCGCGTTGTTGTTCAACTACGTACGTCGGATTTTGATGCGGTTATCACAATAGGTAATTTAGAGAATTTATTCCAGAGAAGGTTTATGTGTATAAAGAAATCTCGGCGTTTTGTCAAGCCGTAAAAACCTGTAAAGCAGAGGCTAATAGTCGCTAGTAACTTTATTTTGATAATTATTTATTTCACAATGTCAATATTACTCGTGTTGTTAGGTATAATAAAAAAAATAAATACCTTTGGACATTTCACACAACGCCATCTAGTCCCAAGCTAAGCAACCTAATGCTTGTGTTATGGTAACGAGATGGCTGATAAACTACTTATATACATTTTTTTTTTGTAAATACATACATATTATAGATAGAAAAACACCCAGACTCGGAACAAATACTTGTAGGTCGTACAAATATTTGTTCCGTGCGGGAATCGAACCCGCGACATGCTGCGCAGCAGTCAATCGCTCAACCACTGCGCCAACCGTGTCGTCCGTATAATAAATAATAATATATTAATAACTATTTATTCTCATGAAATCAGACTACCTACTCTACTCCCGTTAAAAATAGTTACAATCGCTGTTCCTTGGCAGATGTCCATGTGACGTTTAGGTTTTTAGCATTAATAACATTAATGTCATTGAACTGCTGCTTCCGCCACATCTGAGCGACCAAAGCGACTGCGAAGCGGGAGCGGCATTCGCGGGGCGGACGCTACCCGTGTACAAAGCGAGAATTTTATGAATAGTGACTATCATTTGTACCATGTATGATGTTGATGGCGCTTTACAATGTCAACCCTCTAATATCACACAATTTCCGCGATAAAAATACACCGTTTTGCAAAAAAAAAGTGTGTGTGTGTCAGCTCCGACGCATGAATGACGAAAACAAAGCGCCTACGGTCCTTTCGTCAGGCGACTTTATATTGTTGGATAACAATTTAGGTGTTAAACTAAGCTATCGACGTGTGGCTTCAGTGACTTTTCACTAAAAATGAGCTTCGTGGTTCGCGCTGTAGGAGCGCAGGTGTGCACGTAAAAATTTCGCGTTGTAGACGCTCCGAGTTCGCGTCCCGCGTCCCGATACTTGACGCTCAGGTCTGGCCGAAGCCATTTTTTTTTTTGGCATTTTAGTAGTACATCCTGCTTCTTCCTAGTATTTATTTTTGGAAATGAAACGCGGACCGTTGCGTTGTTCTGTCAACCGCCTTTACAACTATAAGGCCGTGCGCTGCGTTAGGCGTGCGCACGGCGCGGGCGCCCGCGTGGCGTGCTGTTTCATGTAATCTCATTCGCATTCGCTATTTGTCATTCCTCAATCATGAAACAGCACGCCTAACGCAGCGCACGGCCTAAAGGTGGTGTCAAAGTAATGGATGTTCTTAACACACACATTCAAAGTTACACGTCGTTGGATGTAAATAGGTTCAAACCGAAAGATTGTTGGGGCACAAGCGAATGTCTAACAACCCATCGTAGTAAAGTTACTTACTTAATAAAATAATATTATAATCTGTACGTTTACAAGCGGCTCAACATTTATGGAGTGTTCTACCGAACAGGGGATAGTGAGTTTGAATCCCACCCGTTTTAATATTAACCACTCGAAACAATGAAAACCCCATGGTGTATCGCGATCTGCGATACGAAGGGTTAAACGTATAGTTGTGCATCCGGTACTGATGCCAGGTGTCCACATCCATTCTTGTGGGGTGAGAAAAGTCCTTGCGCAAACGCAGCACGCAGCTGATCGGCACAGAGCACATAGTCCGTTCGAGCGTTAACCATGAGTGTAAGTTCTATTTTTGCGCGGAATTACATCTGTCAGTAAGTTTACAGCCGTTACAGGTCACCCGTATTCCCGTATCGGGTCAGTTAAGGCGAGTAGGTAGTGCTGCCAACTAGTGCCACCATTGAGAAAAAAATGATAAGTCAGGAGATATGGAACATTTTGAAATTTGCTATATAGGTATATGCTCACGTTTATTTTCTGGCCTTTTTCTCAGGATCTCGTGGAGGTATCAAGTTGAAACTGATATCAAATACGTAGGACTATAGACCCTTGGAGTGCTGAAAAAATCAAGCTTCTCAGTTAAATCAATAAAATAATACGGCCATATGCGAACTAATTTGATACTCGCAAGTAAATCCTTACCGTTGACTTAGAATCATGAAATTTGGCGAGAAGCAAGGTCTCACAGCACAAGTAAAGGAAAAACTCCGAAAATTGTTAATTTGTAATTTTATCACATATTTTTTTTTTTTTTTAATACAATGTTAAGTTTGTTTTATAGATAAACTAGCTTTTGCCCGCGGCTTCGCCCGCGTAGATGTCGGAACGTATCCCACGAGAACAAAAATCCTTCCTTATTTCTTGTCTACATTATAAAGGGAACCGCTATGCAAAATTTCAGCTTTATAGGTCCAAGGGTTTGGGCTGGGCGTTGATGAGTCAGTTAGGACTTTTCTTTTCATTATATTGAGATAGCTTGTGCCCCCGACCCACCCCTCGCATCGCATTGCCTGCCCGCGCTATTTCTTCGTTTTCGTTTAGCGTTCTTTCTGACTTTTTTTCTTTTTGCTCGGCACTTAATGGTCCTAGAGTGATGTTAAATATGCCTATAGCCTTCCTTAACAATTGGGCTATCAAATGCAAAAATAATTACTATAGTCCGACTAGCAGTTCCAGAGATTAGCGCGTTCAAACAAACAAAAAAAGTGTGTCAGCTCCGATGCACGACTGTAGTTTATTTCTGTTTTTGTGCCGTTCCGAGTTTCCGACTTTCTATTTTTCGGTTATTTCTGTCGAGCTGGGTTGCTTCAATGACTCAGTGCTATACAAATAGCAACTTTAAGGTCTAAAGACACTCGTCCTGCTCTCCCTCTTACCCTCCTCCTCTCACTCTCACCCCCCCCTCTTTCCACCCATAACCCCTCTCTCCCTTAGCATCCCTTTCACTGCCCCCCTCTCACACCTTCACCCTCCCCAACACCTCTCCCTCTCACCCCCTCACCACATCCCCTTCCCGCTAACCTCCCCCTCCCCCTCTCACACCTTCTCACATACCCTTCACCGCTTCCCCTTCCCCTCTACCCTCACCAACTCCTCCCTTCCCCCTCTTTCCTTCTCCACACCCTACTCCTCACAACACCCTCCTCCCTAACTACACCCTCCCTCCATCATCCTCCCCTCTGCCTCCTCACCACCCCTCCCCACCCTCTCCCTCTCACCAAACCCTGCCCTTCCCCCTTTACCTCCTCACCACCCCGTCCCCTTCCCCGTTTCCCTCCTCACCACACCTCCCGTTCCCTCCTCCCCCTCTACCCTTCCCTCTGGGGAAAAACTATTACTGACAAAATTTATTACTTGCTTAGGCAAGTATTTGTGCCAAGTTTCAAGTTAATTAACCAAATGAATAAGATTTTCCGTAACTTCACTGAAAGATTATTTACAGCAATTTTCGAGTTAATCAAGCCCCGCAGTAAAACCTGCCCTGTACAGTTGACAACCCCTTATCACCCCCTTAGGGGTAGATTTTCGAAAAACCCTGATACACGGTATTCTTCATTTTTGGTCTTAAGTATAAATACTGAGTTTCGAGTTAATCGGACCGCGCGTTAAAATTCCTCCATACAAACTTTGACACCCCCCAATCCCTCCTAAAGGGGTAGTTTAGGAAAATTAAAAATGACAATCTTTATAATTTATGTAGATAAATATTCATGCTAAGTTTCAAGTCTAATAACTCAAGGAATAAGAATTTTCATACAAACTTCCATCCCTTCTTTTACCCCTTTAGGGATGAAATTTCCAAAAATCCTTCCTTAGTAGATGCCTACACTCTATAAGGTATCTATGTGCAAAATTTCAAGTCTCTAGGTTCAGCGGTTTAGGCTGTGCGTTGATATATCAGTCAGTCAGTCAGTCAATCAATCAGTCAGTCGGTCAATCAATCAGTCAGTCAGTCAGGACTTTGAATTTTATACATATAGATTCTTTTCAATTACGGAACTCCTCATTGTGCGTGGTCCGACACGCACTTGGCCAGTTTTTTTTTTCCACGTGCTTTTGACGGTAACACTTTCACTAAAAATACTAGTGCTCACGAGCAATATTTTGTCGTAATAAATATAGGTACTTCTAGCTAGGAATTAATTTTACCTTGCCTGCAAGCTATATTCAGATTTATAGGTCGTGACAGCTTGGAAATGTCAACTGCAAAACATTGACGAAATAGGAAACATCTAAATTAAACATTGGGTGTAATTAGTCCAAAATAGTTACACTAGGCTAGTCTAGTGTGGGCTTTTCCAGATTCTTCAGTATTTTCAGTTTTTATTTTTCTAAAATAATATCATTATATATACTTGCCCATGGTAATGGCAATATTATAAGTATCTACACCTTGTAAGTCACGACTTATCTAGGACGAATCTATATAGGATTTTCTTTCATGAAAGACGTTGTGCTAATAATAAATCACCAATAAATAGTTACTTATATGAAAACAATTTATTACTGAATTAATACATTGTTTACCTGGTACTATACTGCGTATCATAAGCATAACACTACGGTACTTTTAATCCCGGGTAGTACCTACGATCCCGTGGGACAGTTTCCGACATCCTCGCGGGCGAAGCCGCGGGTAAAATCTATTGTATTCACATAAAAACAAACAACAACGTGCAACGTGATGATATAATCTACATCCAAAAGCACAGTATTAATGTTCAATAAGAGTCGAAAACGCAATTTAAACGCCAAAAGATTCACCGGGGAAGCTGAACTTGAAGCAACATGGCGGCGTCGTCTTAAAAAAGCCCATCCATAATTATATTACCCGTCTCTCCACTATTCCATTGCTTATTTTACGGTGCATACTGGATAGGCTGTATAATCCTTATCCATATCCTAAGGGCATGTCTTCCCTACCATTACCGGTCTACTCCTTGATATACAATGGTCTCTGTTGCACCATGTAACATGAGGCAACAGGGGCTAGTGTGAATCTTTGGGTTCATTCGAGAAATCGAGTCTGGTTAAACCACGCTGGGATTGGTGCATTTCATTCATTCATTCATTCATTCAATAGGATCTTGAACATTAATACTGTGCTTTTGGATGTAGTTTATTTCTTTTAATTACTGAGTTAAAACCTAGCGATAGTGCGTTATTCAGAGACTATTCCTCTGACGCAACGCACTATCGCATGGTTTTACTCGGGGTAGCGCCGTTATTAGTTAGATTTTTAAAATGAACCCCTACTATGTAACCATAGCTAGCTTTTTGTCAGGTATTTCCAACATTTTATAGTAGGTGGGGCTACCTTACTAACTGTCCGTACAGTCATCGTCAAGTCTCCCACTTCCGTTACCAAAAAAAAAAACCGATTGTTATCAACAGACGAGGAACATGTTTAAAGTAACATGACTCATCGTCGCTTCACGTGGTAGATTAGTTTCTTTTAAATCGAAATTCCACAAATGATTGGCATGTTCCTTTCAAGATAAAAAGTAAGCTTAGACATGGAAACAGTTGGAGGCAAGTGCATCGTGTTTAATGATTAGTTAGTTCAATTCGAATCTAATTAACGTTGCTTGTAACAAATTACGCTATAATTATGACGTAGGTAAAGAACACGTGGATTATCATGACATCATTGATCTTTGAACTTATTTACACACAAAAGAATTGTACGGATCAATGTACACACACACATCAAGCTATACATTTCCATTTTACACTGACCTCTCATTGTAAGGAAATCATATACAAAGCGAGATCAGCTTATACTGGAAATTTATAGCTTGATCTGTAGACGTGCGTACAATGTGTCTCATTGTGACTTGTTGTTGGCCCGTGGGGTTACGTCATCTACACGGTCAATACTCGAACACAAAGCTAAATTGGAAACAGGAGGCTGAATAACCAAAGCAATTAAACTGTGTTTATTAGGGTTCTGTACCCCAAAAGGAAAAAACGGAACCCTTGTAGATCACTTCGTTGTCAGTCTGTCAGTATATCAAGACCCTTTTTCTCAGGGACGCGTGGAGGTCAAGTTGAAATGAATACCAAATACGTAGGTCCAAGGAACCATCCTTTGGAGCTCTACATAAATCAAACTTCTAAGTCAACGGAATCAAAACATACGGCCATTTATGCAACATATTATTTTGATACTCGCAAGTAAATCAAAACCTATAGCATATTTACCTAATCTAGCTAGAATCATGAAATTTGGCAAGAAGTAAGGTCTCACAGCACACGTAAAGGAAACAGTCCGAAAATAGTTAGTTGAAATTTAATCACATAAAATAAAATTATTGGGATTTCTAACTTTTTGCAGTTGGGGAATTGACCGTGACGTATATCAATGTACCTATGGAAGAATTCAACTACAATGTAAAGTTTTTTTTTGGGATACATTCTTTTCAACTACGGAACCTTATTGTGCGTGATCCGACACGCAGTTGGCTGGTTTTATTAATACCCGAGGCTACGGCCAGTAGATGAAGAGGGTATTAATTCATCGATATTATTGGAACAGTCGGTGTTGTTCAGACAGGAGTTGGAGTGCAGCTAACTACATTGGCGAGAGCTGAGGTCAAAAACTGGAAACTACCTGATATTATTATAAAATCTATTAAAAAAAATATATAAATATTGAACTTGTTTCGAACAGCTAAATATTTAGGTGATGACGATCGGGAATCGGCCCAGACAGATAAATTACAGGACGGGTAGAATTAGACACAAGAGCACATAGGTGAGACGACAGCTTGACAAAACAAAAGCGCTGATGAAGAAGTTACTTGAAATCACAAAGTCCTTGGCACATGTCACAAGATGACATAGTCTAATAGTTTACACAGCCGATTTTACGGTGACTAATGTACAATAGGATGTCTATACAGCTGATTAGGGGATATTATGTTGGCGGCATAAATTAGTCAGGAAGTTAATTTTCCAAGTCAAATAACGCCAAAATTATCAGTTTAAAACTCAGTTGTAAATAGAAATGCATGGAAGTGCGCCATCTCGGTTTGACTGTGCAAAAACACGTAAGAAATTGTCTAATGTTACCTGCCATTAGCTATTTTCTAAGTGTTTTAGATTTGTGTGAACGTCAGCATGGTTTTCATCGTAACTTTTCTAATTAGTCATCTACTTCCATGCGAGTTTATAATTTTCATCTAAAGCGAGCTTTTTAAGAAAAGCTAAACACACAACACACACTTAACACTAAATTTTGCTTAGCCAGAAAGTGAATTAAGATTCACTTTCTGGCTAAGCAAAATTTAGTGTATTCTTTGCAGAATCAATACCTACACCTACCATTATCATCGTATCGATTTGACTAGAACATACTAAAAGTAGGACTTAAATCAACAATTTAACAGAACTAAACACTTTGCTTCCAGTGACAATGTCGCGACCGCAGACCGCCACCCGCCGCCGCCTCTAACAGTGTTCCCTTGTACTTATTTGCTACTTTCTCTACTTTGTGTCTCATTTCATTGTACAAAGTTGTCTTTTAACGTTCAGTATTTGCTTCTTCAATTTCAATTATTTGATTTTTGTGTTGATTGATGTCTCTGGTCGATGACATCCTAGATCTTTTGACAAAAAATCGTAGAACATACATGGGCGTTAAATCGATAGGTATGGTACTCTGCTATCAGCTCGCACTGGCTTGACACCTTAAAAGAAACATCCTGTATGTACATCTCTCTATCTATCTATATACATATACAAAAAAACTTTTTAACAAAAAAAAAACCGACTTCCAAAAATCACTACAAAGTGAAAAATAACTTTGATTTCGGAAGTCGGTGTCTTTCGTTTTTTATTTACTTTCTTTTTTTTTTGCCACCGACTTCCGAAATCAAAGTTATTTTTCACTTTGTTGTGATTTTTGGAAGTCGGTTTTTTTTTTGTTAAAAAGTTTTTATTTCTCGCTTTTTAGTGGGTCTGTTTATAATTTGTATAAGTTACAATAGTCTAATGTCAATTGCTCATCACATGTTACAAAATATTGCTTTTCCCGATTCTGGGACGTTAATTGTTGAGGAGTTCTGCTGGTAAGAACCAGGAGAACTCCTCAACAACCACTCACCACACGCATTGTTTGACGAGCGGAAATTGCTTAGCAACCATATTAAAGTAATCGAATCGCAACCCGTGAAATATTTATCATTGAGTAGTTCCGGTAGCCATCTGTGGTCTTCATCATCAGTTCCACTTCACCAAGTGGTGCTTTCCGAGAGCAAATGCACAAGCTACTATAAAAAATACCCAAATCGCTATAGGTGTGCCTTTAATATTTTAAGAGTTCCTTCGATTTCTCCAGGATTCCATCATCAGAACTGGATTTTGAAAAAAATGGGACCATTTGGGAAGTATACCCTTTCCAACAAAAAAATAATTTTTCAAATCGGTTGGCAAGCGACGGAGTTATGCGCGAACAAACATAAAAAAAAAAAAAAAAAAAAAAAAAAAAATACAAACATCCGAATTGAGAACCTCCTCCTTTTTTAGAAGTCGGTTAAAAATCAATTGTCTCGCTAAAACTCGAGAACGGCTGGGCCGATTTAGCTGATTTTGGTTTTGAAGTGTTTGTCGTAGTCTAGGGAAGGTTTAAACGGTGAGAAAAATTTGGAAAATTCGGGAAAACTGAAAGTGGATGTTCTTTGGGAATTTTGAATTATTGAAATTGGGACAAGACAACGTCTGTCGGGTCAGCTAGTATAAATATAATAATAGCCTATGTCACTCCCACAAGTAAGACGAATCTAATGACACCTCGTAATTATGTTAAAATTCATCAAGCTGTTTAGGCTACAGGAGGTCACAATGGGACGGACATACATACATACATGCGCGCAAAAAACATTACCCTCCTTCTGGGTTAGTCGGGTAACAAAAACTAGTATTACAACGTTCCCTTCCCTTAATTTTCAATTTCAATGTTTTTAAAACAGAAAATTCACTTGACTGACAGATTAATCAGACTTTAATTTATATTTAGATTGAATCCGTCTGGATCGTAAATGTGCATTACGTGGTTTTTGAACAGAACAGTGGTTTAAATAGAGTAGTTTATAATATTCATGTTGATAAAATCAACATGAATATTATAAACTACTCTATTTTTATAGAACTGCTAGCTTCTGCCTGCGACTTCGTCCACGTGAGATTATCGCTTGCCCGCGCTATTACTTCGTTTTGGCATATCGTTCTTTCTGACTTTTTTTTGCTCGGCTCCTGCGGGTCATAGCGTAATGTTAAATAGCCTTCTTCTTTTTTTAAATAAACTTCCTCAAGAATTAGGCTATCGAAATTAAAAAGATTTTTCAATTCCGACTGGTAGTTCCAGAGATTAGCGCGTTTAAACAAACAAACTATTCAGCTTTATTATTATTAGTACAGGACCGATATATTAAGGAAACACGAGTGAATCATTTAAAAATGTGTAGGTATCTCTTATCTATATTTTATATTTCTATGCTCTTATCTTTACTCTGACAGAATATGTTAACGTATTCATGATTTTTTCTGAAAACTTCGTCACTATTTTAGTCATATCCATTTTTGGAGTAAATACATAGATTTGAAGACAATCGTATCAACTTTGTAAGACTCATACATAATGACAATAATGTGGACATTATCTTCGTAAGTAAGCGTGATATTACCAAAATTGTATTCTATTGTGGTACCGCTGCCAGTTCCAAGGAAACGTTCGAAAGATGTAAGTAGGTAATTAGCATTTTAAATACAATTTGAATTAGTTATATGAACCGATCGATGTGAGGAGTGAGAGAGATATTTTGTACCATAGCTCCTTAAACCTTGCAATTTCATTTTTTTTTTTTTGTATAGTGGGTTTCTATGCATAGCGTATGTCAGTCTCATCGTATCCTAAATAATTGTACTTTCACAAGACGAAGGCCATGAATTGAATAAGCCCTTCGCATCGGCGCCATTTGGTTGGGATAGAATTGTATGGAACATGCCTACATCAGTTCTGTTCAAATTCAGGGTTCATATAAAATATGTAACGTACTTATCTCTTAGACCGACATCTGTAAACGTTAGCCAAAGTCCGTGCTAAGCTAATTAGCACGGACTAAGGCCTCATTTACGGAGACGCGGAGCGTCGAGCAGCGCGGTGCGCGGAGTGGGCTGCGGCCTGCGGGCCGTCAAGTGTAAGGCCGTGCGCTGCGTTAGGCGTGCGCACGGAGCGGGCGCCCGCGTGGCGTGCTGTTTTCATGTAATCTCATAGATCAGCGCAGCGCAGCACACATGAAACAGTACGCCACGCGGGCGCCCGCGCCGTGCGCACACCTAACGCAGCGCACGGCCTAAGAAATCTTAAACGCTTCTTCGTAAACGCTCTCATAGAACGCCCTATGTTTGAATTTAGTGCTGGCCGCGCCGCACAACGCGACGCGCGACGCCCCGCGTCTCCGTAAATGAGGCCTTAGGCAATCGATTATATTAAGGCTACTCTTTCGAAAAAAGCTTAAAAACAGCGTGCAGATGAAGCAGTTATTCGCCGGAACCTACACAGAAATTACATCTGAAAAAAATTATTAGTAATCTACATGATATGAATCGTAATTTGGTTTAGCCATAATTTTTCTATCGGTATCACATAATAAGAAAAAAAAACCCCAAATCACCTCCAAATCGTTAAGATGAAACCATTTTACTCCTTCATTTTTTATCAAAAGAATATAAAAAAAATATCTACCTACTACTTTGCAATACAAACGAAAATGTTTTGGTTTTGTTAACTTTTTAAAAACATGTATATTTTTTATTATAATAAATTAAAAATGCGTCTAATTTGGGACAGCGCTCCTTGATGGGCGAGTCCTATTACTGGCTGGACGTACAACGCGTTGCGTGAGCTCAGGCCAGAATGCGCAAGCTAACCACTCAAGGTCATTGGCGTATAGTTCGGCCTTAAACAGCATCACGTATTGTGCATACCATCTTTACACACCAAAATCCCTTCGTGTTTCGTTGGTCCCGGCTGTCATTTGTGGACAATCGTTGTTGGTCATCAGAAGACCGAAAGTCTGACAATCAGTGTTACCAAGGGGCCTAGACACATTGTGAAATTACAGGATAGCCGACCTACATTATGATGGACTAAATAGTATGCAAAATTATGATTCTCTCACAAGACTGGTTTCTGTAAAGCATCCGGGATACTCATTTAGTTAAACAAATTTTAAAGCAAACAGAGTTAAGTAATATTTACACTAACTATTCAGATATTTAACTTTATGTATAGGAAGAATTTACCTGTTTAATGTTCAACTAATCATCTCTCAATATCTTCTTAGGTTAGAAGCGGGATATTTGCATAAATATCCTTGTTTGAATTACCTAAATAATTATGTATGCAACACGCATGTAAGAGTTGTCCGGCTAAAGCATTACTTGTAATTTTTAACAGTAAGTCAAGATCATGTCCATTGTCAGACTTTTAAGGCATGCATCATTGAAATGCAAACATTGATGTGTTTATGTTATTTTGCCCTGATAGGCACAGACGACCGCACATCAAGCTACTCTCCCAATCACAACCTGTCAAATACAATTGTGATGTGATTGTGTTGTGATTGTGATGTACAATCTGTCAAATTTCTTTAATAGATTTTCATCTTTATCGCTAAAGCATTAGGTTTAAGGTTGATTGGGAAAATTTGACAGTTTCGGGTGGTTTGACCTGCTGGCGTCTGTACATCTTTCAAAGCGTTTCACATGATTGACGACTGAAGACTTGGAATAATGGGTTCCATATTATTTATTTAACTTATCACATTATATTCTTGTTCTTCTTATATTTTATTATACTCTTTTTCCCTCTTTTATGACTACTGTGAAGATACCTTCCTACTTAAAATGTTTAAATTTATCTTTATACAACGTGTTCCCGTAATTACGACATTAACTATAGACACAGGTAGTGCTAGTGGCCAGTAATCATAAAAATTACAATAAGATAAAATAATTAATAAATAAAAAAAATATATAATTTCAAACAAACTAAATAATAAAATAATAACCAAAATTAGGATCACTCTACGCTAAGGACTCATTCATGAAGCTATTGTTCTATGTCAGCTGGTAAGGTCTTTGACTTTTACCGTTTTTAGGGTTCCATACCTCAAAAGGAAAAAATGGAACCCTTATAGGATCACTCATGTGTCTGTCTGTCCGTCTGTCACAGCCAATTTGCTCCGAATCTAATGGACCGATTAAGTTGAAATTTGGTAAATATATGGGTTTTTGTGACCCAAACGAACTTTTTAGAAGATTTTTATATTTTTGAAAAGAATAATGTTCTTTTCTTTTCTTTTCTGCTCATGGTCCGTCAAAGGTTTGCGTTTCCAATATTTTATCATATTTTTTCATGTATCCACTAAAATCCTTAAACACACTCAAGCTTTACTTTTATTTCATACACCAACCATTAATACATACAGTCCATCCTATCGCCTTCATTTTGCTCTGAAACTACTGAGCCTAAAATTTTGAAAAAATTACAGAAAATAGTTCTATACCTGTAGATTACGGAAAACCTGTAAGATGTTTGTGGTCATAAAATAACATGGTAAATCTCTCAATATTGTGAGTACAAACTTACTGTTGGAATGTATGGGAGAACATGTTTTTCAACTATAATGTTAAGTTTGTTCTTGGGATAATTTCATCCCAACTACGGAACCCTTCATTGTGCGTAGTCCGACACGCACTTGGCCGGTTTTTTTTATTCATCGTGTGTCTATGTTCGAATCTCACAACATCTCATCATGGGGTGTGGGGGGGTCGAAAAATCACAAAAATTAACTCACATAATTAGTGAACGCCCCCTAAGATCTCCCTTCAGATGCGACTAAAAGGTTTTGTATGTAGCAGAAAGGTTTTTTCTGGACAGTAATTTGCTCAGTGATCCTACCTTGCTGTGTCCACATCTGTTCCATTTATCTTCAGCCGTTATTACTGTTTAATGTGCTGTAAAATTGCGGTGAACGGACCTTCAGGGCTTTTATGAATGATTGTGGTCTGCAGTTATTCCTATCTTATCTATACGGATATGAAATAGAAGGAAGATATCCCTAGGAATGATATATTAATCTAAATCCATAAGAGTTGTTCAGTTAATAGATAATTAACTAAACATTTTTGGTCTATGCATATTGTAAACAGGTAAACTCTTCTTCTGTATATTGTTCTTCTTTCCACGACGACTATTGCATGTAGATCATTATCATCATCTGCCTAGCCTTTTCCCAACTATGTTGGGGTCGGCTTCCAATCAAACCAGATGCAGCTGAATACCAGCATTTCACATGGAGCGACTGCCTATCTGACTTCTACAGCCCAGTTTCTGGGTAATACGATACCCCTTGGTAAGACTGGTTTTTATTTGTATTTCCAGAGATTAGCGCGTTCAAACAAACAAACAAACAAACTCTTCAGCTTTATTATTAGTAGGTATAGATTAGTGCAATCAATAATAAATTAATATTAACAACATAACATAACATCATAAAACAATATCGAGAACGGGTCTTATCGCGATATTCCTTTTTTACAAGGTAAACAGGACGGGAAACAAGTAGGTACCTGTTTACCTCGTAAAAAAGGAATATCGCGATAAGACCCACTCTCGATATTGTTTTATAATGTGTAGAAATCGCGAAAGTTGAAAAAGTTTAATAACATAACATCACTCCTGTAATCCCAGAAAGGTAAGGCAGAGCCAGGCAGGTACCTATAGTACACTGTAACCCCCATTTCGCCAGTTATGTATAAGTGCCCTGTAATAGGGGGCGAGCCTTTTACCATCAACCGGGCACAAACCCGGACTCTGGGTTGCTACTGAGAAATGTCTATCATTAATAAATTAATTATTATTCCCTCAATGGCAATTAGCAAATAAATTTACCATAACCCCATAATAGGTACAGTACAAACACAATATAAATATGGACAATAGGGAAACTACAAACAAACGTACGAAACGGCACACACACAGTCGCGCGTATCGACGAGACCCCTAACCCCGAAGCCACAGTAACACTCGTGTTTATAGTCAAGTAAAAGTAATTACTTAAGTAAAAGTAATTTCTCAAGCAATGATTTTCTTTCTATAGTTTAGTAATTGCTTGAAGTTAGAACTGTCAAAGCTTAGAAGTATTAGCCAAGTAATAGTCACCATTTTCTTTACTTAAGAATTCTACCCTCAAGTATGAAATTACTTAGTAGCAAGCAATTACTCAAGTAATTACGATTATAAATACGAGCCTAAACCTATACTGATAGCACCGCGACTATCGCTTGGGGCCTCGTCGGTGCGAGCGTCTGTGTAAGTGTGCCGTTTCGACCGTTTGTACGTAGTTTCCTTACTGTCCATATATTTACTGTGGTACAAAGCAGCAATTTCCTATTTGATGCCAATTCAACGTTAATTCGTAATGTATCAATTGCAAATTCATTGGTTGAATTAGTCAAATCACTAAAGCAGGATGTACGGATTTGTCAGAATTTCCGCGTTTAGACAAATAGACATGTCCGCTGTTTGGTATTCGTTCGTGGTTTATTAGGAAACCAATTGAATCTTTAATTTTTCCAGTTGATTCATTAAATTTTCCTCGTATTTAATCATTGTGTTTGATAAATATATACTCTGATAGTCATCACAATCATTTCTACGTACAGTGAATTTTTGTCAACTCATTTAATTTTTATTTATGTGTGGTCATTCGTAAGTCATCAGTCAACTGGCATTTGGACCTCCCCAGAGAATGGTCATGGACGCCACGTATTGCACACAATGCAAAATTTGTTTTCTGAGTATCTTGCTACTATTACAAAAGAGCATGCTTATCCTCAGCAAGACTCAATATATGCAATAGCCTTTTATGACAGCACTCATTGGAGGAAATAAGCATACACAAACATAAACTCACGCCTTTTTCCCATGGGGTTAGGCAATAACTAGAGTACGCCACCTGCTACGATCCTTACATACTCCTCAGGTAGCTACAAGTCACAACAATCTTGTAGTTCTGTCCCCTTGCCACGATTGATTTTCGTGTGTCAATTCCGCTATAATTCGGTAGGTACTGTAGGAACATTATTTTAGCAACAATCCGTAATATTATATTCCACTTTGTAACCTTACCTTTAATGCCAGCCCTCTGCTCACAAACATTGCAGAATTAGCACCAATTCAGCACTCATTACGTTCATAAGCGTCATTAACTTCGACTCCAGAGTAGGAGCGAATGGAATGCTAAGGCAACACAACCACGGCAAACACTTCTTCTTACCAGAGTCGCGTATTCTAATGCGTATAGTGCACGGGGATAAAATAAGAAGCGAAAGCACTTCAATTCAAGCTAGTCAGTTAGCAAGTCTACAAAAAAACGTCCCGATCTATTACCATAAGAGTAGTGCCTTATTTCGTCGTAAAATTGCCTGCATATAGGGATATTATTGTAATACGCTTAGTCCCATTTGGCCACTCTGTAGCTATGTCATGAATTCTTTAGTGTCATTCTCTTGCAGTGTTACACTCCACTCGGAAGTGTTATTATCGCACGCAATACAAATTAGCACGCGATATTATAACATACGTTCTGTACAGAACTCAAGGACTAGTTTTAAGTGTTAATTGACATTATTAATTATTGTTTTTGAGTGCCCCATATTGCCAGAAGGGTCAAGGGATAAATAGTCAGGTTGATAACAAGGTATTATTAAAATTATTTCTAACTTCAGCTGTCACAGCTCACAGATGTTGTAGAGTTGGAGTGTACAAATATTAATCCCTACATCTTACTACGACGCAATATTTATTTTCATATTCCATTTATTTGCGTTCCACAATGTATTTGGATTAAGTGCAGAGAAATGCCACAACACAGGACGCAATCTTCTCACTAAACTTAAAAAATTCTAACAATATCGTTTTCCATCCATCGACAAACAATTCCAATCCTGGACTTGTCGATCGCGATCGGTATCGATTTTTGAGGATTTCTGTTAAAATGTTCTAATTGCGAATTATTTATTTGAGTTTATTCACTAAATTATCTTTGGTTCTATGATCCAAAGTTCCGATGCTTGTAGTTTTTGGACCAACTAGGGTCAGTTTCCACCAAGCGAAAAAATCCTCGTGCAAAAAATGTTCAGGCAACCTCCTGGCTGCTCATTCACACCATGAGCAAAAGTGTGCTTCAAACGTGGATGCGCCGCGGAGGATCAACAGAATGCTCGAGGATGTTCGAGGCTGCGCGAGGATACTCGAGGCTATGTACTGAGACCCTTTGGGGTTTCTCACTTCGCACTGCTGGTTAACTGAGACGTGACGTGTGTGCTTGTTGAAAATGATAGACTGGGATTGGCTGTTATTGCACTCAGACCTTGCACTATTCACGCAATTCACGCATCCTCGAGCTTGCGCAAGTAAACGTTTGATGTCTGTCAATTTTTTTACTTAAGGCGAGTAGTGCCGCCAACCTTGAGAAAAATATCATAAGTCTGGAGATAAGAAACATTTTGAAATCTCCTATGCTCACATTTTTAGTCAGATAAGGTAGGTCAGGTGAGGTCAAAAAAATCTACCATCTCACCTACGTAGATGTTACTGTATGAATTGACGTCATTGTTGTTGACGTGATTGAATCAATTGATAACGTCCATTCAGAGAATGCCATCTCACCTACGTGAGATGTTATTGTATGAATTGACGTCAAACAACAGTGAAAAGGCTGAGGGTCGCTAAGCCGACGAGTCCATTGATAATGTCAATTCATAGAATAATATCTCACTTATGTGAGATGTTACTGTACGAATTTCCCTCAAACAACAGTAAAAAGGCCGAGGGCATATATATGCCGTCGAGTCAATTGATAACGTCATTTCATAGAATTACATCTCACTTATAATGTGAGATGTTATTGTATGACGACGACGGTGCCGGTAAGGTTCTGTCGAAAAATGACGATATAAAAGAACGATGGAAGATTTATTTTGAAAAATTAATGAATGAAGAGAATAATTGGAATGATGTGCTGTACAAGTAAATATGGGATTGGTGGTATGGTGGTTACCTGTTCTTGTTGATTATGGACGCTCTGATGCCGAACATACCGGAAGAGGCACCCTGGTACATGCTGTTTGCCGATGACATTGTTCTTGTCGGTGAAGATGCTGAACCTGAGATCCAGAGCAGATTGGACAAATGGCAACAGAAGCTGGAGAATGTTGGCTTGAAAAATCAGCAGAACCAAAACTATAATTATGTTCTGCGATTTCGGCGGTCTCTCCAGTTCTGGAGCTATAGCGCTTGGTGGCGCACTTCTCCTAGTCAGACTTTCGGTATCTCGGTTCACTCGTGCAAAGCGATGGCAAAGTAAATCGGACGGTTAAGCACAGAACTGTGTCGATGAAATGGCGGCAGGTTACGGGAACAACTTTGACTCCCGCATTCCCCTTAAAGTTAAGGGAAAGATTTATAAAACAATGGTTAGACCTGCTGTCTTGTATGGATCAGAAAATTGGGACACAAAAGGGATGAATGAAAAGCAATTGTATGCAGCTGAGGGATGTGTGGTGTTACTCGAACGGATAGAATAAGAAATGAGTACACAAGAGGAAGTCTGAAAGTGGCACCGGTGACTGAAAAGTTGTGCGGTAATCGGTTGTCATGGTATGCGCATGTGATGCAGAGGAATGAGGAAAATATCGTAAGGAAAGTTTTGGGTATGAATGTAGATGGCTATACGAGTAGGGGAAGACCGGAGAAACGATGGATGGACTGTGTGAAAGATGATATGGCTAGAAAAGGGGTGCCTACCGAGATGACGACTAATAGAGAAGTATGGAAGAAAGAGACATGTTGAGCCGACTCCAAATAAATTGGGATGAGAACAACAGAATGATGAATTTATACCTACATCGTGTGATGCTGTCACCAATTAAAATACTGAGTTACAACTAACCTATGTATAATTTAGTGTCTGACTGATGGGGGAAGGGGAACGTGTGTTGGATCGTTCGGTACCCTACAAAATGGTTGAGCTGGATAATGCTGATCCACGCGTCATGTTCGTAAACGGGCGGTGTTGGTTGAGACTGGTCATCTCTTGACGTACGTTCGTACATTACGTACGTACTGGTCTTTTTAATTGTTTTTTTTTTTTATATTATTCTCACATTATAGAAGCAACATCAAGAATAATGTAGGGGAGACCGGGGCCAGTTCTAACAAATTTTGTGTTTTGGTTTATATTTTCTAAGATAATAGACTTTTCGACATTGCTTTCGATTAATAGTATACGTTAGTTATTCAGCTATTATTACAGTTACAAAAAACGTGAATAAGACAGATACTTTCAGAATGAGACGCATTTTTACAGAAAAAATACTGTTAATACTTACCCCATACTGGGGGTAAGTTTTAACAGGGCTGAGGTAAGTATTAACGCAAGGGGCAAGATGTAAAATGGCAGTTTTTCAATTAAATAATTCCAAGAAAACACCATTTTTATTCGTAAATATCAACTTAGGTTCTATCTAATTAACCTATTTTCAATCACAGATACAACAAAATATAAGTTGCACTATCTATTCCGCTAAGGCTACTCCAACACAGGTATTGCGTCTCCATAAAAACTTTGCCATAACATTTCTTAAAAATGAAAAGGCGGATAGTAATAAAACTTTACATGCATGGGCAAGACACATTTATCAAGATATTAAATTACGAACATTAAAAAAAAAAACTAATTTAGGGCTATTTTTAGTTTGTATGAAAATGCAAAATGTTCGAGTAACCTTAAGTGCTAATTAAAAATAATAAAATAACTGCTAAAACAACTTTTATCTCGTCAAGTAACTGACATTTTAAGAAATATAATTTAATCTGTTTTTTATATTAAACTAATAGAAAATCATGCAATGAGAGCAAGTCTCGAGTTTTTATTACAAAAATTCTTCACAAATAGATTCAGTAGTCAATTCCTAACGAACTACATAGGTAGTTTGATAATAAGATACATATTTCAAGGGGCACTAAACATTTCATTTGCGACTAAAGTTGCGCATTATTTTTTCAGCAACATATTCGTGTTGCTGGATACATGTCGCATGTTGCATCACAGAAAAATTGGGACTGATCCAGTTTGGGTGATATTGCAAATGGGTTTTTCTGTTATAATTGGAATGATGCCCAGAAATTCCTGTGTTGTGTATTCGCATGTGACATTCCTTCGATGAAAATGTGTAACAAAACTTGCTTAGCTATGAGAAAACATTGTGCAAATGTACGTAGCACAATATTTTATTTATTTTATTATAATTTGTGCAATATATTGTGTCTTTAAAATATAGTTCTCAGTGCATTTTCAATAAGACAACATGGGCTGGCGCATTATTGGATTGGCTACGCATGCGCTATCCGTGTCGTGGGCTCGATTCCCGCACGGAGCAAATATTTGTTTTATTGTCTAGAGTAGGGTAGCGAATAATTAACATAAAAATATTAAATAGGTAATATTATTTTTTAAAGTTTAGTTTTGTTAACAATATTTATTTCAGCCAAAGAATTTTCATACGAAGTCTATTTACATAAAATGTTAGGTTAAAATAACGTTACCAATATTAATTTTCGGTCTGCATCCAATACCTATGCACCCATAATGTACTTACCTTCGTAAATTCCAGTTTCACATCATTGGAACGAAAAACCGAAATAAACAAAAGTTTTATTGTTCCATTAAACATATTTTATGTGCTGTTAGAAAAGTTTTTAATTCCCCTAAAATGAGGGTAGAAAGTTACAAACGGACGCATCCGGGTTCTGTCATAACATAACATAAATGTTTATACTGCATATTTTGGTTAAGTATTAATCCGGGGACCCTCGTAACGATGTCCATCCGTAGTCCCTATTAACTGAAATTGCTGTGGGAGACTTCAGATTTACGTTTATTATTATTAAAGTAGGTATATTTTAGTAAGTCGTTACAATAATTATGAGAACTCGAAATACGTGGTTCCAAATTAATGGAGCTACGTTTGTAACCTTGCATTGATAATATTTAAGTCTAGAATTTAAAGGTGGATCACACAGAACAGATAAAGAGGTTTATCTGTTCTGTGGTAAATAAATCCGCAGTGGTAGCCCGCGAAATTCAAATTTTCTAGCGTTTTTTGCAATTTGCAGGTCCAGTGTGTCAGTGTCAGATTGTATCTTGACCAAAATATGATTCACGACAGTGTCAAACATGTATTTACGTAATTATAACTATAAGAATCATCAATACATCTCTCTAAGTTAGATTTGCCGTGCCGATGCCGACTTGGTTTCCGGTCTCAACGGATAATAATTACTACTATTTTAATAGATTTTTTTGGGTATGTCGCGCTAAACTCTTAAGTTAATTTACTTTTTCAATTCACCGTTTTATTCTTTCACATTTAAACAACCAAATTATAAATGACAGTTAACTTCAGTTTATTATATTTTGTACAAAAGTACAATTTTTCCACCTCAATTAAGTCAACAACCGGGTCCCAATTTTGTGCTTTGTCCGAGCTCTCTCGGGACGAATAGAAACTTCTGTCGCCTAACAAAGTGCTCTCATTAGGCCAATAAATTGCTATCACATAAATCGACGAAACATCGAACCAAATAAACATGGAAACACAAACAGTAGATGGTATTCCTGAAACGGGTGGGCAGACGTGATACAGTTATAGTAGTGTAGGGGTTAAATAAACTTAGGGCACGCTACTATAGCGGCGGTAAGACCCGTTGCGAGGGAGTGGCTGGAGAGACGGCATGGCGCCCTTACTTTCCGGCTGACACAGGTTCTGTCCGGACATGGGTGCTTCGGAAAGTACCTGTGCCGCATAGGTCGGGAACCGACACCCGGTTGCCACCATTACAGCTGCCTCCATGACACGGCGCAGCACACCATTGAGGAATGGACAGTGCAATGCCATGACCTCGTCGAGGCGGTTGGTGCTGCGGATACTCTCTCGCTTCCGGACATGGTCAAGTCCATGGTCAGAAGTGAGAGCGCGTGGGACGCCGTCGCCTCCTTTTGCGAGGAAGTGATGGTCGCCAAGGAGGCGGCAGAAAGGGAGAGGGAGGATACAACCTCCCTTCCAATCCGTAGCAGACGCACCGGGCGCCGGAGGTCGCGGTATGAGCTCCGGCTGCCTTAGGGTGAGGCCTGCTGGCAACAGACTTGGGGAGTTTGTTGCCTGAACAGTGAAAGGCCCGTGACGGCGGCGCGCCGTGTTCCGCGTGCGCCTCCCTAGGGGAATTGCGGCCATATATGGCCGCTGAGGGTGACGGGGTCCGCATGAATTCATGCGGGCCGACACCTGGCCGGGGGAGCGTGATGAAATGCGCAAGCACTCCAGCACCCCGGCTAAAGGTAGCAGCAGAACACCGTGTGGTTTTAGTCAGTAAAAGTCTGACAGACCCCTCCGCTCACCCCAGGGAGGACTTCCATGAGGATTTCCACACGTTAAAAACAAAAAAAAGGGGGTTAAATAAACTTGATTGAGTAATTCATCAGCTCGTCCCACGTGCCTACGGCCCATTTGGGACGACTTGACGAAAATCAAAATAAATAATATTTTCATTCTGCAAGTCGTCCCACGTTGCTGTCAAAATGAGAAAAGGTACAATCAGTAGCAAAAGTGTTAGTGTGGAAATAAAAAAAAAGAATTTGTTATAAAATATTTAATCATCACAACATTGTCACATACAGAAAAGATTAAATCACCAACACCGTTAACCATTAAAACTTTTGTATTTTAATTGAATATATTTTGTCTGCCTATAACATAGTTTCACCAATAGAAAGAGTCTTTCTTTTTATCACTTCCTCAAGCTTTCGAGTGGCGAGTCACACAGCCAGCCAGCTGCCACGCAGCAGCCACGGCTTCAACAGGTATCCTGACCACCAGCATGCAGCGGACGCGCATTCCTGGTCATCACCTTCAGCCTCAACCCAGCGCTGTACACTCCGACTCACTGGAGCATAACGCAGCGCCACCCCGACTCACTGGGGTATCACCGCAGACAGTTCCGACTCACCGTGAACTATGCGGCACCCGGTTCCGACTCACTGGAACCACAACTGGCACTGGCAAGCATCGCAAGATACACGACTCAGCCCACTATCGACCTCCGGTCTCCGGGGGGAGTGATGTGGCGGCATCTACATCGCCACATATAAACTACGCGTCAATGACATGACGTCACGCAAATCCTGCATCGCGCAATTAGAGTTTACAACGCGATTAGCATATATACAACGTCCCGACATCAACCGTCGGGCAGTAGCCCACCAGACACAACACCCGTCTGGTCGAAGGATCCTCTCTTTTCAATAGAGGATGAGTGAACTTTACACCCTGTTCCTCATGCCTCTAAATAAAACAATTCCAAATTTCAAGTTGATAGCATTAGTAGTTCCTGAGATATGAAGCTGTGACAGACAGACAGACAGACTGAGTCACACCATAAGGGTTCCTTTTTTACCATTTTGGTACGGAACCCTAAAAACACATAAAATAACGGAAAATAATTTTGTCATAAATAGAAATAGGGAACTATGATTTAAATTTTCTTTTTTTTCCGCGCTTTGCTTTCGCCAGGTTGAAAGAGAAGCAAAGGTATAAAGCCGATAAACAGCCTAATATGAAAAATAGAAAATTCAAATATTTTTGAGTTTAGAACACAAATAAATGTTAACTTGTTCATAAACGTTTTTTTTATTGTAATAATCATGGTTTTTGATAATATTCTATATAGAAACATTATTTAAATATTCAAAAAATATTAACGCCTTAGAGCGAGCGCGCACTGCGGTGCGTTTCCGTTAGTTCTGCCGCACTGGGCGGGGCCTACAGTAACAAAACGCATGACCGCAGTGCGCGCACTTCAAAGATATTCCATACTTCACAGATTATGCGGGAGAAAAACGCACCGCAATGCGCGCTCGCCCTTAAAGACGCATATCTCTTTGCCGAGATTAAAAAAAAACATTCACCTCCGAATAGAGAGTTGTGAATAGAGGCATTGAACCAATTTGGACTAAGTATAGGTATAAATTATCTGTGGCATTCCAGCACACGTGCGGGAAAATAAAAAATCGCACGCGTGCGACATACATTGCATTGTGAACCTAATCGTAGTGCGATATGAACCAGTTTTCGAGGAAGTGTATTGAAAAATATTTTTTTGTACCTTCATTCTATTCATAGGGTGTCCTGTCATCATTTACTTCAAAAGCAACCACTGTTTTTTATACTTCTATGCACGTAACCATTGTGTATTAACCTGATAATAACCGAAACTTAACATGTCTACCATTCGCATATAACACTTGAACTTGTGCGTTTGCGTGTAAAATTAAACATATCTAGAAAAAAATGTTTTACTTGGTACTGACTTTTTTAATACCTATTAAATAATCTATGAACAAAACGAAAGTAAAAAAAAAAGAAAAAAAGAAAAAAAAACTCTATTCAGTTCAGAAAAAAAAAAGTAAAGTATATACTAAAAATTCTTAAAAAAATATTGTTATATCTTTTCTTAATAACTGTACCAAACGTTGATAAAGTTTAAATTTCCACACAAAAAGAAACGTGGGACGACTTGCAGAATGAAAATATTATTTATTTTGATTTTCGTCAAGTCGTCCCAAATGGGCCGTAAACATGTGGGACGAGTTGATGAATTACTCGATTGATTAAAAACTTTTTTACAAAAACAAAAACCGACTTCCAAAAAAAACACTACAAAGTGAAAAATAACTTTAATTTCGGAAGTCGGTGTCGTTGGATCTGTATTTTAGTTTTTTGCCACCGACTTCCGAAATTAAAGTTATTTTTCACTTTGTAGTGTTTTTTTTGGAAGTCGGTTTTTGTTTTTGTAAAAAAGTTTTTATTTTTCACTTTTTAGTGGTTCAGTTTGTAATTTATCTAAGTTACAATAACCCAATGTCAGCTGCTCATCACGTTTTACAAAATGTTGCTTTTCCCGATGCAGGGCCGTTAATTTTTGAGGAGTTCTCCCAGTAAGAACCAGGAGAAATGGAGCTCATGGTGAAGTCACCATTACCATTATTTTGACGAGCATAAACCATATTAAAGTAATCGAATCGCAACCTGTTATATACTTAGATATAATTGAGTATTTCCGATGGCCCTCTGTGGTCTTCATCATCAGTTCCAGCTCACCGAATGGTACTTTCCGAGAGCAAATGCACGAGTTACTATAAAAAATACCGAAATCGATATAGGTGTGCCCATAAAATTTGAGGGTTTCCCTCGATTTCCATGGGATCCCATCATCAGATCCTGACTTGATGATCATGGGACTACTTGGGACGTATACCCTTTCGAACAAAAAAAGAAAAATCCAAATCGGTCTAGCCATTTTCGAGTAATCGGGGAACATGCATAAAAAAAAAAAAAAGGTTCCGACGAATTGAGAACCTCCTCCTTTTGGAAGTCGGTTAAAAATAAAACATACCTAAATATTGTATTTCAATCAATTACGATGGAAACTCTCTGGAGTGGAATACTAACATTCTCCTGTGCAACTTTCATAATAATATTTCACCTTAGTCCTACCCATCTCCCTATTAGAGCCTTACGGCGGCGTTTGTCCACCGCCGCCGTCACCGAGAACAAGATGACGCTGACGGCACCGAAGTAGCGATACATACATTTACAATGGCCGCGTGTCCACCGCACGTCCGTCACCCGAGCGCTGTTATCCCGATAACTGAAGTTTCGACTAGTACAGTAAGACCGCTATAACTCAGCCCGAGATTGTGACGGGCCGATGTGCCGGCAATACAAAATACGTTGTACTTGTCTACACACCGCCATTGCACCACGCCGCCGTTCGCCCGGTTTTTGTTTTGTCTATCATAAATAATAATAATTCGTAACAATCGCTGAGTTCGATTGCGGCGGACACACGATCGGCAGGACTAGGACATCACGTTCGGTTCGAATAATCTCGTTTAGTTGTCGGTGAAGTCCCCGTGATGGCGGTGGTGGACAAACGCTCTTATACATGGCTTTATCTGGCACCACATCCAATAACAATTACCGTTCCTTCTGCTCTAAATAAGTTTCTCCCAAAATATCTCACTAGTAATAAATGCCTGGATATCAAGTTCTAGACTTAGATCTACGCTCATTACTTCCAGATCAACAAAACAGACGCAATAAAACAAACATGCAATTAAATAACGATAAGCAGATGAGTCATTTCTAAACATTAATTGAACTAACCCAATTAAGCCAACTTCTGTGTCATGATTAGTAAACCCAGTGACGTCAGGATCCGGTGACTGCATAGATCCTTATCGAAAATCAATACAAATGGTCGCTCCAGCCATTCGTGACTTTACAATCGACAAAAATACAACGCGTATCTCTTTATGGTAACTATAGATAGTTAGTCCACATTTCAGCCCACGTGTAATCAAATACATTTAAATACATGAAATAAACTTAAAATGATGTGGTTACCACGATGTAAAAGGTTGAAAATTAGGTGTTGAAAAAAAATTCTAATGTAGCTTCACTGTATTCACATTGCATCCTGAAAACGTGTGAAAAATTTCTAGTTTTCCGTCTTCAGCGATTATGTAAGACATGATGTCTTGTACAAACAAACAAAAAGTTTTGTTGCACTACACCAACTTTACACGTAACAGCTACCCTTATCAAGTGAATGCGCTAGAAAATTCAGAAAAGCAAAACGTACTCAACCATGCAGGCCCAGTCCATAAGCAAAAGGAAAGCCACTGTTGCAGTACGGGTCATAAAAACTGAACACACTGCTGGACATATTCTGTAGCGCAACTTCTTTTTCATTTATGATGAACAAAACGAGAAAAACCATGTCCGTAGTAAAGTGCCTGTCTTTTCTGTCAAAACTGGCATTATGCAGCTATGAAAATTGAATGAATAGAATGAACAACTTATTCGTTCTTGTATGTACTTAAATGAATGAGCCCTTTTGCCAAAAATGCAATTTGATGCTCTCCTATTCGAAAACGTAAAAAATTATTAAAAGACATGATAGTTTTACCTCAAAAAAATTATATCTATCATTTGTTTGAGGTGAAAATGGCATCACCTACACCTACAATAAGTTTGCACAATATTTATGTTGCGCAATATGGAGGAGCTCGTAGCTAAATAATAACAGCCGCACGGGTCGATCCATCAGCTTAAGCTACGCTTGCCGCGGTTGGTCCGTGGATGGGTGATCATCTTTACATATCGAGATTCCTCCGTGCCGCGGAAAGTACGTTAAGCCGTTAGTCCCGGCTGTCATGCGTGGATCTTTGACAGTCGTTATGGGTCATCAGAAGCCCGAAAGTCTGAAAAACACAACCAGTCTTACCAAAGTATTACCCAGTTACTAGGTGGGGGATGTCAGATGCTCCATGTAAAATACTGGTATTCAGCTGCATCCGGTTAGACTGGAAGCCGACCCCAACATAGTTGAGAAAAGGCTAGGCAGATAGATTGATTGATTTTGATTGAATCAGCCCTTGCGCTCAAACGATCCATTATTTTCACGCAATAACATTGACGGCCTACGCTTCAAACTTCAATATTTTGCGCGTGAGCAAGACCCGCGCAATACTTATCTTACACGGTGCAATTCAAATATGCTGCAATAAAAATGAAACTCACACAAACTTTTGTTCAATTATTGCGCAATCTTCAGTATTAGACCTAAACGATTAAAAACATTGCGCAATTCGTGATATTATGCATACTAAGCATAATATTATGGTGAAAATAATGGATCGATTGAGTGCAACGGCTGATTCAATCAAATTGCGCTTATTTTTTATTTATTTTTTTTTATTTTATTTATTTAACCATTTATTTAGGTACAAATAAACAGACAAACAGAAAGGAATAGAAAAATACGTACAAAGGTAAAAAAAAAATGCAATGCAATGGGGCCACCGCACCGTAGTCTATAATTTTCTCTTGCATTTTATGTTTCGGAAATAGTCAAACTTGGTGTAAATAATTATGTATATCCTTTTCAAACACCGTGTCAATGAGATCCTAAATAAATATTTAACCACAAAAAACCTCTCGGTACAAAAGGATTTTTGCTTTATAAACCAAGGCGTTAAACGCGGTGTCCTATAAAAATAATATATGTACTTAACATAATTGAAAAAAAAACTAGGCAAGTGCGTGTCGGACCACGCACAATGAAGGGTTCCGTAGTTGAAAAGATATTTATCCCAAAAACAAACTTAACATTGTAGTTGAAAAACATGTTCTCCCATACATTGATATACGTCACGGTCAATTTGCCAACCGCAAATTTAAGCTTGTAAACCCAAAAATATTTTTTTAAGTGATAAAATTACAAATTAACTACTCTCGGACTTTTTCCTTTACTTGTGCTGTGAAAAGCAAGACCGCACCAACGATGGCCGGGAATCGGCTATAGATTCCCGCCGCCCAGGGCGTCTCCTACGGCGACTAGGAGCGTGAGGTTGCCTCTCCCTCACGCGTTCCACCTCCTCCTCGAGAGCATTACTGCTTTGCAGAAGGAGTCCTAAGAGCCCTAAGCCCTAAGGGACCATAGCCAGGGACCAATAGGGACCATTTCAGCTTGATACCTCCACGCGTTCCTGAGAAAAAGGGTCTTGCCAGACTGACAGACACACGGACAACGAAGTGATCCTATAAGGGTTCTGTTTTTTTCCTTTTGAGGTACGGAACCCTAAAAAGAAGGACAATCAACGACATTTTGCGCGGATGTGCTCCAAGGGACCGATCCTTATCCCTTTTGCTTATATATTCATGGTTCAGGTTTTGCCTTTATTTTGGAATACATTACAATCCTTAGGACAGAGTTTCGCCTTGGGATATTCATCGCAAAAATAAAATAAAAGAATAACCCAAACCGTTAAACCATGATAAAAGGCAGCGGTCACAAGACATTCCGACATAGGATCGGAATGCCAGTGGTTATGAATAAACGATTATCTACATAATAAGGTACATGTTGTGTACTCATATGAAACGGCACATGGGACATTTATTCAAACTCGGCTCGCCGTAAGTTTCGATAATGTTTTTTTAAAGACAGACAGAATCAGCTCGTGGCTCAGTAATAACAGCCTACGGGTTGATCCGTCAGCTTAAACTATGCTTGCCGGGGTTGGTCCGTGGAGGGGTGACTATCTTTACATACCGCGACTCCTCCGTGCCTCGCTGTCGGTACCGGCTGTCATTCGTGGATCTTTGGCAGTCTTTACGGGTCGTCAGAAGCTCGAAAGTCTGATAACCAGTCTTACCAAGGGGTATCGTATTACCTAGTCACTGGGTTGTGGAGATCAGATAGGCAGTCCGCTCCCTGTAAAATACTGGTATTCAGCTGCATCCGGTTAGACTGGAAGCCGATCCAAACACAGTTGGGAAAAGGCTAGGCAGTAGATTGTAATTGTTACACATTTTTTATGCACCGCACCGGTATAAGTGTGAGTGTTTACCTATTTTTGTTCTTTTTTACTTACCACAACGGTATGTAGTCCATTAAAAGGTTGATGTAGTAGATGCAACTACTGAATTTCTTGGTAAAATGTCCAACGAAACATTTCTATTTTTCTAACGATTTAACTATATTGTGAACTTGTAATTCTCACCTTATCAATGAATATCGAACTCCTAGAAACATGAATTGAAAGATATGAACTTTAGAAACATGAATTGAATGATATGAACTTATGATTAAATCGAACTCGTAAATACGGGAGTGATATGTAGGTTCGAATGACGTTTTTGCGAAGGTCGCCATTTCGAAAAATTTTGCGAGTGGTACGCTAGTTCGAAAACTCATTAAGGCGAAACACACGGTCTGCTCGGGGCCATTTTCCCGCTAGATGGCGCTGAAGTCAACATTTTTAGTTTATTTTGTTTTCTGTGTAATTGGAACATAATTAAGTCGTAGGAGTAGTTGACGCGGGAATCGGACATTACACTATATTGAACTTGGTCATAACATTGCCTCAAAATCCACCCAATTCGACACAGTTACCTAAAATATAATCTGCCATTGAATACAGGTCGTTTACACACACATACGTGAGCGTACGTTTTACAAAGATGAGCCACTAGATGGCGTGTATTTAAAAAATGCGCTGCGTGAATATTTAAAACGAATATGTTAGATGAAATTAAATGCGTTCCTAGCGAAGCATGTGTAATAACCATGGGAAGGAGTGAGATAAACTCATGTCTTCTTCCCATGTATGTAGGTATGTATGAGAGGAAACTAAAAGTTATGTTTACTTAGAATTTGTTGTTTTATTTATTTTCTGCCTTCAAAGAGTCATGAAATGAGAAGTCATGTATTTAAATCAAAATCAAGTAATTTATTCAAACTAGGCTGAATATCAGCACTTTTCGACGTCAAAATTACATAAGACAGTCCACCAAAACGCCCGCCCTTCACCACTTCCTAGTGCTTTAGCTGGGAAGAAGAAGTAGCGCAACAAACTGTCCAGCAGCACAGCTGTCTGTTCAGTTAGTTGAGAAAAACTTGATTCTATACAGTAATTTATAAAGATAGTTCTATTTTATTACTATTGACACATCTTTAAATTTATAACATAACCAATTATTACAATAATTACATACAATAACAAACATAACAGACCTATGAAACTATAATTCAATTCAAGAGATAACAACAAATCTAAAATACAATTTAGCATGCGATTATAATTAGGTAGGAAATATGATGGACAATTACATACAATAACCATACATAACAGACGTATGAAACTATAATTCAATTCAAGAGATAACAACAAATCTAAAGTACAATTTAGTATGCGATTATAATTAGGTAGGAAACATGATGGACAATTACATACAATAACCATACCTACATAACAGACGTACGAAACTATAATTCAATTCAAGAGATAACAACAAATCTAAAACACAATGTTGTATGCGATTATAACTAGGTAGCATAGAGGCTGGACATAGGCCTACAGCAGGTGAATATACCTTCCTAATGAAGTATTATTTCACCTTTTGATTTTATAGTAATTTATTTATTTATTTATTTATTTATTTATAACTATGGATGACTTACAGCTAAATCAAACGGAATAAAAAATAATGTGTGAGACTGACAGCCAATTAAAAGTCATCACTTCTAAAAAACAGATTAGAAAGAAGGAGTGTGAACAACACAACACAGCTACCAAAAAAAAAAAAAGAGAAGAAGTAACATTCAAGCTTAAACTAAATTTACATATTCAATACAAGAATAAAAACCTGAGCATACAAAGTCTTAATTAAAAAAGCTACGGCTCAGGCACTTTCTGGCCGAGGACACACTTGTTAGGAAAAGATCTAAATCATGCTGCTTACACTTGTCATTAAAGCTTCTACTTGCACGCACAACAAATGAATTTTGCCTGTAATTCGTAGAGGTAAATGGAACACGCAACGGTGCGTTCCATCGCTTCGACCTTCCAGGAACGTTAAAATAAAATTTAGACAGAATATCGGAGTTATTGATAGAGTTATTGAAAATTTTAAATAATGAAATACAGTCAGAGATTGTTCGCCGATTAATTAGGGGTAATATATGATACTTCTTACAGAGTTTGAGGTAATCTTCAGACCGGTAGGGCACTTTCTGATGATAACACAAGTACTTGATGAACCTTTTCTGGATGCTCTCTATACGATCAATGTACTTGTGATAACAGGGATTCCAGATTTCAGACGCGTATTCCAGGTGGCTTCTGACAAAAGTACAGTAAAGAATTTTTAAAGTCTTGGCTTGAGTGAAGCACCTGGATAGCCGCATTATGAAACCTAGTGCTTTAGATGCTTTGGTGACTATGGCATCGACATGAAATTCAAACGTAAGCTTAGAATCGTGATATACCCCCAGATCTCGGATGCAATTCATTCTAGGTAGTACTTGATCACCTAAAATATAAGATGAAGATATAATTGAGCGCTTGCGAGAATATGTTAGAACCGAACATTTAGCAGGGTTAAGATCAAGCTTAATCCCACGGCAATAAGCCTCCAGACGACGTAAATCATCCTGAAGCGCAATTACGTCCTCATGGGATGATATTGTGGCATAGATTTTCATATCGTCAGCAAAACATAACAGTTTGGATGAAATCAAGCAAGAGTTGATGTCGTTTATATAGATAATGAAAAGTAATGGGCCGAGCAATGAACCCTGGGGGACTCCACTGGGGACAGGCACCCAACCAGACATATAATTGCTTAGTACTACTGCTTGGGACCTGTTCTCCAGATATGAAGAAAACCATCTGAGTAAATCACCTCGTATTCCCATACCATATAACTTTGATAGTAAGATCTCATGGTCAATCCGATCAAAAGCTTTACTGTAATCAGTATAAACGACATCAACCTGCTTACCGTTATCCATGGCGTCAGTAACAAAATCATTGAGCAGAATTAAGTTGGTGACGGTAGACCTTCCCTTTAAAAAACCATGTTGAAAGGAACTAAACGAATTTTTTAATACAAATAAAAAGTAATATGTATACAATGCTAAGTTGGTACCTACTACAAACCAACTACTACAAAAATACACCTTTTGATTTTATAATAAATCCCACATAATTGGACGGCTAACCCTACAGTATAAATAAAATGTAATATACATGATGACAATGTAGATTCTAAACAAACTACTGCAAAAATACAATTAAAACAATAATTGACTTGTTGATTTCACCATCTGCTGTGAGTCTTCTTATCCACTGCTGCTTATCTAATATTGTTTTTGGACAAAATATATTTCAATTAATCACATTATAATTTAATTTTGACACTTTGTTATTGTTCGATATTTTACCTAGACATTGTATTTTGTACTTTAATTCAATTTGTACGCCATAATTGGCAAAACATGTACGTACATTTTTATAATTTATATACCCTGCATACCCGACCCGTCGGTGTGTAAACGCATGTTTTTTGACAAATAAATTATCTCTATCTCTATCTCTATCTCTATCTGCTGAAAAATAACTTTACTTATTATATTTGTTACATTTTGATGACTATTATTTCCCATTCATTTCAAAATGTTATTTACCATCAATCTCCAAATCTGCTCTAAAATGAAACTTTACTAGATGCTCGAATTTCCAACTATGTTGATGTTGAAGGACGATTTTTTACTAGAATAACATAATAATAATATTTTAGACATTGAAATTGATACAGATTATGCAGTAAAAAAAGTAAGTAATAGCCTTGTGTATGCACTTGTGTAATTACATATTTATCAAGCTATACATTTCCAGTATAAGCTGATCTTGCATTGTATAGGATTTCTGTACAATGAGAGGTCAGCTTATACTGGAAAAGTATAGCTTGAAATACATATAGCTTGATATAAATAATAGCGTGTATACATACCATTCAAATCTATACATTTCGCATTTTTTTGCACCCGTCTCAAGATGATTTCTGGCAGAATACAGTTCTTAAAAAAGTCTAATAACTTCGGTATCATATTGCTAATAAATTCATCATCTCGACAAACTTCTATCACAGTCAACGGTTCAGTGACTGAAATAAAACATATGAAGTAGCACTTATCCATTTTGCTTACACGCATTTGTCCTTGAACCTGAAATAGTAGATTTTAATTATAATAAGAGAAAACAAGATACTGAAATAAATTATAAAGTGGACATGCAATAGAATTATCAACTAACTTGATAGTAATAATCGTGCTTTTTATTCATAATTAAAACATTATTATCCAATTTTAGAGCAAAGTTTTTCTTTTCTAGTGCAGCTGCCTCTAGGCTTTGATTTTTCCTCGCCAATGATGGAAAGCACTTGATCTCAACAACAGCTCTCTCATTTTCAATTATACCTGTAACAAATTGTCACAAAATATAAAACAATGGAATGGAGCTCGATTATATCTAGTATTATAATTTTCCATATTTGCCAAATACATAGATAAAATTGAAGTTTGTTAAAAAAAACTTACCATCTGGACTGCCAGCTAAACATCCAAATTCTTCATCAATAAAAAGACCCGAAGGCCTGACAATTTTATTATATTGTTGCATAAACATACTTTTTGCCACATTCTCATTTTGCTGCCCATATAACATGTCGTTTGTACAAATATTCTTCTTATATAGAATATCCTTTACATGATTATGACACGGAGTGGTGTTACGGCGTTTGCAAATCTGTAAACATAAAAGTCCAGATAAAATAACTATAAATTACAGGTAATTTTTTAATTCAGCATTGTCTACGTAGGTATTCAACAACTAACCATTCCAAATTGACTGGCAGTCAAGCGGTCACTCCTATGAGTAGTATATAAATCATTTTCATGCTGCCCTACAGTAGATATTTCAATCAAAGTTATGTTTTCTGGTGACTTTTGGAATTCTGCTAAACGTTCTTCACACTCGATTCTCAATTGTGCTTCATCAATATCAATCGGATCACAAGCTTCAGGTCCATAGTGCTGGTCCGGATGGGTTTTCTCTCTTGGAGCAAACAATCGTCTGCGAATCGACGATTTCTGTCGTATTCTGCTTTGTTCCTTTCGATTTATGTATCTTTTAAAATGTGTCCCTGGGCTCTTTGTTGTCTGCTTTTTCCATGCAGTTTCATGCCATTTGTATCCAGTAGCAAGTGACAATCCTGAAAATATTGATAAAATATAAATAGATGATTATGTAACATACAAAGAAACAATACTGTACCATGATAATCAAAGCATTTCATAATGGTACCGACAAATTTTTGACGGTTTATATTTACCTGCCACATGAACACGTCGCTGGTAAGAACCCCCTCTTCCTAAACTAATTCGTTTTCCACAGTTGAATTTATTTATTACACTCATAAAGTTTTCTGCCACGTTTGTGGTCTCATTTGACAAACGTCCTGCTTTCAAAGCAATTTTTTCATTGGCTGCATAAATCAGAGCCCACACCTCTGGAGCACTATTTTTCAGACTTTCTACGAGATTTTCTTCCGTCTTTTCACTTCCATTTACAGCTGTTTTACTGGCATTGCAGTAATAATCCTTGCAGTTTTCATGTACTCCGAATACATGAAGTGGGCCATTTCTCAAATCTGCTGCCAAATCAGCAGTCTGACTGCTACACATTATAATTTTCCGTGCCACTAGTGTAAGCTTCATCACCTTTGGCTTCAAAATATTTCGCCCATAAAGTGGGAGCTTAGTGTTGACCAAGATCTAAAAAAGTACAAATATGAATACAGAATATGCTTCACTTATCTTGAAATGTCTAAACAAATTTGATTTATTTACCTTGTAGAGTGCACTGGTATAGTTTTTGATTACATGATTCTTGCATTCAATTTTTTTGATTATGTTCCCATATGATACTTTCTCTTTCAAGTTTGCAAACACAGAAGAGTCTCCGTCTCCAATAAAACTCAAATAGCGAAGTTGATGCATTTCTTCACTCCTTTGAAAGCCTTCCACAATAATATGTGATTCCATTGCTGTAGACGGTCCAGTAAAATTTTTGCAGCAATTATGTGCTTTCATATCCATGTTTCTTTTTTCATAATACTGACATGTATAACAATATTTGTTTCGAACACCAAGAAATAGACATTTCTTAGTTTCTTTACCAATAATGCAGGCCTGGAAATGAAAAGCAACACTTGTAAATATTGCACATACTAAAAATGTCATAAAAAACCAAATTTGTGTTTAGTAAAACTTACCATACCAGAAGATGAATCAAAGTTATGACCATACGACCTTTTCAACCATCCTCCGTCTACATAAACAGTAACAAATGGAGTACCGTCTGAAGACACATGACCTTTCTCAATAGAAATTGATCTTTCTTGTTCACCTGCAGTTTTAATTTCCTCTGTCAAATGTTCAAGCCACACACTGCCTAATTTTTTTTCAACACGGCGAAATTTATTAGCTGACATTGTTGGAATATCCATGAGACTTGTTATGTGAGCTGCTTGAGTGTAGTAGCTACCAGCAGTCACAGTTGCCCACACAAATGCAGTATTTATTTTATTACTGTTCTCCGTACAGTGCTTCCACGCTTTACCACACATACTGCACTTGAAAGTTAATTCACTTCGAAATCCATCAAGTCTCTCACTAACAAATTCAATTTGTGAAGATTCACACATATTTCGGTGTCTTTCCAAAGAGAATGCCCACTCAATTACATGCTTTAAATCTACAATGCGATACCCAGTTAGCGCAGATAAACATTTATTTGGAACAGTTTCCACAGTCAATTCAAATGATTCAGTTTCAGGATCAGCTTGCGGCCAATTAATCTCTAATGGTTCAACCACAGGTTCAGCTGTCTCTGTGCTAGTACTAGGAGTACTGTAGGTGGCCTCTATGCGGAATTTTGGTTTTGCACGCGCATATGTTCTCAGTTGTGTATTGTGAGTACTGAAAGAAACAAATCAAAATGTAATAACCGTAGAAATATAAAAATATATCTATGGTAATAACCATACACCATAAGTAAGTACTGTCACTTTTACGAGCAGGCAGCATACATACACTTTAGAATTATCTACGAGGATTTCTTCATTCTTGGTTTCTTCAGAACGCCAAACTTTCAAACGGCTGTAATAAATACGATTTACGAATTTTAACTTTTGTCAAAAGAGAAAGAGTACGTACTTACCTAAGTAGGTAGATAGGTATTTGAAATCCTACATCCAAACTTGGCTGTTGGCTGTATTTTACGAAGAAGCCGGACAAAGAATTAGTTTAGTATTAATGTTTACTTACCTGTCATTACCGTGAAATCGCCGTAATCCACCTCGAACACGTTTTAAATTTTTGCGCGACCCCGAATACTCGTGTCGTGAATACGACTTCTTATTTGTTGCAACGTTCATTGTAGACGTAATCTATCTGAAATATACAAAAACAAATGAAAAACCAAAGAATATCTTACTTTTGAACACTCGGTATTTGAATAAAATTGAATAGTATCGAAATTCACAACCATATCATAAGTAACGAACTCGCAGTATTTCACAGTCTCATTCTAGTCTAGCTAGAATAGAATAAGAATAGCTAAATATCAGACAGATGATACAGATTGAACGTTCAAAAACTCATTACAGAAAATAAAGCATAAAAATAAAAGCAAAATTTTACTTATCTTTATATTCCTGGTAGAATATTGACGAATAAGAAATAAAAATAATGAGATTAGAATACAAACAATAATTCACGTCTTTTAATTTGATGTAAATAACTCAATCATTATTTTGTTTGTTTCTGGACTGATGATGATGATTTCAAAAGTTAAAAGTTCTGAACGCACCCACAACGTAGGCAGCAAACCAGAAGATTAGAGAACTAGCAGACCAAAGAGTAAAATGAGCAGACGGAAAACCTCATAACAGAGTTTCTTACCTACTTTCTTTCTAATAAAAATATGTAATATGTAATTATTAAAAAAGGAATTTAATCTTGTACAGTATTTTTATCTCACGAAGCGACACGCGCTTTACTTGTGTTTGCCAAGTGTAAAACACGTAAAAAAAAATAGCGTGTTTGTACAGCGCTTCGTGAGAAAATACTATGAATATTTATAAATACATTGAATGCTAAAGTTGTAAAGAAAAAAATTGTGCTTGATCGCAAATAATGATTCCATTTAACTGTTCTCACAGCATAGTGTACGAAAAATGCAAAAAAAAATTGGTAAAATTGTAAAAAAAAACAGATTTTTGATGGTGTTTATCTAGAATCACTAGCCCCTGTCTTTGTTTTCGGAAATGTTTCCCGTACACTGTATGAAACAAGACTCCTATCTCAGTATCATGATTTTTCTAATAATAATATTTAAAGAAAACGCTTACATCGAAAAAGGTTTTTACAGTATCTGCTTTGGGGCAAGATTGGCATATGACGGATTTCCCCAAAAATATTAGACAGTCTTGCCCCAACATTGAATTTACAGGTTGAGTTTTTATCACAGCTAATAATTCTGTAAATATAGGTTTAAATTCGATTTTTATAGACACTCGTGTTTCGATTTGACAACTACAAAAAAAATTGAGACCGTTTTTTTGCTATTAAACTCAACACTACGCCATAATCTATAATTTAACGGTAGGACGAAATAGTGATTCTGTTTTACCAACCGAGCTATCAACGTCGTAGCTAAGTAGTAATACGATAGTAAAGCCCACAACTTGAAACGAGGCCGGAATCAGGCGGCGGAGAACTCGATTCTGTCATTTTCATAAAATTTCACATTTTTTCAACTATCTCCTGAAATACGAGAGATAGAAAGAAATTCTTCAGCACAAGTTTTGAAGGCATGTGAAAACCGCTATATCGGATGACGTTATCGCGAAGGTCGCCATTTAGAAAAAAATTGCGAGCAGTACCATTTGACGACACGGTTGGCGCAGTGGTTTAGCGATTGACTGCTGCGCAGCATGTCGTGGGTTCGATTCCCGCACGGAACAAATATTTGTACGACCTGCAAGTATTTGTTTCGAGTCTGGGTGTTTTTCTATCTATAATATGTATGTATTTACAAAAAAAAAATGTATATAAGTAGTTTATCAGCCATCTCGTTACCATAACACAAGCATTAGGTTGCTTAGCTTGGGACTAGATGGCGTTGTGTGAAATGTCCAAGGATATTTATTTATTTTATTTATTTAATCTACATCACTCCCCGTAAATACCTACTCAGTCATTAGGTCAAGTCTAGCTTATGATTCAGTTTTATCTAAGTACAAACCTAATAATATTATGTGTCATAGAAACTACAAAATGTAAAAAATATAATTCTAGAACATGAGGATGTAAACTGACATGGAAGTAAACATTCTGGTTTGACCTGGTCTGGTAAAAAAAACAAATGCCCGTAGGCACCAACGTCATACAAAATATATGAATACGCCACACACTGGCCGCATCTGGCCAGCAGAGCCGCTTCTTTTTATTTTTCCTTTGCGTCATGTTCTCATTCTCATAAGTGGATGATGATTCCAACAACTCCTACACTAAAGACGATGAGCAATAAGAAGTGCCTAAATTCAACATCTCTTCATCTCTTCATCTCAACTTGAATTTTGAATCATCAAAATAAAATTGTGTTTTATTTTATGATAAATTTTATGGTTCGTCATACATAATGCAAATAAAATAATACAAAGAATTCGAACTGACTGAACACGTTGTCATTACACCTGATCCAACAAATTAACGTGAGAACAGTTAAAATGGAGAACATTCTGAAATCGCGAACCCTCTATGAACAAATGTTTTAGTGCCCTGCTTTTTTCTTTCTTAGAAGCCTTTGCACTTTTTTTTCTGGATGGGAAGTCATCAAATGACTTCTGAAACTGTCTCTTTGACTCTCTTCCTCTCTTCTGACTGGCTTGATGAAAGAAGCCTTTGCCCTAAAATGTGATCTGAAATATAATATAAAGCATACACGGTCTACCTTCAGTTCCGTCTGATCTGAACAAAAGCCATTCCGTTTGTCATATCAGAACCAAATTTTTTAGCAGTCAAAACGATTGGTGATCAAAAAGTTATAGGTAAAATGCAGGTAGTAAAGAGTGAAAAAACAATGAATAAAAAATATGTTTGAAATTGAAACAATTTTTTGGAGCCAGCCGAGTGTTTGCATCAATGGTTTTAATTAAAGGCACCATTGCGTCCGAACCACATGTCTGTCAATTTGATATTTTTTGCGTTATTTGAGTATTTTTCAACAGTGTTTTAGCAAGAAGAGCTTTTAGCTGTGAATATATAGGTATATTCACAGCTTGCATTCGGCTTGCGAACAAATAAATCACAGGTCTAGAAATAAATGCTTACTTTATTTTCATAAAATGCTGTAGTAACCACAACTTAACCAGCAATTTAGGATAAAACTGTCTTATTCCGCTTCAAGTCGCCTTTACAAAGATTTACACAACATACAGAAATCCACGCTAACCGTTTTATTTCTATCAAACGTTCCTAAACGGCCATTTACAAAAATCCCGTACCCGTTTATCTATATGAAAAACCCGAGCTTTTTATCCAAATGTTAGAGCAAATAACCGAAATATCCCGGCTCTGCGAATTACCGGGGTCCTGCTGAAAGTTCCCGTTTAAAAACATTAGCCCCGGTATTGGTCTGTTTACACTAAATCGCTGATTAAACATACGCACCAACGGTTATTAGTTCAATTACATTATAGTTAGGGAGGCGAGTAAGGGAATTTCGGTAATACTCGAGCGTGGCAGTTTAAGATATGAGAGATACCTTAGACCTAATAGAACAACCTTGTAAAGTATTTAGCTCTATATGTAGTGACGCGCGCCTAGGATAGACGATCAGATTAGTAAAAAAAAATCGATAGTCTGAAATACTCGAGCGCGTCAGATTAAGATATTGGGGGTTGATTTTAGTGTTTTAAGGCAAAATTTAACTAATCTGACGATAAGTCCTTGACGCCGCCGAGTTATAGGGTCGCGAACTTGTAAAAAAAAAACGTTAATCCGGCATTCTCAAGCGCGATTTTTTTATTTTTTATTTTGAAGAATATAATCTAAAACTTACTAAAAATACAAAATCTGCCGGTTTCCGCAAGACCCGAAGTGTGGAGGAGCCATTTCGTCTTCCGAAAAACGTCTTCCTTGCGGCATATAAGTCGCGAACGATACATTTTACAAAAAAAAAGTTTAAATAAACAAAAAAGGTAATTTTATTTTACACAAGAAAGGTCTCTTTACATTTTTGTCCAAAGTTAAAACTTTTTGACTTGAAGCATCATAAAAACTCAAACTCCCGGTTTTTTGAGTATATCTCGAAAACTGAGGGTGGTAAAAATAATTGATATGAAATAACGATGATTAAATTATGTGACTTTTATTATATCTCAAAAAATTTTTTTTTTTCTAAAGCTTCTCGACAATTTTCATGCCAGTCAGAGCTATACCAACATTGCCTCAGAACTCGGTACATCGCCAATTTGTGGAGGAATGCTTACAAATCCGACATCACTGACCTTGCACCAACCGATCATGGGTGGAATGAAAATAATAATAAATTCGAGTTCACGTGGTTTATCGGGAATCAAGTGCCCGATGCGTATGAAAATGTTGTTGTATCGCCGGATATTCTGGGCAACGAGAATGACACTGAGGACAGCAATGACGAGACGCTTGATTCAGGTAAATTTTTGTCCTTCTATAATATTCTCTCAACAAAATTACTGAATAGAAATAATTGTTACGGATGTTGCAGGCACTCAGCAGGAAAGAATTGTGGATGAGGAGCCACAATATGAAAGTTCCAGTGAAGAAGAAGATGAATTGTATTGAGCAAAAATGTAAAGGCCATACATAACAATACAATTATAATACAATTTTTATATCATTTCATTTTTTTATACAATAAATAATACAATTCGTACTACATTTCATCTACATTTACGTTGGTTGTATCTATCGCTTTATTGTCATTCTTAAATTCCCCGTTTTATCAAGGAGAAAGAAAGGAAAAAAAAGAAACCAAAAAACCTTTTTCGGTCAGATTAAGAGAACCCACCAACATTTTTGTCAGATTAAGAAAATATGCTTTCAGGATACCGAGATAAACCTCCCCTATGAAAATCTGACGCGCTCGAGTATTTCAAAAAAACTTTTTTTTTTTGCATTTTCAAAAATTCATCGTAACTTATCGTCACGCCGAAATCGTCAGTTTTTTTAAAGGGAGCTTCCTTGGGGCCTACTTAACACCCCTTCCGAAAATCTGACGCGCTCGAGTAAATTTTTTTTTTTTGCATTTTTGACTACTTTATATGCCTACCCCCACCACGCAAACCGGCAGATTAGTATACCGTTGTTATCAGAGGCACTTGGGGCATACGTAGTATGAATATCTGACGCGCTCGAGAATGCCCAAGTAACTGTTTTTTTTAACATTTTTGAAAAACCGTACACGCCAAACCCACCGCTAAAATGGTTTTTACCATACGAGCTTTTCTTTTCGAAATTATTTTATCTTTCGATTTTGATAGGTCTCGACGGCGCCGTTGAATTACGCCATTTAGCTACCTCGCCTCCCTAACTATTATGTCCGGCGCTCGAATTTGTGGTTGAAATAATTTTATGCATATTTGCATAATATTCACCTTTTTAGAATTGTAGGCAAATAGTGTTTTAATTAGTTATCGGATATCTTACGGGAAAAGCATTTTTAGGTGGATGTAATACAGTAGATTCTACGTTTAGGTACTCCTAGAAAATTCTAAGCATTTAGGAACGAACAAGACTCAGACGCAGCTTGACTGATACTACTAATCGTATCTGTAGCTTCTGAGCCATAGATTAAGAATATATCTCTATGTTCTGAACCGATTTTCTCGTAAGTAATACCTGGGTATGTGTAAGCGGTCGCAGTTTTAGTCACTTTAAAAGCAAATGAGAATTAGCTAAAGTAAATGTATTGTACCCGCAGGAGTATTTTTAAACTCGGTGTTTGCAAATTGAGTGGCGGATTCACGGTGTGTGGTCACCCTTTGTTTGCAACGAGTACTTAACCGACCGTTTATAAATTTTAAACAGAAAGTACCTACACACATACGAGAGTTTAGCGTTGTGGACTTGTGGTTTACCCGAAAATTATTCTGCTAGTACTTTTTTAATTAATTAATTTTTATCATTTATTATGCATAGCGAGACTTGAGCGAGACACTAGTACCTATACATCGTGTAACTAAATGCCTGGTCATATTTAGGAGGTGGTATAGACAATCAAACTGAACAACTTTCTCCATGGGACCAAAAACGTAATCGCCAAAAAAAACAATCAGCTGTCCCGTACAAAATTTCAATGCCTTCTCGACTCAATGTACCACATAAATCGATTTACTCCGTTCTAATACCTACAAACTAATACCACTGGTATTTATTTGTTTGAACTTGTATTTATTTTCTATTCCGAACGGATTCCACTTTTTAATTAAATTTAATGTGCGAACGAATACCAACAACTTTTAGTTATACAATTAATTTATACGTTTATATTTTTATACAATGGTATCCGTTCGGAATATAAAATAAATACGAGTTCAAACAATGATGTATACCTTCGGATAGGTATACCTTAGGATCGGAATAAATCCACATTTCTGATATACGCTGTATGCGGTTTATAATAAAAACACTTGTCTTTTCATTAACACTTGTGTATACCCAATATAAAAACATGCAATACACAAACTTACATACTTACCTACGTCAATTTTATCACAAACGAACATTTTGGTCAGTATTACTTTGCAGAATAGATAGATATTAGGTATTCAATATTCTCATTACTTACACTGCCACACATTTCCAACAGCCAAGAGCTTTAGTTATGAGAAAATAACGAACCTGAACACTATACGTTCCCTCGTTTATCATTCGTACATACTTTATTTGAAGTCCTCCAGAAAGTTCGCAGTAGAATTTGAAACCATTAGTATCATTCAGCCGAGTATTACATTATGTGCACATTTTTCATACTTGAACAGGGAAAAAAGAGAACTTCCGTTTATTGAATAGAGTATCTTTTGTAAATATTATGGATGTCTTCTACTGCATTGTCTTCCTATTACACTACTTTTTTTGACATTATAAATAACCACCACCACCATCATCATCTGCATAGCCTTTACCCAACTATGCTGGGGTCGGCTTCCAGTCTAACCAGCAGCTGAATAACTGTATTTTACATGGAGCGACTGCCTATCTGACCTCCACAACCCAGTTACTGTGGTAATACGATAGCCCTCAAGACGTTGTCAGAATTTCGGGCTTCTGATGACCCGTAACGGATTTCAAAGATCCACGAATGACAGCAATTACGAGTGATTGCAACTACAAAATTTACTAGCCCTGTAGTTTCGTCATTCGCCTATTTAAACTGTCTATTGCGACTTTTTTTGCTTTCTGTGTTTATATTATTTTTAAATAAGTATTTGACGTTGTTTGTTTCTTTTTAGACAATAAATAGAGCTGTGTCAGCAGTTGGTGATTTAATCAGTAAAAAATACAACACACTAGATTTTCCGTTACACTCTCTATAAAGTACCAACTCAGCTTTAAGCAAATAACAGCTCTGTAGGCCAATCATCTAGAACAAAATAATGATACAATCTATTTCTAACGAATACCACCCACGATCATCCATCGTGTGCTTTACGTACCTTAGTATGTGTATTGCATGCTGTTTTCTTTCATAGGGTAATCAGAATTCAGTGCACTGTGGCACTGCAAGCACGCTTCAGCGAACCGCAGCCGGATTTTGAGAACGATGTACTCTTTGTGAACCTAGAGCAGCTCAGCTTAGATACGGCAATCACATTTGGCTTAATTTAAGGATTCTGCAAGCGTTCTCCGACAGTCATTTTTCCTTTAGACTATTCACCGACAGGACGTTTAGTTTTTGAGAGATTCGTCGATAGAACGTTTCACCTATGGATGTTTCGCCGACAGAATGGTTCGCATTTGTTTGTTTCGACGACAGGACTTTTCAACTATTTTTAAGGCTTGTCCGCCGTAAAAAGCGTGGTCACTGTCGGACTGCATAGAAAAGAAAGAGATGCCCAATGACACAATGCTTGCAAAATATGAAGGTACCTAATTACCGATTTACAAAAAAATCTATTGATTTGACCAAAAAAGTAATGACATGAAATCATTCCTTATTTTTTTGTAAAGAACTGTATAAATTTATGAACACTTTTAATGAAAACTGTAGGAGTAATGTCGATGTAGGGCGGGATTCCAATACAAAACAAACACAGTTACCGGCGTAAAGAGTATATTAGGTACTTTCTTTTCACATAAAAACTTGCACATAGAACACAAATCACTGAGATACAATAAAACTAAGGACTAAGACTTCACTAAACCGATTTTGGCGGGAACGCCCGAACGATTTGACATACGTCCGCTCGCGGTGGTGTTGGACGGGCACTAAAAGACTGACGCGACGCGGCGGCGCGCGGCGCGTATCGTGCGTCCCCACGCATCGGTTGGAGAGCGCGCGAACTCGGCACGGCTCTGCGCATGCGTAGGTATAAGGCAATATTATACAGTGGCGCGAAGCTACAATTTCAAATCGCGCGTTATAACTGAAAACTAACATTTTATTTACACAGTTGCCTACATTCCACCCCCTTGTTCCTGAACATACTCGTCAGTAGGCAACACAATGACCTTTACAACCGGTCGCTTCATAAAGCCCCTACAGGTTCTAACAGTCACTACTCTAATATGACCATCACGGCCTGGGTGTACTGCGCTAATCACGCCCCTAGGCCACACATTACGCGGCTGATTCTCTTCTAAAATAAGAACCATGTCTCCCACCTTCACGGGCGGCACTTCGCGCTGCCACTTTTGTCGCTTTTGAAGAGTGGGGACATACTCTTTCAGCCAGCGTCGCCAAAACATGTCCGCCAGAGCCTGAGCCTTTAACCAAGCCTTTCTACTGGTTAAGTCCGATGCATCAAAGATACCTAACGTGGATGCACCGGTAGCTGTACCTATCAATAAATGATTGGGGGTAAGAGCGATGGGCCCCTCGGGGTCCGTACCCACAAAAGTTAATGGCCTACTGTTCAGGGTCATCTCTACCTCAGCCATCAAAGTCACTAGCAACTCCTCCTTAGGCGCCCGCGCCGACAAAGTGACTCTAAGTGCGGTCTTTACTGAGCGAACGATCCGCTCCCAACACCCACCCATGTGCGGGGCTGCTGGAGGGTTAAATTGCCAAGAAATGCCCTTGGTAACGACGAAATCATGTATTCTGTCGCTCTCCATTGCCTGAATGGCAGCTTTCAGCTCTGCGTCAGCACCTACAAAATTCGTGCCTCTATCACTGAACATGATAGAGGGTTGTCCACGGCGAGCTATCAAGCGTCGAATTGCCATTATGGCTGAGTCAGCTGATAGTGAAGACGCGAGCTCAATATGAACACCGCGAGTGACCAGGCAAGTAAAAATAACGCCCCATCTTTTTTCACGACGCCTTCCTATCGAAACTTCCATTGGACCAAAATAGTCTACCCCGCAATGTACGAAAGCTCTTCTAGTATTTACAAGTCTAGCGGCTGGTAAATCTCCCATCTTGGGAAACGAAGGGCGAGCACGACGGACAATACAAAGCTGGCACTTGGATACGGCTGATTTGACTGTAGGTCGCAACTGAGTTATCCAATATTTTTCCCTAATACTGTTTATGACAGTTTCAGTATTGGCGTGGTGAGCTCGCTTGTGATATTCGAGAGCAATAAGACGCGCAGTATAGCTGTGACCATCTAAAATAATGGGATACTTCTCATCAAACATTAATTCTTGTGCAGCACTCAGGCGTCCTCTGACTCGAAGCAACCCATCATTTTCATACAAAAAAGGATCTAAATCGCGAATTTTACTATCAGCAGGTAACACACTTTTGGTTTTCAATAGTGACAACTCCTTGGAGAAACTCTCTACTTGACATTGTTTCAACAAAAGAATCTCAGCATCACGGACGTTGCTAGCTGTTAACTTCTCAACCTGGTTCTTGCGGCATACACCTAAAAAGGCAAGAACTCGACCCGCAGATCTAACAGCCCTTGTCCAACTAGTAAACCTATCAACTTTAAATAGAGGTTCATACTGTTTTACTATGTGAACCTTCTCAAGACGCTCCAATTCCGTATCGACTGTATCGTCGAATTCGTTGACCGGCCACTGGTCTTTCTCCTGGTACAAGAAAGCGGGACCTGTAAACCACAACTTACAATTTGTAGGCCAGTACAGTTTCGTGGCTTCATCAGCAGGATTTTCTGCAGTCGGCACCCATCGCCACTCACTTGGGTTGGACTTTCGGTCGATTTCTGCCAACCGATGTGAAACGAACTTCTGAAAATCACGAGGATCTGAATGTACCCATTTTAAAACCGTTTTCGAATCGGACCATAAGTACTTGCGTGTTATTGTTAAACCTTGTTCCTTAACAATAATGTCAGCTAACCTACACGCCAGCACAGCTGCCTGCAGTTCAAGGCGGGGCACGGATATTACTTTCAGCGGGGCAACACGAGCTTTGCCAATAACAAGTGAGACGGTTGGTTTACCAAATTCATCTCTACCAACTAAATATGCTACTGCAGCATAAGCTGATTCGCTCGCATCACCAAAAACGTGTAATTCGACAGTTGACGGATCAAGCCTATACCAACGCGGAACTCGCATGTTGCCTAGCTGTTTTATATCCTGCAGCCACCTCTCCCATTCCTTGAACTCGTTTTCCTTCAGCTGATCATCCCATCCTATACCAGATTTCCATATTTTCTGTAACAAGATTTTAGACTTTATCGTGTAAGGATAAAGTAAGCCTAGAGGGTCAAAGATACTCATAACAAATCTCAGAAACTGCCGTTTAGTAGGAATAACTCGACCGTCAACTACTTCAGGTGTCACTTTTTTAAACGATAAGTCGAACGCTAACTCGTCTGACTCCGGCATCCATATCATACCTAAAGTCCGTTCACCATTATATGGAGACTTATCAAAATTTACGGTACCGGGCACGACAGCTGGTAATTCTTTTCGAAGCTCAGGTGAATTGGTCACCCACCCCCTGATAGAGAATCCACCAGCAGAGTGTATCATGGAGACATCCTTGATCAGCTGACGTGCACGATCTATTGAATGAACACTATCTAGGTAATCATCCATATAATGGTTTTCATGAATTGCCTTGACGGCCTCAGGATATGAATCTTGGAACTCACTAGCATTTTTATTCAACACATGTATGGCTGAGGCAGGCGACGACTTGGCACCGAAAATCATAGAGTCCATGACGTATGTATCAGGGTCGCGCTCTCTGTTTCGGCCTCTCCAAAGAAAGAGCTGCGCTCCCTGATCTTCTTTTTTTATTTTAATACGCAGAAACATATCAGCTATGTCTGCCGTGTAAGCTATTGGACCAGCTCGAAACTTAAACAATACGCCTAATAAAGAATTCAACAAGTCCGGCCCTGTAAGCAAATAATCATTTAAACATACACCCTTGTATTTGGCCGCAGCGTCATAAACCAACCTAAGCTTATTTGGTTTATTCGGGTTAATGACCCCAAAGTGCGGCAGGTGCCATACTGGGTTAACAGTCAGTGGAGTATCCAACCGTCTAGCAAATTTCTCCGAAATTAACCTTTCAATTTGACGACAATACGATTCAGCATAATCGGTACTTTTATCCATCTTACTTTCTATGCCGCGTAAACGTTTGACAGCGTAATCATAATTATTGGGTAAGTGTACAGCGTCACGTGACCATAGTAATCCTACTTCCCAGCCCCCGTCGACACGGCGACTTAGTTTAGTTTAGTTTAGAAAAATTCTTTATTATCATAAAAATATACATAGCTGTAGAACTTTAAAATAAGGTTACAGTTACACTAATATTAATAACAACACTTTTACAGGCTAGTGAGCACCTTTATAAGTATACAATAATAACGGCTACTAACTTATTACAACATGAGGGATCTATTAATTAATCCTTAAACATAAACGTATGAAATTATTGTGATAATTTCATTTATAAAATGAGCGGGGGTAGAAGAAAATACATAAGTACGCGCTTAGCGTAAGTGCGACCGGTGCAATCGGTAGCTCAGGTGATCGCGCGTGACCACCAGCGGCGCACGAGCTACCGCGCCCCCCGCGCGCTCACCTGTGTATGGTGAGAGCGGGGAAGCGCAGGCGCATCGTACGGGCCCAGCTACGACGCGTTATCAGTATTGTGCGCAAACAATACGTAGTGATGGGGAAGCTTGTATGTACCGTATCTATCGATATGTCGCAAGTCTTTCAACTTAATTTGTCCTATGTTAGCAATCAATGTATTTTGATGACATTTATTTTTGTTGTAAAATTTACGAGTTAATTTTAAGATGAATTTAGTAATGCTAGGTAACTTAATGTTTATGTGTAATGCTTTAAGGTTAGTTTTAAACGGGGTATTATAGGCAATTTTAACTGCTTTATTTTGAATTATTTGTAACAAGTTATAATTAGATTGACATGTGCTGCTCCATACCGGGCACGAATAGGTGATGCAAGGTCTGATTAGAGTAGTATATAACCTAAGTTTGGTGTTAGCGCTGAGCTTACTTTTTCGGTTCAATATAGGACTGAGAGAACCGAGTGCTTGAGCTCCTTTAACGCGTAATTTGCTAATATGTTTTGTCCAGTTTAGCTTTTTATCCAATGTAACGCCAAGATAGCGAACTTCTGTGGCCCACGGAATCAATTTCCCAGCGATTTTTAATTTTCTTTTTGGGGTGGTACGTTGGCGTGTGAAAAGTATCGCCTCAGTCTTGGATTCGTTCAACTTCAGCTTCCACTTATTGAAATAAGATTGAAGAAGTTCAAGCGACAACTGAAGTCTACTTATGATAATGTCGATGTCATCATCGCTTGTGTAGGATGCTGTATCGTCAGCAAAACAGGCCAGGTGAGTACGGACCTGCACAGGAACGTCACTCACGAATAAAATGAAGAGATAGGGACCGAGCACTGAGCCTTGAGGAACTCCTGCCGATACCGTCCGGGGTGAAGACCTGTCAGCACCAATATGAACCACAAACTTGCGGTTATTAAGGTAAGATTGGATAAGTTTTACGAGCTCAAGTGGAATACCGTAGCTGATTAGCTTGTATAACAGGCCTTCGTGCCAGACGGTATCGAAAGCTTTTTCGATGTCCAGAAGAAACATACCCGTAGACTGCTTAAGATTAAGATGATAGGAAATGTGTTCAGAGACTCGAGCCAATTGTTGTACTGTAGAGTGAGAAGAACGAAAGCCAAACTGCTCATTCATAATGAGCTGGTCAGAGCAACGTAGCAAGCGATTATATATCATGACCTCAAACAGCTTACCTAGAGTAGGAAGAAGGCTAATAGGCCTGTAATTAACTGGTGAGTAGGCGTCTTTTCCAGGCTTTTTCAGGGGAATAACCTTTGCTGTTTTCCACGTATTGGGAAAATATCCTAATTTTAAGCAACCGTTGAAAATTTTTGTGGTAAACACAACAGATTTTTGCGACAGATTTTTGAGCATAATATTGTGTATACCGTCTTCACCTGGAGCCTTCCTAGTCTTGAGTTTACGTATAACTTTCCAGACTTCAGTTGGCCGCACAGGTTGATGTAACTCATTTATGACATGATCATTTAAAAGAGCAGTAGCTGACTGAACGTCCCCGTCGACACTATCACTTATCCAGCCACGAGTAAGATTCATGTTCATCTCGAATGCATCTGCAAGAGCATCACATTGTTCATGGATGTTGGTTGTAATAGTGCCCTCAGGTGTTTTAAGTGGAGGTATTGAGTCTGATCTGGGTTTTAATGACTTAGCCAGTCGCCAAATATCGTTGCTAGGATTGTCAACCTTCGAAAGTTTAGCGTTCCATATTTTATCCTGATGTTTCGTTATAGCTAAATTAATTGAATGTTGTAATTTATTGATAACTGATCGTAACAGTCTTTTTTCTGCAAGGGACACTTTTTGTTCCTTTCGACGAAGTTGATTTTTATACTTGATCATTTTTGCTATGTAATTAGGTAGTTTTATGCAAGTATTTGTTTGCTCTTTACATGGAATAAATTTATCCCTGGCATCAGTAAGACACTGATGTAGGTAGTTTACGGCGTAGTCTATTTCAGGTTCGGATTTAAACACCTTCGAGTTTAGCGAAATCTTTTGATCAAGAAAGGACCGGTATTTATCCCAGTCAGCATCACAATATCGGTAGTGTTTGGAATTAGGTTTTAGAGAGCATTGGCCATTAATTGTAAAAATAATAGGAAAATGGTTTGATGAAAGAGCAGGTATTGCACGAACCTCATGTATACTATTTACATTTAGCGCCAGAATCAGATCAGGATTTGTAGGGGTAAGATCAGGTCTATAGTTAACTTGAGTAGGTGAGTCAGGGTAATGAATCACATAATCATGGTTAAGCATGTGGCGAAACAGTAAATTACCACGGGCATTGACATAGCTACTATTCCAGTACCCGTGATTAGCGTTGAAGTCTCACATTATTACAACATGAGGCCCCAGGGAAAATAAAATATCCATGTCACTGCAATCCAGCTGCAAATTTGGAGATTGGTAAGCTGAAACAAAAACATAGTCCTTCCCGCTAATTTTTAAACCAATAGCAACCGCTTCAATGTGCTTAGTTTTGGGAATAGCAATCGGACCTACCTCAAATCTCTCTTTGACCAAAATGGCTACACCTTGACCCCGACCACTTTGATGTTTGTCTTGTCGATAGCAATTAAATCCTGGTGTCGTTAAGGGAGTATCACAAGTAAGTTTAGTTTCACAAACAGCTATTATATCAATGGATAGGGTACATACCGCTAGACACGGCGACTAGTGCTATCTAAAATCTTACAGGCGCGTTCAGTCTCAACATTTTTGCGTGACACTTCTGTGATACCGATAGACTCGAGCAAAAATTGCTGTTTTACAAGTTCATTTAAATCATCTAAATTATCAAAGACTAGATTGACCGATTCACGAACAGACTCGTCACAAATACCTACAGGCCCATGAACAACCCACCCTAACTTCGTAAGCGACGCTACGGGTTGTCCGGATTTACCCTGTCGTATTTCCTGGTTAACTATTAACTGCCAATTATCTTGACCGATTAATAACATTGGTTTTGCGCACGACATCTCCGAACAATCTAAGTCTCGTAGATGTTTATTCATAACTAAAACTCTGGCGGGCACACTCTGGATGGGTAAGTCTAAGTTATCGATAGTACGTAATGCAATATCATGACACAAACCGTTGGGTCCGCGTATTAGCGCAGTCACCCTACAAGAATTCTTATCAGTAACAACATGTCCGCGTGCACTAACAATTTTCAACGGGGATAATGGTCCACTAAAATTACAAACACTAGAATCAATCAACGACACAGTGGCACCATCATCAAGTAATGCATAACAATTATGTTCGACATTATTTACAATAATAGTAACAGACATAATTTTTAACAATGTTTTTGTGTTCCGACATCGCTCACCCATACTCGTCACTGACTCGGCGTGCGACGGCGGTTGTACGGCGTCCGCCTGCGCCGTGGCGCCCACGGCCGGTGGGGCGCCGGCGCCGGCAGCGCCCGGGCCGCTCGACTTCTCGTAGTGGAGAAGTGTGTGATGCGGAGAACGGCACTTTTCACAACGTTTAGCGCGACAACGATAACGAGAATGACTTTGCACTAAACATTTAAAACATAGCTTATTTACCTTTACGAAGTCCCACTTTTCTTTTTCACTTTTATTTACAAAATTGGCGCACTCGGGTAGTCGGTGAACCGCACTACTACACAACACGCACAGTACACTCGATGACGACGACGTACACGGCGATGTAGTCGGCGACGCAGATTCCTCGCTGGTAATGTGTACACGGTGAGCAGGCTCTCGTTGCTGGCGCCGCGCAAAGTCCGCGCGCCCGGCGCGCGAAGTGTTCACGGCGCTTGCGGTAGCGGGGTTGGCAGCAGCGGTTGTCCGGTTACGATTAGTATTATTATTAGGTTCTGTGCTTATGTTCAGTGGTAGGTAATAAGCTGATGCCCGTGACAAGTGACTCAGGAACTCGAGTACAATATTGATATTTGGAGATACACGAAGATCTTCTTTGCTATCGACGTTCCTTGTCATTACAAACTCGCCGTATTGCGCTCTTTGCACATGAGTTAGTTTGCTTATTATTTCGTGCGTTATTTGTGGGTTATTTATATAGCCCTCCGCTTTTATATTCTTCAGAATGTACACACAATTTCTTATAACGCACGTCATATTTCTTAACTCGACGCCACTCTCGGATACCGGTGGTAGACTTCTAATTTTACTAAGTGCGGTTTCTAGTAATAAATTGGGATGTCCGAATTCCTCTTCCAGAGCTTTTATCACATCCGTTGGGTCGGACCCGGTACGCAGCAGACCATCAACGGCACATTTTGCCGCGCCACGGAGCGATGCTTGTAGCCGTACGGTGTTCTCATACAAGCTATACGAGGACGCGGTAGCTTCGTAGGTACGACGATACGCCAACCAGTCTACCGGGCTGCCATCAAACACGGGAAGATCGTAATTTTGTTTCGGCCGTTTCGTCATGTTTGTTATAATGACGTCGGCTAGGTGCATGATGTCGGAAGCTGCGACGTTGCCGGCGGCGGTGAGCTCGGGCGGAGCGCCAGCCGCATATTTCACTTTGGACGGGGAGGACGCCGCCGCGGGCTCGAAAACCGCGCGAACGCTGGTGGCGGTGTCCGGCGCATGCGCGGCGCCGCGCGCGGGCTCTCGAGCTAGGCCTTCGGTCGGGCACGCGCCGGCCGGCGCACGGGGCGCTGGCGGTATATCCACGTGCTCGTATGGGGCTTGACTTGAGCTTAGCCACTCATCCACGTTATTTCCACTACAGCAAACACTGTGAGCGTCGTTTTCTGATACTTCGTCCTCGATCTCCGCGATGTCTAGCGCAAGTTTCTTTTTTATAAGCTGTTCTTTCAACTTGGCGAGTTCTTGTTCGGCCTTGTACTCGGCACGGAGGCGCAGCGCTTCGCGGCTCAAGCGGCTTGATCGCGATCCGGTCGACGTGGCAACAACTTCACTACGCGGGATCGTAGTGACACACGTCGTATTCGCATCAAGTTGCTCAGCTGCAGCGTGAGCTTTGCTCCGTGTGACGGCGCCAGTAACTTTGTTCTCCATTTTATTCGGCTCTAAGGACCAACTGTCGATGTAGGGCGGGATTCCAATACAAAACAAACACAGTTACCGGCGTAAAGAGTATATTAGGTACTTTCTTTTCACATAAAAACTTGCACATAGAACACAAATCACTGAGATACAATAAAACTAAGGACTAAGACTTCACTAAACCGATTTTGGCGGGAACGCCCGAACGATTTGACATACGTCCGCTCGCGGTGGTGTTGGACGGGCACTAAAAGACTGACGCGACGCGGCGGCGCGCGGCGCGTATCGTGCGTCCCCACGCATCGGTTGGAGAGCGCGCGAACTCGGCACGGCTCTGCGCATGCGTAGGTATAAGGCAATATTATACAGTGGCGCGAAGCTACAATTTCAAATCGCGCGTTATAACTGAAAACTAACATTTTATTTACACAGTTGCCTACAAGTAATATGGTAAAAACTCGAAAAAATGGACAGAAATAGACCTGTATTTAGTTTTTTTTCCTTAGTTCTACAAACTAAAATAGAATTTAGGACAAATGAAATCACTTCTTATGTATTGTAGATTACTGTGTATTTTTTTCTATCAAAAATATGCTATAGTTACTGTAAAAGATGGACACAAATTTACTTAGTTTCGCCGTATTTTGGGAGGACAAGCCTTAAGTTGTTTTCATAGTTCTTCTTGAAATAAAGACTCGTCATCGGTAATCAACACACTCTTCCTCAAATGAGTATTTTGATATAACTCTATTCGTTTATTTTAATGGCAGTACAGTAGCCATCAAACAAGTTGGCAAAAAAGTGAGGATACGCACTATGGAATCACGCAACAGGATCCCGTAGTGCGCGTCCTCACTTTTTTGCCAACTTGCGTGGCGAAGACTGTATATGGATGATGAAATCATGGCTTGTTCACTCCATGTCAGTGTTCAATTACTCAGTACATGGTTTTTCTTTAATGTTCGAAGCTTTACAAACTTCGAGAAACTTCAAAGAAGTACCTACCTTCATTAATAATGCTTAACCAGTCCGGAATTACATAAAAACTGTACCTAGTTTTGCAAAAGCAAAAAATATAGCGGATTCGTGCTCGGAACTATAATTATAAAATGTGTTAATGTGGTCGCTGTGTAGTTGTATATTCTACATTTTGCCTGATGTATTCTACCATCCGACTGTTCGCTGTAAATGCATAAAGCTTTAAAAGACTTAGTGGTTCACTGAATTACGTGAAATATGTTCTGACCTGACCACTGAGCTGTATATTACTGTGTCCTTAATGGATTTCCCATTGTGATTTGGAACGAAATGGGTCCAATATTTTTGCGGGCCATTAACTGTGTCAGTTTTTTTCTTAGATAGGTTATAGGTATGAATACAGAGTTTTCTGAAATCATTTTACTTTGTAAACCCACATAACCTGCAAACTGCAAACTGAAAAATACAATCATCAACTGTTTTCATAATCAGAATACTTAAAAAAAAAAATATATAATCGACGTGACAACGCACTCGCAAATGAGAATAGTACTGTTTCGCAGAATTAGACATTTGCTATCCTAACATAATTATGGACATAAAACCTTTATTTAAACAGCATGTTGTAACAAGTTATCTCATTCACCATTTTATCGCAAAAGACACCAGAAGTCTGGAATAAACAGTGCTTTTTTTTACTAAAAACTCTTTTACAAAAACCCTAAGTGAAAAGAAACGTAAAATATAATGGAAGAGGTAAAACAATTTCTCCTACAAAACTGAGCAATAACCTAACTTGTAAAACTTCGCAAATAAAGGAGGTTATTACGAGCCCAAATATTAAACGTACGTAGTTCTAGTTTATGCAAGGTTTTAACTTAATTTTCTTCAAGTCACGTGATATGTAGTTTGTTTCAAAGACGCATATTATGTTGCAGGGTGTAATGAGAGGCAAGTAACCTAAAATCTACATTCATCACGTCTACGGAGCCACATCCAGGAACTTTTTAATGTCTCCCTCGGTTAGCATATTTCATTTGGTTGGCAGTTTATAAGTAAGCAACGTTTTCAGCAATGAGTGAAAGTCAACTCTGCTTAAATGAGCGTAAGGCCAACTGACAATTAAAAAGTATTTTTAATTAGATTCCTATAATTCTTGTCCAGTTGTGGAGGTCAGATAGGCAGTCACTCCGTGTAAAATACTGGTATCAAGATGCATCTGGTTAGACTTGAAGCCGACTCCAACACAGCTGGGAAAAGGCTAGGCAGATGATGGATTCCTACATTTCCTAAGTCCATCAGAGTGCTCTTAGGATTCACTTGTAAGTTCTAAAGTGAAATAAATAAAATAAAAAAGCCTTATATTTCTTACAACTACTTTGTACACAATAAATAATTAAAAAAAATCGGCCAAGTGCGTGTCGGGCCACGCGCAGTAATAGGGTTCCGTAGCTTTGCACAATAATGCAGACTAAGAAGAGGGCTTTTTGTTGTTTCATGAATATTTGACTATTACTCGTAAACTTGAAAAGCCTACTTATCTGTGATAGATTTCCTTTTAATTTCTATAAATATAGTACTACCGTGAATTTTTTCACCTATCCAAAACTAACCGTTTAGCTGGCGGGGGGGACACTTGACTCTAACAAAAATTAGCACTTTAAAGCTTAATATTTCAGAAACGGATACCTAAATCGAAAAATTGTTTTCACAAACCCGCAATATTTTTGAAAGACCCATCCAACAACACCCCACATCATGGAGTAGACGAGAATCGTCCCCCAATTCGTAAAAATTAGTAAAAAAAACCTAATTATGTACCATAGCTACTATTCATATTTTCCGAAGCATTCCCGTTTGAGCACCTATTTTTTGAGCACCAAAGGTATTCCCACTTGAGCACCAATCAATATTTTAACGTGGTGCTCAAAGGGAATAATAAAAAATATTCAACTTTATTCCCTTTTTAGCACCTGCACATCTATCGATACAAATTGGCAGTGCTTTTGAACATCATGGGATACCTCGAGGGCATTGACCTTGAGGTCAAGGTCAAAATTCCGAAAGTCAAAATCTGCGATTCTCCTAAGGTCACTCAAGGTCAATGACCCTGGGGTCAAGGTCAGTAACCTTAGGTTCACAGCCGATCTTGACTTTTCGAATTTTGATCTTGACGTTAAGGTCAATGATCTTGAGGTCAAGATTAGTGAGCTTAGGAGAATCACGGATCTTGTCTTTCGGAATTTTGACCTTGACCTCAAAGTCAATGACCCTGAGGTCAAGGTGAATGCCCTCGAGGTATCACATGGTGTTCAAAAGTATTGCCAATTTGTAACGATATGTTTTATTAAACACCCCATCACTAGAAGCTACCGCATCGTAGGTGCACAAAATGGAATAAAGTTGATTTTTTTATTGTTCCCTTTTGAGCACCACGTTTAAATATTGACGTTTTTGTAATGGTGCTCAAATGGGAATGCTTCATATTTTCGACCACTTTTAGATTAACACCTTGGCTGCGTATTTCATTAAAATTATGTTACGCATAACTCGGTTTAGAATAATTACAGTCGGGATCGCCTACTTACTGCGTTACCTGAGATAATTCGAAGTAATTTATTAGCGTTAAATAATGTAGGTATATTTCCAAGGTGTTAAGATAACAGCAGAGAGCCTGTTTATAGCGGTGCTAACAAAATATTTGCATTTATTATCTGTGTTGATACAAGGTCCGTATCCGCAGTAAGTTTGGGAAATTCCTGATGTTCCGATTAATAAAATCAAACGTTACCGATAACCTATCGGAGACTACGATTTCTGTTTATCCTTCAAAGTATAGGTAGGTACATATTTGTATAAAATTATGTATCTACTATGTTCTGGATAGTATTGGATGTGTTTTAGGGTTCCGTAGCCGAAGGCTGCCAAATGGAACCCTATTACTAAGCCTCCGTTGTCTGTCCGTCTCCTTCCGTATTTTTTATTTGGCTCATTAAATTAAACAACTCGATCCTACTGCTCTCAAAACATTACATTAGATCTTTCTTTCGTAAACATTCTGAAAAGAAGGTTAATACTTTCATGATTTAAACTAAATTACTTAATAGTGCAATAGTTTTCAGACTCGTGCTAACCAAAAACTCGTTATTCAAAAGGCCAATGGCTCAAAGACGACGGAGGCGAATCTTTTTCTGAATATAACGTACATCCATTAGATTCCATCTATTACCAAAACTATGCACGACATAATAGGCTGTAAATGGTCATACATAAAATTAAGAATAGCATGCAGAAATTCGGCGTACGATGTCAATTTGTGTGCCGCATGCGCGTTGATCCGAGCATCGCAGTTGCATTGCTGTTGCATATTTGCACTCGGCCGGCCGCTCGGAGATAATACGGTCTCAATTATGCAGCACTCACTGATTTTTCATTTCACATTTTTTTTCTGTAGCGAATCCCCAGCATTTAAGTGATTTATAAATCAATTTATTGAGATTCATTCACGGTTTATTCGGGTAAGTGACATTTAGAGCTCTGTTTGGTTACGTAAATGTATCGCTTAAAATAATAAGAGAAAACGCTTTGCTAATATTCTATTCATATTATTAAACCGCAGAGTAAGAACGGGGGCTTCAAAGTAACAATTTAAGCCTCTAGGTATTTGTGTAGATACTTACCTCATGAATTTAAAAGTATGTTATAAAACAATTTAGTTAACTACACGATACAACATCCCACACTAACCCTTCGGCTGTACTTAACAAAGAATTTATCTCATAATAACAATTAACAAGAAAATAGTTAAAATTATTCGCAACAGCCCCGAACAAGAGAGCTGGGTAATAATAAAGAGGGGAACTTAAACTTCGTGTAGTTATAAATTGTTGGAGCCCCAAGTGGTTCAAGTTATGTAAAGGTGCGCTTACACAGGCAACAAACTGCTCTAAGCTAGGCAATACTCGTATTGTTCAAATTGGTGTCAACAAATTGGTGTCATGAAAAAAAACCGGTCAAGTGCGAGTCAGACTCGCGCACGAAGGGTTCCGTACCATATTATATGTTTAACAATCGCAAAGATAAATTTTTACTTATTGTATAATGATACTGTGAATTACAAGGTTATTTTTTTCAGTTGCAGAAAATCACCCATGTTTAAACAAAATACCTTATGAATCGCCGTTTTCAGTATTGTTGATTAAATACAGTATTCATGGTACCTACATGGTATAAAGAAGTTTCAAATTCCTAATTTGTTGAATTGTTGCGCTAGAGCTCGTACAAAAATGGTCTAAAATTTACAACTTTTGCGGCCCCCTATTTCTTAATTTTAAAAGATAAAAAGAAAATATGTTTGTACTCTACTCAATGAGTTCTAGACGATGACACCCCACATGCTAGATTAAAATTTTTATTTTTTTTTCAAAATGAAAAGTTTATTTGCTTTATTTTTATTATTTGTTGTTATAGCCGCAATAGACAGCGGAGGCTTAGTAAGTTTGTACTGGACTGTACGTGGTTGTCTGATTTCATGGATTTTAATTTTCTTGCGCGGAACCCTAATTATTTTTCTAAAATAAAAATAGCCTAAGTTACAACTTAAAACATCAGCTATATGCCGTCAAAATCGGTGAAAATTCGTTTGGCAAGTTTCCTAACTTGACTCAAAGTACCATTTCTTTAATCGGACTGCGCTTTAAAATTCTTCTATACAAACTTTAACATCCCTAAACCTCATTTGAGGCGTAGTTTTGAAAAACTAATAATGACAAACATTATTACTTACTTAGGCAAGTATTTGTGCTAAGTTTCAAGTTCATTAACCAAATTAATAAGATTTTTCATCTGTTTTCACGAACACAGATAAAGAATTTCAAAAATCGTCTGGTATGTTTCCATAACTTGACTCAAACATTATTTACACCAATTTTAGAGTTAATCAAGCCCCAAATAAAATCCTCCGCTATAAAATTAACTTTTCACCCCTTAGGGGTAGATTTTTGGAAAACCCTGATACACGTTAGTCTTCATTTTTGGTCTCAAGTATAAAAACTGAGTTTTGAGTTAATCGGACCGCGTGTTAAAGTTCCTCCATACAGACTTTGACACCACCAATCCCTCCTTAGGGGGTAGTTTAGGAAAACTAAAAATGATAAACTTTATAATTTACTCAGATGAATATTCGTGCTAAGTTTCAAGTCTATTAACTCAAGGGATAGGATTTTTCATACACACTTTCATCCACTATTTTACGCCCTTAGGGATGGAAGTTCCAAAAATCCTTCCTTAGTGGATGTTTACACTATATAAGGTATCTATGTGCAAAATTTCAAGTCTCTAGGTCCATTGGTTTGGGCTGTGCGTTGATATATTAGTCAGTGACTCAGTCAGGACTTTGATTTTTTTATATATATAGATTTACCATGTTATTTTAAGACCACAGACTTTTTATAGGTTTTCCTGTAATCTACAGATATAGAACTATTTTCTATATTTTTTTCAAAATTTTAGGCTCAGTAGTTTCGGAGATAAGGGGGGGGGAATGGTCAATTTTCGTCAATTTTCTTAAATAACTTTAAAACAATATATTTTAAAATTATAAAAAAAATATATTTGAGATGCTCGCAGTAAGCCCTTTCATTTGATATGTCACACGGTACAGTTTACAAAACTTTTTTTTTTAATTTTCTTATTTACCCCCTAAAAGTGTCTCTCATATTCAAAATTCATATATTTACTTTAGCTGTACGTGTTTGGGTCACAGAAATCCATATGTGTACCAAATTTGAACTTAATCGGTCCATAAGATTCGGAGCAAATTGGCTGTGACAGACGGACAGACAGACACACGAGTGATCCTATAAGGGTTCCGTTTTTTCCTTTTGAGGTACGGAACCCTAAAAACAATTGGTGTCATGTTCATGACACCATTTGTTTTTTTTTTTTAAATACTGCTACCATATTGAGCTTTATGGAAGAACTTATAAACGAGGCAATTCTTTAATTAGTGAGACAAAATGTATGGAGCAATATGGGACCCATATAATAATACCAGCATAATATTGTCCCACTGAAGGCTCATACAGAAGTACAGAGAAGGCATGATCATTGATCACCAAACTTGCTCAAAACGGATTGGCGATTTCAGAATTATATATAAACTACTAGCTTCCGCCTGTGGCTCCGTCCGCGTAGTATGTCGATAAAAGTAGCATATGGCCTTTTCCCGGTCATGGACCCGTGTACCATATTTCATGCAAATCCGTTCAGCCGTTTTCGCGTGATCAGCGTTACAAAGAAACAAACCAACAAACTCCCTTTCGCGTTTATAAAAATAGTTAGGATAAGTCCGGTTTCCTGGCGATGTTTTGCCATCACCGTTGTCAGTAATGTCCAAGATAAAATATAAGCAATAAGAGGTAATATTTCTAAAGCAGTTTTTAGAAATTAAAATATTACTCCATCGGTTTAGGCAATTAAATAAAGGTGAACAAAAAAACCACTTGTCTGGTTAACCGACTAAACGTAATACCTGTCACTGCAGTCGTCATGCTACAACATAGTTGTACTTTTCAATATTTAACAACGTTATACAACGAATTAAAAAGTTGCTAAATTGAAGAGTACAATTTATTGTGTCGTAGCATGACAACTGAAGTGACAGGTATTACGTTTAGTCGGTTAACCAGACACGTGTTTTTTTTTTTGTTTACCTTTATTTAATTACCTAAACCGATAGAGTGTATAGATTGTTCCACTAATTGCACCACCACCTAAACATTTTCAGCAATTATTGCCCGGCAACAGTTTGCGAAAATGTTTCCGTGTAAACGCAGCTTAAGGGTACACGGAACAGACTCGGTAAGCGTTTATTTTAACCCTTTCATGGACGTGCTTGATTTTGCCGTGACTGCCCCTTTGCTAGTTTCATTAAACGATGTCAATGATTACGCGAAATGATAATGTTATTTGTGCCTACTGTAAACATGGTCGTATAGGCCAGGGTATCATGGCTGTAAACTTAGGTACTTAGGTTAGGGAGTGAATTTTAAATACAGCATCACAATCTTTGAGTGATTTCATAACAAAACATAAAATACCATTTTATGAACTTAACAAACATTATACGTTGACAAACAATTATTAAGCCTTGATTTTAAATACGTAGCGTTAAAAGCTATCTGATGGGACATCAGCTGGTTTTTATACCTCAATCTGCCTAGCCTTTTCCCAACTACGTTGGGGTCGGCTTCCAGTCTAACCGGATGCAGCTGAATACAAGTATTTTACATAGAGCGACTGCCTATCTGACCGGACAATACGATACCCCTTGGTAAGACTGGTTGTCAGACTTTCGGGCTTCTGACGACCCGTAACGACTGTCAAAGATCCACAAATGACAGCCGGGACCAACGGCTTAGCGTGCTTTCCGAGGCACGGAGGAGTCTCGGTATGTAAAGATGGTCACACATCCACGGACCAACCCCTGCAAGCGTAGCTTAACCTGATGGATCGACCCGTGCGGCTGTTATAACTTAGCCACGAGCTCCTCTCCACGAGTTTCTATACCTATAAATGTAATTTTATACTGGATGAAATATTATTATTTCAATACCTAGTTTGATGCCGGTCATTGTTCAAATAAAACTAAATAATTCGAACATTTTAAGTGTGGATTAATTTCAATGAACAGTAGGATTGCACAAAATAAACATCGTAGCAGGCAAATCCGAAATTATGAATTGAAAATAATTTCATAATCTCTTCATGAATAAATAGGCTTAATTTTGAAAGCTTATCACAATGTAAGTACTTACTTAATTGCCGTTGCTAAGCCTGATAATGATATCGGATGAAATAATTAGTGAAACAATGTTCATAGCTGGCCAAAATAATATCCTATTGAAATGCTTGCATCGGATGCTAAGCCTTCATTAGTACCCATAATTAGGAATGTTTTTATCACATTGGATTCATTATTGTAATGGGATGTGTCAGTACTTAACAGAAAAATTGGTATTAGTATTAATCATATTATGAAATTCAACGGTCAAAGCTTCTGCCTATTAAGTTTACCCTTTTGATTCATTTTGTGTTCAGACGTTTCACTTCGAGTGAAAGCTGCTGAAGCTTTAGACAAGTTGCTAGAGCGAAACACTGCTAGGTAACAATCACATTGAAACTACACACGATTATTTAGTACATTTCTATGGCCAGCACGAAGCTGTATCGAAATTGCAGCAGAATGTTGCTAAACTTCGCCGATTCAAAAACTCCCTGCATTTCGTTTTTCTTTTACCGATCGTGTCGGTGCAACCGATGTGCACAGAATAACTTTAAGAATTGTATCTTCTTTGGTAAACGAAACAACGGTTTTCTTGTTATTTGCAGGTTTTAAATTCTGAAGTGATAAATAAAGGTTATATATGTAGCTACCCGAGATCAATCCGGAAAATAATATATTTAGTAATATTTATATATTTAAAATCTATATATCTAAATGTATACCTTTAAATAAAAATCAATTGCCGTGTGTTAGTTTCGCAAAAACTCGAAAATGGCTCGACCGATTGTGATGAAACTTTGATAAGTTGTTGTGCCGGAGACGTTCCTAACAAAAAAAAAAAAAAATATTACATGAATGAAAAAGGAATGGCAACGCATTTGCTAAATGGCAATAGATATTACTTAGATAAAAATAGACATTTAACATTTCATAAAAACACGACTAAAAGGCCATAGTAATATAGCCTGTCAAGTGATAGATCGACAACAAAAGATTTTAACAAAAACACAAGTTACGAGTCAAGAATCATTGTTTAGCGCAACCACAATGATTTACATATTTTGAGTTTTTATCTAGTATATAGACTGTACAAAAACTTGAGGTGGTTACTTAATCATGCATTTTTTGTCAGTGGTTAAAATCATCGCAACGAATGGACAATGCTCTTCATCTTTAAATGTTATACCTATACCATGTAGAGATGAAAAAAAAACTGAATTCAAGAAAATAATCACGTTAGAAAACACTTTATAACGTTAAAGTGAGCTTTTATTACCCGCTTATTTTCCTGTGTACCCTTGGTTGTTGTACCCTTGATGGTACAGTGGAAGATCAGTTTTAACCGTTGTACCCTTGGCCATGAAACCCGACCAAATTAAATTTCCTGTAATATATAATATTGAACGTCTTTAATATGACTGACTCTTTGATTATTCTCAAAGAGAAATCATATACCTTACAGCAGGGATTATTCCACCCGTGATTCTGACTGTGAATTTTATTTTGATTTCAATAGTTAATCCGAAACAATACCTACTTAATAATATTTTTTCTGGATTTTATCATGGAAGCTACGGATTGCATTGATTCTATGGCATTGATGATGAAATTTGTTTTATTGCAAAGCGATTATAATTCCAAATAATGGCGGCATTGTTTTACTATTGATGGTCGACAATTCTGTAGAAAACCAGTGCACAAACATTTGTCCGAGGTATGGCGGCGTGCAAATTGGACTAAATTAAATGTAAAGGAACAATAACTATAAAAGTAAGATGTATTATGGAAGCCCTAGCTCTACCACAAAGTATAAAGATTGAAGTTTTTCAGAAATATGTGTGGGTACAATGTTGTACAGTCAAGCTACGTGATCTTGACTGTAATTGTTTTTAATTATTTTTTCAGAATGGCAAAAGAAATATTGCGAAATCACATTATGATTAGTGTTAGCCAATGTGTAAGCGTAATTTAGAAGATAATGAGGCAGCAAAAATTATACATGAAGATCTTAAATCAAGTGTAGGTAAAGGAGTCTGATCTACTCATAGGTATATACAAGGTCCCATTAAAATAGATGGTCAAATTTTCACAGGGTGTTCTACCCATGTATGAATAACTTTTACTATGGGACCAAACCTGAAAACGCAAAAAAAAATTGGCTGCTCCCTACATTTTGACGAGTTTGGTGTAGATAAATGTACCTAGTTACTGAACATAGACTTTTTTTTTTAAGTCTATGCTACTTAGCAGCTGATTTTTTTTTTTCGCGATTTCAGAGTTAGTCCCATTATTAGTGAAAGTTGTTCATATTCATGGGTCGAACACCCTGTGAAAATTTGTCCATCTATTTTAATGGGACCTTATATTATAACAAAAATTTTTGAAGAAAAAGTTTCGGAATTGGAAAAAATGCACCTAAAAAAACTTTTTAACAAAAAAAAAACCGACTTCCAAAAATCACTACAAAATGAAAAATAACTTTGATTTCGGAAGTCGGTGTCTTTCGTTTTTTATTTACTTTCTTTTTTTTTGCCACCGACTTCCGAAATCAAAGTTATTTTTCATTTTGTAGTGATTTTTGGAAGTCGGTTTTTTTTTTGTTAAATTGTTTTTATTTCAGGCTTTTTAGTGGGTCTGTTTATAATTTGTATAAGTTACAATAGTCTAATGTCAAGTAATCGAATCGCAACCCGTGAAATATTTATAATTGAGTAGTTCCGGTAGCCATCTGTGGTCTTCATCATCAGTTCCACTTCACCAAGTGGTGCTTCCCGAGAGCAAATGCACGAGCTACTATAAAAAATACCCAAATCGCTATACGTGTGCCTATAATATTTGAAGAGTTCCTTCGATTTCTCCAGGATCCCATCATCAGAACTGGATTTTGACAAAAATGGGACCATTTGGGAAGTATACCCTTTCCAACAAAAAAATATTTTTTCAAATCGGTTGGCAAGCGACGGAGTTATGCGCGAACAAACATAAAAAAAAAATACAAACATCCGAATTGAGAACCTCCTCCTTTTTTAGAAGTCGGTTAAAAAGCAGAAAATTTACCCTCTGTCCGTACCATTCAACATCGCTTATACTCTGCTAAGAATAAATAATTAGGAGTATTTAAGTAATTAGGTTACATGAGTTAAGTACTAAAATTGTTTATTTTATTTGACAAAAATATAATTTAATGTATTGTGTTGCGTAAATTATTTTGCATAGGTACTATTGTATAGAATCTAGTTCTTCTAACTGAACTGACAGCTGTGCTGCTGGGGAGTTTGTTCCGCTACTTCTTCTTCCCAGCTAAATCACTAGGAAGTGGTGAAGGGCGGGCGTTTTGTGGGGACTGTCTTACTGTAATTTCGACGTTCAAAAAGTGCTGATTCTCAGCCTAATTTGAATAAAGGACTTTTGATTTTGATTTTGATTTTGAGTAAAAAAAAAATTAAGTCGAATACCCACTACCGATGGAAACAAGATGACCTAATTTGTCTCCAAACAATCTCATGCAGTTGTAGGCAATGGTCGTTATTGTTAAATTTAAGAAGATTCCTCCGACTGCATTAGATATTTCTGAAAAAACTTCAATCTTTATACTTTGTGGTACCTAGGGCTGGGGCTAGGGCTTCCTTATTACATCTTACTACTTACTTTTATAGTTACTGTTCCTTTACATTTAATTTTAGTGTTTGCACACCGCAATAGTTCGGACAAATTTTTGTAGGTACACTGTTTTTCTATAGAATTCTCGACCATCATAAAGTAAAACAATACTGCCATTCCTTGGAATAAAACAAATATCATCATCAATGCAATCCGTAGCTTCCATGATAAAATCCAGAAAAAAAAAATATTATTGCTTCGGATTAAATGAAATCAAAATAAAATTCAGTCCATTGACTTATAAGAAGAGTAATCCCTGTATATGATTTCTCTTTAATAATAATCAAAGAGACAGTCATACAGACGTTCAATATCACTTCTTAAATAGGTTCAGGAAAATTTAATTTGGTCGGGTTTCATGGCCAGGGTTACAGCGGTTAAAACTGATCTTCCACTGTACCATCAAGGGTACAACCAACGGTACACAGGAAAATAACCGTTATTACCTACTCCAATTCTCAACTTTTGGCCTGTATATGAACTACCCTTGACACCGCCATTTTGATTGTGGATGTAAAGTGAGAATAAATAGGAGGAGAGGAAGGTTAAGGTAGGTGTAGACGGGGGTTTATGAAGGAAAAGTTGCGAAACCCCCTCCCCCTTTTTATGATATAATTTTTTTAATATCCTAATCTAACTCGAATTTTCTTTTATTGACAACTGTTTAAAAGTTGGAAGAGGTGAGAGGGTGACGAATAAAATGAAGAGGGAAGTAGCAGCCCCCCTCCCCCACCTCCTTTGAATCCAATAAAGGATTTTCAAAGAATGAGCAGTGGTGGCCCAGTGGTATTGGCTGCGACTTACGAGTTGTAGGTCGTAGGTTCGAACCCCGGCAGGCGCTTTACTTTGTGTAAATTATTTCATCACCGCTGCACTCAAAACGGTGAAGGAAAACATCGTGAGGAAACCGGCATGTCCTAGAACCAAAAATTCGAAGACATGTGACATCTACCAACCCACACTGGGCCCGCGTGATGGATTAGGGCCCACTCCCTCTTACCGAGAGGAGGCCTGTGTCCCAGCAGTGGGAACATTATAGGCTGATTATGTGTAAAAAATAACCACGAAGACCTTCTAACCTAAACATGTCAGATGAAGTGATAGTGACAACATAAAATGGCGTCGTTTTACGTTTGGTTTCACACATCGGCAATAGACGGTAAATTATTATAGTAATTGTTAATTTAATAGCACTAATTTAAATCAGCGAAATATATTATGTATGTAATATAATGAAAAATATGCATAAAAAGTATCTAAATCACTACATTAACGTATTATTTTCATGATTAATAATTATGAAGTAAAACATTTTAATGCGTTGACCTTACGTAAAACGAAACGTTCACTGGCGAGACAAACTGTCAAGTGACAAAATTTCTACGATTTTTATTTTTTGTTTCTCGTAAACCATTTTTCTCCGCAACTTAAAATTTTACGTGGTGGTTTCTAATAATATAATTTTTCTGTAAAAAAAATATGGACTCCCAACTTGATGGCACATAAAGTAAAACACCCCAATTTCTTTGGCAATTTTACAAAATGTTTTATAACAACGCCCCCCGGTCAATGTCATTCAAGCGCCAAAAAGTCCTTGTATCACTCTTTAGCAGTGTGACAGCCGACATTAAAATGTCAAAAAATCAAATCAATCAAAAAATCAAATGAACATCTCAAAAGTTGACTAAGCTGCACTTATCACATCGCTTAAGACGCAGATATAATGCCAACGGCCTCGAGTGGTTGCCTTGTGAGTTCTGTGCTGAGCTCACGCAACGCTTCGTACGTCCACTCAGTACTAGGACGCGCCCATCAAGTAGCGCTGTCCCAATTTAGAAGCATTATTGATACATAAAACAAAAGGTATTAAGTTAAAACACGTATACATATAATTTAACATATATATTTTCCAAATCATTGACACTACTAGCTACTAGTTTAGACGTGATCTTCAGTTTAAAATCATTAGAAGTCACCTATCCCCTTATCGTCGCCTTAACTTAAAACTCACATCAGCCGAAAATCGTCCACTTCTGAAAAAACTAGTTTATAACCCATATACGTACTGAACTGAAGTAGGCTCGCGAGTGGTTGCCTCGTGCATTTGGTAGGTATTTAAACATAGTAATTATTTTAATCATTATAATCACGATAAACTACCTTTTCATTTATTGTATAAAATATGAAAAAAAAGTCTGTTTTGTAGCTATGAGATAGATTAAACATTACGGAAAGGCATAACTTGATTTTTTCCTATCCAGGAACGTAAATCTAATCGTGTTATTAAAAGAGATTGGCTATCCGCCAGATTATTTTTTTTTTCATAATTTTATAATACTGTTTTTCATGTTTCCCATGTATTCAAAAAACTAGTAAGCGCGGTCTCTGTCGGGTCATAGCGCCTTATGTGAAACTACACAACATACAAACAATTTTTTTGCTCATCAGCCGCCATGATTGGTACATACTCATCCGATTACTTAGCAACGCCATCATAACACAGATCGTTTAGTGAACAAGATTAGACAGATTACTACCGGGGTTTCGTCACCATAGACAATCCCACTGTGGGAGTACGACTTTGTCTACAATTATAGCCGTGACCGACCGTGAACTGAACTGTTCAATTGCGATGACTTCGTGCTGCCTTTGATCTTTGAATAGCTTATTGATTTTTTGTCTTTTGTTTTGTTTGCATTAAATTAACAGTTTCGTGGGTGTACGGTCAGCAACAGAAGTCGGTTAACACTGCTACTTTTTGACATCATCTAAATATTAACACAAAAAGATACGATAATCTGCTTTTTAGCGTTTCATTTATTAGATAAGAGTTAATTTTCTTTAAAATTTACATCTGTTCCGATTTTAATGAAGTATGTTTCTCAATAATTAAGATTTATAAAACATAAGTATTAATCGACTTTTGTTGCTGAATGTACCATAAAAAAATCATTTTCCTTGCAAATGCGAGCGCGTTAGCGTGTTTAGCTCAGAAAATTTTATCCTTTTATTTAAAACGGAAATCGTGCTTTTCTGTACTGGATTTTCTTAACATGTTGGCATCGTCTGGGATGTGTGCGTGTTTCTGTGTTATTTTATAATACATGGTGAACTCCTCAAAATATCACTAAGTACCTAAGTCTGCACATTAAAATTGAATTGATGATAACATTTACCTACCTAAAGTGACAAACAACTTGAATAGTATTATTCGAAACAAGGAAATAAATTGATATTATTATCTTAATAAATTGCATTAATTTTGCCACGCATTTAATTACTGAAAGGTGAATTATTATTTCACTGTTTTAATGCTAGGTTAATACTTAATACACAGTAAATGTTCAACAGCAAAATGAGCTAATTTGGACTGCTCAGCGATCGTACGATGTAATTACATCGCGAAACAGTCCAATTATGCTGATTTGCTTTACACTAAATTGACTGCATTGCATGTTGCACAATTTTGGACCCAGCTTTTTAATCTATCTTTCAATAATACGAGTAATGCCAAACCGCAAAATCTGACAGTCAATTAAAAATAATATTTTATAACTGTTCCCGTCGTAGCAGACAATGGCATGACATTTTTAAATGCACTTTTAAAATCCTTGTCCTAATGACTAAAATAAAAGTCCGTTTGCCCATTTGGTATCTGTTCATTGCAGGTGCTATAAAATGTTAATGTCATTGCCATTGATTTTTTTTTATTAGGTTTTTTTATTTAGGTATTTTATTTTAATAATTGTACCTACTATAGTTTGACCGATACTGCGACCGACACGCTAAGATGAAGGATAATTTTTGCATTTTTCTCTCAGCGAAGGATCATAAGGGGACAAGGGCCCCACACATTTACAGTCCGCCGGCAAACGGTTCACTAATAAAAACTGGCGGTCCATTTTTTATGAGTGGACCGCCTGTTGGTGGACTGCCGGTGGACTGTAAATGTGTGCCCTTGATTGATGACCTGAAAAAACTGGATGTTTAAATTCTTAAATTAAAATTTAGTGATATGAGGTCTGAGCGCGGGAAGTCATCGGGGCGCCGAAAAGAGCGCGGGAGGCGCGGTCAAGTATCATCTTTCGTGGCGCGTATGTACGCGACGCGGACGGCCGCTGCGCGCGCGCCCTCCCTCCACAGAGTAGGTACACCACTTCTACTGTTCTAACCGTTGTTAATGTGATTTATGATATTACACCTATTTTAATACAGTCCACTAATTCTTTCAATATAAAGGTCCAATTGTTGATGAGCTCCATTGTTGATTGTTGACCATTGAATGGTCCTCGGAACCATTGAATGGGCTCAATTGGGACTTTATAATGAAAATACCATAAATCATCATGAGCAATGTAGGTATAGAACAGTATAAAGGAATGCCCTTAGTGAATCGCGTCTGTGAGCAGTGGAGTTGTGGAGGTAGGGCCGTTAAGGCATAACTTTGGCCAAATCGAGACAAATGTTTAGGGCCTATTTCACGATGTCCGAATAGCCACTACTTACCGAATAAATTCAAAAATAGAACAGAATTTGTATTAAATTATCTGCCAAGTAAGTTAATAGGAATTTAATCGTAGATGGTGAAACAGGTCCCTTTAGTTACCGAAGGAAATATGACGTTCGGTTATTTGGTCGCGCGACACTGCGGGCAGTTCAAACATTTGTCTCAATTTGGGCTAAAGTTATGCTCTAGACTCTAGAGCATAACTTTAGCCCTAGAGTCTAGAGAGTCTAGAGTCAAAGTAACCCACCATGACGATACCGGGTTCGGGTGTACCGACACCCTGCGCCTTCTCCGATGCGCAGTCAATAAAAATAATATTTTGGTACTACCTACTTAACAAAAGACACGAAGATAGCTTCAAAAGTAAGATATTGTGACGCAGCTATCAACGCCCAACACAAAAAAAAAAAAAATGTACGCACCCACATTTTAAAATGAGGCATAGTTAGTTCTACAAGGTGTCTCAGAAAAACATAACTTTTGTAGATGCATAAAAAATTAGCAAATAGGGGTTAAAGTATGGATACCTACTTCGAAAATTCGAGTCATTTTTTTGAATACGAGTTCCGACGCGGAACTAAAGCGGCAGAAACAGCTCGCAATATCAATGTTGCGTTTGGAGAAGGGACTGCTAATGAACGCACTGCAATTTTGGTTTAAACGCTTTCGTGATGGAAACTTTGATTTGGAGAACGAACCACGTGGAAGACCAGGTAAATAACAATGAATTGAAAGAGATGGTGGAAACTCTACAGGAACTGCTTCCGTATTCGCCAGACCTTGCTCCAACGGACTACCATTTTTTTCGTGATTTGGACAATTTTCTACGTGATAAAAAGTTTTCTTCTCAGGAGGCAGTAAAAAAATGCTTTCACACAGTTTGTCGAATTTAGATCACGAGAGTTCTATCGCAAAGGCATAAATGACCTTCCTATTAAATGGCAGCAATGTATAGGTAGTAATGGTAATTATTTTTGATTAAATAAATAATGTTAAATTAAAAAAAAACGAATTTCAATTTTTAGTACAAATCGGCAATTTCATACTTATATATTTTAGCTTGTATAATGTAATTCAGTATTTTCTCGGTAAATAAGTAAATAAAAAAATAGTAATGTTAAATAATCTATTAAAAATGAAATGCTATTCGTTGGTAAGCTCATTTGGCAAAGTTTATTTTAAAATAGTCCTACGTGATAATCAGGTTCTTACGAAAAGAAAAATTGGAAAAGTTTCCCGGAAAATCCTCAAATTCGGGAAAACTGAGCGTCCTTTTTTGTATGAATTAAGTATTGAACTTTGGATAGGAGAACATCTGTCGGGTCAGCTAGTTTTCAATAAATATTATAAAATTAGTTGATATTGACCTGCTAATCCGTAAAAATAGGAAACCAATCAGATGATTTCAGAGGGTTCCGTACCTCAAAAGAAAAAAAAAACGGAACCTTTATAGGTCTGTCTGTCCGTCTGTCACAGCAAATTTGCTCCGAATCTAATGGAACAATTACTTAAATTAAAAGGTACTTACACATAATTATGACCCAAACACGGACGTGTAACGTAAATAAATGAATTTTGAATATGGGGGTCACTTTTGGCAGGCAAATAAGAAAATTTAAAAAAAAGTTTTGCAAACTGTACCGTGTGACATATCAAATGAAAAAAATCTATTTCAGACCCTCACAGTATTTTTTAGGATCCCTCATAGGATTTTTTATTCATCGGATGAGCCAACAACAAACAGAATATTGTTATTCAAGTAAACTATTCGCGCGATGATTCCGTAATCCGTAAATAATAATTCTATAACGATATTTACGATGTGAACAAGCTGCTGGATGTGTCAAAGCAATAACTCTATTAATTAACGTCGAACAATAATTGTGTGGCATTGGCTGCTGATTGGCATCTGAATGATGTAATAGATCATAGTTATAGCACAGATTAATAGTTATAGTTTAATTAGTATAATCATAGTCATGACAAGAGTGCAAAAAAACTTTTTTACAAAAAAAAACAACCGACTTCCAAAAAAAAACTGCAAAGTGAAAAATAACTTTAATTTCTACTAACTTCAAATTTTGTATGATCCATTCCCACTAGGGATTTCAAAAAAAAAAACTGGAAAGTGAAAAATAACTTTAATTTCGGAAGTCGGTGCCAAAAAACTAAAATACAGATCCAAAGACACCGACTTCCGAAATTAAAGTTATTTTTCACTTTGCAGTTTTTTTATTAAACCCTAGTGGGAATGGATCATACAAAGTTTGAAGTTAAGTTTATTAGTGCGGAACTGCGGTTAAGTAGGTAGGTACATAATAATTACTTGCTTAAATGTATGCAATATACAATATTATATTAACTAATTGGAACATTGGTTATAAATATGATATTGGTGTTGGTTGGTAATACTGCTTAGATTCTGTAGTAAGTACAAGGTCAGGTAAAGCCTTCCTTAATTAATATGCTTTATTAAGTTAACGTAGATTATTACAGATTGATATCCGCTTAATCTCGATTGAAGGTGATGGATTTGCAGATTTGGTAATGATCGTGTTCAAAGGAAATTAACTAAATTGTTGCTGTTAATTTTGTCCTTTCGCTTGGAAAAGTTAATTTCCCGTTGTTTTGTTATGATGTCCAGACAGTTATAATTATAGAAAAAGAACGTTATACATATATACACTATGTTACCTTGATGTTAAATCGTGACGTAATACATAGCCCTCATGAAGAACCATGAAAAATTTGTGTTTATGGTAGCTAAACAAACGAGCTGTCTTTAACATTTAACAAGCTTTACTTCTGCGAAATGCTATCGTAAATCGGGGCAGATGTTTTTATAAATATTTGGTAATTTCAGCTTGTTTTATTGTATCTTTCAAGCATTTTTCTCAAGAACGACGCGTTTGAAAACGCACATACATTACGTTATAATTTTATTCGGTCACTGAACAGACTTACTGAAAGTGAGCGTCAACAAATTATCTGACATTTGCTGAATTGGGCTCCTGCCTATTTGACGTAAAGTGGTAAACCGTGTACTGAGCGCTTTTGCCAAATTAATATTACAAGTTACAAGTACCTGGTACCTGTTTACCTCGTAAAAAAGGAATATCGCGATAAGACCAGTTCTCGATATTGTTAGGGTTCCGTACCAAAATGGTAAAAAAGGAATAATACGATACCCCTTGGTAAGACTGGTTGTCAGACTTTCGGGCTTCTGACGACCCGTAACGACTGTCAAAGATCCACGAATAACAGCTGGGACCAATGGCTTACCGTGCTTTCCGAGGCACGCACGGAGGAATCTCGGTATGTAAAGATGGTCACCCATCCACTGACCAACCCCGGCAAGCGTAGCTTGACCTGACGGATCGACCCGTGCGGCTGTTATTACTTAGCCACGAGCTCCTCTGCACCCACCCATTAATATATTTCCATCTTAATTTTTTAAGTTTTTGATATTACAAATAGACTCTATTAAATAACATTTAATATTAAGGCGCGGTGTTAGCTCAACATTCACAAATATAGGTTTCTTGGATTGTCGAGTATGACGTAACGCAATGAAACTATCCGACGCAAAAAATACAGACACAGAACTTGAAAGAAGGGTTTAGAGAAAAACTTTAACCGAATAGAATAGTAAAAAATAGTTTAATATTCCCAGTAAAAAATTTGGAAGTTGCTCCGCAAAAATACACTTTGACGTCGAACAGCTCTATATTTTCAGCGATAACGACATTCTTTTTTTTTAAGAATTTAATAGAATTAGCATTTTTTTTTTAATTTGACCGGACAATTATTTAATTTATTGTGTACATTCTAAATAATCTAATGAAAACCGGGAAAATGAATGCGCATTCCAAGCTTAGTCACATCTCGGCAACACAAATACTATTTTCAATTTTCAACCTTATTTCAAGCCAGCTAATGGTGACAATAGATTACGCGGTTGTGTGACGTTTAAAATCGTAGTCAGTCAGCGCCTTAAATAACAATTCCCGAAAGTGGATTGGCACTGTGTCCGATAATTGGTGATAGGCCCCGTCTATTCATGGGATTTATAATACCTTCACCACGAACTGTGGGCGAGCGACAACACACCTGCTACGTCCCTATTGAGATCTCTGACGTGACTGTAATGTGCTCCTGGGGGTCTACTCCCTAAGCATGAAGCCCGTAGTTTCGGCCTTCGTGACGGTCGTTCCCTACCCCCTATCACCTACGGATGGATGATTGGTTCGGGGCCCGAACGCAGTATGAATGACAACACGATTTGACAGTTGTCCCTACTCCCGATGTGTTTTTGCCCCTCCGAAAAATTTAACTTTTACACTTGTTTTGAATCCATCCTTATGTCAGATGGACGGACTGACGGACGGACGGACTTAGGAAGTATACACCCTGATCACTTGTGTGGCGTAGCTTTGTTTGCTACGGCTTAGTGCGTTGAAATTAGCGCGCTAAGTTAAGGCTTGTCCGCCGTAAAAAGCGCGGTCACTGTCGGACTGCATAGAAAAGAAAGAGAAGCGCGATGACATAACGCTTGCAAAATATGAAGTAATTACCGATTTACAAAAAATCTAGTGATTAGACTAAAAAAGTAATCACATGAAATCATTCCTTTTTATTTTGTAAAGAACTGTATAAATTTATGAACACTTTTAATGAAACCTGTAGGAGTAATATGGTAAAAACTCGAAAAAATAGACAGAAATAGACCTGGGTTTAGCCTTTTTTTCCATTAGTTCTACAAACTAAAATAGATTTCAGGACACTTGAAATCACTTCTTATGTATTCTAGATTATTGTGTTTTTTCTATCAAAAAGGCTCTGGAGAGCATGACTGATACTGAGAAATACTTGGTTTGAGATAAGAAAGACAGAAAACATTATTTTTACGAAGCTTTTCTCTAGAATTTTTATCTCTTCATTCTTACTGAGAACTGCCATAAAATAAAAATCTAGTATTTGATTTTAAACATGCGATGTACCTACCTATTGTTTTGCTATCAATCTAGAGACAAGAATAACGTAGGTACTTGTACGGTTCAGTGGCTTAAAATAATGTAAACCCAAGAGGAAATGACGTGCACAGGTATAGGATAAAACGATGTAAGCCAAGGTTTAACACATTAAACAGGCGCTAAATTTTGCGCACCAATAACATAATTTGGTTACCCACAGTGCCCACATACGTGTGGCGAACGCCGATAATAGCTGGTCAAATTAGCGTTTATCGACGGACGTAACGATACACGCACGTGCTGTTAATATAGCTTTACACACAATACTGCAGCTCATAGTTACGCATACAAACTGACATAGAATAGATAGGTACGCAAAAACTTTTCAATTCTTTGAGCGACTGCCTGTCTGACCTCCAGAACCCAGTAACTGGATAATATGATACCCCTTGCTCAGACTGCTTGTCAGACTTTCAGGCTTCTGACGGCCCGTAACAACTGTCAAAGATCTACGAATGTCATCAGGGACCAATGGCTTAACGTGCTTTCCGACTTTCCGAGGCGCGGAGTAGTCTAACTTATATAATACTAGCTTTTGCCCGCGGCTTCGCCCACGTGGATGTCGGAAAATATCCCATGGGAACGTTCATGTGGAAAACATAGGGCCATCCGATATAACGGGGTGTCCTGCGTGAGCGAAGAATACGACGCGACGCTGCGAACGCGACGAACGCGATCAACTCAACCAACGGCATCCCCTGCTTGTGGCCGATGTGGCAGTCCGCGGCGAGACGCGACGCAACGCGTGGCAACGCGTACTTGTTTTGAGGCGACCAGACGCCACACCACGAACTACGAAATGGTTGATTCAGAAGCGTTGATCGCCGCAGTGCTAGAGCAAAAATTGTTGTGGGACAAAAAACATAAACGATATTTTACGATATTTTTTTAAAAGTCTGTACTTTAAATATGAACTTTCGAGCAAAATTGTACTGTACTTCTCCATGATTCGAGAAATAATGGCCAAAATCACGTAGGACATTTGTCGCGTGTAGCATTGCGTCGCATTACGTCGCGTCGTGTTGCGTTGCGTCGCGTCGTATTCGCCGCTCACGCAGGACACCGCGTAACTGTGCAAACTCAAATCGCTACTATATATCGTTACCGTGTACAGTAGGCATAAAGCTACCAGTCGGCATGATTTTTTTCGACATCTTCAACAGTCGTCGTCATATTTACACAAAACCATAATGAATTACACTGAATCACTACGTTCATTGGAGAAAACCGTATGAAAATCCGTTCGGTACTTTTTGACAGTATCGCATTCAAACAGACAGACTTACGTGGCGGGGGGAGCTTGCTAATTACTCTATTTTACCCCCTGGGATGATTTTTCAAAAACGCTGAACCGCATATTTCTTTATTTCCTATCAAAAGCATACATTTTAATTTTCACATCCCTAACTTAAGAAATACTGAGTTTTCCATACAAACTTTCATCCCCTATATCACCCCCTGTAGGATTACTTTTTAAGACAAAAAGTAGCCTATGTCCTTTCCCGGGATGCTATATAAAGCCTTGCCAAATTTTATCGAAATCCGTTCAGTGGTTCAGGCGTGAAAAGGTAACAGACAGACAGACAGACAGACAGACAGACAGACAGACAGACAGAGTTACTTTCGAATTTATAATATTAGTATGGATTACATTCCTTATTAATTCCCAAATAAGAAACATCTCAAGCATTAAAAGTTAAAGCTCAGACATTTTCTTTTTCACCTACTAAAAGACCCTTTAATTACAGATCACAAAGTGTGCCAAAAAAAATATTTACGAAGAAGACCTTTACAAATTAAAGACGAAAAAGGAAATTCTACTGTAATAAAGTGTATACAAAAACACAAAGATGCGATGTCGCGCCACTGATTACACAGGAAAATACTTCACGGTCACAATAATACAGTGCTGGTTGTATTTCAAAGCTTCGCCTTTTTTTCAGGGTTGCTCAATTTGAAACTCTTTGTGTTAAGGTCTTTCATTCACAATTTTGATCTTAATTAAAAAGACATCGACGATCTATTTTTAGAGTGGGATATTGTTGAGTTACTGTTTTCTATTTTTTTATGATCTTTTCCAAAAGAAACAAAACAGCTCCGCAAGAACGTATACAGTGCAGCCCTAGCACGGACCTTGAAAATATTCGTTATCAAGTTGTTGTGTCGCGAAAAAAGTTATTTCTTTACGAAAGCAAACGATAGGCATAGGGAAAGTGTTCTTGGTGATGGGTTTTTTAAAGGTGAACGTCCACTGGTCCGCAACGGCCGCAACGAACGTATGGCAAGCAACGGATTTTGGTTAGCTTTGAATTCTTAAAGCATTTCGTCCACTATCGGCGCCGCCCGCACCGAGCGCGTACATAAGAAGAAGAAGAAGAAAGATAATATTGTTTATTTATATAAAACAGATTGTAGTACATGTAACCTTTTTATAAAGTGGGTAGTGGTATATAAACAAAAAATGAGTTGCGTGCCAGTGACGTCACATGGATTAATTCACCTTGTGCATCGCTCACTGCCACTGCACTGATATTCTCCAAACATTGGTTCTTGGTGGCTTTAACTTTATTTCAAGAACCCACTTTCTACGTTTAGTTTTACGTTCTTCTTCTTCTGCCAACAAGCAACTGATAATTAATATCTTCGTCAATCTCCATGACAGACGACGTCTTCTAACAATAACAAAAACACTGAGACTAAATTAAAAATCCGGATACAATGGACACATGGTCGATTGCCATCGGCAAATCCATTCATTATACGTTGCGTGGCATGCGAGTTTTGCAGCAGTATACCAGTGGACGTTCACCTTAACACTGTATATCCTGTGGGTCTTTTTACAACCTGTATAATCTGGTAACTTATGTACTTAGTACCGAATACAAAATCAATTAATCTGCTTATCCTTGTCCCAACTATGTTGGGGTCGGCTAACAGTATAACCGGATGCAGCTGCAGAATACCAGTATTTTACATTGAGTGACTGACCCAGTAACTGGGTAATACGATACCCCTTGGTATGACTGGTTGTCAGACTTTCGGGCTTCTGACGACCCGTAACGACTGTCAAAGATTCACGCCGCCGGCGCCGCCCAACCCGCCGGGACCAACGGCTTAACGTGCTTTCCGAGGCATGGAGGAATCTCGGTATGTAAAGATGGTCAGTGGTCACCCATCTACAAACCAACCGCGGCAAGCGTAGCTTAATTACTTAGCCACGAGCGTGCGGCTATTATTACTTAGCCACGAGCACCGAATACATCACGGATCAAAAACCACAATAAACTCAAAATAGGCAGACCTAAAATTATACTTACTTATACAGGGTGAAATTGAATAGATGCGACAAAATTTAAGGGGGTGTTCTACGCATCAATATGAACAACTTTTACTATGGGACCAAACCTGAAATCTCGAAAAAAAAATCAGCTGTTCAGTACATTTTGACGAATTATGCGAACATTAAATGTACTGAACAGCTGATTTTTTTTTCGAGATTTCAGGTTTGGTCCCTTAGTAAAAGTTGTTCATATTGATGCGTAGAACACCCCCTTAAATTTTGTCGTATCTATTCAATTTCACCCTGTATTCTCAAAAATAGCAGAGCATAAGCGTCTGTGAATTCAATATCGTTAGTGAGGCGGGGCGGCTGTAAAATTTAACGTTCTGTTATAATATGCAGCCAGAAGGAATATGTATTACCGGTCTTAGCTTTGACGACAGCTCGACGTACTTTAGTATGATGGCTATAATTTACAGCAGAAATAGAATTCTATTTGCGTGATAAGCTTGATGTTTTAAGTACTTACGTTACGACTTTATGTTCTAATCGTTTATTTTGCATTTCTAGTCTTTTCAATTTCGCCTGTATCCGTATCCGAAGTTTCTTTTTTATGTTCCATGCTGAATAAATACATACATACTTATGTATAAACAACCATGGGAAAACAACGTGAGCTTATACTATAATATAGGTATAATAATATTAAATAAGAAAAGCTTCTATTAATTCCTTACAGTTAATAATAAAACAAAAACAAATTACATTATTAAAAAATAAATGCAATTCAATTAGTTGTACCTAATACAATTCAGTTGTTATAAAATCATATTTTTTTGTTTACATAATACGTAGTAGGTAATATATCACAGTTAGTAGTGTAAAAGAAATGTGTTGAGGAGCTCGTGGCTAAGCAGTAATAGCTACACGGGTCGATCCATGCTTGCTGAGGTTGTCCGTGATCATCTTTACATAACGAGACTCCTCCGTGAATCTGAAAGCACGATAAGTCGTTAGTCCCGGCTGACATTCATGGATCTTAAACAGATTTTCGGGCTTCTGACGACCCTAACTACTTAGGGTCGTCAGAAGCCCGAAAGTCTGACAACCATGTCATAACAAAGGGTACCTATCGTATTACCAGTGACTGGGTTGTGGAGGTCAGATAGGCAGTCGCTCCATGTAAAATACTGGTACCTATTCAGCTGCATCCGGTTAGACTGGAAGCTGACCCCAACATCGTTGGGAAAAGGCTAGGCAGATGATGATTAGTGTAAAACAAAATTAATTAATATAAAATTGGCTAAAAAATTAAAATTTTGAAAAAATATTAATAAATTGTCAGAAATAAATAATTATAAAATCGATTAAATTATTAATATGTGTCCAACCCAGAGCAGCAACTGAAGAAAGAGCCATCTACTGAAATTCTTAAAAATATTCCTCTTACTTTATAACCTACACAACGTTATATTAGAGGGAAATATTTAAACGGTAATATTTGTAAAGTTAATCACAGGGACGGGCCTTTTAGGCCTATTTGGTTAGTTTCCAGGTCAGCACCACTTGGCACGTTCATTAGCATTAACAAACAAATAGTCCCTTTAGCGGATAGTTTACAGAGGTTCTGATTTCACGGGAATTGACCACTGGCGCTTACGCTCTGTTAGACTAAACAAAACTAAAAATATTGTTTTAACACTCAATGCGTTGGTAGAGGAGAGCAGTGGTGGCTACAGCCCCAACTTACGAGTTGTAGGTCGGGGGTTCGAACCCAGGCAAGCGCTTTACTTTGTGTAAATAATTTCATCACCACTGCTTTCAAAACGGTGAAGGAAAACATCGTACATAGAACATAAAATCGGACACTTGTGACATCTATCATCACGCACTGGGTCTGCGTGGTAAATTACAGTCCTAACCTCTTGAAGAGAGAAGGCCTGTGTCCCAGCAGTGGGAACATTATAGGCTGATTATGCTTTATGCGCTGGTAGAAATTGTCTGTATGAGCATGTGAGATTTTGTGTTTGTAAATGCACCCACATTCAGAAGATATGCCTAGTATGGAAGAGCGTAGAAATTTAGATGCTGCTACGAATTTGTCATATAGCTGCGCCCCGCGGTTTCACCCGCGTAGACCGGAATTAAAAGTAGCCTATGTGTTAATCCAGGGCCCCAAGTCTGCTATTTTTTACATTCCAACACGATCCCATTGTCACTGCATTGTCATTTTGCTAAAAGTTCATAATCTGCTAAATTCATAATTTCATACAATGGAGTGCCAGTGGTTGACCATTGGAAAGTCATAATGACGCCATTATGACGCCATTATATTAGTAGATTACCAAACTTGTCAAAATCAACAATTATGAAATCAATGATAGACCATTCTGACACTATTGTAATAGCAGACTTGAGGCCCTGACCAGGGTATAAGCTATGTACATACCAAATTTCATCCAAATCGGTCCAGCCGTTTGAGCATGAAGAAGAAACAAACATACAAACACACACTCACAAACTTTCGCCTTTATAATATTAGTGTGATGTCCTATTTGCGACTCAGCACATGGCGCACTTAGTAGGTAAGGATTTCCTAGAAACCCAAAAATGCCCCAAAAACGTAAATAATGTCCCATTGTTACGTTAGAAGCACATAATTATATCACCTTATTCGGTTAAACAGGCTACCTAGTGTGAGTCATTGCAGAATTTGCTCACAATGCGATGTGGAATCAAAATGTTTTGGTATATTTGGTATATTATGGTATATGTGTCACCGTATTTATCAGTCATGTTTTATTTGTTGTTACAGAAATTAACATAAACGGAACTTTGACACACATTATGTAAAAAACTTTACACAGTGTCAAATGTTTATTAAACCTAGCCGAAAATAGTTATTTATTTATGCTACAAGTGCGGAAAGTAGGTGCTTTCCGACGAATAGTATTTTTTTGTATAAATCGACATAAGTCGGAAATCATCTTTCAAGTCGTTAGGGTCCGTGCCTCGGAAAGCACGTTAAGCCGTTGGTCCCGGCTGTTATTCGTGAATCTTTGACAGTCGTTACGGGTCGTCAGAAGCCCGAAAGTCTGACAACCAGTCTTACCAAGGGGTATCGTATTACCCAGTAGCTGGTTTGTGGAGGTCAGATGGGCAGTCGCTCCATGTAAAATACCGGTATTCAGCTGCATCCGGTTAGACTGGAAGCCGACCCCAACATAGTTGGGAAAAGGCTAGGCAGATTGATTGATTGAGTGTACTATTTTTAATATTCGTGCACTGAATGAACCTTTAAATGATACTTAAGTATACAGGATTACTTTTTTTGACGTTTATGTACAGTCATTAGCTGACCCACCCTTACATAAATGGTTGAGATTTTTTAGAATACGAATAGATAGAATTTTATAATTCTTTTATATTTTATTTAAATACCTATAATAAACGACTCGTATTTTAAAAAATCTCAACCATTTATGTAAGGGTGGCTCAGCTAATGCTATAGGTGACTGTACTAACGCTCAAGAAAGTGACAGGCTTAAATAAACACCTTTACATCAACGGCAGATCAATAAAACACTCAATGCATCAAAAGGAAAATAAACACAAACGATATGCACAAATTTTCCTCCAGCGAAAACGCGAAATCATTGACCGTGTGTGTCACCGATGTTTTAATGAGCGAAGTTAATTATTGTTGGGTTTTATCCCGGCTGTATGTTGTAACTTATATTATATGACAGCGAGCTGTCAAACGTCTAACATCGCTTTGTTTTAGTTTAATTAAGAATTAATGTATTTTTTCTGTTAATATTCCGTAAAGTTCGATAGATATACTCTGAATAAGTGGTTTTAACAGTGGCAGTGTTATCAAAGCTAAAGCTGCTAAAATTCGTAGATAAGGCGGTGTCATTGTGAAAGTGACTTCACCAGTGATTAAGGACCACAATCACCAAACAATCACTATAAACACCATATAATCAGGTTGGCTATAAATTATTTTTATACAACAAGTCGACAGAATACTACAAAACACGTTACGCCACCCCACAACAACAAATTATCATTATAATGAACGGTTGTTAATTCAAAGACAGAATTTTTCAATGTAAATAAAGAACAGATGACTCATTGGACCAATCACAAATTAAGTCACTAATTTGACAAGACAATCTTCGTTCGGAAACTTAGTTATTAGACTTGAATACCGGCCTTTTGAGATTGCGTTTGAGATTTTGAGTGGCGAGCGGGCGAACCACGATCTTACTACTAGCGCCATTGTTAACTATAGTGGAGAGTAGAGGAAACGGTTTTTGAATGACAACTAGCGCCAAATTGTGCCTCTATTGAAGAGTAGTAGAAGCACAAGTGTTGCCACTTAAAGTATTTATTTTCCATTTGGTAGAAAATCAAAAATCTACCATGGCTGATGAGAATATCACTCTAAGAAAAAAACTGATGTTATCCAGATCTTCTTCAGAATCATCACTGTTTGATGCTACGGCTATGAGCATGCCTGATATGTCATTACATGACGACGATATTGTTAGAAATCTTAAGGAAGAAATTAGCAGATTAAAAAGTAATTTACAAAGCGCAGACCAAGAAATTGATAACCTAGTATGCGCCAATATGCAACTAAAATTAGAATTAGATAAATCAAAAAATATGGTGGAACTATACAAAAAAGTTAAATTAGGAGAAGTTAGCTGTCCTACTCCTAAAAATAAACGGAAACCAAAAAATAAGTTGAGATTAAGCAGTCTAACGTCCACCCCAGAGAGAAATACTCCGAGTACCACCTCTTCCCACAGAGCCTTATTAAAGGAAAATACAGATAAAGAGACACAAACCTACGAGTACAACATTCAAACAATAGCACAATCAACGCCAAATACTGGGAGACTTCACTTGTGTACTACTTCGAATAATCAAGTGTCGCAACTGAATCCAATGAAGCTGAAACAAAAGAATAAGCTGTGTATTATAGGTAGCAACCAAACAAAAAGAACCCTAGCCATAATTGAAGATATTTTTTCAAAACATTTTACTTTTTGTCACTATGTTTCACCCAATGGTACCACAAAAGACCTTGTAAATAATATAGGAAAAAAATTGACCGGTTTTACCGTAAATGATTACTGTCTCCTATTTTTAAGTGAAAACGACATTAAAAGGCAGGATAATTATATAGACATGATTAACACGCTAAAGAAATCCCTCCAAAATATTACCCACACTAACATTATAATCTGCGCTCCCACCTATATTAAAGGTGCGCTAATTTATAACTATAAGACTGAAATGTTAAATAACCTCCTTTACATGGACATACAAAATAGTGAGTACGCATATTTTTTTGATAGCAACCAAACGCTATCGCATGAGATGTTTAATTATAGAACAGGCAAAATTAACTATGACGGAATAAGACATATATACAGTGAAATTATGAAGAATATTATGATTGACTACGAATTAACTACTAACACTATTGCAAATAACCCAACAAACTCAACAATAAATAATAATTTGTCAACTGTTACCACTGAAGATAGAGAGCTCAACTGTAATAATTTATATCGTGAATTAAGTAACCAAAATTCTGTAATTCAAACAAGCACAGATTCAAGCAGTAATAATTTATTTCGTAAATAATTGTATAACCATCATGCATCAAAACATTAATGGTCTGATTAATAAATCGGATATGCTATCAGTGTGCTTGTATGAAGGTAGATATATTGTGTATTACGGAACATAACATGAGGAAAGGTGACGAGGATTACTTACAGATACCAAACTTTATTTTGGGATCATATTTTATGAGATGTAGTAGACATGGAGGCTCATGTATTTTAATTAAGAATGGACTGCGATTTAAAAGTGTCGATGATATTAAGAAAATGTCTATTATAAACATTATTGAATGCTCTGCTATTGAATTAATAGACCACAAAATATATATTTTATGTATTTACAGACCGCCAAACAAAATAAGCGGATCAATAAATTCTTTCTTTTTAATTTTAAGTAAAGTGTTGGGTAAGCTATGTATTAAAAGTAAAAAAATTATTATTTGTGGCGACTTCAACATAGATGTTACAAGCAACTCAAAAATATCTATTGAGTTTGTTGAACTGCTGTTAAGTTTTAATATAACCCTTCACTTTAACCAGGTAACACGCAGTGCCAGTAATACATGTATTGACAACATAGCTCATAACATTAAGGGTTGTAAAGGTGTAATCAGAGATTTTGCACTCTCCGACCACTCTGCACAAATAATGACGTGCCCGGTAAAAAAGTGTAGTCTAATTGAGTATTGGTATGTTTATAAACGTAGTTTCACTAAAGAAAATAGATGTATATTTGCTAAGTATTTAAGTCAAATTTCGTATCACAATGTATATGAGTCTATAGATCCTAACAGTGCATACAATTCATTCCATGATATATTCAGCTTAATATATAACTTATGCTTTCCTATAAAAAAAATTCGCATTAAAAATATTTCAAGGCCTAAATGGTTATCAAAAGGAATAAGAATGTGTAGTAAGCGTAAACGTGAACTTCTCTGGAAATATAGGAAGAACTCAAACAATGACAATAAAATTAAATTTAAAGCTTATGCTAAAAAATACAAAAATATAATTTCGCTAACAAAAAGGTCCCAGAACAATTATTTTATAAATACGGCTGCTAATAAATCAAAAGCAACGTGGAAAGTAATCAATGACGCAAAATATAACTACCCTAATGAAGGGATTGAGAAACTAACAATCAATGACGAGGTACTTACTGATCCTAAGACTATTGCTAATACCTTTAATGACTATTTTGCTGACATTGTTAAAAATACAAATAATACAATTACTTCTGACTCAACACGATTTTATTCTTCTAACTTGACATTTAACACCAAATCAATATTTATGCCCCCAACAATTCCTTCAGACATTATTAAAATTATAATTTCTCTTCGCAATACAAATAGCGCAGGTTATGATGGTATTACTACAAAGATAGTTAAGGAAGTATCAACTTTAATTGCGGCTCCTTTAAGTTATATTATCAACTTGTGCATAGAACACGGTATTTTTCCAGAGAAATTAAAATTGTCAGTAGTAAAACCGGTATATAAAAAAGAGGATAAATCTTCCATTAATAACTACAGACCAGTTGCTATAATAACCATTTTCTCAAAAATATTCGAAAAAAATATATACAATTGCCTCTATCCATTTTTTGAAAGTAATGACATATTTACCCCATGTCAATATGGTTTTAGAAAAAATAAATCTGTTAATATAGCGATGTATAACTTTTTACACAAAGTACTTTTAAATATGGACACTAGATCGCCAGCCATAGCGCTTTACATGGACATGTCAAAAGCATTTGACAGAGTCAACCATAACATACTCTTGAATAAATTATATGCATGTGGTGTAAGAGGTAACGTATACAAATTAATTGAGTCATATCTCAGTGACAGAAAACAGATTGTAGAATTAAAAAGAGTCTCCTTAACTACCAGAACTGAAGAAACGATTGTTTCTGAGGTTAGAAATATCCTTTCCGGTGTCCCTCAGGGCAGCATTCTAGGTCCACCATTTTTTCTAATTTATATAAATGACATGTCGAAAGTTACAATGCACCATATGACCTTATTTGCTGACGATAGTACTATATTGTTTACCGGTAATGACAGAACTGACATGAAACTTGACTTAAATAGGACCTTAACAACAATTATAAAATGGCTTGATGAAAATGACCTGAAAATAAACCTAGAAAAAACAAAAATCATGAATTTTAAACAGCGAGTAAAACTTGATACCAATTTAAATATAAGATACTCTGAAACCTGCATAGAAGAAATCGAAGTAACCAAATTTCTGGGTCTTAATATTGATAGCAAAGTAAATTGGAAATCACATATAGAGCAAGTTTGCAAAAGACTTAGTCAGAGCTCTTATGCTCTTTACAGGTTGAGGAACACTGTCAGTCAGTCTGCACTACTAACTGCCTATCATGGATATGTTGCTTCAATCATACGATACGGCATCATATTCTGGGGCAACTCTGTAGAAAAAGAACGTGCTTTTAGAGCTCAAAAACGTTGCATTAGATCGATGTGCAACATATGCCAAGTGGATTCATGCAGACCACATTTCACAAATTTAAAAATATTAACTCTACCTAGTGTATACATATATGAAACTGTAATGTTCATGAAATCAAATCCAAACTTATTTAAATTTTGCACTAGGGCCAGACACACAGACAAGCTGCGCACTGTAGCCAGTAATACCAAGCTTTTGGATCAAAGCATTTTTTGTATGGCCCCACGTATCCTCAATAAACTTCCATCATTTTTCCGAACTACAAGCGATATAAATGCCATTAAAAAAAAACTACATGATTTTTTAATAAATAAATGTTACTATTCGATAAGCGACTTTCTAAATGACAACACAGTAGGTAAATAATTTTATAACTCTAATTTGTAATTTGACTTATGTACTTAAAAATATTATACTAATTTAATTTTAATGTTTTGCATGATAATTTGACATAATTATGTATTCTAACTTAACTTATTTATAATTTATGAATTTTGTATGCCTCAATGGCGGGACATAGCAGACTTACCTGTAACTAATAACATCTTATGAACCTATGATCCACAATAAATGATTTGAATTTGAATTTGAATTTGAACTTTTAGGCACGTACTCCTACCGGGTTTTTATGGTGCATAACCAACCATTCAAGTACCTACCAACTAAATTTTATCGTGGGCTGGCGCCACGCCACGCTGGCTGTTTACGCTTTAGACGCTGATGTGGCACTAACCTTAAATAGCTCCTAGTACCTACCTATAGTACCTAATCTGTACTAATAATATAGCTGAGAGTTTGTTTTATTTTTGAAGGCGCTAATCTCTGGATTTACCAGTCGGTTTTGACAAATTCTTTTTGCATTTTTGATAGACCAATTCTTGAGGAAGGCTATAGGGTGAAGCCAGACGAGCGTAATTTTTTGAGTTGTGACTCGCATAATTTCAGTCGCGTAATTTCTGCTACATTCGGTTTCATACAAAAATCCTGTTTTGTTCACACGGCGACGCAAAATGAGTTGTCTGCTCACTCACAACTTACGTACTCAGAAATTACGCGACCGAAATTACGCGACTCACAACTCAAAAAATTACGCTCGTCTGGCTTCACCCATAGACTATTTAACATTACGCTAGGACCCATAAGAGTCCAGCAAAAAAAAAAAGTCTGAAAGAACGCTAAGCGAAAACGAAGTAATAGCGCGGGCAGGCGATGCGATGCTACAGGGAGGGTGGGGAGAACAGGAAAATTTCATGCGGACGAAGTCGCGGGCAGAAGCTACTTGTAGTATATTTCTGTCTGGCACCCTGAATAATTTAAATGGCTCGTTGTTTTGACTGTTTGTTAGGTTTGTCAATGCTATTTGAGTCGATTGCTCATGAACTTGCTCTATATTAGGAGGCGTATTAAAACGAGACCCGTTTTAGGTCTGGTGATCTGGTTCGTTGCGTTATTTTTCAAACGCCCTCTGTCGAATAAGTGTGTTTCGGTAAATTTTTTACTAATAGGTACTGCTTTGATCTTCTTTGTCATCATATCATCATATTCAGCCTATAATGTTCTCACTGCTAGGAGGCCTCCTCTCGGTGAGTGGGTGCGGTCCGTAATCTTCTTTGCCATCAATCAATCTCCTTCGTCACTAATTGTAATTATTATTCTTCTTTTTCCAGGTAAGTTTAACAACACAAAAGCTGAAACCGTGAGTATTTAGCCTAACGTTACCAATAGAACACGTCGTAATTCCTAATATAGATTTGGTAAGTACTTACTAAAAAACGTTCTTAAATTGCACACTTCAAATGAAGTTCTAAATTTTGACAATCGATTTGATCTCGGGCATGGATGAGAGACAGAAGATTTATTTATATAAATAAATTTTTATTCATTAACACATACATTTGTTTTAACAGGTAATACCCAACTTAACAAAAGTAGTCATAAAATTATTGCTAATTAAAAGTAACGGGTCTGGGTAGAAGCACAAGTTACGCAGTGGACAACATACTAAGTGTCACCCTCTGGAATTAAGCCAAAGAGCAAGAAAATATGTCCAAACGCCGAGAGACACTATTAAGTATTCTTACTGCACGAATCACCGGTGCAAACTTTAATAAGTTTGTACGGGTAGCTGGAACTTTAAAAAGTTCCTCCCTCGGTCCCAACCGTAACCTCCTGTCTGGAACGAGTAATCCCTTAAGTAACGAGTAAGATCTTCGTTCTCTTGCTGTGACATTTCAAAAATATCCATATTACCCATACCATACCCATACCCAATTACCCACCCAACCAACCCACACCCAACCTAAACCCAAACCCACCCACCTAACCTAACCTAACTACCACCACCACCACCACCTAACCTATACCCATATTCCTAAAGACTATCAAGTACCTTATTCCCATTCGCCGAATTAATGAAACACAAGAACATAACGCGATCTCTCTCTATCCGCTAATTTAATATTACTTCCACGAGAAGCTAACCCTTGAGCACATTATAGATAATTGGGAAAACACAGAACAACACTATCAGTCGGTGTCGCATCGGTAACATAGTATGAGGGTCCGTTTACATTGGTGTACTTACCCCCTCGATGATCGTTTATATCAAACGAGGTAATCTGCGATGTCCGGTGGAAAAGCCAGTGTGAAACTAGAGCATATAATAATTACGCATTAGTGTATAGCTTTCTAAAATACCCAGCAATAGTATTTCAGCGCTCCAAATTACCATTAAAAGTTTTCCGAGTTTTCCCAACTACGTAGTTTGGGTTCAGTTTCCTATTTAACCAGATGCAGATCAAATTTGTATGTACAGACTTACCGTCTAACTTCCACAGCGCACTGAAATATTGAAATATCATACCGGTGGCACAGAATTTAATAATAGTAGAAGTAGGTACAGAAGATTCACTCGGCAAAATCATTTAAATAAATAGCGACTCTTGCCACGACAAAATAAAGTGCAATTCAGGCCGCACAACGTTAATTACCTACAGTTATATTTACCTAGAAGTTGCCTCTCTATCGCATAACTTACTGTTATACATTCTGACTCGTTAGGGTTGTATTCTTGTACGACGCGACGCGTGAGTGAGTATCGAACTAACGTGCGAGTAGGTCGGCGCGGCGCGCGGCAGCCCACACTGAATCAGCCCGACAAGTCGAGCCCGCCGCGTACTTGGCTTCATACATAAATTGCGGAGTGCGCCTGGCCTGCCACGTCAAACTTCCGGCCATATGGGTACTCATAACGACTGCCGAAGATATTCGTATAGCAACCCGTACCTACGCTAGAAACGTAGAAGTCTCTATGTGTATATAATAAGTATTGGTCACCCTTCTTTAAAATTCTCGGTAGTCAAATCGAACCTTTGTCTATCGCACAACGTCAACGGGACAACGCCAACGAGAAACGAGATTATTCAAACTGAGGGCTTAGTGCGAGTTTTTATACTTACTCGATCACGTTAACGTAAACGTCAGTTGGTACTGAAAATAAATAAGCGCCGCCTGGTGACTATAATGGGAAACACAATTATTCCATACGAATTGACATACGTCAACGTTAACGTAAACGCGATCGAGTAAGTATAAAAACTCGCACTAAGCCCACTGATCGTGATGTCTCGGCGGTGGTGTGCGGTAGACTGGACACGGGGCCATAGTAAATTATTATGTATCGCTACTTCGGCGCCGTTATCTCGTTCTCATTGACGTCCCGTTAACGAGGCGGTGGACAAACGGCCTTAAGGTCTGCAATTTAGCTACCAGCCCCGTATTAAACTAATGTAAACGCACCCTAATTGTACAGACGTGCCTCCCCGAAATACGTGAGATTACATCCGATACAACCTTCGGCAAACATAATAGCTAACGGCAATATCAGGCTACTGGTATCTGATAGTCAACAGTAACTGGTAAACAGTATTCTACTAATATTTGGAGGTTTATTACTTGTTTGTATGTTGTGGACGTGTCAAAGGATGGTGGCTCTTTGGCATTTAGAACCTTCCGAGAAATCGAACTGCTTTGTCGTTTTGGTAAACCAGATTTGGTGACCAATTCGGTAGTTACACCGTAAATATAGAGTAGACAACATCGGCAGTAAACTTAAAAATTGTAAAAGCAGATTTCAAAAAGAGAATCATGTTATGTAAGAAACATTCGGTAATGCCATCAGTTTGGTTTTTCACCGATACTAAAGTACAGTTGTTGGTACATGGTGGTGACAAAAAAAGACCAACACAAAACAGTCTCCTTTTTAACCGACTTCCAAAAGGAGGAGGTTCTCAATTCGTCGGAACCTTTTTTTTTTTTTTTTTTTTTTTTTTTTTTTTTTTTTTTTTTTTATGTATGTTCCCCGATTACTCGAAAATGGCTAGACCGATTTGGATTTTTCTTTTTTTGTTCGAAAGGGTATACGTCCCAAATGGTCCCATGATCATCAAGTCAGGATCTGATGATGGGATCCCATGGAAATCGAGGGAAACCCTCAAATTTTATGGGCACACCTATATCGATTTCGGTATTTTTTATATTAACTCGTGCATTTGCTCTCGGAAAGTACCATTCGGTGAACTGGAACTGATGATGAAGACCACAGAGGGCCATCGGAAATACTCAATTATATCTAAGTATATAACAGGTTAGGTTGCGATTCGATTACTTTATTATGGTTTATGCTCGTCAAAATAATGGTAATGGTGACTTCACCATGAGCTCCATTTCTCCTGGTTCTTACTAGGAGAACTCCTCAACAATTAACGTCCCTGCATCGGGAAAAGCAACATTTTGTAAAACGTGATGAGCAGTTGACATTGGGTTATTGTAACTTAGATAAATTACAAACTGAACCACTAAAAAGTGAAAAATAAAAACTTTTTTACAAAAACAAAAACCGACTTCCAAAAAAAACACTACAAATTGAAAAATAACTTTAATTTCGGAAGTCGGTGGCAAAAAACTAAACTAAAGATCCAAAGACACCGACTTCCGAAATTAAAGTTATTTTTCACTTTGTAGTGTTTTTTTTGGAAGTCGGTTTTTGTTTTTGTAAAAAAGTTTTTATTAAAGGCGCTTTTTAACTACATACTTGTATAATGTTATATTATTAAAAAGATGTCTAATAATTACACTTAATGATTGATTTAAAATCACCTACCCTTACCGCATGGGATACCAAATGTAGCAAAATGTGTTTAATTTTTCAACTACTTAATATATACTCCTACTAGCTTCTATTCGCGGCTTCGCCTGTGTGGAGGTCGAAAAAAGAAACTTTAGAAACCTTCTCCATGAAAAAAAAAACACATTTATTATGCGCCAACTTTCATGGAGTTTATCAATCTCATATAATACCAACAACCATTTCTATATACAATATAGATAATAGTGATAGATTTTCAGCCAACTTACCAATTTCCCGAAACCCCTTTACCGTCGACATTTTCAACTAGCGTGGGTAACTTTAGCGAGCGGGTTCGCAAGTTGTTAAACCCAATGAATAGGATGATTAGTATAGCCAGTACCTTGTTCTTTTACAAAGAGAAAAGCTCAAAGATGACGGTGACATAACATGTTTTAGTCTGGCTGTGAAATATTAGTGTAACTTTGATCTTGTGCCAACAATTTATGTAGTAGGTATATAATATTTAGTAGAATTTCGTGTTTAATAAAAAAAAAGAAAAATAGGAAATGACATTGATTTTGTTTGTCTGAAGGTTAGATACTATTTGCTTCAATCATAACTGTTGGCAATGGGATGCAGGCAAGGTACAGTCAGCCTAAAAAAGATGTCTAAATCGATAAGAATTAATTTAATTGGCTACAATATTTGTTCCATAATACTGTATCAACGTGTACCTACAAAATATATTGCACAGGTACGAGTATGGGTACTTAATTGTAGAGCTACATAATGATACAGTATTACGGAACACAAATAGACAATCAAATTAATTCTTGTCGATGTTATAAGAACTCGTGCAACGCAACATAAGTCCTCCTACACGATACTTACAGTTAGTCTCAAAAATATGACAAAGGTAAGTACTAGCTTTTGCCCGCGGCTTCGGCCGCGTGGATGTCGGAAAATATCCTACGGTAACGAAAATCCTTCCTTATTCCTTGTCTACATTATAAAGGAAATCTCTCTGCAAAATTTCAGCTTTATAAGTCCAAGGGTTTGGGCTGGGCGTTGATGAGTCAGTCAGTCAGTATAGGACTTTCCTTTTTATATATTGAGATTTTTGAGGCTGACTGGTGTATATTATCACCGTATAATTATGAACTTCGTTAGTTTATAAACTACCGGTATTATTTCCGATAAATTGTTAACTATCGAAAAATTGTGAACTGGGTGAACTTGGTTAGTTCACAATTTGTCGGTTTCCCGTGGATAGATTATAAACTATCGAAAAATAATGCGTTAAATTGTAAATAGTTTGTTGCAGTTCACAATTTTTAGACAGTTTATAATCGAACGGAAATAATACCGATATATTATAAACTAACGAAGTTCTTAATTATACGGTGACATATACACAGTCAGCATCAAAAATATGATATATTTTTGAGGCTGACTGTACGAATAAGTACGACATATCGCTTATGAGGACTCACGTTACGTTGTACGAATACTTATACATTTTCGTAGAACGCAATGACTCAACTATACACGCAAACTACCTTTGCCAACCCTGAAAGTAGCCTAGGTAGACCGTTAACTGTATATTTCGTTACCTATAATGTCAACCGGGAACGCAATAGAGTGTAATATCAGACCGACCTCTCACCAACAGTTAGCAGTTACCCTACTCACACGAAATACTTATAACCAACACAATACATACAATAAGAAAGCCACTAATTACATTACTTACTTTCACTGTAATTTTAATGTAGGCCGTTTATAAAGGTTGGCAGGGAGCAAGACGACATTTTCAACCCTTTGTTAGGCTTTCAGTGACACTTAAAACAGCCCTCCTTCTCTTAAATAGGTCTAAGAACTCGTTAACTGTAACACTAGCCTCCGTGAAATTACCAGTAATTTTACGTGAAAATATTGGGCAAAGCAGCCTGTTTATTTTGTTAAACAAATAAGCCTGTGTACCTGTTTCATTAAAGTGTTTGGAGTGACAATTATTGAAGCTGAGTTTTAATTAGTGACCTCACCGGGTCAAATGAAAGGTTAATTCGTTTAACTACGGTGAAAATATTCTTAGTTGAGATCGTTTCTTATGAAGATTGACGAATCCTGCCTGTGCCTAAATTATTTTATACAGTGCGAGCTACTGACTAAACAGTAGACAGCTGTTCGCACTGTGTACTCGCATGTCAGTAGCTCGGCTTATTATGAGAGGTTTATTATGAGAGTAGCTGGTTGGAAAGATTGTACAAGATACTCTTGCGAATGCTGGGGAGCTACTGACATGCGAGCAGCTGTTTACTGTATAGTCAGCAGCTCGCACTGTGGAAACCAGCCATTTGAGTAACTAAGACAAGTCTTCTGATAGTGCGAACAGATCCCTATTTGACTACAATCAAAAATGTATCGACCCGTCAAATAGCGCTGTCAAATAACCGTTGCACTCATGTACTACGAGTATAAACGGTTAGAAGGAGTAGTGGGGCGCGTCTTCGTGTATGGCGCTATCTATAATAATAGAAATGCGAATAAAGGAAGTTTGTTTGTTTGTTACCTTTTCACGTCTAAACCACTGAACCAATCATCCTGAAATTTTGCATATACGTTGTCAAGTGTACAGAAACGGACATAAGGTACTTTTCATCCCTAAAAAAAGTACTGTTCCCGAGGAAAACAACAATAACTTTCTTATTATAATAGATGGCGCCACGTGTCTTTCGAATCATGATTGAATTATGTATATTATTACAAGCAGAGTACAACCCAAATTGATTGTCAAATTCTAAATCAACACGAGCGAAGCCGCGGAAAGCTAGTTTATGATATAAGTAATATCAACAACAATACAATACAATATTTTAATAGAGTAGAAGGCAATCCCCACAACTCATATCTCTACAAAATGTTTGGTCGATTAATTTATTGTGTGTTTAATCGATTTTTGATCGAACAATGCAGGCTTCCATATTATCACGCACACAATCAACTCAATTAAACTGCCGATGCCATTCGGTCTACAAAAGGCAGTAGCAGCCCTATTGATTAACCAAACAACGTGGTTATTCGTATACCCCCGGCATCCGATATAGAGCGAAATGATGAGATTTGGTAGTTTATTGCTGCCATTCAATCAATCTGCCTAGCCTTTTCCCTATTATGTTGGGGTCCTCTTCCAGTCTAACCAGATGCAGCTGAATACCAGTATTTTACTTGGAGCGACTACCTAGACCTCCACAACCCAATTACTGGGTAAAATGATACCCCTTGCTAAGCCTGTCTGTCAGACTTTTGGGCTTCTGACGACCAGTAACGACTGTCAAAGATCTACGAATGACAGCCGGGACCAACGGCTTAACGTGCCTTTTCGAGGCACGGAGGAGTCTCGGTATGTAAAGATGGTCTCCCCACGGACCAATCCCGGCAAACGTAGCTTAAGCTTATGGATCGACCCATGCGACTTAACAATAGTACGTAGGTACCTAATACCAACTATTTGCAGCGCTGGACAAAATCATACAAAAACTTTTTTAATTAAAGGATCCGTTTATTATATTTGTGTAGCTTTTGGGTTGGTTTTAATCAGGTTTGCTGTTGTAATATATTGTGATAAACAATACTTGTAGTTTACCTACTTTGAGTTCTCACATGAAAATGCCGCTTTCTATGCTTTTAAATATATAAGGCCTTTGTCGTGTTTACAACACAAAAAAATTTGGTCCAGAAACATGTACAGTGCAGTGCAGTTGTTGGTATTTAAACTGTTCTACACAACTGCACAATTGACGAAGCTCCCACATACAAATTGCGTTATCTACACTGTAGACTTTACAGGGCGGAGCGTTCTAAATTCAAATACAGTGTTCTGACAACCAACGGAACCTTTGATCAACAATGACAAGTGGGCCACTAGCAGCCGTATGCCGTATCATACATCTGGGACAGGTGTGACAGTTATCTTGCTTATAGCGGGCCTACTATGTCTTGGTATGCGGTGGAATACGAGACTATATGGGCCTAGTTAGCACTAACAAAATGAAAATAGAAAATACTCGTTTGGTACCTTCCTAATATTTATATTTAAAAGTGCAAAAACGAGAATGAATTTATTAATTTATTTATTTAGTTTTAAGACTTTTCATATCCATGGATGTTTGCGTTAGTCGCAAAAATGTTGAAGTCGCGTTGAACTTCAGAGGCTCTAATACAAACGGGCGACCCGTTTGCGCTAGCGCCTCTGAAGTTCAATGTACTGAATTTGACAGATTGTTGACGTTTCGTCTTTGTCACTAGCGCCGCTGTATGGGCGGTCAAGATAATTGTATTGGGCATCTGGTGTTGTGCTTTGGGTAACTGTACGTTTAAGTACAAAGGATGAATAGTATAGCCGTATAGCGGTTCTTTTTCTAATGATAGTAAAATGGTAAAAGTTTTTAAAAGCCGTTCTAGTTAATGTGATGCTCTATAAAGTCTACAGTCATCAGCTATTGTGTGACTGCAATAAGTAAAAAGACAGTCTCTTTCAGTCGTACTTTTGGACAGTTACTAGCAAAACAACCAACAGAAAATTACCTAGGAAGTTTCTACAAAATTGTATAGAAAGTAATTGATCTGAGATAGGGTTACCTAAACTGGATTAAGTACTTGTAATTCAACGTATTTCTCGCAGGATGTCATAGTAGGGTTAAAACGCAAAAAAATATATATGTCTTCTAATTTTAGGTTCTAGAACATGCCGGTTTCCACGATGTTATCCTTCACTGTTTTGAGAGCAGACATGATGAAATAATTTACACAAAGTAAAGCACCTGTCTGGCCTACAACTCGTAAGTCGTGGCCGATACCACTGAACCATCACTGCTCTTGAAAATACTGGAGCATAAACACGTAGGATCCACCATTTTCATGTAATTCGCTAACCATTAGTAGATTATCGAGGCGATAAATCTCAGTATTCCCTGTGACCTGTCTCATCGCGGCTCGAATGGCTAAGCTTGTGGAATCAATTATAGATTTATGTTAGACGCTGATATCTTGTAATTGGATCTGAAGCCGTAAAATTATACCGAAATATGTGTATTCATGTATCTACCTTCATAAAGGTATAGGGCTGTAGCAGTACGCTGCCGTTAGGGTTCCGTACCGATAAGGTGTTAACGAGAGCCTGTAATTACTAAGCTTGCGCTCTGTCTGTTTGTCTGTCTATCACTGTGCTGTAGTACCTATCTTTAAAACTTTGACAGCTAGCCGGTTTAATTTTTACAAGAATACTATGGCCTGTATAATCACAATAATGATAAAAAGACCAGTCAGATTTTAAAAAAACCGGAGAAGTGCGTATCGGAACACGCATAATGAAGGGTTCCGTATGAAATTTCTTATTGTTGAAAAACATGTTCTCCCATAGGTACATAGATATACGTCACGGTTAATTCTCCAACTGCAAATGTAAGTTTGTAATCGCAAAATAATATTTTTTTATGTGTTATAACTACAAATAACCGATTTTCGGACTTTTACCTTAACTTGTGCTGTGAGACCTTGCTTCTTGCCAAATTTCATGATTCTGTGTCAACGGGAAATACCCTATATATCTATATATGGTTTGAATTTATTTGCTAGTATAAAAATGCGGCATAATTGACCGTATTTTTGATTGCGTTGTCTTAGAATCTTGATTTTTTAGAGCTCCAAGGAACCATAGACTTACGTATTTGATAATTATTAATTTCAACTTGATACTTCCTCGCGTTCCTGAGAAGAAGAGTCTAGACAGACGGACAACGAAGAGATCCTGGGTTCCGTTTTTACCTTTAAAGTTACGGAATCCTAAAAAACGAGAGGTGTCGTGGGACACCCGGTTGGAGCGAAGTTTCTTTCGCTTTTACACACTTGGCGAATGAAATGAAAAAATTAAATGACGACACTTTTATTACGTAACAAAACTCAAAATGTTACACTTTTTTCGGTCTACCTCTCATTTATGAAGTGTTCAGGGTCTAACTTGTGATAAGGAATTAACTTCTTTCCAAAAATACAGTCCTATGAAATCATCTGCCATAAGGCTTTGTGTAAAGCCTTAGCAGAAGGCGCGAGGCGACGGTGCGACTCGATTCTGGTAGAACAATTTCCATGATGTTTTCATAGAAATTGTTCAACTGAGTAATTTATGCGGCCTACCCAAATGTCTTTTCTTTGTTAATGTTCGTCGAATCGTTGAGCTCCTTAAGTTCTGATTCTGAGTTGTGCTGCACGATTAGTGACAAATGCGTGCACTGACTGGACACGTCCACTCAATATGTGTGGTTCTTTCCTCGACCATTTCAGACAGCAATCTGCATGATCTTCACACGATCTAACCAAGATTATGAATGGACTTTAAAAGAGACTGTGACCTCCGAGTTTGTTTCGGCTTTTCTCCTCAGAGACGTCACATTGGAAACGCCGACCTCATCTAGTTCTTAATTAAAAATGTGATTGACGTGTAAAAGTCTTTGTACAAACCTAACGCGTCGCATCGTTGAGCCTTTAATGTTTTACTATTCTTTTTTTTCCTATTAAGAACAATTTTGAACAAAATTATGCCAAGTGTCCTATGTTTTGTATTCTGTCCACGTTTATGACCAAATTATAAAGTAAGTATTCAGTTCACAGTAAATCAAAGTAGGTACATCACTCAACCTTCAGATGTGGGTAGTAGATACGTTACTCGTCATAACTGAGTAATTTACCTGTCCCTCAAAATGATCAATGTAACATTATTTCGACACCTACGTGACAACATTTAAGTAACTAGATCCATTTAAACTGTCCATGACATGATACACAAGTAGCAATTAACGTATCAATTACAAATTAACACTAATTGCTGTCCGGTTGGCCTCGTGGCTGCAAACGCGACTGCTGAGTGGTTCTGAGTTCGATTACCGGGACGGGCAAAGTATTATTGGGTTTTTTTAGTAACAACCCGGAGTTTGGAAGTTGGCGGTGTGATACCCCGTGCCTCGGAAAGCACGTTAAGCCATTAGTCCTGCGCCTGCACCCTAATTGCGTAACACATTATCAATCGGAGTTGGTTTCATTTTGACAGATCAACAACATTCATTCGTCTTGGCCGCCATGGCTGAAAATACGGCTTGGAGGGTTGGAGGACTATTTTTTTTAACATTATGTCGACGTTCGCACGGACGTAAAAATATCGTGGCGATTTTGTTTCGCACACTGAATTTTCGAGGCTCTGCTTAGCGCCGAGAGTTGAAAATCCAACAGTGTGTTTTTTGGACGCGCTAGAATGCACTCTGTTGTTGTTAGGTTCGATTCTCAACGCTCGGCTCAACACCGAGAGTTGAAAATCCTGTGCGCGATAAAATCCCGCCGCTATATTTTTACGTCCGTGCGAACTTCGGCTAACGACGCTAGACTAAAGTTACAAGCCAACTTCAATGAGCTTCTATTTTTCTCTTGAACATTTTCCGACCGAATCATCGCTCTTCATGCTGTGGCAGTATGTGATAAGAAGTATGATGTATCGCGGCTGTAACTTCGGTTTTGGGTCGTGTTATTTTATAATATCGTCTAACTAAAGTTAATAAAAGTTTCTCAAGGCGATCAGCACAGGAACAGGGCCTTCGTGGGCCTTCGTGTAAACATCCTACTGATATTATAAATGTGAATGTTTGTATGTTTAGATGTTTGTTACTCAATCACGCAAAAACGGCTGAACGGATTTGTATGAACTTTGGCACACAGATAGTTTATAACCACGATTAATACGTAGAATACTTTTTATGCCGGTAGTAGGTTCCCGTGGGATAATTTCCGACATCTACGCGGGCGAAGCCGCTGGCAAAAGCTAGTATTGCAATAAATATCTATTCAATGGGTGTGCATAACGCACCTTCTTGGGTTTTTAGTCTATGTTTTTGATATTATTTTGTCTATTGATTTTTATGTTTTTTTGTATTATCTTTTGTTTGACCAGTTAAGAAAGGAAGTAAAAATTTCTACCATAGTAAAAGCGCCTTTCCTTTAATAATATATTTACAGTCCATTAGCCCCATTACATAGTGGTCCTCCTACCTTAAATAAACCACCATGGTAGAAACAAGATCTGGGAATAAAACTGATAATACAAACGCGGTACAGGGTGCTTCAACCGTCGGAGACGGAAACCCTCCTGTCACCGCACCGACTGCGGTCGTAGAAACCGCTGGGCTGCCCAGCGCTACTACTTCTGTTTCAGGTTCTTCGGGTACGGTAAGGAGCCGTACTTTAAATATCGAGGCAAACTATGCCCTAAAAATTGCGAAGTTGGAACGTGCAGCTATAGAACGGGAGCGCGCTCGGGAGCGTGCAACTGTGGAACGGGAGCGCGCTGCGCTAGAATCGGAACGGACGGCTTTAGAACTACGCAAGCAAGCTGAACTTGCCGCAGTGATGGAAGGATGTAGCGTGCGTAGTAAATCAAGTCGTTCAAGCCATTTTTCCAACAGGGAGATACATAAATGGTTAAATAAATGTGTTGACTCTATTCAGGTTGATGTAACAAAGGAACAACAGGACGTTGTAATTGCAGATTCTTCTGTTAAGAGACCTACGGTCAATTTTATACAGCGTCCCGGGGTTGCCTTGGTACCTCAACAGGTGCCTAATAATAATGATTCCTGTGTAGCAGACAACAGCACCATCCCTATTGCGCTAAACCCAGGCACGTTATCTACTAATAATAATAATTGTACTCCATCTTCAGATATAGCTCAGCTAGCCCAAGCAATTACGTCATTGTCTAGCAGGAATGTATCCAGACCTCAATTTTGGGACGGACGCCTACCTGTGTTTGACGGTAAAGCTTTGGACTGGTTAATTTTTAATAAAACTTACGAAAATACGAAGGTAGAGTATTCAACTTCAGATAATTTGGCGCGCATCAATATTGCGCTTAAAGGAGCAGCTCGTGAAGCTGTTGCGGTGCTGCTAGTGTCAGCACACAATCCTTCTGAGGTGATGGAAGCTTTAGCGGTTAGGTTCGGTAGACCTGAACACATCGTTTTACAGGAAGTCAGTACCCTTCGTGCGTTACCAAAGATAAACAATGACGGTAGCGATCTACATAAGTTTGCTTGTCGCGTTCGTAACTCGGCCGAGGTGATGAGGCTTCTTAAACAAAGCTCCTATTTGGAGTCGCCAGAGATTTTTCAGTCTCTTTTGAGTAAACTTACGCCTCTGTTACGGACCCGCTGGGCAGATTACGCATCAAAATACTTTTCACAGCAAGGAGATTGTACCAAGCTGGAGCTCTTGGCCCGCTTTCTAATTCGAGAAGTAGACCTGCAGCTCAAGTTTGGTCTAATCACCGAGCCAATCAACTATGTGAAAAAGGGTGATAAAGTTCACGTAGTACAGGCTGACGATTCTTCTTCTTCAAATCCGCACCCTTCTTCCGCTAAAACTCATAAAAAATTAAATAGCAAGCTCGTTTCTAACGATAACAAATCTTGTTGTTTTTGCAGCGAAAGTCATGACATATGCCAATGTGATACCTTCAAGTCATTGTCTGTCACTGACAGATGGCAATTTGTCAAAGATAAAAAGTTATGCCACAAATGTTTGAAAAGAGGTTCACGTAACTATAAAAATTGTAATATTAACAAAGAGGTTTGTAATGATAAAAAATGCCGCTCCGCACATCATAGGCTTCTACACGTTGCTTACGTAGTAGAAAGCGAGGACGATCACGAAGATTCAGCCTCTCTTACCTGTCCTGAACTTTCGAACGCAGATAAATCTTCCAATGAAGAAGTGACTGAATTTATTGCGCATGCTAATAGTTCCGCCTCCTCCAATAGACCTCTCTTGAAAGTCGTTCCTGTCACGGTGTCAGGTCCGACTGGTAGCGTGAACACCTACGCCCTATTGGACGACGGGTCTACGGCAACTTTTATAGATGCAGACCTCGCGGCGCGAATAGGAGCTAGGGGCCCTGTAGTGGAAACTCATTTGAGATGCGTTGGTGGCTTATCAAAGGACACCCAAGTAGAATATGTTGACTTTAATATCAAAGGCCACCACGTCAGCAAAATACATCGCGTCAATCAAGCACGGTCTCTAAAATCTTTACAATTAGCCAAGCAGTCCGTCTCCCCTCACACTATTAATGATTATCTGTTTCTTTCTGAATTAAAATCTGTTCTTTGTTATGACAATGTCCAACCCAGGGTTGTAATCGGTATTGATAATTGGCATCTCACCATACCTCAAGCCGTACGCAAAGGTTCCAAGTCACAACCAGTCGCTATTAAAACTGCCTTAGGATGGGTATTGTTTGGTTTTAGTAGTAGCAGGACAAGACCTGTAGAACTACTGAATCACCTTTTCGAAGAACATGTTGATAATAATCAAAATCAATTGCTGGAAAATATGATAAAAGAACAATACAAGTTAGACTCGATAGGTATTTCTAAAAAGACACCGCATAGTGCTGACAATCTGCGTGCTGTTCAGATTTTAGACCGTACTGCCAATCGTTTGCCATGTGGTAGGTTTGAAGTAGGTCTTTTGTGGAAATCTGATAGCCTTGTTGTCCCTAATAGCTACCCACTTGCCATGTCCCGTTTCTTAAGTTTAGAAAAGAAAATGTTGCGAGATCCAGTTTATGCTGAGCGCTACAAGTTAAATATTCACGAGATGATTAACAAAGATTATGCTGAAAAGTGTCAAATAGAACATTCTCCTGATTCCGTGTGTTGGTATCTTCCACATTTTGGAGTAGAAAACCCAAATAAACCAGCAAAGCTTCGTGTCGTTCACTATGCTGCTGCGAAAACTCATGGCGTCAGCCTAAATTCATTTTTGTTAACAGGGCCAGATTTATTACAGTCTCTGTATGACATTTTGCTTCGTTTTCGGGAGGGCAAAGTAGCTATGACCGCGGATATAAAGGAAATGTTTCCTAGGTTTAAAATAATAGAACAGGACCAGGACGCGCAAAGGTTTTTGTGGCGAGACAGTCCTGTTGAACCCATTCAAACCTATAGGATGTCTTCCATGATCTTTGGGGCAGTATCTAGTCCATTTACTGCTCTGTATATGAAAAATAAAAATGCACTGGAAGTCAAAGATCAGTTTCCGCAAGCAGCGCATGCTATTGTACATGATACGTATATGGACGACTATATTGGCTCCGTGTCTTCAAGTGACAAAGCAGCTAGTTTGACTGCTGATATAGTAAAAGTTCACGAGCGTACTGGACTTGAAATGCGTGGGTGGGTATCTAATGACCCCTCTGCACTAAAATTTTTATCTAAAAGTCTTATATCTGAGACATTGCGTGAATTAAACGTCAATCTTGCTAATTTTCCTTCAGCTACTCCTTGTACACGAGTTTTAGGGCTATATTGGCATCCAACTACTGATCTTTTAAGTTTTAATACTCCAGGTAAAGGTGAAGAAGCTCTTTTACCTAGCCCACTTACAAAACGCAAAGTACTTTCATTAATAATGAAAGTATTTGACCCGCTGGGTATCCTTGCTCCCGTTGTAATTCGCGGTCGAATTTTATTTCAAAATGCCTGGCGAATGAATCTGGATTGGGACACTCAGTTTCCCTGTTCTAAGATCAAGTCATGGAACGATTGGTTCCAAGATTTGATTTTAACTACACAGCTCAAAATTCCTCGTTGTTACAATCCACGGGGGACGGAGCCCAGTCAAGTGGAACTGCACGTCTTTGCAGACGCAAGCGCACAAGCATATACTGCTGTAGCATACTGGCGTTTTCTTTATTTAAATGGAGATGTGCAGCTCGCGCTCGTATCTAGCAAATCACGGGTCACCCCTTTGAAGCCATGTAGTATTCCTAGATTAGAATTACAAGCTGCATTAATAGCTGCTCGTCTAGCTAGTTCCATCGTAGATGCAGTTAGATTAAAACCTCACAAACGCATTTTTTGGTGCGATTCAATGAACGTTTTGGGTTGGCTTCGAAACGATGCACGTACCTACAAACCTTTCATAGCTCATCGAGTGGGTGAGATAATAGAACTCACTGATGTCCGAGAGTGGCGGTGGGTGCCCACCAGCCTCAACGTCGCTGACGACGCAACCCGTTTAGGTCGAGGTCCTCTTACTCCAGAGTCCCGTTGGATAAAGGGACCTGACTTTTTATTGACCTCAGACTGGCCTGAAGAGCCTGTTATAACAATCGGAACTACTCATGAAACTCATACTCATGTCATCAACATTATATCAAACGATGATCATTCACTATCTGCGGACGCACGACGTTTTAGTTCGTGGTCTCGCCTAATCAGAGCTACTGCTTACGCTCACCGGTATTTATCATTACTGCGAATTCATTCATTACGTAAGAAAAATATTTGTGTCGATTTCAGTCATAAAGTTCAAAACCTCATACTCACTTTTAATTTGCCACCAACCCCAAACGTTAACAGTGACCGCGGCTTTCTGTCATGTACGCTGACTTCTGATGATTTACACTTAGCAATGATTCATGTTTTTCGTAAGAGTCAGATAGATTTATTCTCGGAGGAAATCAGATCCATCCGGAACAATTTACCCGTGTCACGCCGTAGTAGGTTATTTAAATTATCCTTTATTATTGATAGTGAAAATATTATGCGGTTATCTAGCAGAATAGCCGCTGTCAAAGAGGTACCAGAAGCTGTCAAGTCTCCTATTCTGCTTGACGGAAAACATCCTGCTGTCCGACTTCTCGTGCTAGACTACCATCGAAAGGCGGCTCATGCATGCACAAAGATGATCGTAAACGAACTAAGGCAAAAGTATTGGATTTTGAGCCTTAGGAGCACCGTACGTTCGGTAGCCTTCAATTGCCAGTTTTGCAAGGTCCGTCGAAGCGTAGCGTTTCAACCACCCATGGGCGACCTTCCTGCAGCCAGACTCGCTCATCATTGTAGACCATTTTCTTTCGTGGGCTTAGACTATTTTGGTCCCATCACTGTGAAGATTGGGCGAAGAACGGAAAAACGCTGGGTTGGCTTGTTTACTTGCTTAACGGTTCGAGCTATCCACCTGGAAGTTGTCCACTCATTATCATCAGACGCTGCAATAATGGCCCTAAGACGTTTTATAGCTCGACGTGGAACACCAACTGAAATCCACTCTGACAACGGCACATCTTTTGTCGGTGCTAATAGAGAACTCAGAACCCTATATGAGGAAGCTGTCCCAAACTTCGCTGCTAGTGAAATGATCAAGTGGAAATTCATTCCCCCATCAGCACCTTTCATGGGAGGAGCCTGGGAAAGACTCATAAAATCAGTCAAGACAGCTCTAAAAGTGACCCTCGGGAATAATGTAAGGACCCCAACCGATGAGATACTTTTTACCCTTCTATGTGAAGCCGAAGCATTAGTCAATTCTAGACCTTTGACGCACGTCGCGAATGACCCTCAACACCCTGAAGCGCTAACTCCAAATCACTTTCTTCTGGGATACTCTTCAGGACGCCCCATTCCAGCAGAATTAACTGACAGGGATGTCTGCAGCAGAGCAGGATGGAAAAGAGCAGTGCGCATGGCCGACCGTTTTTGGAACAGATGGGTCGTAGAGTACCTGCCTACACTTTCTCCTAGGAGAGCAGTTGGAACAGCCCCATTAGTAGCCATTGGTGACATTGTAGTGGTAGCTGATGGTACATTACCACGAGGATCCTGGCCCAAAGGCCATATTACTGCTACCTATCCGGGTAAAGACGGCGTCACACGGGTGGTAGATATTGCCACTAAGGGAGGCATACTCCGTAGGCCGCTTAAGAAGGTCGTTCCTTTACTTTGAAAGGGGAGCATGTGCATAACGCACCTTCTTGGGTTTTTAGTCTATGTTTTTGATATTATTTTGTCTATTGATTTTTATGTTTTTTTGTATTATCTTTTGTTTGACCAGTTAAGAAAGGAAGTAAAAATTTCTACCATAGTAAAAGCGCCTTTCCTTTAATAATATATTTACAGTCCATTAGCTCCATTAGCCCAATTACAATGGGCCTTCGTGTAACATGTGTAATAATTCTTAATGAATATTAACTTTTATTCTTATAAATCTTAGCAATTGTAATAAGACAGGTTTGAATTGTTAAGAAGATAATTCTCGCACGTATTTATTGGAATCTAACTACCCCTACGTCATCTGTGCTTGACTGTATAAAAAGATAAGTAGGTCATAGATAAAGGAGAAATTAATGGTTTAGGCACACGGTTACCAGGAACACTACTAAATTCCATATTCATTTAATCCTTAGTTTATGCGGGATCGCGACACATTCCTTCCGCAAACTTCAATTTCATCATTTAAAACATCTTTCAATCTGCCTAGCCTTTTCCCAACTATGTAGGGGTCGGCTTCGAGTCTTACTAGATGCTGCCGAATACCAGTATTTTACATGGAGTGACTGCTAAGTATTTAAGCTCCACAACCCAGTTACTGGGTAAAAAACACAATACCCCTTGGACTGGTTGACTCGGTAGACTTTCGGACTTCTGACTACCCGTAACGACTATCAAAGATCTACTTACAAATGACATGAGCCGGGTCGTGCTTACCGAGGCACGGAGAGTCTCGATATGATATGGACCACAGAACATATAAAGGAGGTTATGTTCTGTGATATGGACCTATCCACGAACCGATCACGGAAAACATAGCTTAACCTTCGATCGATTTAGCCACGTGCTCTCCCAAATCGACCAAGCATGTTCTGAATCGCGTATCTCTCAGATACGCGATTCAGAACATGCTTGGTCGATTATAAACATAAATCATTCGTACGTAGAAAAATATGATATCAATCTGCCTAGCCTTTTCCCAACTATGTTGGGGTCGGCTTCCAGTCTAACCGGATGCAGCTGAATACCAGTATTTTACATGGAGCGACTGCCTATCTGACCTCCACAACCCAGTTACTGGATAATACGATACCCCTTGGTAAGACTGGTTGTCAGACTTTCGGGCTTCTGACGACCCGTAACGACTGTCAAAGATCCATGAATTACAGCCGGGACCAACGGCTTAACGTGCTTTCCGAGGCACGGAGGAATCTCGGTATGTAAAGATGGTCACCCATCCACTGACCAACCCCGGCAAGCGTAGCTTAACCTGACGGATCGACCCGTGCGGCTGTTAATACTTTGCCACAAGCTCCTCCTACAAAAATATGATATAATACTTACCTAGAATTCAAAGTAAAAACATCGTTGAAGCAACAGCTTTCTTCGATAAACTGTCTTTATGTATTCATTCACAAAGAAAGGCGTACAACAAATAACAAGTCAAAAAAGCGGCCAAGTGTGAGTCGGACTCGCACACGAAGGATTCCGTTCCGTACCATTTTACAATGCATATTACGAGAGCGTAGCAGTATCGCGCCTCCCGCGCTCTTTCCGCCGCCCCGATGACGCCCGGTCCCTTCCCGTCTCAGACCTCATACCGCTAAAGAGACCTATAAATCAGAATAATCAGAATCAGAGAATTGTAATCTACTGCGCAAGTCAAACTACGTGGTGTGTCAAGTCTCATATTATGTGCACGCAATGTACATCGCTTTCATGGGGCACTGCCCTGTGACAGATGGACGAACGGACAGCGGAGCCTTAGTAATAGGGTCCCGTTGGCACCCATTGGGTACGGAACCCTAAAAATCTATAGATTTGAATATTTTGGGGAAAGCGACTCTTGAATGTTTCATGGGATGGTCGCCATTTTATATTGCTCCTACTTTGCGAACAATATCGATAGCGCCGAAAAAAAGGTACAAACAAAATGGATAAAAAGCAATCGTTGAAATTCAATGACTTTTGCGAACTTTCAAAACAATTTTTGTCGACTTCAAACGATTGCTGCGGTACTTATTTCCAGATTTTCGAGAATGCTTTTGGTTACTAATGATTTCTTTTTACTTTTAGCAGTTTTAGGGTTCCGTACCTCAAAAGGAAAAACGGAACCCAAGGATCACTTCGTTGTCCGTCTGTCTATATGTCTGTCCGTCTGCCAGTCTGTCAAGATCCTTTTTCTCAGGACGCCGTGGAGAACGAAAAAAAATGTCCATTTGTACGGCACATTTTGATACTTACTCGAAAATAAATCAAAACGGTTGATCTAGAATCATGAATTTGGCAAGAAGCAAGGTCTCACAGCACAAATAAAGGAAAATGTCCAAAAATCGTTAAAAGTACAACTTTTCGGACATACTTGTGATTTATCAATTAAAAAAATACTTTTTCCGCGATTACAAACTTACATTCTACTCATTTGGAGAATTTACCGTGACGCAATCAATGTATGGGGAGCATGTTATTCAAGTTTTTGGGATAAATTCTGTTCTACTACGGAACCCTTCATTGTGCGTGGTCCGACATGCACTCAGGCGGTTTGTTCTCTTGGGTATTTTATTTTTATGGTGTAACAAAAGTTTGAATCGAAAAAATCATCAGAACCATTAGCTTTTAAGAACTTATTTTGTTCAGGTAAAAGTACAACTGTGGTCATTAAAATACTTCAGTTGGTATTATGGAAAAGCTGACCAAAAACAATTCTCTTTTATATTCTCTAAAAGTCAGTTATAGGTATCTGACTTTTAGTTATTCTTATTAATATTTATAACTTAGCATAAATAAATAGTGATGCTTTTTGAAAAAACCTGACAAATTTTGATAGGTAAATGAATCCGCAGACTTTTGTTACTGTAATTACCAAACAGATAATTTAGGTATAGTATCAAACTCAATTATGCAGGTAATACCTACTTGGAAGTTGTCAATTTAGCAAAGTGCAGACAGGCGCAATGCGACTCCGGTAGAAGCATTTTAATGAAGTTTTCACAGAAATTGTTCCACCAGAGTCGCGTCACGCCGTCGCTTCGCGTCTGTCTGCGGAAGCCTTAACTATGGTTGATATACTTATACCAAATATTCGCATGTACTACCAAATTCTCTCTTTATTTCGAGGTAATATTCTTTGCCCATCAGATCGTGATCTGATATTCTCACTTAACAAAACATAAAAAATAAACCTTGTCTATTGCACAGAATACACGCTTGACTTATAACCGTTATTAATTGCAGAGTGAGTTATTAACGCACCAGTTACTGCTCAGCCAGTCAATTAATTTATCTAAAGGATGCTCCACAACAGCTTCCTGTCGCCTTCAGCCACTGCAAACAACAAAGTATACCTAAACTTACTGATCCGAAATCCTTAACTGATATTAAAAATGCGAAAGTAAGTTTGGTTGGTTGTTTTTTTGTTACCTTTTCACGCCTAAACCACTGAACGGATCATCCTAAAGTGTTGTATAGACTTTGTCAGGTGTATAGAAACGGACATAGGGCAAAGGGTACTTTCCATCCCAAAAAAAAACACCGTTCACGAGGAAAACAACAAATAAGGTCTTATGATAATAGTTCGCGCGTTGAATTATATTATTACAATCAAAGTACAACGCGAATTGACTGTCAAATTCTAAATGAACGCGATCGAAGCCGCGGGAAAAGGCTAGTAGGTAATAAATATTCACTTTACTCAATTTATTGTAGCAATTAATATTAATATGAATGATTTGCAAGCAGGTCAACATCATAAAACTCAATAAAATGACAGCATTATAAATTTGTGTGTATGTACACTTGTGTTAATTATCCAGTGTTGGTAATTTGTTGATATTTATTCATTGGATTTATAAGTAAATGAAGTAGGTACTTAAGCTTTAGTTGAGTTCGTTTGCAATTATACCGCGTCGCCATCGTTTCTCTCCAGCACAAATTCAACAGCAATGTTTAGTGCTATCTACAATTTGTTTGTACAATTAGCTATGTTGTTGACCAAGCCGCTTACTTGGCAGCAAACAGAGGCTCTACTTTGCATTGAAAATAAGATAAAAACTAAAGCTACAGCAGCACGCAGCTATCGTTTGCGTAAACTTTAACGACGCGACGGAGGCAAAGTTTCAAGTAGGGTTGAACACCTTACCAAGCGATACCTGCTCCAATTAATTTGTTTATCTAATTCACGATGTTTTCTAATATGTAGTTAACTCGGGGTAAATAAAAAAGATGATTATTTTAACATGGGTTTCGGGCCTTAGAACACCTCTGCCGCGAAACTATAGCAGCGTAGGTAACCGCAGTAGTTCAATTCAACTGACTCGCATGATGTTCCCCTACTCGAGAAGCGGAACATCAGTGAACCATACGGTTTCGCGGTTCCGCGGCGGAGGTGTGTGAATTTTTTTTTCGCGATTTCTGGTTTGGTCCCGTAGTAAAAGTTGTTCATAATGATGAGGACAATGAACCTTTAAGAGGAAAACAACCATTAAAATTTCACCCTAAAAATTTTATCGATTAAATTTTATATTTTCTGCAAAATTATGATCGTTTGCAATGTTTTGCAACCTAAGATAACATATTTAGAAAAACTTAGGTATATAATTTTTAAGTTTTTAATAGGTTAGGTTTTTAGTGCAAGAGAATAATAAATTAAATGATGAGTAGGTTAGGTTTTGCCATAAAGTCAACATAACAGCTAAATGTTTGTATGTCCCACTACCACTACTAAGGTTACATAAGTTCTACAGGAATAAAATCCACAACATTTCCATTAATGCACTCCAATAATGTAAATTCAAAAACCACATCGGGGCTCCGTAACCGTCGCAAACACTTTGGACGGCCACAGCATTCACAGTTTGTATTATTTCCTGGCTAATTTATGCTTCTACATTTACATACGTGCGCCCCTCTGAAGGCTGGCGTATATTCACCTGAATAGGTTTATCTTTGACGGCAGTTTACTAGGGAATCGGGCGGTAGAACTTCCCTTTAGCCACCTTTATGCAATTGACAATTATTCAATTAATGACCCGAAGCAATAATAATTAAGGTGTCAAACACAAACTCACTGCGTAAAAAGTGTATTAGTATTTTTGTTTAAACAAGATTTTATTAATCTGGATATCATCTAGGACCAGAGTCCTTGTCGAGAGGAATCAAACGAGCCCAAACTCGATAGGGTTGCGTCGTTTCATTACTGAGTTCCTGTGGCCACCTTCGGGCTCCATTATCAGATCAACTCGATGGTACCAAAATATTGCATTGTCACCAACTTTACATACGTATACCAAATTTCAACTCAATTGAACACCGGGAAGTGAGTCAAATTTAATTTGCAATTTTTTTACATAGGTACGAATATTGCAAGTGAAATAAAAGCTTGTAATAAGCCCAAAATACTACTCTAAATAGCGAAGATAATTTACATTAATGATATCCAGAATTTTACCTAAAAAGTTGTTCCATTTGTATTTTCATGAATCTCAGAAGTCTAAATAAAAAATACATTATTTAGCTACACGTAAGTCCAAAAGTTTCATACATAAACAATTGTCAACAATCTAATGATTCCCGAAAAGTCGCAATCAACTTTGAACAGGAGTTTTCAATTAATTCAAAGAGTACAAATACGAAAATCCTTTTCGCATTCCTAATTACGTGCAAAACAAGATGGCCGAAAATAAAATAGCAGAGCAAGCGCTTTTTGGCGGTAGCAATAGCAAATACCCCAGAAAATATAGCTTGCAACGATTTAACAAAGCCATTTTCCTGAAACATTATCGCATTACTCAAAATATCTCCACCAGAAATGGCGTATCTTGTCCTTATTCCGTTCAAAATACCCCTCTATTTTCTATAAAAGATCATGCAGAACAATAAATAAAATATTTCACGAAAGCAGTGGTGGTTAAAATTGGATGTTTCTTGGAAGAAAGTCCCTTCGCAGGGTGGCGGAATTCAATAATATTGTCAATAAAGAATGTCTTCGAACCTATAGGACCTAAAGGCGAAAAGGCTGAAAGTTCCTTATAAAAATACTTTGTTACGTCTTTTTCATGGGGGACGGAAGTCAGAACGTGCTTATTCCGTCCGTGCAAGCACATGTTAGCTAATTAATTAATTATCTCTTTGTAAGCTTTTGTTTTGTTGCAATGGAATTCATTAGGGCTTTATCAGATACGTTCTTTGTGTTAGAATTTTCAATGTAGCCCCACACTATCTTTAAGTTTTTTTAATTTTAGATTAATAAATCACTATCACTACATAGTATAAAACAAAGTCGCTTCCCGCTGTCTGTCTGTCCCTATGTATGCTTAGATGTTTAAAACTACGCAACGGATTTTGATGCGGTTTTTTTTAATAGATAGAGTGATTCAAGAGGAAGGTTTATAAGTATAATAAACGCGGGTGAAGCCGCGGGCAAAAGCTAGTATAAAATAAATTTGGACTAGGTACATACTTAAATCTAATTAGATAAATAACATTGTGTCTAAAGAGAATTGATGATAGATATAGACTTACATACAAACATGTAAAGAGATTTTAGAGAGACATTTAAGGCATTTGCCCTATAACAAGCACCATTCCAAAATCTAAAACATGATGAAACCAAAGCATCTTGTTATGGTATAACAATCACTACTTCTATCTCCATCAAATAATGGGCGTACCATAAAATCCATTACACAATTTCTGATCCAATCTGTAACATTGTTATCTGGTAATTCACAGCAGGATTGCATCTCGTCCGTCCATCGTTGGAACACACTCGATATCCGAAACAATGGTCTGTAACCTCGAGAACAATGTCAGCGGCGTAACAATCATGTACCTACTATTAAATAATAAACATTCTAATTAGCGACTCTCAAGGACGTCTGAAAGGGAGATTAGAGAGATAGTGTGTACCTTTAATTTATTATATGTACGGAGTGGTCTGCATCAATTGGGTACTTAATGTCAAATTTCCATCTTTTCATATCATCTGAAACTCAAAATGTCTTATTCCCCAAAATGCCTGAAATCTAAAATGCCTGAATGTTTATTATGTCTGATAAAGAAAATGACAATCGATGTACAGTCGTATACAATGTATACCTACATACTTAATTTAATAATGGTGTGCGGTTGACGGATAGTTGAAGTAAAAACTTGCAAAGTAAAACATAAAATTTCACTGACCAAAAATAATACTTATTTAAATAATCTATAACGTTTTCATAATAAAATAACATTTTCCAAAAAAGAAATTGGAGTAATATAGCTTAGGCCTTAGCTCCCGCAGTTGTTTTTAGGGTTCCGTACCTAAATGGTAAAAAGGAACCCTTATGGTGTGACTCAGTCTGTCTGTCTGTCACAGCTGGATATCTCAAGAACTACTAATGCTATCAACTTGAAAGGAACAGTTTTAGATGACGTTTGCCCAACTATTTTTCAAATAAGAAAAGAAACAAAAATATATATGTTTTTTTTGCAAAGGGGGTCTTAAAAAATCGAAGTGGAGCTACTAGGGCATTTGGGGTATCATATAAAATAGCGTTGTTTGCAAATTCTCAAACATTTTTTTTCTTTTTTTTAGGCAGCATAGTTTTTGAGTTTTGATGAAAAATGTTAAAAAGAAAGTTTGCATAGAGAAAAATCTGAAATTATTTTTTAAGATAGAAGTTTATGTATAGATTAAAGGAAAAATAAAACGATGTCCCTAAACAGCACACTTTTTCAGAAATCGGAACGGAAGCTTCGGTGCGCGAGTCCGACTCGCTCTTGACCGGTTTTTTATTTTATTTTCAAGTGGCCAGAATGATATATGAACATTAGTCGTACAAGGATAACAAGAAGTATTAGGAAACTACATGACACTGAACAGAATCGCACAATACAATTTTGTCATCGAATGTATGAAACATCAAAGGTATTCAGTGATTCAGTCATTAGTAAAAAGAGCCGATACGAATTTCAGGCATTTTGGGCCATAAGACATTTTGAGTTTCAGATGATATGAAAAGATGGAAATTTGACATTAAGTCCAAACCCCCCGGACCGAAAATTTTAATACCACTGGGGTACCCAATTGATGCAGCCCCGAGATTTAACGTACATTGTAGTCCGTTTTTCATTGTACTACATTGCCACACACGGATGCAACACTTCGTATAATTTTGGTTGAAGTTCACTTAAGGTAAGTTCAATTAACCATAAAAAATACCTATACAGGGTGTATCAGAAAGGTGTGGTCAAAGGGTATGGCACAAAACTTGAAACTAAAAAAAGAAAGAAAGAAAAAGAAAATAAAAACTTAATACTAAAAACTAAACTTGAAACTAAAAATGTCGCCTGCTTAAGAAGTCCATGGGACCAACATCGAAATCTGTCTCTCTCTTCTGGAGTCTTTATTTTGCCTTTCAAGTTATACCTACCTATGTTCTAAACTTCTAGCTCTAGCCACATCCCCCTTTACCTACCCAGCATTCCTCTTGGGAACTACATACCAATATAAAAATGGTCTTGTGAACCTTTTCTCTTTTAATAATTTTCTTGCCAATTTGGTAAATATTTCTCTACATATTCCGACCAATTTTGAACGAAACCGTAAAAAGCTTTCTCTTGGGACAGTAACTAATATAGCTAGCTTGAGAAAATTCTCTGTTATACCAACATCTCGTACATACGCAGGAAAAATTGTCTAAACATTTTTGAATTGTTTTTAAATGTCTACAGGGATTCTGTTAACATAAAATTTTCACTTTTACGTGTTTGGACTTTATACATATTTTATTTTTGTGTTGAATAAAACAACAATAACAATTGTGTAGTTCCAGAATGCTACAGTTATCCTACTATAATATTATAAATGTGAAAGTTGTATGTTTGGATGTTTGTTACTCAATCACGCAAAAACGGCTGAACGGATTTGGATGAAATTTGGTATTCAGATGGTTTATAACCTGGATTAAGACATAGGATACTTTTCATCCCGGTAAAAGGTTCCCATGGCATAATTTCCGACATCCACGCGGGCCAAGCCGCGGGCAACGGCTAGGACTATGTTTATAATCTCACTAGCTTTTGCCCGCGGCTTCGCCCGCGTGGATGTCGGAAAATATCCCATGGGAACGTTCATGTGGAAAACATAGGGCCATCCGATATAACGGGGTGTCCTGCGTGAGCGAAGAATACGACGCGACGCTGCGAACGCGACGAACGCGATCAACTCAACCAACGGCATACCCTGCTTGTGGCCGATGTGGCAGTCCGCGGCGAGACGCGACGCAACGCGTGGCAACGCGTACTTGTTTTGAGGGCGACCAGACGCCACACCACGAACTACGAAATGGTTGATTCAGAAGCGTTGATCGCCGCAGTGCTAGAGCAAAAATTGTTGTGGGACAAAAAACATAAACGATATTTTACGATATTTTTTTAAAAGTCTGTACTTTAAATATGAACTTTCGAGCAAAATTGTACTGTACTTCTCCATGATTCGAGAAATAATGGCCAAAATCACGTAGGACATTTGTCGCGTGTAGCATTGCGTCGCATTACGTCGCGTCGTGTTGCGTTGCGTCGCGTCGTATTCGCCGCTCACGCAGGACACCGCGTAACTGTGCAAACTCAAATCGCTACTATATATCGTTACCATGTACAGTAGGCATAAAGCTACCAGTCGGCATGATTTCTTTCGACATCTTCAACAGTCGTCGTCATATTTACACAAAACCATAATGAATTACACTGAATCACTCCGTTCATTGGAGAAAACCGTATGAAAATCCGCTACTTTTTGACAGTATCGCATTCAAACAGACAGACTTACGTGGCGGGGGGAGCTTGCTAATTACTCTATTTTACCCCCCTTAAGAAATACTGAGTTTTCCATACAAACTTTCATCCCCTATATCACCCCCTGTAGGATTATTTTTTAAGACAAAAAGTAGCCTCTATGTCCTTTCCCAGGATGCTATATAAAGCCTTGCAAAATTTTATCGAAATCCATGCAGTTTTGTAAATTTTAAAATCAACCCCTTTTTTACTATATTTTACGCCCTTAGGGGATGATTTTTCAAAAACGCTGAACCGCATATTTCTTTATTTCCTATCAAAAGCATACATTTTAATTTTCACATCCCTAACTTAAGAAATACTGAGTTTCCCATACAAACTTTCATCCCCTATATCACCCCCTGTAGTATTCTTTTTGAAAAAAAAAGTAGCCTATGTCCGTCCTCAGGATACCATCTATAGCCTTGCCAAATTTTATCGAAACCCGTTCAGTGGTTCAGGCGTGAAAAGGTAACAGACAGACAGACAGACAGACAGAGTTACTTTCGAATTTATAATATTAGTATGGATTTTATTTGAACCTCTCGCTTCATGTACTCCGCTTTTTACTCGCCTGCGGCAGAGGGTTATGTGTTTGACCTGTACGTATGTATGTCCGTTCCTTGTCTCCTCATAGGTAACTACTCAACGACTCAACCGTTTTTGATGAATGATATGTCGTTAGATTCGCCTTTATTTCGCAAGTGTATTATTTATACTATATTAATATAATAAAAAAATTAAATTACGGATTTTTTAGTCCGGTTACAGTTTTGTAAACTTAATTCGTGTTCTTGTTCAATATTTCAGTGCAGATCAAAAAGACGAAGCTATTTCCGACTAAAATGAACTCAATGCACTCTAATATCTGTGTCGGACACTTGTGTCAGTATCAAAATAGAAGCCATAAGTGAACCTACTCGATGTTCGCCTGCATTGCTATATCTAGAACTTTGTCGAACTTCTTGCAGAAGAGGTTTTATTTTTAACCTGACCTTTTTGGTTAATAAGAAGTCTATGCTCTGTGCAGCTGTAGGTTTTTGTTAGGACTGGAACTAGATCCTAACCTAGTTGATTTAAGACAAAGTACATTTTAATGATACCTAAGTAGCCTTTGCCCGCGGCTTTGCCCGCGTGTATGTCGGAAAAGATCATAAATCCGTTCAGCCGTTTTTGCGACAATCCGGAACATAGATACATCCAGATATAATAATAATAATATATCATTTATTTCGGGTAACTATGACCCATAACATAAATACCTTCCAGACTATCATACATATTTATAAAAACCACAAAAATAAACTATTTAATACGAAGACGCAGACAATAGTTACTATTTTATTATAAAGGGTTATTGGTAAACACCAGCAACCTCTTAAGGGGTCATTGTACTCATCATTATGAACAACTTTTACTATGTGACAACATCCTAAAATCACGAAAAAAAATCTGCTGTTCAGTACATTTTTATATAGGTACATCAAACTCGTCAAAATGTAGGGAACAGCAGATTTTTTTTCGCGATTTCAGGTTTGGTTCCGTAGTAAAAGTTGTTCATAATTATGTACAATGACCCCTTAAGAGGTTGCTGGTGTTTTACCAATAACCGTGTATAATAAAATAGCAACTTGCTCTGAAACTGGACTTAAATGTAATATATCTGGAAGCCGGTAGTAATGAGAAACAATTTTTTCTACTAGAGTCCAGTTAGGGTAGGACAGTGGGGTAGAGTTAGAGTGTGATTAACTACACTGACTTATTATTATTGGTATTTATTGGAATCTTCTCACACGTACAAGCACCTTAAAAGAGCACTGAATTCTTACTTACTCCAGACAATATAAAAAAAACGTGGCTGCAAAAAATCAAGATATTTACTTGTTATCTAAACCGCATGGAGATTGGAGCATACAAAAAGCTTACATCATTAATAGCCGCATGACTCATGTTTGTTTCAATAGAGACACTTGGGTAACCACAACGAACTAATGAACTTGAACCTATAAGTGGCGCTTGACTGGAATATCCTTCACTAAAGATACTCATGCAGGGAACGTAACTTACCGGGTGGAAAGGGTACACTCAGAAAAAAAACAGCCAACAAAGTCACAATAAAAGCTTTGTTGGAAATTTCTTGTCGCAGTAACTAAACGTATTGCCACCACCACAAAAGTAACTTGTTCGCATTAGCAACTTTTTTATTGTTCGACGTTTATTGATCTAGGAACAATTTTAACTTTGTCTCCTCATCAAAATTTAAAAAAAAATTGCTACAGTGACAATGAAACATTGTAGATGTATTAAAGTATAAATTGTTAGTATGAAACGCTGTTTTCTTAACAAATTAACTATAGCTGTAGTGTTCAAATACCTTTTGTCAAGTGAACAACGCAATTATTTAGCAAGAAAAAGTTGTCAAGATGGCAACGTTACGTTTAATGTGGTAACAATGGAAAGCGCGCGCGGGGAACGCGGGGAAGGGAGTGGGCACAGCACTGCGCGGCCGCCGGGCGGTGGCCAGCCATTTCTTTTATTGCGTCGGCGTCGCGGGCGTGTCGTGCGGATTTTTTAGGAATATTGTAGTGTGATGGAGTAGACTAGTTATCGCCAACAGTGTATTATTTAAAAACCACGCGGTAAGCCAACAATTTTGTCTGTTTGTGTGCATGGTTGTGTTGTGGTCAGTGGCACAGAAAACTTGTGAAACGCTAAGTTGTGGTGCAAAAGTTCGTTATTCTCTCCCCACTGTCGTGGTAAATTCCTGGAGCTGGAGACGCTGAGCGCCCCTTGCGAGCGCATCTTTGCGTCGAGCGGGCGCCGCGCGAACCTGGACCACTGGTTACGTGGCGCTGGCTGGCGCCATGATGCACGCCGAGCACCCGCGCACGCCACGCGCCGTCCTGCACATGGAGAACTACTACCGGTTGCACGACCGCCTTGCTATCGGCGCTGCGCGTGCTACTGGAGGCGCTGCAACGCGAGTGCCGGGCGCGCGACTCGGACGCGCTGCGCGCCTACGTCACGCAAAACTTCGGCCGCCCGCTCCAGAAGGTCACGTTGTTCTTCGAGGACGTGCGTATCGGAGGCGGTGGTGCAGGGCGTGCGTGAGTACGAGGTGTGCTACCGCGCTGGATTCAGCAAGCACGAGCTGCGCCGCGTGCTGGCCATGTACCCCGCGCAGGAAGTGTGCAAGTTGTAAATCGATGTATTCTAACTTTGATAGATATTTACTGACTGTTGATTTATATTTTTCGGCGTACTTGGATTGTTATTTTTATATTCCTTTTTCTTTTATGTTGATATTGTGCTGACTAAAACACTAGATTTGACTATAACAACTAGCTGATTTAATTGATTCGAATCCTGTTATTTGAAGCGAGTTTTCAATAACTTAATTTGTTAATTATAAGTTATTTTATAAAACTTTACATGTACAGTCAGCTTCACGATACAGTCAGGATCACATCGTGAAGCTGACTGTACACAAACATAACAATGGCGCTCAATCTTGGATAATAATAAGATTATGTGCACTATTAACTTATTAAAGTTTGCTCAGTTAAAGTTAAAGGCCATTCCAAAGTTCCCCACGGTAAAGTAGGATTTTAAAAATATTTTTAATTTTTTGACTATTTTTATTTTTTTGTTGTTTTTTTGTTAAAGCAGTGTAAATATTTTTTCTTTTAAGAATCTATGTACAACTATCTATACTTCATTTATTTATGAGAAATTTTTATGAGGTACCAATTAAATGTTTAAAAATTATTATGGATTTTTTTTAATGTAAATTACACTTATTTCATTTTGGTACCCTAGCAAAGATAGTTAGTCTCTCTCAATTTTTTGTTGCTTAGGTATAGTCTAGCGATAATTAAGGCGCATGTGACTCTTGAAAATGAACTAATTTTTATGTAACCAAATTTGAAATGTGAAAAAATAACAGCTATTTCAAAAAGACTGACTACATATCTACCAAATTAATGAAACAGCTGCTTTTTTTTAACAAAATCAGATTTGATTCCATTTAGTAAAATTAGTTCATTTTCAAGAGTCACATGCTCCTTAATTATCGCTAGACTATACCTAAGCAACAAAATTTGAGAGAGACAAACTATCTTTGTTAGGCTAGCAAAGACAGACTTTGTTAGAGCAACAAAGTGACAGTTAACACTATGACAAAGCTACTTTGCTGTAAAAGCAAAATAAGAGCAGTTAATTTGGCAAAATAAAGTTGTTAAATTAACAACGCATAATGTTACTACAACAAAGTAACAGTTAATGTAATTAGTTCCACTGACAATTTTACATTGTTGTAGTATCAAGGCATGCTGTTATTAAAAACGTTGTTGTGCAGACAACTTACCGCGTAACAATAAAAACGTTGTCTTACTGACTATGCTCTATGGTGGTCTCCCTACTAACAAAGTTTTTTTGTCCCCCCAACAATATTTTTTTCTCAGTGTACAGTCACGTAAAATACCAGTTTTAGCAACCAGATGTTTTGTATTCTGTTCCTGTCTGTACCCTAATAGTAACATTGCGGCTGACTGATGACAGACGGAATGCCTTCGACGTATGCAAGGTCCAGATGAAAACCTACGTCAGGCACTAGTTAGCTGGCATTTATGCTGAATTGGTCTTATTTGGCGCAACCGTGAGGCATCATCATCATTTCAACCGAAAGACGTCCACTGCTGGACATAGGTCTCCTTCAAGCACCGCCACCACTTCGATCGGTTCTGTGCTTCCCGCATCCAGCGTATTCCTGCGACCTTTACAAGGTCATCGGTTTAACTTGTGGGAGGCCTTCCAACGTTACGGTCTTCTTCCGGTACGCATTTCCGGTTGTGAGGCACACAAATACTATTTTAATATTTTACTGTTTTTTTTTTGGGTGTGAATATTGTTTGCCTTAACCTTAATTGATTTGTAAATATCCAGTCTTTCTTTCTTTCTTGAAAATTTGGAGTTAAAATTGTTTAATTTACCTGAAAAACGTTTGTGCAAACCATTCCCATACAGTCAGTCTAAATTTTCTGTCATCATCATCATCATTAACATCATTGGCAGCTTGCTCTACCCACTACTGACGATAGGGAAACCTCTTTTATGTCATGCTTCCCTGGTATTTGTCAGGAATAACTTTTTACTCTTTAGGGTTCCGTACCAAAATGGTCTCTCACAGCTGGATATCTCAAGAACTACTAATGCTATCAACTTGAAATTTGGAATGGTTTTAGATGACATTTACCCAACTATTTTTCAAATAAGAAGAAAGTCAAAATATATATTTTTTTTTTGTAAAAGGGGACTGAAAGGGGGTCTCAAAAATTCAAAGTGGGGCTACTAGGTCATGTGGGGTATCATATGAAAGAACGCTGTTTGCACATTATCAAACAAGTTTTTATTTTTTTTTAGGTCGCATAGTTTTCGACTTTTGATGAAAAATGTAAAAAAAAATACCGTTCCCGCCCTTATCTCCGAAGTTTGCAAAGAGAAAAATCTGAAATTATTCTATGTAATAGAAGTTTATGTAAAGATTACAGGAAAAATAAAACGATGTCTCTAAATAGCACACTTTTTCAGAAATCGGAACGGAACCCTCGGTGCGCGAGTCCGACTCGCTCTTGACTGGTTTTTTTTATGAGGAATAACTTTGCTAACCAAAAACTACATTTCGGTATTACATTTTCGAAACATACAAAGTTAGTCTATGGTTACAAAATAATGGAGCGTCTAGTTCTAATCAGAAGTATCAACTGTGTAATTAATTAAAAACAATACAACATTCATCTGCACGTTTTCCTAAACAATATTATTATGCAGCTGCTAGTAAATCGTGATTTTAGATAATATCGACTCTATTGTTATTGTATGTTTAAAAGCGTAATAGACAACTTTATCGTAAGGTCGATCGTAAGTTCATATTTGCAATTAATCATGTAGTAAAAACCAGTGTATCAACGAAAAATAAAAATATCGGATGCATAACAAATGATACTACAGATAGCGCGCGAGTTAAATGCAGAGCTTAGGAATGCGGTAGTGCTGTGACCTAATTATAATTACAATACACTGCAGGCGCGTGAGGTGGGGCGTGCGGATAGCGGGGGGAGATGCTCCCGCTCTTTACCTCAGACCCCGACTGCATTCAACTCGCGCGCTATCTGTACATAAATTGACGTATCCCACTTTGTGTTAAATGTCACATACTTTATAAATCATTCCATTTGGATAAGTCGGTACGTAAACTCCTATACTGCCTAAAACCAGACCCTCCCAAAGCAGAAGCTAAAATAATTTGTATTTGTTTATGAGCTATCATAAACATGATAGCTCATAAACAAATACAAATTATTTCTATTTAAAAGACCATCAGTCCACGCCATGCTTGAAAGATAGATAATTAATCACAGTTAATTATAAGCATACAGGACTAGCATAAACCCATAAAAGAGTACTTAATCTGTGTAAGACAAAATTAAACTACAGAAAGTAGGAAAAAAATAAAGCGCCATATAGATTTGAACCACGATTACACTCTTCTAAAAGCCAATTTTCCCCACCAATGTTAGCCTGATTAAATTTGTTGTATGTTATACTTATTAGGTGTGTACCTATGTACAAAAAGTTATGGTTTGTACTCTTTACTCTATTCTTGTCATCTTTTATTCCTTGTTCTTTTTTAAAGCTGTTCGGTTCTATTATATTAAATTCATTTCTTCTAACATTATTCTTTTAATAAGTTTATTCCTCCAACAAAATTACTGTTTAATTTCTTAGCTAGTTTCATTTCAAGTAAAATATACGTGTAGTTACGTGGTTTTATTGTAATATACGAGTAGTTACGTGGTTTTATAATAATTAAGAGGAACGACTGTCGTGAATTCTGAACGAACTCATTTTCTCCTGAATTCAGCGCCCGTGTGTGGTAAAGGACGTGTTGGTTAATTTATCACAGACTCGAAATAATATATGCTTTTCTGGAATGTTTTATTATGTAACTATGTAAGTAGGAAAGTACCTACCTATTATTTAAGAATGATACCTAATACCTAATAAGGTATCGTATTTTTATACAATGCCATCAAATTATAGTAACGATAATCAACGTTGAGGGAAACATTTTTGTGAGAAACGATGATAAGGTTACTCGTATAATAAAAGACGATCTAATGTTCTGTTTATAGAGATGCATCGATATCTACGCCTTTTTGCCAATACGATACCGATACCGATACTTTTATAAAAATAACGGCGATACCGATATCGATACCGTTAAGCTTATTGAATTTAAATTAAAGTAAAATAAATAAAACAATACTTATTTGGGTTATTTGTTTTAAATTAAGTACTTATAAAAAATACAAACTTACCTACTATGAGATTATTAGTTATTTAAATTAATAATTAAGGTTAAAGTGTTAGTAGGTAATTAAAATTAACAATAATAACATTTTTATTTAAATACTAAAGTATTCTAAAGTTTTGAAGTTTTGCGGAGATAGGCGATTTCGCAAGTTTATTTGAATGAGACCTGCGCGGGTGGAAAACAATTTCTCAGATGTGACAGAACTCATTTGGAAACTAAAGTAACTCACCACCATATACCTACCCACCATTTCTGCACCATTTTTTTCAAGTTTGCAATAAAATTTGAAAAGTATCGTTGTACTGGCAATAAAAATATCGGCGATGCCGATATATCGGCAAACCCGAAGTATCGCCGATATACCAGCATCGATATCGGTATCGGGTGCACATTATTTTCTATTGTAAAACGGCTTTTTGTGTTGGTTTCGCGGCGTTTTTAGGGTTCCGTACCAAAATGGTAAAAAAGGAACCCTTATGGTGTGACTCAGTCTGTCTGTCTGTCTGTCTGTCTGTCACAGCTGGATATCTCAAGAACTACTAATGCTATCAACTTGAAATTTAGAATAGTTTTAGATGACGTTGACCCAACTATTTTGCAAATAAGAATGAAATAAAATTTTTATATTTTTTTTGCAACTGGGACTGAAAGGGGGTCTTAAAAATTTAAAGTGGGGCTACTACGGCATGTGGGGTATCATATGAAAGAGCGCTGTTTGCACATTCTCAAACTATTTTTTATTTTTTTTTAGGCCGCATAGTTTTCGACTTTTTGATGGAAAATGTAAAAAAAAATACCGTTCCCCCCCCCCCCCCCCTTATCTCCGAAGTTTGCAAAGCGAAAAATCTGAAATTATTCTATGTGATAGAAGTTTATGTAAAGATGAAACAGGAAAAATAAAACGATGTCTCAAAATAGCACACTTTTTCAGAAATCGGAACGGAACCCTCGGTGCGCGAGTCCGACTCGCTCTGACCGTTTTTTTGTTATTAGTATTCAGCTGTCAACATGTTCGTAAATGGCTTCAGCAATTAGACATGCACTTACTTCTATAAAAAGTTCAAGCAATTAATATTGTATGATCAATAAATAATAATAGCTAATCGAAGCTGTTTATAGTCGATGTCAAGTATTCAGATACAATAACATACCTACCTTGATTTATTAAAGGCGATTGTATGCTAATATTCAGACTTACATCTAATGTTCTAGTAAAATTATACCAATTAATTCATACATTGAAATAGAATTCGCATTAAAAGACAAACTCATTGTCAAGCTTATCTGGAATTTATTCGTCACAATCATGTCAGTGTCACTGGGAATAACAGATATACATAACTAAGTAAATAAGTGTTAAGTTTTATTTACTTATAAAGAAAAAGTATACGTTCACTGTCTGTTTCCGCGTGGTTTTGTTAAGAAACGGTGAGCAAAGAGACGAATATAAGGATGTAGAGACCACCAAAACTGCACACAAAATATCCTCAATCGCATCAAGGTCCAAGAAACGCTGGTAAAAAAAACGGGCCAAGTGCGTGTCGGACCACGTCACCAGGCACAATGAAGGGTACCGTAGTTTTAGTTGAAAAACATTTTCTCTGATACATTGATTTATTACGTCATGATTCAATTCTTCAACTAGGTACAAATTTAAGTTTGTAATCGCAAAAAATATTTTTTTATGTGATTAAAGTACAAATCAACGATTTTCGGACTTTTTTTTTTACTTGTAAACCTTAATTATAAAAAACCGGTCAAGAGCGAGTCGGACTCGCGCACCGAGGGTTCCGTTCCGATTTCTGAAAAAGTGTGCTATTTAGAGACATCGTTTTATTTTTCCTGTAATCTTTACATAAACTTCTATCACATAGAATAATTTTAGATTTTTCTATTTGCAAACTTCGGAGATAAGGGGGGGGAACGGTATTTTTTTTTACATTTTTCATCAAAAGTCGAAAACTATGCGGCCTAAAAAATAAAAAAAAATGTTTGAGAATGTGCAAACAGCGCTCTTTTATATAATACCCCATATGCCCTAGTAGCTCCACTTTGAATTTTTAAGACCCCGTTTCAGTCCCTATTGCAAAAAAAATATAAATATTTTTATTTCTTTCTTATTTGCAAAATAGTTGGGTTGACGTCATCTAAAACTGTTCCAAATTTCAAGTTGATAGCATCAGTAGTTCTTGAGATATCCAGCTGTGACAGACAGACAGACAGACAGACAGACAGACTGAGTCACACCATAAGGGTTCCTTTTTTACCATTTTGGTACGGAACCCTAAAACGGTTTGAATTAATTTATTTCGAAAGATTAATCACTTGACAGAAAAAATACTAAAAATTACTTGATACATTTCTATTGTCCAGGAGTAGTTACTTGTACTGTGAGACCTTGCTTCTTACAAAAATTTCATAATTCTAGATCAATGGAAAGTATGCTGTGATTTATTTGCGAGTATATTATTGCGTTGTTTTATAAGCTTGTATTTTTTAGAGCTAAGCCAAGGGACCGTTGATTTACGTATTTGATATTAATTACAACTTGATACCTCCAAGCGTTCATGAGAAAAAGGGTCTTGACAGACTGACAAACAGAGAGACGGACAACGAAGTGAGTCACCCTGTAAGGGTTCTGTTTTTTTTCCTTTTGAGGTAGAAACCCTAAAGAGCCCAAAGAATGCGATCTATTCTGTAAAAATCTCACCGTAAAAGCTTGGGTGAAGTGAGCTGTCAATAGTGTCAATCCCTAGCATCAGGTGGAATGACAGCTCACTTCTCAGTGATATTTTTACAAAATAGACCGGCAGGCCTTATTTTAAGGGTGATACGAGTGCGTTTACAATATCTGTCACAGAACTAAATGGGAATTAACAATTTTGCTTGTTCGCAAAGAAAAGCATTAAACTTAACTCATTCCGAAAACAAACAGAAAATGAAACAGATGTTCTGAAAAATCAAAACTGGCAGCGAAGCGGTGAAATCTGAGATGTCGTCAGTAACTTAAATTATCTCGGTAGCCGCAACGGATTTAAAGGCAAACCAACTCTTGATTTATTAGAAAACTCTCGAGTTTCTTAACAACATTCACAGTTTTCTTAGCAATGGTGGAAACGACTAAATTACAAATAAGACTGTCCGATATCACAGGGGACTCTGTCGTGCTAAAGTTAGCCTTCATGTTTCGAGATACTTTTAAATGGTTTTTGCTTCTTCCCTTTTATAGTTAGTAAAATCTTTTTTGGATGCAAAACGCTTTGATGCCCGTTTAAATAGAATTGCCACTTATGGCGACGATAAGACACTTTTAATGATTAAACACACATTTTTACTAAAGATCACCTTTAAACGTCTTAATGATTTGGAAAAAATATTGGTGCTATAAGAATATCTGCCAAGGCTGCAATGGGAGACAGTATTGTGTATATAGATTACAACAGTGAAGAAATAGTGTAAGAAGTACAAAAAAATGTACATATGAATTTGAATTGATTTATTTGTATGGAACCGTCACGTAGTAATTAGTGTTCATTCACAGAACAGTTAGAAAAAGGTAGCAATTTCTTTCATTGACGAAGCGACAAATCGCGCGTAGTTTGTGAATCACGAGCAGAAATAAAGTAAATGTTTATTTAGTTCCTTTATTTTCTCAAATTGATTTAACTATTCGGGGGTACGAAATTGCTTCACTATCGCACTAATATTATAAAGGCTAGTTAGTGTCTTTGTTACTTCTTCACGCTCAAAAGGTTAGACCAATTTTGATAAAATTTGGTATGGAGGTAGCTGACACCCTGGAATAACACATAGGCTACTTTTTATCCCGGTATACGCGGGTGAAACCGCGGGGCGCAGCTAGTTGTAATCTATATTCTCAATACTATCTCCCATTGAAGCCGTGGCAGATATTTCTATAGCACCTTATGTAAAATTAGAGATATTTTTTTAATAACATATTATGTGAATATTTTAGATTATGTTTATATTACATAGTGTAATTAATTTGTAAAGTGTCGAACGCGAATAAAAAACTGAGAATTACGCAAAAACAATCACGCGTATTTTCATGAAACCTTCACCATTTTAAAGATAATTTAATTATTTATCTTTTAGTAACATCAACAACAGGAGCTCGTGGCTAAGTAATAACAGCCGCACGGGTCGATCCGTCAGGTTAAGCGACGCTTGCCGGGGTTGGTCAGTGTATGGGTGACCATCTTTACATTGCATAACGAGATTCCTCCGTGCCTCAGAAAGCACGTTAAGCCGTTGGTCCCGGCTGTTATTCGTGAATCTTTGACAGTCGTTACGGGTCGTCAGAAACCCGAAAGTCTGACAACCAGTCTTACCAAGGGGTATCGTATTACCCAGTAACTGGGTTGTGGAGGTCAGATAGGCAGTCGCTGCATGTAAAATACTGGTAGCTGCATCCGGTTAGACTGGAAGCCGACCCCAACATAGTTGGGAAAAGGCTAGGCAGATTGATTGATCTTTTAGTAACATAGTTGGGAAAAGGCTAGACGGATTATGTATGATGAGTACAATTACTTCTTAAGAGGATGCCCATGAGTTCAATTTATCCTGTAGTTTTCCGATATCCACGTGAATGAAGTCGCGGGCACTAAAATGTCATATTTTTAAAACGGATTTTTTTTTCATCTTTTATTTCTTTCTGGTAGTATTTTTTTTTCTAAATAAACGATTTCCGGTAATAGACGGTTTTATTTACTGCAGGGAAATATTCTAGAGTACCTTAATATTTAGATTGGAATAACCAGGCTTATTTATATGAAAGCTTTAAATGCGCTTCGAAGCAATTAACGCGAATAGCATTGCATTGTTTGTTGTTGTAAGTCATGCGCAATAATTCTGAAAGCAAGATAATACGATTATAAAGTGGTATACGAGGTTGATTGACTAGCAGATAATACGATTCGATATGCAATATTATTTAGAATCTTATAGTGCCACACAAATTCCTCATCTCTGACATAATATCACCTTCACCGTTGAATGCATTCTGATCTACGGACAATTTGATTGTAACAAGAGAGGTATACTAAGGTATACACAACATTTTATACGATATGAAGTCATATAAAATAATGGTAAATCCACCTTTATGGATAAGAAACTGTTTCGAGAATTGTTAACTTTTATTGAGTAGGGTCTGTGGTTCGGTTTAGCGAGCTCTTCCCGTAGTTTTTCCGTACGAAATTACCTTAGATAATATACATCTAGATCGAGCCACCGCGTGGCCGGTCATGAGACAGCAATATAATACTTTTTCTAGGTTATGTGGTATTAGAAATGAGGTTTAAGGTAAGAAATCTTCCATATTTTGGACTGAAACCCATGTCAATACATTCGCACAATGCAAAAACTGTCCAAAAAAGTTAAATTAATCGACGCAAGATAAATTTTGTAACAGTGAAAGCGCTTTGTTTGGCTAACATTTGAAAGTTGGCTAAGCAAAAATACGGCACGCCGTAAGAGACAGAAGATACGATGCTTTGTCTCAATTTTCCTACTAATTTCGTATATGTGTCTCACTTCCACACTTCACACTGTAATCACGGCAACGTTTAGATGTTTATGTCATTGGAAATTACCCTTACTTCCTTTTCTGTGTTTCAATTTATTTCACCTAACTCAATCACCTAGACTTACAATATGATAGTGTCCTCAGATCACGATCTGAGATAGTATAGGACAGAGAATATACAAAATCGTAGCGCTTTTACAAAGAAGTTCAGAGGGCCTAGACAAAGTAACACTATATGCTCGGACTTTTAATTAGACTGCAGTAAAAGACACTTCTTAACTATCGTTTCGTTAAAAAATGTTCCCATTTGATAGCGACAAGTAGAAGTGTCATTTTACTGCAGCTAATTTAAAGTCCGACTCTAGATTAGCGATGCCGCTAGTACAAAAGCCAAAAATGTATGGGGTTGACGTGAGCCATCGAAATGTCACGTTATCATGTCAATGTCACTTTGAAGCTGTAGCGATGGTAGAAAGAGAATCGCTCCAAAGAGAATGCCATTTGTCTAGGGCCTAGGGCCTAGACAAAGTACCTAACATTCGATTAGCGATGACGCTAGTAGACAAGCCAAAAATGTACGGGGTTGACATGAGCTATCGAAATGTCACGTGATCATGCCAATGTCACTTTGAAGCTGTGGCGATTGTAGAAATAGAATCGCTCCGAAGCGAATGCCATTTGTCTAGGTCCTCACATAGTTTCAAATTAGAGTTACGCTTCAAGATCACTTCAAATATAGGTAAAGATTTTCAATTAACTATGGAATATTTAGTTGAAAATATCACTCAAAATGGTTAAAATATGTTTAGTTTCCACATTTTCAATTAAACGTTTCCTCTATTTATCTTGTAACTATACCACCATGCATTTGACGTCACATTCGCAAACTTTTCTCATAAAATATGACTGCGCGAACGCGACGTCGACGTCTAGCAAACGAATCACATATTTATATCATTGGAAAAGCGAGCAAAGCCAGTGCAGCGTGTAGTTTAGTAAATAAATAACATTTGCATGCAAACAGCGGTTCAGAGTATGTGACTGACAATATTTTATCTCGATCGCCAATATACAAAACCTTTTGTTTGGGCCATGAATAATATTAAATCGGCTGAAAAGAATTCAGATTTGCCGACAAACCAGTGTGGTCAGAATTTAAATGTAAATCGACGTCGATTTGTTGACACCCGCCATGGCGTCCAACATTTTTATGGATTCTATTTTAGGTTTATTTTTTTCCACGAATCAAATAGACAGCACTTTTTATATGGCGCAGTTAATAAAACACCCGTCACGGGTCTACAGTTTGACATTTATATTTAATTCTTTAAATGTTTTCTCATTTATCACTATAATATTCACGTTCCAAACTAAAACAAAACAGTTTTTCTAGAAAAAAATTCTAACAAAAACTTATAGGTACCACCAAGGAATTCTCAAATAACTGTTCAACAAAAAGTAATCCCATCTTAGCGAAACAGCTGAGCAGTCTGAGGTGAAACAATGAACGAAGATCATAAGGCCGAAGATAATAAAGGAAATGAAAGAACCGCAGACGCTGCAACCGTTATTGTTCTGCGCTCAAACAAAATCACTTTGATTTCCTTAATTCCAATTCAATCGCTTATTGAAAAGCCACAAATGAAATTTCTGTAACCGCCTTTTAATTCTCTTTTACAGAGTCTATTTGCTTTGCAGTTTTAATCCGGATTTACTTAAGTTGGTTTCAGTTTGCGGTTATAAAAGTTTGTTGGTATTCTTAGCTTTAGTTTTTCTTAAGTTTTGTTTCCCATCGATGGGTATTTTCATTAAAATAATTAGGTAGAGCTAATAAATACAATAATCAAAATACAAATATACACAACTTAACATTCTGTATGTTAACAGATCTTGCACGATACATAAGATTCGCCTATGTGTATAAAAAAAACGAACAAATTATAATATCTAACTAATAATGCGATTCGTAAGCTTAGTAACACGGCGCTTCAACGCTGCACTAGACGAGCGAACCAACAGCTACATGTTGCACGTTTTTTCGTGGCGGAATTAATTAAGATAAAATCCAATTGTCCTTGATCATTACTAAGCATTAACTGCTTCACTAAGAAGCAGACATCTCCGGTTTTGTCCGGATATTAACTTTGGAGTTATTTTTAACTGTTCATTTCCTTTGACAAATGATGCTAATGACCAGGCATGTTTAAAATCAGTTAAGCTGCGAACGGATGCATTGTCAGAGCAACAAAATGTTTGTGAGTAATTGGACGTTCACTTCTTAACAGTGAATACTATAGTATACCTATAGACCTTAGATAATATACATCTAGATCGAGCCACCGCCTGGCCGGTCATGAGACAGCAATATAATAAACTCCTTTGCAAAAAAAACGGGCACCTTACAGTCATTGGCTTTTCTATGGATAATATTAATATTTTTAGTATGTCATTAGCATAAATGATTAGAAATTTCTTATTATCATTGAGAATATAGTTTTTAACCCTTAAATCCTGGAATCGGTGTTTTAGTCAATGTAAACAGAGAGTCGTGTTAAAATGGAATTTTTTAGGGTATAATTAAATGAAGACTACGAGTATTTTTATGGTATTTTAATAAAAAAAAGACATTAAAAAATAAAAATTAATAACGAGTATGACCTCCTCTTGCATCGATTAAGGCATGTAATCGTCTTGGCATGCTTTCCACCAGGCTTTTGATGGTGTTCTGTGGAATGTGTTCCCACTCAGCCGAAATCACACGTTTAAGCTCCCTGATGTTTTGTGGAAGGGGTTGGACAGATCGTACTCGCCTGTTTAGGAGGTCCCAGACGTGCTCAATAGTGTTAAGGTCGGGGCTCCGCGTTAGCCAATCCAGACGACGAATACCGACCTCTTGCATATAAGCATCTACGTCGCCAGAACGGTGGTCCCGAGCATTATCGTCCATGTAAATGGCATCTTCACCAATTACAGTCAGTGCGGGCTGTGCATGTTGACAAATTATTCCTGTTATGTACCTTTGCGCATTTAGTGAGCCATTTTCAATGAACACTATCTCGGTACGATAGCTGGAAGTTACGCCCGCTCAAAACATAACGGACCTTCCACCATAAGGGGTGATTTCTTCAAAACACACGTCGGTATAGCGTTCCCCTGGTCTTCGTAACACTCGCCGACGTCGGTCCTCACCATTAAGACAAATTCGAGCCTCATCGAAGAAGAGTACGCTACTCGAGCTACCTAGTGTCCAAGATAGACAATTTCTAGTGAACCTCAGTCGAGCAATCCGGTGCTCACGGAGTAACTTGGGGGCCCGCGCTGGTAAAAATTAAAAAAAAAATTTTAAAATTTAAAACTTTTTATTTCACAGAAACATACTTAATTTTGTTTTGATCACACATCGCTTAATCTTAATAATGAAAGATTATGTGCGAGTGAGGCGTCTCGCTTGTTTACATTAATATATTTTGTTTTTAAAATTAAATTATTTATTTATTTGTGAAAGATCTGGAGGAACTTTGTATTGATCCACTTTAAGGTAATATTTTATTAGTTGTTTTATTTGCAAAGTTGTTTTTGATTTTAATTTATTAGTTAATTGCTTAGGGAGTTTATTCAACAAGTTAGGTAACAGGTACCTCCAGGTCCTTCTTCCATATTCATTGTTACATTTCGGCGGATTATATAATGGTAGGTATTCTAAACATCTTAAGTTGTTGGGTCTTATCTTTTTACTTAAGTTATCAATTTCGTTAGCATATTGTGATATTACAGCTAGTTTTACTTTATCAAATACATTTATTATTTTACAATATTCAAATAACTGATGATAGTTGTCTTTAAATTTAAGCTTTATTTTATATGGGACTATAATTTTTAACATCCTAATTTGTATGTCATATATTTTTTGTAAGTATGTTTTATATGTTCTGCCATAGCTAGATAGACCATATCCAATAATTGAATCTGCCAATGCTAAATATATTAGTCTTTTGGTTCTGTATGGTAATTTATGCCTCAATATGCTTAGTTTTGCCAATATTGACCTGAGTTTGTTACAAACATATTCAACATGTGGGCCCCAATTAAATTTGTTATCAATTTTAAGACCTAGATAAAAGTGTTCCTTTACTACTTCAAGTTGATTACAATTGCACATTGGTGGACACTGGTGCATGCACTCATGTTCGTGGGCCACGACTTTCGGTATACTATTTACTTGAATGTATGGTGAGTGAATATGTAATAGTTTAGTTTTCTGATAGTTAAGTGATAATCCAACATCATGTGCCCACTTACATAGAGTGTTAAATTCTTCTTGTATCAGGTGTTCTGCAATTTCAAGATTTTGGTGTGCTACAATTAAACATGTATCATCAGCAAACTGGTACACAGAGCCATTCCGGAATATCTTACACATATCATTTACGTAAATTAGGTATTCTGTAGGGCCTAAAATTGAACCTTGTGCTGTTCCGTATAAGGTTGGTATTTTGTTGCTTTGTTGCCCCGCTATATTTACTAAGTTGTATCTGTTTGAATGATAGTTTATGGTCGTCGACTGCTTATATCAACCGCTAAAAGCCTTCTCCTCACTGTCCATAGGCTAACTTGTGTTCTTCGTACCTCTTCAAGGTTTCTTTTGAGGTCTTTGTAACTGCATTTACGGTTCCTCAGCGCCTGAGTCACTAAAAAGCGGTCGTCTCGTGGTTGTGTGCAACGTTTTCTCCCAGAACCTTGCCTTCTTTGAACGGAACATGTCTCTTGGTATCGAGTCCAGGTTTTTTGGACGGTGGAACGGCTCACGTTTAACCGCTGTGAGCCGTAACATTGGCTACACCCCTCTTCCAGCAGCGCTATAATTTTACTGGCTCTTATTGCTTTTTCTGCCATCACAATCGACACAAAGATATCTGTTTTAAGTCACAATAAGGCCGGATTATGCGACAAACATAAATTATTCTAATAAAAATAACGAGAAGTTAGTTTTAGTTGCCTGATAACCTTTTAACCGCAAACCCGTGAATAGTAAGTAAAAAGTCATAAACTGAAAAAGGGATTATTACTTTTAAAAACAACTGTTTCGAATTTGAAATTAACTTTTTTTTCATACCCAGACTCTTTATTAAGTGCCAGTAACATAGTTTGGCTATTAAAACCTCTTTAGAACTAAATGATTACAAATAATGTAGAAAAATACAAACTGCCCGTTTTTTTTGCAAAGGAGTGTAGTTTTCCTAGGTTATGTGGTATGAGAAATGAGGTTTAACGTAAGAAATCTTCCATATTTTGGACTGAACCCCATATCAATACATTCGCACAATGCAAAAACTGTCCAAAAAAGTTAAATTAATCGACGCAAGATAAATTTTGTAACAGTGAAAGTACATTGTTTGGCTAACATTCAAAAGTTTGCCATGCAAAAATACGGCATGCCGTAAGGGACAGAAGATACGATACTTTGTCTCAATTTTTCCTACTTATTTCGTATATATTATATGTGTCTCACTTCCACATTTCACACTGTAATCATGGCAACGTCTAGATGTTTAATATAATTGCTTTAGACACAGAATATACCTGTATATAACCTCAAAATACTTATGCAGAGGAATCTTCCCTTTAAAGATTTAAATACTATGAAAAGAGGTAAAAAGCAAAAGAAAAAAAAATGTTTACCTCAAATTTTCAAAAACATTATGTAGCTTGTTACGAAGCCAACCTGCAAGCTCGGCACTTTGTACCGACAAAGGGACCGAACGTATGACGACACCGCGCATCCGATGTCACCGACTATAGTCATGGCTTTTCTCTACCTAACTTCGGTGGGAACGGATATTGATAGAATAAACCTAATTATTAAGAAAATCTATTTTATAATTTTAAGTGAAGTTTGTGAACTTTAAATTTATATATTTCAATACCTAAAAAGGACTTATTCACTGAAGAGTTTCCCGACACATGCCCTATTTTTCATATCACATATCTAGCTCTATTTTTTTTTTGGTTTATTATTTTACAATGTTTATACTGAAGTAAAAAACTGTAGGTACTCAAAAAACTTTTGACATAATATCATCTTTACCTTTGTTCTACAGTTTCGAGTATCCCTGGCCCTCACAGGCCGACTACAGTGTCAAAGACCTTTCAATGATCGCTGCAAATATAATTATGTTTATCCGTGAAATAAAAAAAAAAATTAAAACAAAACATTTATTTATTTATAATTACAGGATAACCCCAATACAATAGTGGTTTCCAAACACACATTCTATAATCTAAGCACACACACAAATAAATTGAAGATTAATAATAATATTTAAAAATCTAAACATTCAACAACAACAACTCTAATAAAAACACCATCTGACTACAGAATTATATATGTAGGACTAACTTCTCATAATTATATGGATTACCTATACCAAACTAAACTTTTTTTTTTATTGCTATAAAATATTAACCTAAAATATAAAATAAGACATAACACAGAATATTAATATTTAAATATAACTTACAGAATTCAACAAAACTCTTGCGAATTCACTCAGATTGCACGAAAATATATCAACTCTCTCATGCAACATAAACTGGCTGGTACCGAAAAAAAGATAGTTTAGGAAATATTAAAAGGTCTGTTTCTCACAATACGGAAGCATGACCAGTGCATATCCTAGGAAAAGTCGTGACAAGTAATGACGTCACAAAACCGACCAAGGAATTGGTCAACCAAACACAAAAAAATAATTTAATATCCTATACCTACAATCTTAATAATAGATATTTATGATATTAACAGTGAATGGTAGAAATACAGCAAGGACAAAACTTACGTCAAAAAAGAAATACGACTTATTTGAACTACGGCGAGTAATTGGTTTTGGAATCGACCTCCTGATATTGACAAACCTGTCGTAGCCAATCGGAGATTTGAGTTATTAGTTTTTTTTAATACATAGAAAGCGGTAGTGGAACATTGAACGCGTAACTGCAATTTTCGATCTTTCTTCCTATTTTGCTCTTTATTGATGTTAGTTTATTTATGGCAAATGATAGAGAGGTTTACCTACTTTGTTATTTACTATTTATGAAAAAAAACGTCAGATTATCATGCATTTGAACAGAATACATCATTCTTCTGATTCTGGAATAATCCAGTCAGTTGTTCATTGTACTAACAACTGCAAGAAAAGGCTTTTCTATCCTTATTATTATAAATGTGAAAGTGAGTTTGTTTGTTTGTTTGTTACGCTTTCACGCTAAAACGGCTGAACGGATTTCGATAAAATTTGGCACATGGTTAGACCATGACCTGGATTAAGACATATAATACTTTTTATCTTGGTTGGTACGTTCCGTTCCGATAATTTCCGACATCCACGCGGGTAAAGCCGCGGGCAGAAGCTATTTAAAACTAATTTCAGTAGCCTTGAGCAATTTACATTTATTGAATTAATTTTCTTCAACGGTACTGCCTTCCCATCACCAAGTAAATGCGGGAATGAGATAGCGAAAATAAAACCTACCCATTTGCATACATTTGCATAGTAACTGCGAAATAGTCTTAATACCTTTTAAGTTAAAACTGTAGCTTTTAACCCTCTTTTCTATCGTCGTACTTAACATGTTTATTGCACAGTAAGATAACAGAAATTTCGTACGTTAGGGCGAGCTAAGACCATATACTGCAGTAAATATGCTTGGCATAAAGCTTTAGGAACAGAATTCCTTCCGTCCTGTACAAACTATAAACGGAAGAAATAATATGGTTTTCGTTCTTTTTGCTGAAACTAACACTTACCTACTTAGATTTTTGTTAACAGACCAGGTATGCCTTAAGTAAATTGTTTACACTGTAAATAGTTGAAGTAATATCAACCATAATCTAAGGTTAGTGTAACAACACAAGTATTAGGAGTGCACTTTATAACTAAAATTAACATGATTAAATGAACATTACGTGATGGAATATAAAACAAATATACCTAAATAGCAAGAGTAAAATCCAATAGAACAAAACAAACAGAGACACAAAGATATAGAAAAAAAAAAAAACTAGTACCTACTTAAGTAGTTTTTCTACGAAACTTGGCATATGAGTCAAATTGCACGTCAACAAGATCGCTGGAGAAGACATAATAGACTCCAGGGGATAGTGTGTATCTTTGGGTTCATTCGAGTAATCGAGTCTGGTCATAGGCACGCCACAATAGCGGCGATAAGTCCCCTCTTTGAGGAGTGGTTAGAGGCGCCACGGCGTCCTCACCTTCCGCCTGACGCAGGTCCTCACCGGACACGGTTGTTTCGGGAGGTTCCTGTTTCGCATAAGGCGGGAGGAAACGCCCGGGTGTTTCCATTGTGTAGATCGCCCGGAGGACACGGTGGAGCATACAGTGGAGGTCTGCCCGGCTTGGGCAGAGCACCGCCGTGTTCTCACGGAGGCGATCGGCGGCGGCGATCTCTCGCGTCCGAGCCTGGTCCAGGCCATGGTGCGGAGCGAGAGTGCATGGGAGGCCGTCACCTCCTTCTGCGAAGCAGTGATGCTCGCGAAGGAGGAGGCGGAACGCGTGAGGGAGAGGCAGCCTCACGCCCTCAGTCGCCGCAGGAGACGCCCTGGGCGGCGGGAATCGCGGGGCGATTTCCGGCCACCGTAGGCGCGGGCCTGCGGACGGTGAGCAGCGGGTAGCTCGCCGTCCGGTAAGGACCAGGCCCGAGTCGACGGCGCGTCGTGTTCCACGCGCGCCTCAAAGAGATGTCAGCAAGTGACGGGGCCCAATAGGGCCGACGCCGCTGGGGTCGCGGGTTGTCTGAAAGGGTTACCGCGGCCCTGGCATAGGCAACTGAAGGAACACGGGTGGGTTTTAGTCAGTAAAAGTCTGACACGCCCTCCCGCTCCACCCAGAGCGGGAGAAGTTATTTGATGATTTCCGACCCTCAAAAAAAAAAAAAAAAAAATACCACGCTGTGGTGCATTTCATTCATTCACTCCCATTCCTTCGTTCAAAGTCCCTACGAAATTTTGTAGCACGACTACGCTTCAATAGAATTTATTTTGCACAGTATTCAATTACGAGTTTTTTGGTCCGATGTTTTTTGTAAAATATTTTCATCGAATATTCCAATCACAGCCGTTAAATAAATAACACTTTGTATTGAATGCCTTTTGGATTTGTTTAAAGAAATGAAAATGTTTTATGAAAACCTTTTTCATGCAGGTACTTATTTCATATGGATAAAATAATCTTTCTCAAACTGTGCAATTATTGTTTTGCTATTCTCTTTTATGACATCGATCCCCCTTTCTGCATCCAACACGTTTTTCTAATATGCTGTTTAGGAATGGCAAATCAGCTCGTTGTGCTTTCGGGAAATGTTTACAATAACTATGAAGGACCCTGTTATGTAGACAAGATCCAACCAACATTTTGTTACCTTTGAGTAAATACGATTTGAAGTTTAGGAGTGAATATAAAAGTAACAAGCAGAGCAATACAAACATGGAAAGTTACTAATGGTAACACAGTAAATTAGCATTATTTTAAATGTAATACCACTGGCTAGTTGTACATAGTTTTCCTAATTTTCTTAAAAAACTACCCGTGGATCTTTTATGCAAAAAAGAAATTTGTCGGTAACATTTTTACACGGGGGATCCAAATAAAAAATATATGAAGGTTTTAAAAATCTTTTTTAAAGGGAACACAAATTTTTAAGTTACTTTTACTTTATTATACAGCCCGACGTTTCGGACACTTGCCCCGTGACAAAAGATAGTTAATAGTGATCGAAATTTCAGCTTAAATTGATATTGTGAAAGCAAATAAAATGCGATACTATCCGTAAGTTTTAATTTTAATTGAAATCTTGAAAGGGTGCATACAACTAATCAAGTTCTAATTCACAATCGATCTAATAGGATCGCAATCTTCTTCCACTTCAAGCTCAAAATCAGGTTTCCCCGAAAATGCGTCTACATCATCTTGTACATTACTGTCGCCAGTATTTTTTTTGTAGAACGGCTGAGCATCGCTCGGAATCAAATGCATTAAGCTTCTGATGTCGTTCAACTTAGCTTCTGATATCATCTTACCATGAGGCCAAAGCATTTGCATAAGATTTTTTGATATCAAGCGTGGTCTACCGCGGATTTTTTTTTTTTTTTGATAGAGAAAAATATTTTGCGGAAAGGATCCAAGCAACCTGTTTGGGCTTAAAAATATAATACATTTCAGTTTTTTTTAGATCCAAGAGTCATGGATCTTTTTTGCTTTTCTTTTAAAACGTTAAATATGTTTTGGTACATGTAGTGTCATAGAGGTTTGTTTGGTGAAAGTGATGAGACTGCTTGGATCTTTTTTCCGTATATAAAGTTCGACGGGTAGATTCTAACTATACAGGGTGTAAGGGGAACGCTTCCGAAGTCAGAAGGTACATTATATACAACCTAAATGCAAACGGATTCTACTAACCTTTCGCTTTAAATTGGTTATTTTGAAAACTTACCTACCTACCTTTCAAATAGGAAAAGAACCATCGAAATCGGATCTCACGAGGCAGAGATATCCAGTAGCCCCCTTTTTGCCCCTTTTTGGAGGAAGTACCCCTCCAATCAAAAATCTATAAAAAAGATCCGTTGTATACCACGACCTGTAGAGGAGTACTAACAAACTGACACCAGACACGCTTCGCTCGCTCGGTCAGTAATACTTTTCAAAGCAAATACTCATGTCATTTTGATTGTAATATTTTTATTGGGTTTCACCGCAGTCGGGTAAAACACACTTTAGTTAGAGGCAACCAGCTTTTATGCTCATGAGAAAACTACACTTTCATTAAACTGTTAATTTATAAAATAAAATAAAACTACGACGCATGTGAAACATTAGTTACAAACTGAGCAAATTACATCGTACAGTGTATGTACATACAACAAATACTGTACAATGCAATTTGCTCGCCATTTTCTCCTTCCTAGCGCAAATTAAAACCTCATCCGAACAAACATTAACTCAAAGTAGAAGCTTTTAGTTACTCTGAGATTAAAACAATACCTGACTCTACTTTATGTTGAACAAACAGGAAATGTTCTATTAACGTAGTCAATATGTTCCTAGAATGTCATGTAGGTACATACGTAAACGTTTCTGTAATTCAAATGATTATCTCGAATCGTGATGATATTCTTAGATCATTATAAAATGTATGCGTGCCGAACCGAAGTGGGACCATTGTTGCATTAACAATGGCATGTGCAAAAAATCAATACAATAAATCATTAAACTTTTTGTCGCATTCAATTTTATGTAAAGACATTATCAACCTCATTACGAACACAATACAAAATTAATTTGAAAACTTGTTTTGATCCATAACTATCCAATAAAAACACAATGCTTTAGCTGGATGTCAGAATATAAAGTTCCGTCAAAATTAAAGTTCTATGTAACATGCTAAAACATTCAAAAGAGTTCATTCCGATCTGGCCGGAATGAGTAGTTTTATTTCATTGGTAATAGAAACAATCTGACAATTGGCCAAAAAACGATTTGCAGTCTTCGAAATAGGATAACATAATTCAAAGCTTCAAGTAAATCAGATTGCTTTGGGTCGAATAAAGTTCGGACGACAGCCACTTTCAGTTGAGGGACGACCGAAGTACATTACATGTACGTATGAATATTTTCTACTCAAAGTCATTCACTCGTCAAAAAAAAATGTAGGTAGGTAAATCCTTTCTGAAATGTTCTAAAAACTGCAGCTGCCACTACGAGTCACCAAAATTTTCATTAAGAATGTTATCTTGTTGAAGCACTTCGAAGCAAAACTTTCGCGAAGACTAAAGTCCACATTAATTAGCTAATTATTTTGTGTACTTTAAAAGTTGTAATGGTCGTTCAGACTTTCGCTACATTCAGTTAAATTCTTCCAGAAAAGATAACGGTCGAGGACTATCAAGTAATAAAAGTTTGGTAAAGAAGGTCGGATTCATTGCTCATAAAAAGCATTTACGGCTTCGTATGTAAAGTTTGTATAGCAGTATTGCTTCATCTAGAAGTATGGGGATCCGACCATCCGACCTGTAACGGTGAAGTTGCGATATAAAACGTTTTTATCAATAAAAAGTTTTAGTTGGAACAAATGACCCGCTTTGGTCCTTGAAGTTGGACTACGAGTTGTGGAAAAGTTGAATGTCCACGCTTTTACATCATCTGCTGATAGCTCAATGTAGACTAGAGCATTCAACGCGAACAATATTTTTGCGCAACATGTTGTAAACGTCGTAAACGTAAACGTCTTTGTCTACTAAAACACCGCGGTTGTCACATTTGACATCCGCGGGACACGACTTTACTTTGTAATAGCTGCTCTAGTTTACATTGAACAATATTGGAAAAGAGAAAAATGAGGGCAATAAACGGCCTAATGTATAATTATAATCACATTCATCGTTAAAATTGATACCCAAAAAGCTGTCTTCAAAAAGTCTTGTGTGCTTTCAAAAAGTTCGCATTCATTACCCACAGGTGTGACTTTAATTGAGTGCTATTACACAGACTTATGATACGTGCTATTTTAAATACACAATGTCCTTTAATATCAATAAAAACAAAGATTCAAATCGAATAAATAGTTTCATCACACATTTCAAGAAACGACCTGTTACAGAAACACAGTAATTTGCAGTCAGGAGTTGGATCACAATAATTGCGCAAACAGAGATAGGTTCGTAATTACCCGACGTACCTTCTACAATGGATCACGACTGGACTTAATCGATGTCTCAATGACGTGACCAGATTGGCGAACGAAGATTTACGAGGACCGAAGTAAATTGTATTTAATGAACAGGTACAAAAGATACTAATGCAAGGTCCTTCAATGTGGATCCTCTCGAGAATTACGGTCAGATTTTGTCCAGAAACCCGATTATTGAGATCTTAGATAAAGGTATCTTTACCACTTATGAAAATATAAAGGCGTTAAGGCTCTCGGAGACCGGCGCGACGTGACTGTGATGGAACAATTTCTATGAAAACTGCATGGAAATTGTTCATCGCGTCTCGCCGTCGTCGTGTCGCGCCCATCTACGGGAGCCTTCATACTATCAATAATTTGTATCTTCGGTGATTCAGATTTCAAAACACAATGAGATTATCAGGGAACAATCGGTCAAATCTATTAAGAACCAAATGTCTCGGAACATCGATCTGAGCTGTCTGAAATATCGATCAAACTACCAATCATGATCGTTAATTGAGTAATATGGCATCTTCGTCTCACGCTTCAAGAGCAATTGTTGCAATAACGGCTGTGGAGCTATAAAATTCTGTTGTTTCAAAATAATCTCCTGGAAGCTTATTATTTCTAATTCGATTTGTAGCCTAAATTAAATTTAAATAATCACCCATGTATTTCTCGAAGGGTTAAGCGGAGGTGTAAAAATGTGGGTATACCTACTACAGTTGTTGTAGTAGGTATGCCCACATTTTTCCCGTTATGTTTAAGTACCATCTAACATGGGGCGAGCCTATTGACTTCAACCGGGCACAAATTCAGACTCCGGGATGCTACTCAGAAATTCCTGATGGAAAAACCCAATAACACTTTGGCCGACCTGGGAATCAAACTCAGGACCTCATGCTCAGCAGTAGCGTTTGTGACCATTAGACCACGAGGAAGCCCAGTTGAATTTAAATCTTGGCATTGATCCGCCTACTTGAGAGAAGGATTAGATATTTTGAAAGTTTAAATATTTTACGTGATATTTCTTTTCGCTATAATAATTCAGTAATCTTATAACGAATATTATGTTTATTTACAAACATTCAAATCGCAAACATCTCAATTTAGTGTGTGTGAAGTCGTGTCCACAAACTGTTAAAAAACTCTTTTTTTTTTGTAATTTAACAATAAATTTATGTAATATTAATGTCTTCTTCTTCTTCTTCCGTCCCTGATCCCTTCATTTGAGGTCAGGTATCCTCACTTTCCTGCGCCAAGTGATCTATCTTGGGTTGTCGGTTCAGGCAATTGGGCTTTCCTGAGGTCTCTTTTTATATTTGACCACCGGTCAATGGCGGGCTTCTCTTTTGTTCTGGCAGGTTTAGTGCAGTTTGTACCACATGATCTTCATTGCGTCTTTTAACGTGTCCATACCATCTTAGGCGGTTTTCAGTATTTTTTTCCATGATTGGTGTGACTTTAAAGCTGCCTCGTATGTACTCATTGCGGACTTTGTCGAGTCTGGTGACAACGCCTGCCCATCTAAGCATCTTCATTTCATTGGTATGGACCTTTTGTTCATGTGTCTTTTTTAATGTCCAGCATTTGGATCCATACAATAAAGCCGGACGAACTGCTGATTTATATACCTTACCCTTAGTTTTAACAGGAATAGGAGGATCACACAGTACTGTTCATGCGTTTTCTTTAATGTCCAGCATTCGGATCCATACAATAAAGCCGGACGAACTGCTGTTTTATATACCTTACCCTTAGTTTTAACAGGAATACGAGGATCACACAGTACTCCTGTAAGTGAACGCCATTTCAACCATGCAGCGTTGATCCTATGAGTCACGTCAGCATCAACATTTGCGTTCATTGTGCGCATGGAGCCCAAATATTTTAACTTCTACACGGTGGGAATAGACGTTTGCCCAATAAACATGGTTTCAGGAGTTGCATTTCCACTAAATGGACACTTCAAATACTCTGTCTTGCTCCTACTAACCCTCAAGCCGTACTTTTCAAGAGCATGTGTCCACGTATTTAGGAGTTCCTGCAGATGTCTTCCGGTGTCAGCAGCCAGAACAATATCATCCGCGTATAGCATAGTCCACGGCAATGGAGAAGTTATGTCCTTGGTGAGGTAGTCTGCTATCACCAGGTTAAATAATAGGGGGTTGAGAGCAGATAAATACAATATTAATGTATGATCATCATATAAATTATAATCATCATTTCGTATACTTAGTAATCAGTTATTGCTAAATGTACTTGTTATGTGTTTTTTTTGGTAAAGCAATTAATGTTCTAAGCTAAAAACCAGCGCTTAGCAACCCGCTACGACTTAAACATAATACTGACGCTTAAACCTTTTGCTTCCAGTAATAAAGTTTTGTGTATGTGTGATAGTCAAACCTCGAAGCTCCGGCGCTCCTAGGTTTGACGAGTCAATCCTCAGGTCTGATTTGAAGTATCAGTCAAAGCCCAAACAAATGAAGTTTTTCGACCTCTGACTAAAGAATTTTAGTCAAACCTATGAGAAACTAATTTGGACAGGCAAACGTCGAAACTCAATTTAATGAAATCGGGGTTTGACCAGTCAAACTAACTAACCTCAAAACACTTAGTTACCTAGGTGGCTTGGCTTGGGTTAAGGTTTTCGTCAGCAGCCCCACGTCAGATCGACAGAGCCCCGCTGTGCGGGGACTTTTCTGTCTGTAGGGTTTAAGGAACATAACAAAACTGAACCTCGGGGTGCCCCTGACGTCGACGTTTGACCGAATCTGCCAGTCGCTTCTAGGATCGACTAGGCAAAGCCCGAAACAGATTATTTTACTTTCGACGTTTGACTGAAAAGTTAGGAACTTCTAGGTTTGACTAAAAATACTTTAGTCAAAGGCCGAAATCGCAATTTATTTCGGGGTTTGTTAGGCTTTGGTCAAACCTAGGATAAACTAGTCATTCCGGGAAGAGACTGCATATCGACCTTTGACTATGACATATTAAACATATACTACTAGCTGTAATACTGGAGACAATAAACGCTATTCCATTTTATCTTATCAATAAATTTTGTTTCAGTGCCCTTAGTGGAAGTGCTTAGGTGCCGTTCGAGGAAGTGCCGTTCAAATCAGTGCCCTAAGTCTCTTTACCGAAACGATATTCTTAACTTTATTAGAGTTCTACTCATCAGCCAAAATGTACCTAAATATTTAATAGCAAATATTGAAGCAACCACTCACAAGTCAGTCCCTACTACATTTATATAACGACCTCGTCGACAACACAGTAATAATTTGTCATTTCCGCGCTTCGTATATCTTCCCACATTTCCCGTTATATTACATACCGAATTCCACTGATAAAATACTCTTGCGCGCTCATGGTTGGTTACATTACCATCTGTTACGTAGCCCTTATTGCGAACACATATGTTACTATGTATGTGTGTATAATTATGTGTTTATAGAGGAAGGGATAACAAATTTTGCAGTTGAGCTAAGGGAAATTGAAAGGAAATTGCTGAAAAATTTCAGTAGTAGAGCAAAGGAATTTATAAGATGGATGTTTGTGGAAACGAGGGGACAAATACTGACCTTATTGGTGTGGTGGTCCTTCCAAAAAGGTGTATAGTTGTCGCGTTTTAGCATGGCAATAGCGGTCATTGACCCATCTACATTTTCTAGCATTTTTAGGGTTCCGTACCTCTGTCCGTCTGTCACAGCCAATTTGCTCCGAATCTAATGGACGGATTAAGTTGAAATTTGGCAGGTATACACATGGGTTTCTTTGACCCAAACATGGACGGCTAAAGTAAATAAATGAATTTTGAATATGGGGGTCACTTTTACGGGGCAAATAAGAAAATTAAAAAAAAAGTTTTGCAAACTGTATCGTGTGACAGATCGAATGAAAGGACTTATTAGGAGTTTCTCAAATATTTTTTTTTATAATTTTAAAATAAATAGTTTTAAAGTTATTTAAGAAAATAGACGAAAATTTACCCCCTTATCTCCGAAACTACTGAGCCTAAAATTTTGAAAAAAATACAGAAAATAGTTCTGTTCTGTACCTTTAGATTACAGGAAAACCTGTAAGAAGTTTGTGGTCATAAAATAACATGGTAAATCTCTCAATAGTGTGAGTACAAACTTACATTTACTGTTGGAATGTATAGGAGAACATGTTTTTCAACTATAATGTTAAGTTGGTTCTTGGGATAATGAATTTAATCCCAACTACGGAACCCTTCATTGTGCGTAGTCTGACACGCACTTGGACGGTTTTTATTTCAAAAACTGAAATAAAGTCCGTTAAAATCAATATCTCTCGTGATCTTCAACGTGTTCCAATAACGAAAAACTATACGTAGTTTATTGTCTGGGTTCCTACGGAGAGATATTAGGAAAAGGGCAATGACCGCTATTGCTATGCTAAAACGCAACAACTATAGTTGATAGGTATATACACTATGTAACTGGTGCGCGTTTATAACCACGAATGAACGTGGATGAAGCAGAAGGAATACCTATGTGAGAGTCGACTGTTTATGAGCTGAAACAAAACCATCTTCATAAAAGTTATTCCCACAAAATCAATAGGTATCAAAATAATCTACCGGCCTCTGTTATGAGACGCGATGTGGGTTTTTCAAACCAAACAAATTGATGTGGTAAGCCCGACACTATTTCAAGAAAACGTAAACTTCGGGTTCCTGGTATAGATCGTTTAACACGCATCTACCTACTCAGATATTTTAGTTCGCGCCTCGGTGGTTCGCAGTTAGCAGTACTTACAACGTGCCAGGTTATTTTATGAAGTGAAGTGTGTTAACTAATTCTATAAGGAGAGTATTAAAACACGCACTAGTTATTTAAATGAACATTTATTACTTCGGAAATCACACTACACAAAATCAAACGCGTTACGTGGCTTCAGAAACAACAATGACAAGTCCCTTTGTTCCAAAACTTTACGGCTATTGCCCCGAGTAGCTTCACTCGGTGTTGCCACTGCCATCCCTCGAAGTAGCTTCACTCGGAGTTGCCAACAAGTGTAACAGTGACAAACAAGAGATTTATAATGCAAGTAGGTACAGTACAACTATTTTCTTAATGTCCCTCGGCAATCATCGAATCGCCTGCGACTTTATCAGCTTTCCTCTCATTTTTTAAATAAATCAACAACTGTTTCCAAGTCGATTGAGAGCGTCCAGTCAGCACCAAGCGCAAAGGGCAACTGATAGAAATCCGACGACTGACGAAGCACGAAGTATGCCGAGGGACAGGGGAAATATAGTATCTACATACTTTAGACACAACACAACTTTTACTTACACTTTGCATCCATTTTTATTATCTCCTTGTTTTTTACATTGTAATTTTGTGAATTGGTCTAAAACAATTCGTTTTCTTTAAAATCTGAAATAAAAACACCTATAGGTATTTTTCATAGTAATGACAGCTTGACAGCGAAAATAGTGTTACTTAACAGTATTACTTATTCTCTTGTTTGTCACTGTTATTAACTTTTACGCCAAGTCTAAAAAGCTCAAAAAGCTTTTCAAAAGCTTCCAAAAGCTTTTTATGGGAAAAGCTTTTGGAGCTTTTTAGATATTTATAAATATTTCATACACATGTCACATAGTAAGGCAAACAAATTGTATCGGGCCAAACCAAGGCCAAACTGAATAACTTTGATTTGAATTTACAATACAAGTAATTAACCTACCGAAAACAAAAGACGTAAGGAAATTCTATCAAAATATAGGAAACAAAACAATCGAATTAATTTGAATTCCAATTTCGAAACTGTCTTTTGTTTCGATATTGAACAAAATTAATTGGAAAATCTTTTGGGTAACGTTTTTCGTGTATGGAAATTAAAAGCATTTTCTTTCCAGCGATACACACTTACAGTAAGTAAGTAGACTAAATTTTAGAGTAACGATCTTTCACACTAAAATTACCTTCTCTTTAAAATACTTCATATTTATAAAAAAAACCGGTCAAGAGCGAGTCGGACTCGCGCAACGAGGGTTCTGTTCCGATTTCTGCAAAAGGGTGCTATTTAGAGACATCGTTTTATTTTTCCTGTAATCTTTACATAAACTTCTATCACATAGAATAATTTCAGATTTTTCTCTTTGCAAACTTCGGAGATAAGGGGAGAACGGTATTTTTTTTTACATTTTTCATCAGAAGTCGAAAACTATGCGGCCTATAAAAATGAAAAAAGTTGTATGAGAATTTGCAAACAGCGTTCTTTCATATGATACCCAACATGCCACTAGTAGCCCCACTTTCATTTTTTAAGACCCTGTTGCAAAAAAAATATTTTTATTTCTTTCTTATTTACAAAATAGTTGGGTAAACGTCATCTAAAACTATTCTAAATTTCAAGTATATGATAGCATTAGTAGTTCTTGAGATATCCAGCTGTGACAGACAGACAGACAGACAGACTGAGTGACACCATAAGGGTTCCTTTTTTACCGTTTTGGTACGGAACCCTAAAAACGTATTATTTCGAGTGCCTATTGTCATTTTGTGAGGTACTCCAACATACAGAGATTTTCCCAATTTTCCGAATAGGTATTCAATTAGTTTTCACGTTAACGTTTCACTACATACGTAGCGAAACAAATAAAATTGAACGGATTTTTTTACTTTAATCAAACTGAATTCCATAATGAACATGGATATCGCTGTGTAAAAAAACAACATCTAGGTACAGTAGGACACAACTTAAATGTAGCATCGACAAAATTCGTAAAACCGATCACAACGATTCGAACTGACTGCGCCTTCAACATCACCAATCTTTATTACTGCTTGAGGCGAAAATGATCTTTACGCATTCGCAATAACTTGTAAAGTCATATAACACACTGTTTTCACTATTTTCTATATGCTATGTACTGTGTTGTTGTTTTTTTTATGTACTAATAAACTTATTATTATTATTATTTTCAAGTTGTCTTTGACATATCTCGGAACCCTGGGACCTGGGGCTGGAGGCCCGTTAGACGCTTTCAATGAAATGAGGCACCAACCGACGATTATCCCTGTACGCACTATGCAAGTGCACCCAAGGACAACCGCCGGTTGGTGTAGGACTATTGCAGTATATGGAAATAAAGATATAGGACTATGGATTTGAGTGGCTAAAGTGGACTGGTTACCTAGAACTACATATGAAAGGACTATGGCCCCTGCCGGATCAATGTTTTATAATACACGGATAAAATGGCAGGAGGTAACTTGCACACTCAATAATGGGCCCCAAAAACAGTCGCTAGCACAGTGTCGTAGCGGCAAGAAGGCAACATGTCCTGAGGTACTTGTGAGGAGTGGAGAGGTATCCCACGGTTCTCAGAACAATCCCAGAGCCCGGAAAATGGTCAAGATCCCTACAAACACTTACTGGAATACTTCCTTCCTCCGAGCACGTTTGCTCTTACGAATCTCCACTCAAGCCAGCCAATAAAGGCAAGAAAGAGGTGGGAGCACTGTTCCTCGTCATTATTCACTCCAGCCGGCCAATAAAGGCAAGCCAGAGGTGAAGAACAAGACTTCTCCCGGGAGATAGGGTCCATGGGGTCGCTACTGCCCAACAGCTCGCCACATGCTGCCCTGCGGGTCTCTGTATCTCTCTTGGTCCTATCCTATCTATCCTAGACCTGTTCCGGCAAAGTAAACTCTACCGGCACAGACCTAGAATTCGGAGCGCGCAAGCCCCACCACGACGTCAACGTAGAGATACTGCGGTGGGGTTATTATTATTATTATTAACCAAATACATTCGCAAAATTGAAATGAATGAATGTAAATTTTCAAATCTATGCTACATCAAAGTTGTGTCGTATCGGATATTCGATTGGATTTTCGAATATTGGATTTTCATATATTTTTTAGCAAAATACGAAATCTGCAATGAATTCCTGGTTGTACTATTAATCACTCGAGAAAATTGCATTTGTACTGATGGAATTTCAAAAAAATGTAGAAACTCGGTTGTAAAGGCACCTCTAAATATTACAAAGTACATAAATACATTGCTCGTAGATATACCTACCTACATTACAACGATACTACGGTAAAATATTACAGTTTACTTTATCGAGAAGTCGAGATACAGTATAATGTAGTAGAAAATAAAACATCGTTTTAGATTCCGAAGTTATTTCTTAATTGAACCACTTTTCGTACTTTTAGCAGCTCAATATTTATTTGTCTCACGTCCGATGAATTCTCGATGGTATTTTCAAATCAACGTTATTTTCAAAAATGCTTTGCTTTGGTAATTCTGAAAGCGTCCACCTAAAATTCAATGTCTTGAGTAGGTAACTAAACAGAATTTCGTAGCTATGCCAGTGCTACTTATTTCATCAAGCATACCAAGATGGACCCAAAATTCTGAGCATTCACTTTCACTTACCTTTAGGTATTACAATTTGTGTTTCACAAAAGCATAACTCGAGACCCGTAGAAACAATATAACCTACAAAAGTACCACTAACTCAGCAAAAAGACTATGAAAAATTCACTTGACGGAGTGGTTCTAGCTATGGATATGGATAGGAGATACTAATGGATCGGGAAATATCTTTTTATCCGAAACCAGTCAAACTACTATCTGTATTGCCTGTAGCATCAATCCAATTCATCATCCACCTCATCTCAATTTATTTAGGTTTGGTGCATCACACCTTTTTCAAGATAATGATTGACAAAATACATCTGTGCATACAGGCCACCATGTATGCACAGATGTATTTTGTCAATCATTCAATTCATCAAAAAGACTCATCACATAGCCATTATTTGCTCATTCTATCCATACATTGAGCAGAGGAGCTCGTGGCTAAGTAATAACAGCCGCACGGGTCGATCCGTCAGGTTAAGCTACGCTTGCCGGGGTTGGTCAGTGGATGGGTGACCATCTTTACATACCGAGATTCCTCCGTGCCTCGGAAAGCACGTTAAGCCGTTGGTCCCGGCTGTTATTCGTGGATCTTTGACAGTCGTTACGGGTCGTCAGAAGCCCGAAAGTCTGACAACCAGTCTTACCAAGGGGTATCGTATTACCCAGTAACTGGGTTGTGGAGGTCAGATAGGCAGTCGCTCCATGTAAAATACTGGTATTCAGCTGCATCCGGTTAGACTGGAAGCCGACCCCAACATAGTTGGGAAAAGGCTAGGCAGATTGATTGAGCAATAATATTTGCTGGGAAACAACTTTTATTTTTGGTGTGAAAAATTGCTGATTACAGCACAGCACGCAATGTAACGCATGCAATACATTGTGCTATTGGATGCATGCAACAGTACAGGAGTTGTGGGGGTATTTTAAATTAAGTACCTACCATTTAAAACTTATTTTCATTAAAAAAAAACCAGTCAAGAGCGAGTCGGACTCGCGCACCGAGGGTTACGTTCCGATTCCACGGATTCTGCCACGGCTTATTTTAATTTAAATTTTGAATTGTTTTTTTTTAATAATTTCAACATGAATGATGTAACCAATATTTTGTAACCATATTTTGATTTAAAAGAGTGTCCGTGGAGTTTCTTGCCCGTTCTTCTCCATAGATCTACGTTTTGGAATGGGCAACTAGCTTCAACTTTCTGACTTACCTACTGACCGACTTTTTGACAATTCAAAAGTGCCTGTAATTGGTTTAATTGAAATAAATGTTTGATTCCTGAAAAATTGTGCTATTTAGAGACATCGTTTTATTTTTCCTGTAATCATTACATAAACTTCCATCACATAGAATAATTTCAGTTTTTTATCTTTGCAAACTTCGGAGATAGGGGGGGGTGGTATTTTTTTTTACATTTTTCATCATAAGTCGAAAACTATGCGACCTAAAAAAATAAAAAAATGTTTGAGAATGTGTAAGCAGCGCTCTTTCCCCCACACCCCCCCACATGCCCTAGTAGCCCCACTTTGAATTTTTAGACCCCCTTTCAGTCCCTGTTACAAAAAAAATATAAATAAATTTCTTAATTGCAAAATAGTTCGATAAACGTCATCTAAAACTGTTCCAAATTTCAAGTTGATAGCATTTTAGTAGTTCTTGAGATATCCAGCTGTGACAGACAGACAGACAGACAGACAGACTGAGTCACACCATAAGGGTTCCTTTTTTACCATTTTGGTACGGAACCCTAAAAACGGAACTTTGACCTTCTACATTTATTAACCAGACGGTTCCCAGGTGTGGTCCAGTATAAACAAATTATCACAATGATGGGGAGTACTCACGATTACATATCAAGCTATACATTTACAGTATTAGCTGATTTCTCATTGTACGGATATCCTATACAATGCGAGATCAGCTTAATACTAGAAATGTACCTATAGCTTGTTATGTAGCCCTGTGTACAAGTGACTCGTTCTTACTCATGCAATTGTAAAACAAGTATTTACAAGAATAACCCACTAGGTGTATTCATGAATGAGTACTATAACATCGTAAGCTTTTCCGAGTACCTACCGCAGTGACAGTTACCTTACTGAGTCATTACAATGCACAATGGTAAGCTCGTCCGTCGCACGCGGCGTTCAATATGCAAAACAACCGTGAATCAGATGTCTTCGTGTCTTCGTGTCAGAGCCAGGTGTGTCGGCGACTGTGCTGTCATGAACCTTATGTATTTATGATGTAATTTCATCCATCTCTGAAGGCGAGGCGGGTCGATGTTTGGAACGTGAAGCTTCTTGAATGTACAGCTGTGCCTGGTTGTACCGTGTCCTGGCGCAAATGACTGCGTGTTTATAGCTCAAACACTTGATGCATCTTTGTATGATTATAGACTTCTTCTGTCACTTCCTGTCTCGAACCAACATTTGGAAACTGTATACTTAAACTATTTTAAATGTAAATAATTTTTAGGGTTCCGTATCTCAAAAGGAAAAAACTGAACTTTTATAGGATCACTTCTTTGTTCGTCTGTCTCTTTCAAGAAGTATCAAGTTGAAATTAATATCAAATACTAGTCTATGGGCACTTGAAACTCTAAAAAATCAAGCTCTAAATCAACGCAGTAAAAAAATTCGGCTGCGAAATATTGATACTCGCAAATAAATGAAATCCTATGGGGTACTTCCCGCTGACCTAGAATCATGAAATTTGTCAAGAAGCAAGGTTTCACAGCATAAGTAAAGGAAAAAGTCCGAAAATCGTTAATTTGTAGTTTTAGCACATATTATTTTTTGCTAAATTCTTTTGCAGTTGGAGAATTGACCGTCACGATACATTGATGTATGGGAGAACGTGTTTTTCAACTACATCGTTAAGTTTGTCTCTGGGATAAATTCTTTTCAACTATGGAACCATTCATTGTGCGTGATCCGACACGCACTTGGCCGGTTTTTTCAAAAACATACCAGAAAAACTTTATAAGTCTTCAGAGGTAAATACATCACCAACCTACCACAATAATTGTTTGTTCGGCCATTATTTCGCAAACTTCAAGACTTTGTTTACAGCTTCGGTATAATCAAAAGTTTTTAATTCATTCAATTATTCTTCCAAAACTTTTCTGAAGAAGACCCATTTACATGTGCATATGGACTGAGGGCCCGTTTTTTGAACCGTTGCGAAACGAAATAAGACTTATAGGGGATTTAGTTAAAAATAGTAAAAACTTAAAGCAAAGGTCCATAAATTTCTTAAACGTGAATTAAAATTTTTACGATTAAATAACTTGGGCCCTCAATCCAGACGCTTGCATAAAGTGGCATAGTCTGAATCTCAGTAAGTACTATATCTGGGTTGATAATTTTTATTTAGGAATTTAGTTAAGAATTTCTTAAATATTTTAAGAAATTCCCAAGTCTGTAGAATATGACATTACAGATTTAGGGCGATATATCTAGGGCCCTCAATTCATTATTGTTTGTACTGAGGAATCTGCAAAACATGAATTTATCTGAAGAAATACATAAATACGACTTTAACATATTTTACTGTGACATATAGGTGAATTAGTTAAAAAGAAATAATGACACAAAAGTTAATTGTTAAGAAGTAAATGAAAATCGAATTTTACTAAAACGTCTGAACTGAGAGCCCAATATTTTCGGCTTTATTGACTAGGCTCGACCTCATAGATGAACACAAATTAGAATAAGATTTTTAACTATTTCTTAACTATACAATTTAGTTAAGAAATAGTTAAAAATCTTATTCTAATTTTTGTCGTCAAATTAATGTCATCAAAGCAGCGGCACGTTGTATAATACTTTTAGCTGCAAATATTATGACTTTCCGACCGCGCATTATAAAATGTACAGGTACTTACTATGAACATTATGGTCACCCTACTAATTTTTCTCATATAAAAAGTTAAAAATCTTATTCTAATTTGTGTTCATCTATGAGGTCGAGCCTAGTCAATAAAGCCGAAAATAATGGGCTCTCAGTTCAGACGTTTTAGTAAAATTCGATTTTCATTTACTTCTTAACAATTAACTTTTGTGTCATTATTTCTTTTTAACTAATTCACCTATATGTCACAGTAAAATATGATAAAGTCGTATTTATGTATTTCTTCAGATAAATTCATGTTTTGCAGATTCCTCAGTACAAACAATAATGAATTGAGGGCCCTAGATATATCGCCATAAATCTGTAATGTCATATTCTACAGACTTGGGAATTTCTTAAAATATTTAAGAAATTCTTAACTAAATTCCTAAATAAAAATTATTAACCCAGATATAGTACTTACTGAGATTCAGACTATGCCACTTTATGCAAGCGTCTGGATTGAGGGCCCAAGTTATTTAATCGTAAAGTTTTAATTCACGTTTAAGAAATTTATGGACCTTTGATTTAAGTTTTTACTATTTTTAACTAAATCCTCTATAAGTCTTATTTCGTTTCGCAATGGTTCAAAAAACGGGCCCTCAGTCCATATGCACATCCCATTTACGCGATTATCGTAATTAGTGACAGGTGTCAAGAACGCATTCTAGCGACGCGACGACTGTAAGAAATACCGTATCTCTCTAACCGGAAAAGTGCTGAATGAATTCTTAACGTCACAGTAAGTATAGCATTGAAATAGGTACTTAATTAAAGTAGTCTACAGGGAGTTTCTGAAACATGCTGCAAGATTGAACTTTGCGTCGCGTCCTGGAAATTTGTACCAGTACAATCACGTAGCGTTCCTATTCCATACACAACAATAGAGAACTGCTAACCAGTTCCTGCACCTAGGTCTTTGATAATCGCAAAGCTTTTTTGTATGATATAATATACCCAGGAATATTTGTCACTGTCCATCTCCACAAAAACGAAAACCAAAAAAAAAAGAAAAGATTTTTTTCATTTCATTAAAATCCTCGGCACGTAATTCTCGCTAGGTGGCACTCGTTACTATGTGGAAACCCCATACAGAGTTGTTCCATTTTGATATTCAATTTACGAGTCACGAACTATAACGGGCAACACAACAAAGCCTGTCCTGTCGTATTTCAAAAGAGGAGTCACACGAAGCTTTTACTTTTATAGATACTTTCAGGTTCACTGAAATGGTCATGCGGACCAGTAGAGGATTTAAAATATCTCTCGAGTAACGAATAATCGAACTGTTATTGTGTGTTAGCCAGCGGTTCCATGATTACAAGACTTTTCGTTCTAGAGCTAAAATCAAACGGAAACCTGCAATGCGTGTCTAAAACCTTACACAGTGAAACTAGAAACTTCACTGTTGACGACACGGTTGGCGCAGTGGTTGAGCGATTGACTGCTGCGCAGCATGTCGCGGGTTCGATTCCCGCACGGAACAAATATTTGTACGACCTACAAGTATTTGTTTCGAGTCTGGGTGTTTTTCTATCTATAATATGTATGTATTTACAAAAAAAAAAAAAAAAAAAAAAATGTATATAAGTAGTTTATCAGCCATCTCGTTACCATAACACAAGCATTAGGTTGCTTAGCTTGGGACTAGATGGCGTTGTGTGAAATGTCCAAGGATATTTATTTATTTATTTATTTATTTTTATTTACTGTTTAAATATTTAAATTCAACTTTGGCACCTAATTTCAATTCCTATACGGAGTCCAATCTCTTAACTCCCTAATTCATAAAATCAGTAAGCTCTATTCGAACATCCACATCTCCGCTTCACTGACTGAAAAATATAGCCACAATCAAGATTGGTAAGACGATAGCTGCCCATTAACGCTTAGTTGACGTATAGAACCAATATTTTCCCAGCTAACGAAGTTACCGACTCTATGGCATTATACTTTGGCATAGAGATATATCGCCGTAGAACATTGTGTACGTTAGTTATTTTCAAATTAAATGTTACCTAAGTATGTAAGGATGGTGGAAGGAAGGTGGGATCTGTAGTTTCTGCCTACACCCATGGGGAAAAGGAGTGAGTTTACGCATGTTTGTATTTTCAAATCAATGTGATGAGTCATTTATGATGGTCTGGATCATAAAATGCCTACTTACAAGCTGTTAACTTCCTTGAACTGGTCGTGATTTGAGTAGGAAATTGTTTCTAAGTAGGTATGCATGAGGTGTCTTGAATGATGACGTTATTTATAATGCCATCATTTAAGTAAGTGGGATACGTCACTGTTATTGCTTTACCACCAGAGGCGGATTTGCCCTAAGGCACAGTAGGCCCGGGCCTAGGGTGGCCAGATATTAGAGGCGGCCAATTTGACAAAAAACGACGATAAGAAGAAATAACTGAAAGTACCTATATATTCTAACAAAGGCTTGTGTGTGCGGCCCGCCATAATGTGCGCTTATGGCGGGCCGCACTGCACCGCATCGTATAACAATAATCTTCCTAAATCACTTTCGTACATACATAGGGTTATTGGTTATTGACCAATATCCTCTTAAAGGGGCACTGTACTCATCATTGTGAACAACTTTTACTATGGGACCAAACCTGAAATCGCGAAAAAAAATCAGTAACTAACTAGCAGTTGGTATTAAAGTTAGGTGACGAAATTTCTGAATCGATTTCGATAAAAGTTGGCAATAAAGTAAATTCATTTTTCAATACCTACACTTCCTCGAAAACTGGTTCATATCGCACTACGATTAGCTTCACAATGCAATGTATTTCGCACGCGTGCGATTTTTCATTTTCCACCACGTGTGCGGGAATAAAAATTGCCACAAATAACTTATACCTATACTTAGTCCAAATTGGTTCATCATCATTCTCCTGCCCTTATCCCAATTTATTTGGGGTCGGCGCAACATGTCCTTTTTTTCCATACTTCTCTATTAGTCGTCATCTCGGTAGTCACACCCTTTCTAGCCATGTCATCTTTCACACAGTCCATCCATCGTTTCTTTGGTCTTCCCCTACTCTTATAGCCATCGACATTCATACTCAAAACTTTCCTCACCACATTTTCCTCATTCCTCCGCATCACATGCCCATACCATGACAACCGATTTCCGCACAACTTTTCAGTCACCGGTGCCACTTTCAAACTTCCTCTTATGTACTCATTTCTTATTCTATCCATTCGTGTAACACCACACATTCCTCTTAGCATTCTCATCTCAGTTGCATGCAGTTGCTTTTCATTCATCCCTTCATTTTCCACCACGTGTGCGGGAATAAAAATTGCCACAAATAACTTATACCTATACTTAGTGCAAATTGGTTCAATGCCTCTAATCACACCGTCTCGCGCCAGAGACGGGCCGCTCTCTATTCGGTGGTGAATGTTTTCTTTAATCTCGGCAAAGACATCACGTCTTTACGGCGTTAATATTTTTTGAATATTTAAATATTGTTTACAAATAGAATATCATCAAAAACCATGATTATTACAATAAAAAAAACGTTTATGAACAAATTCACATTTATTTGTGTTCTAAACTCAAAAATATTTGAATTTCCTATTTTTCAAATTAGGCTGTTTATCGGCTTTAGGATACCTTTGCTTCCCCTTCAAGCTGCGAAAGCAAAGCGCGGAAAAAAAAGAAAATTTAAGTAAATCATAGTTTCCTAATAATTCATGACAATAATATTTTTCGTTATTGTATTTCTTCAAAAGTGTATTGAAAAACGTCGTTTGATACACGTGGACATTTGTTATTGCAGTTCTCGGCTCAAAAACAACCTCGCCTATGACTCGGGTGTTAATTCCGCCTCGAATGCAATAACAAACGTTCTCCACTTGTATCAAAATGTACTAATGTAGTCTTGATGGGTGCTGAGAAAGGGGCGGCTGGTACTTAGGTACTACATGGCCTGGGGCCTAGGGCGTCCAAGACTGCAAATCCGCTTCTGTTTACCACTCATTCGCTCATCTAAAATGAAACTCATAAAAATATTCTGAATAATCGAGAAAAGATACGATATGTCTCATATTTAGTTAGAAGGATCAACTTTTATTAGATCAAATACATTTTGGTTTAAATTAAAGGTGATGAATTAAATATGGAACTGAAAAACAGTTTACAAAACATTACGTCATCTACCTTTTCGTCATCATCACCTGCCTAGCCTTTTCCCAACTATGTTGCTGCATCCAGTTAGACTGGAAGCCCTTCCAGTCTAACTGGATGCAGCGAAAACCCCGGTGTATTCTGTAATAATTTCACCGTGAAAACTTGGGTGAAGTGAGCTTAAAATGAACTGTCATTCCAACTGATGCTAGCGACTGTCACTAATGACAGCTCACTTCACCTAAGTTTTCACGGTGAGATATTTACAGAATAGCACAGCAGCCGGTCGATTCTGTAAAAATCTCACCGTGAAAACTTAGGTGAAGTGAGTTTGTTTTTGCTAGAAATTGACACTATTGACAGCTCACTCCACGCTCACTTCACCTAAGTTTTCACGGTGAGATGGTTACAGAATCGCACTGCTGTACTTTACGTGAAGCGACTGCCTACGTGCTACTAGTTCGTATTGGCATTTAATTAGACTTCTTAATTAGTTTTTTCAGGACGCAGACGGTGTGGCGTTTCCCACGCAACTCAATTAGCACTTGAAAGCTAAGTAGTCTGAAAGCTTGGAGAGCTTCCACGTTATTATGCTATAATCACACCGGGTCACACCGAATTTAACAAAGGTGTACATTAGATACGTGTTGGCTGTTGGTGTAAATAAACAACTCGTATCAAAACGTTGGTATACGTGAGATGCAGTGAACATCTACAGACTTTGGCCTTCATGTAGTTAGGTAGTTCAAATATTCATGCTCAATACGTTCATATTTAGACGTCAGTAAATATATCAGCATCTGTTTATGTTTTTTATGGTGTGCATAAGAAAGAGTATTCTATCTATCTATCTATTATGTTACCAGTTTTCAAAAGGCTTTGATTAAACCTTTGAGATGCCAAAATTTCTAGACACCTGAGGTCGTGAACAGCCGCCTTGCTTTCTACCAGAATTCGCTTCTACCAGAATTCGGCTACAGCGTGTGAAGGATCTCTACAAATGCCTATGAGCAGGCTTCTCTATCAACCATGCAGAGGTTTGGTTTCACTGCCGTCACCCTTGGTGAATACTTAGCTATTTTTGAAGAAGGCAAAATGCTGATTTGATGGATTGGCATCAAAGCAAGCTTGGTTATTTTAAGTTCGAAAATTATACCAAGTTCTTAAAGGCGTAACCACTCTTCTTTTTATTTCCCTCCATAAAATGTGTTGTTAATTCTTTATGTATTTAATTCGTGGAGATTACGACCGCGACACCAAACTCTTAGTGATGTGGTCGCCATAAACAGAATCGTAAACCATCTGTCACCGAGTGATGACAGACGGCTTGGTTGGACCTTCTCTCGTAATGAAAATGAAAAATATGAAATACAAACGCGTAAAATAAAAATGGGGATTAGCGACCCGACTGTAACTGAAATGGAAAATGAATCTTTTGAATGTTCCCAGAAGTCGTAATGGCGGATGAGAAATGTCTTTTGGGGGTTTACTTTAATGGTATTATCTTATTCTAAAAATAGGAAAAAGAGTTTTCTTCTTGGAAGTTGTTTATTGAGAAGATATTTCTTCCAAGAAAAAAAATTAATAATAATGCAATTTTTTATTTGAACCCTTCTCAATAAACACTTTCATCACAATGACCTTTTTGCAATTAGTTTTTCATCCTGTGAAACATTTTTTTTAATCACCTTAATTCACTACGCCCTTGACGATTTGGAAAATTCTTAAAATGTACATGGCACTGTTATCCATAGGCAGGTAGGTATGCTACTGTATTCTTTTTTCTTGTTGTTAAAGAAAAACTTTAACCATCCGTTATATTTGTTGAAAAACCAGTTATCTCCTTGTAATTAAGAAAGGATATGATGTCATATAAATTAGTCGCACACAAAAGTTGACAAAGGTGAGGACAAGGACACGCTAAACAAATAATGAACAATGATAAATTAGTATGAGGTAGACTCATTGTATAAATAACATTATTTTATGATATCTACATAGGTACAGTCGATTAACAAAAGTCGATTAACACTTGAGTTTTCTAAATCTTAATTATTGAAAAAAATACTTCAATAAAATCGTTGTAAATTTTAAAGAAAATTAACTCTTATCTAATAAATGAAATGCTAAAAAGCAGGTTATCGTATAATTTTGTGTGAATTTAGATGATGTCAAAAAGTAGCAGTGTTAACGGACTTCTGTTGCTGACCGTACCTACACTAGCGACCTGCCCATATGCTTTGCACAGTTTTTACGACTTATCATAAGTAAGTTTAATATAAATGTATTATACACATAAACGTTCTTTAAATTATGGTAAAAACTGAATCAAAATCCGTGGCGCAGTTTAGAAGTAGGAACGCGGTGACACATACAGACACGAAAAGCGACTTTAATTTGACAATATGTATCTACAGATATAAATATAGGTATATAAATATAGGATATAAATATAGGGATATGTAAAATAATACTGTTTGTATATGCAGTGCAGCATGAAATGGTTCAAGTCAAGCATTCCTTCATAATGACAAATAAATGAAAATAAATTCTCTTCGATTCCTTCAACAATATTTCTGAATCGTTCTCGATGAAACTCGGGTTCTCAATCGGGTGCTCAATAACTTTATTATATTGGCAATTCTTAGGAAGGAATCCGAGGAAGTGGCAAACGGGCACCTAGAAATAGGGTTGCCATACGTCCGGAATTTTCCGGACATGTCCGGTAATATAAGTCTATGTCCGGCCATGTGGGGGGAATTCTAAGCCGTCAGGAATTTTTATAATTTTATTTGTGTAAAAATAAAATAAAAAATTATATTGATTCAATATTAACTGTCAGCGAGCGTGGCCGGAGAAGGGGCACTTACCTCTGCCCCGCTCGCCCCTCGTCGAGAATATTCGCGAATTGCTTAGTTCACTCTCACATAAATATAACGAGAACCAGCATGAAACAACTCGACGTTAACATATTATACCATAAGTACTTATTTACAAAAAAGTCAGGAATTTTCTTGAAATGTCCGGAATTTACTCCGGAATTTTATTTTTTTTATCTGGTAAGCCTACCTAGAAACGACTTGTTTCCGAACCGAAATTCTTCAAAAATTTCGACAGATTTAAATACAATTGCACAGTTTGGGCATTTGTGTTGGAGAGCGGAATACCCCAAAACTTTTGTTGAATGAATTTTCATTGCCGTAAAATAAGTTCTTTTATAATTCATTATTATTTACCAACTTCCTTGCGAAGTTTCATAATTATTTTCGTTAATGGTTAATGAAGTTCATTAAAACTTCTCTCCTAGATGGCGTACGTTGTATTTTGTAAAAAGTTGGATGTTTAATTTTGTAATTTATCTTGATTAGGAATGAAGTACACTCTGCAACAGAGATAAGTAACCAGTGTTGTAGTGTGCGTGACACTACTAAACTGTATCACTACTGTTAAAACGATTCATTACGTACAGCACACAATGCCCTCACGCACACATCGCGTTCATGTGCGAGTGAGTGCGCTAATGTCTTCTCAATTATAGTATAACATAATTTCGCATTGAAAACTTAAGCGTTCGTAGCCCAACGAATAAGGCATCATACTTCTGAGTACTACTGTGTGAGTTCAAATCTCTGAAGTGATGATTCTTTTTGCCATTTATTATTTTAAGCTAAAGGAATGAAAACAATTTTTGTTAAGAAAATGTTTTATTTATTTAAAATTGCTTAAATAAATAAAACCATTTTTAATAAATATCTTTATTTAAAAAAAAGAACATCACAAGTAAACATGTTTTATTATAAATACAACAATATGTTTAGAACATGCTATTACATCTTTTTATACCATTATATATGTATACAACAATGGGCGGAGTGAATAAACATGTCACATAGATAACAAATAATAATATAATCTGATCCAGTAACAATAACATCACTCACACACTCCTACCTACACAGTACCGCCGACTTAATTTATTATGGCTAAATATGCTGTGAAAGTATTAAGTATTTCGTTTAGGTATCTATTATAAAATAAAGTCGCTTTTCGTGTCTGTCTGTGTGGCCGCATTGTTCTTCTAACACCACAGATTTTGATGCGGTTTTCACTATCATGATAAATATTTAACTTATATAATATAGAAACCTCCATGTTTTGCCAAGTCGTAAAAACCGTGCGAATCAGGGCCGGGTCGCTAGTTCAGTTATATACAGATGTAAATTACCTACATTTTTGAAAATTAAAATTAAAATAAAAACATTTACCACCTGTATCGGGAACAGTAGGTATTATAATTATTACCAACCATTATTAATTATTTCTAGGAAAATAATAGATTTAAAAACGTTAAAATGTCTGAAACTTAAAGGTTCACGGTAGATAATAAAATTTTACGCATCGGTCTGCAACATGTCAAACCGTCCGCTTGCAGGTGGTTCCGTACAGTTTGCATAGTGACGTTGTGTGCTGCTGCTATTATCCTGGTCTAAGCGAATGGATCTGATGTATGGGTGGCAACAATCTCACGCACGGTGACGAGGCGAAACATTTGTGTAAGCCAATGGTGTCGGTCCAGGCAGGCGACGGTTTATTTCGCTTGTCTCAGTGACAATGCACCCACAGTCGAACGTTTTTTCTCTACAAAAAAAAGTGAAAATATTAGGTCTAAACATACACCTCCCAAATTATAAATTAAGAAATAAAAAATACACAATATAAATACAATGCAGAGAATATATATCTATATACTTAAATACAATTGATATATAAGGCTAGTGGTCAGTAATAATGAAAACTATAATACGATAAAATAGAAATAAAAAGGCAGGGCGAGTGACCTAGGTAATACACAATATCATACTAATAACAAATAAAAAATAATATATACTATAATAATGACACTGATTATTTACTTTATTCATTAGTGCACATATAAAATGTCATTTTATTTTTTTTTTATAAAAAGTATTAAACAATATTATTATACTTTATTTAGAATATAAATCCTTTGTTTAATTACCATACATGCAATTTACAAAAATGTTAAAAAAAATTAAATCTTTTCAAAATTGTATTTTATTATTATTTTCTAATCATTTACAAACATATTCATTACTTATATTTTTGAATATTTTATTTTAAAACATAGATAAAAAAACTATTACTGTAATACTGTGTAAACCGTTAATGGAAATGATTAAATAATTATCGATATAATGAGTGGCAGTTAACAAAATTAGTATTTATTTGTTAACTGCATAGCCACTCATTATACTAAATTCAACTATTCCGGTGTCATTTTCTATTAGATTCAACTATTCATATCCACAATTCGTTAAATGAGATACAACAGACAATCATAATAAAATTACTGGGTGGGATCACGGTGACATAATATGTAAATTAATACATTCTTATTAATAATAATTTCACTCACCGATAGCATTGGGCGCCTTGCGATTTCACTAATAGAAATAATTTTTTGCTCATGCAAAACAATAATCTGAGCTTTTTGAAATCTTGTTAAATGATGCATGGTCTAAATTAATCAATATATCACAATCACAAACTTCAAGTGCAAAAGAAAGAGTATATGTGTAGTTGCTAATGCAGACTGGCTACATAAGTTCACAATTAAAGGCAGGAATATATTTTTAAAGCGGGTAGTTAGCTTCTAAACTGGGAAATAATTTTAAGTAGGCGAGATACTTGTGGTAGATTCTCAAACTGGTCAGAATATTGCTTTATTCAGTTAGTATATTCATTTTAAATTACGAAATCTCAAAAATAATATTTTAGTAAACTCGTGGCTCGAACTCGGATCATTCTGTCCCTGTAGGTTGAATGCTTACCTTTTGCGCCACGAGAGCAACTGTCCTACATTGCGAAATCATGTTACACTATCATTTAAAAGACGTCAGCGCACTCACTCTATGAAAGGGATGTGTGCGAGGCTGTCATTGTGAGCAGTACGTACAGTAGCGATATAGTTTTGTAGTGTGCGTGTCTGGTTACTTAACTCCTTTGCCCTGTGTACATTTGAGGCACCAATCTCACTCTTTTGTGCGATATAGTAAGCTCGCGACCGAAAACTGTAGAATGGTCTGAGGGAGGCTTTGCTAAAAAGCAAAACAAACACATTACCGACGATTAATACAAGATGTCCTGTAAAGAAAGGTTAACGTATATTGGAAAAACACGTTTGACCGTCCTGAAAACAATACAAAAATGAAATATAATTCAAGTATATTCCAAGATTTTTTTTAAAAAAATACTAATTTTTACTTACCACAGTTTACATTCTTCTTCACCACTACCACAAATGAATGAATTCCATCGGTTATTTCTTGTTATATAATTGTACCTTTGACTATGCCAACAGAGGCAGTAAAAGTGTGACCAGAAAATAGTACATAATTTTTTCTAAAAAATCGTATCTTAGGTTGTTTGGTTAGGTTGGCTTGTTGGTTGTTTGGTTAGGATATAATTTTTTTTTTTGTATTTTTTAGAACAGCCGTAAGATCTATTATATGCTGTTTCAAGGTTATCCATTAATTACCATGGTTAAAATAATTATTGTAAAATGAGTGAGTTTTTAAAATATAGGCTAATTAAAATTATTGAATTTAATTGAAACATTTGCAGCGTTCTGCTTGCCTTAAGATTGGAACTAAATGTTATAGACTGTAGATTCGTATACATATATTCGCAGTAAAAGCATCTTCGTCATTTCTATCAAACATGCCAGTAGATAAGGCATCTTTAAATGCTATCTTTGCTTTACTTAACCGACCTTGCAAAGCTCCCGGTATCCATCTGTCGCCGTAAGAAATTCCATTTTGTCTTGCTCGTGCAAACATCGTCTTCTACGAGTTGGCATCGACCTCTTTCTTCCTGACATGTTTGCTTTCGAGTCGTACACTAACCAAACTATTTCGTCCTGATGCAAATATTTTTATTATAATTTAGATAGAATTTTATGTAGCTACATCCTATTTTTACCCGACTGCGGCGAAGCCCAAAAGGAGGGTTATGTGTTTGACCTGTATGTAAGTATGTATGTATGTATGTCCGTTTCTTTGTTCCCTCGTAACTCCTAAACGAATGAACGGATTTTGATAAATTATACGTCTTTAGATTTGTCTTGGTGGCGCGAGGGGCACTGGCTTTATTAACATCAAATATAAAGTAAAATGGCGGATTTGGGGTGACATATTGTGGAGTTCGATTTTTTTTTGTCTTCTAATACCATCGAGTGGGGTATCAAAATGAAGGGTTTTAAAAGGCGATTACAAAAATACACTTATATGTTTAAAAGTAGTTCGAAGTGACAAATCGAATTTTGATTAAAAAAAAATTTGCTTTGAGCAGAGTTAGGACCTCGAACCCTTGGCTATTTGTGCACTTATCCATAAGAGCTTTTTAATAACCTTCACGGCCAAAACTCTTTGTAAGAACTAAACGTCTGCGAAATCTTTCACATTTGTAAACTAAAAAGTTGGAAATAAAAAAAGTAATAAAAAAAACTAAAAAACCCGACTGCAGTAAAAAACTAAATTTAATTTAATAAAAGTTGGAAGCAGGCGGGACCCGCTTGAGTTTGAAAATATAAAATGGAATGGATCCCGCCTGCTTCCAACTTTTATTAAATTTAAAATGAGCTTGTTTTTAGCTTTTCAGTTTTAGTTTTTTACTGCAGTCGGGTTTTTTAGTTTTTTTAATTACTTTTGTTTTAATTAAGTTTTAGGTACATAGGTACATTCTACAAACGATCTAACATTTTCATTTCCATAACCATGTCAGAAATTTTATAGTTGTAATCTATGTACGGGTCTTTCAAAAACTGTTTTTTTACAAATATAATGCTACTATCCTACTAACATTATAAACTTTAAAACTTTATAATATTATGTGATATTAGGTACCTTTAAGTATGTTATGTGTTTAATTATACTCTATATGTAATATTAGCAGAATATAATGATAATGTAATTTAGTACAATTTAATATAAATATTTAATAATATAATACAATTTAAATTTTAATGTAATACCAATAATGTTCCAATTGATAATGTTAGTCTTAAGTTATCTTGCTGCGCCCCAAACGGGGTCATGTACTCTTTAGTTATAAGCATAGCCTGTAACTGTGTGTACATTGTGCATTAAATAAATAAAATAAAATGTGAAAGTTTGTGAAGATGTTTGGTAACCAATCACGCAAAAACGGCTTAACGGATTTGGATGAAATTTGGCATACCTACAGATAGATTAACACGTAGGATACTTTTTATCCCGGTAGTAGGTTTCCGTGGGATAATTTCTGACATCGCGTGGATATGCGAAGCCGCAGGCAACGGCTAGTTTCATATAAGTATAAGTACGTATACCATCATAATTATGATAGGTAGAGTTCACTTTACCGAGTACCAGTGTCATAGAAGTAACAATATAACTATAAATCGCAGACCAATGGACAGTCTTTTCATAAAAGTATACACCAATAAATTATTACAGACCTATTCATATACCTACAGCGCTTCAGAGCACAATACACATGCAGCTCTTCAGCAAACAAGCGGATCTCTGTGAAATAGAATAATGTTGAAATGCAATGTGAACCAGGCGTGGTGGAAGGAACACGCTAATCCTATTAATTATGATGAACACCGCCTTAAGGCTCTTACAGACAGAGGCGATATCGCGTCGGCGACGCGATATTGCGATATTATATCCGTAGAAAAATATCGCGTCGCGTCGCGATATCGCCTCTGTCTGTAAGAGCCTTTACGAGTTCATGTGCGATAGGAATCTAACATGCAGGAAATATGAGTTAAATTCAATAGTCCATTTATTAATGATCTTTGCTTGATTGTTTGAATGTTAATGTTGTTATGATTTTCATTTGGATATTACTTCATAAATACATGGAACATTTTAGCGAGCATTCTAGCGAAACGACAGTAAATTTACTTCGAGCTTTTTGCCGAGCCGAGCAATTTTCAAGTCAAGTCTGACGTCTTCGTGTGAAGAATACATTTTTAACGAGCATTTAAAAATGCTCGTTAAAAAATGATCGTGAAAATATTCGTAGCGAGTTTTGGCTCTATGCTTGGCTCTGTTCGTTGTTCAGTTGTACAAATTTAAAAATGGCGAATGCTCGATGTTCTGTTACAAGTGAATGCTCAAGTCTATTAGCGGCTTTATACAATTTATTTGCATAATATAAGAAGCAGTATATCGAAGCATTCAACCCTTATAAAGTATAAAAAAACCTTTTTTTAATTAAGCACAAACTCCAAAACAAAAGTCGAGAAAATGAGATCTACAGGTGGTTGCCAAATGTTACACACAATTCCATTTTCAACTTAGCAGTAGAACACAGACTAACAGAGAACAGTGAGCTAATTGGAGAAGATTATTCTATTGAACAACCACATTAAATTAGGCTGTGGCAATGTATTTTACTCTGGTATATTCGGAGGGCTTTCAAAGATTCAATTTCGCATTCGGATTCGTATCACAAAATGCCTAAGCTGCCTTTCCTTACTTTGGCGTGGGAACCGTATTGAACCTTTTTAGCGGCCTATTCTATCGTATTGTGAAGCTGAAAGGTATGTGAAGAAAGCTGTTTCGTTTGATAAGTAGGATGATTCTTGTTAAATTGTCCTTTGTGTTTGTTTGACTAGCGTTTGTGTTTGAATAAGGTATGAGATTGGTGTAATTGGATTATTTATTGACGAGAAAACTTTTTTTTTTTTTGGTTAGCCTATATTGTGTCCCAAATTCCAATGCCGCCGGGCAAGGGCCTTAACTTTTTCCCTCTAAGCCCATCTATTTTGTGTGATCTCTGGCCATGTTGGTTGGCCTGGCAAACATGATCATACACGAGATATTTCCTATAGAAAAACCAGCCAAGTGTGTGTCGGACAATGCACAATGAAGGGTTCCGTAGTTGGCATGAATTTATCCCAAAAACAAACTTAACATTGTAGTTAAAAAACATGTTCTCCCATTTACATCGATAATCGATATCATCACGGTCAATTACATCGATAATCGATATCATCACGGTCAATTACATCGATAATCGATATCATCACGGTCAATACTTCAACTAAGTACAAATGTAAGATTTTAATCGCAAAAAATAAATTGTGTGATTTATCATCAACATCATATTTATTTGCGAAAATATTTTTTGGAACCTTTGAACGTTGTCGTACTGTACAGGCTGAGAATTTACTTATAAACAATGCCGCAACAAGAATAAATAAAAATAAATTTTTAGTCAACGAAATTGGTATCTACCTACTCGTATTTCACGAGTAGCACAGCCACAGACTTATATTGGCTAGATTACGCAAGTCTCATCGTCTGAATAGAAACCAAGCGTGCCATTATTTTTCCATCTTGCATCTTATACCTGCTTGTTTCACACTGCTTCCGGTTGTGCCTAGGTATCCCGAAAGGGAAGAGGGAGTGTTACGTAAAGATTATTTGAGTAAAAATAATAATTTTATAATATCGATTTTGCAATCGATTATTCGAGTTCATCGACAGAGGAATGATAAATCTAAAATTATTTGTTTTTTTTTTTACTGAAATGTTAGTCATTTTCGATTATGTCATTATATAACTGGTTCTTATTGGTTGGTTGAACCTAATTAGTCTTATTATGTAGTTTGTTGTAGGAAAGTTACAACGTTAATAAAAAACCCTAGAAGACATTTTATCTACAAAAAGAAAAGCCAGTAGAAGTCGCTATGAAATAAAATCCGATCCAGAACTAAGTAAATAAATTAGTAAAAAATAAATTTAAAATATTTTTAATAATTCCTGAAAAAAGAAGCAAATGTAAAATAAAATGTAAAGCTTGCGGCGGGTTCTATTCACTGGCACCATTCTTTAATCCTAAAATTCTAACAAAAAACCGGGAACAGATTCGATTAGATGAACACTTTTAAATCGGATCTCCCGCCTTAAACAATACGCATAAGAGTTCCGACATCGACAACATCTAAGTACCTACTGATTTCTATAAAACATAGAGAATTTTAGGTTTTAGAGAACGATGCCAGTGAATTCGAGCCTAAAGTCAATCCACTAACTCCAGCATTAGTTAACGCCTTCAATACATCAATTATTGTAGTCAGGCGTCGAAACTTTTTGTTTCCGTAAAGCTGCCTTCATTAAAATGAACAGAGCAAATTCGACTATATTTTTGTTGGGAACCAATTTTCATGCCCCGTCGCTTCAATCCATATTTATTTAACTTTGGTATCACTTGGAAATCTGTAAATATAATTAATAATATTCTAAACAAAATCACTATACATTGGAGTAAAAAAAAATTACATGTCACAAAAAACCCAATGCAAACATTATCATTCCTCTGTTTCCAAAATCGATTAGAATCGAGATTGACTGTACAAACTGTGTGTACAACACTATTTGCTTTATTTGACAGAAAAATGAGAATAGTGACTGTACCACGAAGCTGAGCGACAAGTGACAATATCGATCATTTTTATTTTCATTGCGTGTTTTAACAGACAAGTCCTACATACTCCCTTGTAACTAAAAACGGCAATGTATCATGAATTATTTGATACACACTCAGTTACATAGTGTTCATTGTAAGAACACAATGAACACAAAATAATTGATTTTGCAATAAAAAACACATAATTTAATAACAATATGACTTATCGATGAAAGGAAACGTTTCCATTATCTCGTTCCATTTTTTTTGTGTAGCTTCTACAGCTCAATACCGCATAATTTGGCATTTTTTAGTTTTTGGTTGACGTCTGGCATCAAGAACGTTCGAGCGCGGACTGAATGGAAGCGGCGCTGAAGGAAGTCAATTTTACTCCCTTTTTACACGCGAAGTACATACACTTGCGTCGTCTAGCCAATATAAGTCTGTGAGCACAGCCCTCCTGAAATATCAATCAAGCAATCTGCCTAGCCTTTTCCCAACTATGCTAGGTCGGCTTCCAGTCTATTCGGATTCAGCTTAGTACAGCTGAATACCAGTATTTTACATGGAGCGACTGCCTATCTGAATGCCACAACCCAGAAACTGTGTAATACTATACCCTTTGGTAAGACTGGTTGTCAGACTTTCGGGCTTCTGACGACCCGTAACGACTGTCAAAGATCTACGAATGGAATACCATTCAACCGAACCAGAATTTCCAAATAAAAATCGGATACTTTTTATTTGCACCATAAAACGTGACCTATGGTACGGAAGGTTCATTTTACAAACACATCGTTAATGGAAAGGTCAATTGCTTCGATAAATTGGGTATACGTATGATTGGTAAAACATGCTTTTTTTACTTCGCGATGTGGGGAGATTTAGATCCGCAATAAAATAAATAATATGGCCGATGCCCATTGAAAATGTTTAATGGCTACGTGAAAAACATCAGGCAGCAAAATGAAAATTAGAAAACAGGTATTGTTATAGCAAGAACATTATAATATTTTCCGGCTGAACTTGGCTTTTCACACTGCCGTGGTCTAGATAGCGGTTTTGTAGTAAGAAGAAGAAGATGTCTGATCCTTCCTTCTTATTAAGAGCCTGACTAAATGTATTCATTCATTATTTTTAGGGTACCTCAAAAAAAAACGGAAAACATAGGATTACTTCGTTGTCCGTATCTGGCAGCATGTCAGACTGGCAAGACCCTTTTTCTCAGGAACGCGTGGAAGTACCAAGTTGATATTTGATATTAATATCAAATACGTGGCTCTACGGTCCCTGCATGGGAGCTCTGAAAAAATCAAGCTTCTAAGTCAACGCAATGAAAAAATATGGGTATTTATATTTATGCATATTTTGATACTTACTCGCAAATCAATCAAATCAAAAAAATCAAAAAATCAAAATCAAAATCAATCAAATGCTGTTGGCCTGGAATCATGTAATTTGGCAAGAAGCTTGGCAAAAAACTGTAAAATTTGTAATTTGTTCACATTAAAAAATATATGGTATAACAAACTTTAATTTGCAGTTGTAGAATTGACCGTGACGTATTATCAATGTATTATCATTATCGCATTGGGTGTAAACCCGTTATGATAATGTAAGATTGTATAAATAAATAATAAATAATAAATAAATAAATGTTTAGGAGAACATGTTTTTCAACTACAATGTTAAGTTTGTTTTTGAGATAAATTTTTTTCAACTACGGAATCCTTCATTGTGGGTGGTCCGACACGCACTTGGTTGTTTTTTATATTATAAGGTAGTACCTATCCGGTCACGAGTTTAACATTTCCATTCATAAAATAAACCATGATTTCCCAACCATACGAGTATAGCCACTCCATCAGTTCATTCAATCATTCACACATGCTCACCCGCAACTTAGTTATTCACTTCCAAATCAATGGAACTAATTCCAATCACATCATAAGCAACGTTAGGTTAGATAGATTCACGGCTATGTACTGCATAGTATGTGTACCTATGTACTTATGTATCGTGCCTTTAGCCACAATTTCGGTTACGGCTCATAAATCATCGGTATCAGTGACATGTTTGAGTACTGACTAATATCTATTGTATTGGATATAGGCTACTTGTAATGGGAATCTGAAATTGCTCAACCAAATTATTTCAGATTGCTTGTAAATCATGCCATCTGCCATCTGCCTAGCCTTTTTCCAACTAGGTTTGTTGGGGTCGGCTTCCAGTCTAACTGGATGCAGCTGAATATTAGTATTTACATGAGCGACTGCCTATCTGACCACCACAACCCTGTTACTGGGTAATACGATACCCCTTGGTAAGACTAATTGTCAGAGTTTCGGGCTTCTGACGACCCGTAACGACTGTCAAAGATCCACGAATGACACCCAGGGCCACGTGTTTTCCGATGCACGGAGGTCTTGGCAAAGATGGTCATCCATCCACGGACCAACCCCAGCAAGCGTAGTTTAAACTGATCAATCGACCCGTGCGCTGTTATGGCTTAGCCATAAGCCCCTCTTCAGATTTCGGTAGCAGGAAATAGGGGAAGGTACATTCTACGTAAGGTTACTTGAAATATTAAGGACTTTTTTTTAATCTCAGAGATTAGATTGGCAAGTGAAAATGTTAATTAAAATGACCTTTATGATAATGTAATATAGGTAATATATAAGCCAGTTTGACATTTGCACTTGTCAATCTAATCTTCACGATTAAAAAATGCACTTTAGATAATTTTTGATCTAACAACCTCTTGGTTTATTCATAAAGGTTTCTACCAAACCAAAGATTCGTGTATAGGCATACATTATCAGGTTTTTTTTATAATAACTCATACCTTGAATGACTGTCTCCTTTTGTAAGAAAAAGGACCTTCTCCTTGATTCGTTTATATAGGCGATAACACGACTGTCACGCCCGTTCTCACTAACACTAAGCGACAACTAAATGATTACCAAAATAAAAGCGCGCTATTAGATTTTCAACTTTCAGCGCTGAGCCGAGTGTTGAAAATCCAACAACGCGCTTTTACAGTTTTTTTTTAGTTATAGCGGGCATATACATAGATCCTCGTAACTATAACATTAAAACTTTGTTGTTACCTTGCAGGAGTATTAAACACAATACTAAAAGTGTTTATGACACTTTTATGAGCACTAATCCTGGACTTGTGTACTAGACGTTAAATAGTAACGTCAATACCTGAATGTGAAGGTAAAAGTCAAAGAGTTACAAAGTTAAAGAGTACAAAAACTTAGTCACTTGTTCAACGCGTGTCTAATGTCAATTTTACGTCAAACTCCATACATAAATGTCGCGTTGTTGTAATATAATAATAATTTTGTTAAGGAAATTGTTAATACTTATCTTGGCAAAACATGTCTGCTCTATTTTTGTATTATAAGACCTTTTCATACCATGTTTTACGCAAATAAATATATTACCTACTATTACTATTACTGTTAAACAGTTGTTTAGCCTAAACAACAGAAGGCTACTTATAAAACGTTAAAATTCAAGTCGCAGTCTCATCTCAGCGGCAATCAATGTCAAAAATTTAGGGGAATTAGAGGCTTTTTTGACAGATTGCGAGAATTGCGACTGAGATTAGAATGAGAACGTTCTTAAAATTACGAGAATTGCCCCTCTGATAAACACAGTTTTGTGTTAATACGGATAATCGTAAAGTTTGTATTAGGATGTTTATTTAATTCCTTTGTCTGTCTCTCTAATATTCCTAAGAAAGAGGTAAAAAGTTCAAAAGATATCATGAAATGACACATTTACTGTAGTAAATACTAAATTCACCAATCATAAGTGGGCAACCATTTTGGAGCTACTGAGGTTATAAACAAACTGAGGGCCCAGTTCGCGTTTTTATACTCGTACCAATTCGATCGTCAATTTCTACTTGAAACTGAAGCAGCGCTGTCTAATCAAGCGCTGACAATCATGGGAAACAATTATTCCATACAAATTGACATAAGTGAACATTATTGTTAATGCGATCGAATAGGCATAACAAGTGACAACTCACACTAAAGGCGGACAGGCGCGACGCGACGTGCGACGCGATTCTGGTAGAACAATTTTCATTAAACTTTTATAGAAATTGTTCGCGTCACGACTATTTGCGGGAACCTTAAGGCCTTAATAAAAAGGTTTCTCTGAAAAAGAGCCAGCGAAACATTTGAAGCATCAGGATTAAAACGTCACTTGACACATGTTTTCTTCAAAACTCTCTTAAAAAAAAAGTTTTGAATATTTTCGCAGTACCAAAACCTGCGCTGAAAGAACTTTAAGTAGGTACCGACTTTCCCCTGAAAGTTTACTTGGCATCAGAAAATTCAGAATAAATAGATTTTGGCTTTCATTATAATGCCTAGGTACTTATTGGAATACTTACTTGGATGGAATGCTTTCAATTTTGAGCATGACTTAAACTGGAGCCATTCCAATTCAGCGAGTGAGTACCTATTTTAAATTGCAATTCACTTTGGATAGGTAAGTACCTAATAGTTTTGGCCAAATTGGAAAATGTTCACGTTTGAAAAGTGTTTTTTCGGTACAAGGAATTTAATATTATTCAGACTATGTCTGTTTTGTTTTTATAAACAAACTTAGCTTTACATCTTATTCTAATATTTACTTAATCAAGAATTTAGTCACGTTTGTTAAACAAATCTAATTTGCCAACTTGCTAATTCCAACGCCTATTTTAAGCAACTTAAACAGTCGCCAACTTATTTTAACTTTTTTGAAGGTGTCAAATTGAAGCACTAAAGTAGTGAGACAGTTTATAATTATCCTCTTGACAGTCTAGAGAATTCTCAACAGTATCCCAGTCTAGGAAGGAAGGAAAATATTCAAGAATAATGTTCAACTGCTTCCACAGCAGTTGAACATTATTCTTGAATATTTTAATGTTAATTAAATAACCCTGCAGGCAATGGTTACTAATTTCTACTTACTTCAGTTTAGTTTAATTTATTTATGAACATTAATCCGTAGTCACACAGGTTGGGGCAGGACAGGGTGTTGTCACGCAGACTATGGTGTTGACACACAGAGGCTGAGTTGATTGATTGAATTCGTAGTCTTAAGAGGAAATGCCAGACTTTTGAAAATTAGGTATTTTAAGAAGGTATTGCTGTCGCTCTGCGAGCGTTCCGCCCTCGAATTCGTGCGATAAGGACAACTGCAGATCCGACTAAATAGCCTATGTAAAATGTCACATTTCGAGGTCTGGCTCTCGCCTATTTCCTTCTCCAATATTGGACCAATTCTAAAGATATTTCATAAATTGAACAAGAAGGATATATACTATGCCCCTATGTTTTTCTTTTTTCGTTAATAGTTGTCAAATTGGTACAGTAGGCGTCTCGTTGACAGCGGTCTGAATAGGCAATTTTGAGCATTTTTTGAGGGTTCTAGTTCTTATAAAAATAATATATCATCAAAAAGGAAAACATAGGGGCATAGAAGTAGCTGTTATTTATATTTCTGCAAAAAAAATCATTGCTTTATGGTCATTAACCAGAAAGAAAACAGGCGAGAGCGTTTGTATCTTTTTGTATGGAGAAAAGAGCACCCACGTTTCCTCTTAAGATCACACATCTAGATCCTTCACGTGTGTAATAGTGCAGTCATTTGGTGCTCAAAAAGGGTGTTGTCTGGAAAGTTTTTCGAGAGTTTGAGAGAGTTGATTTGTGGTTTTATTGATTTCAACGTGCTCCTTTTGAATTTTTACTTTCCACCATCTTTGCCGCTCGTGCCGCCATGTCAAATGAGTCTGAAAGGAGTTGTCAAAAACTTTTCGGTTTTGGGCACCATTTTTCAAATATGGTGGCGCGAACGAATAAGAAACGAGGTGGCAAAAATGTAGAATTTCAAAAAAAGCACGTTGTAATCAATAAAATCAATTTTCAAAACTCCCGGAAAACTTTCCAGGTAAAACTAAATGACTAGCACAGAAAATAATGTTGTTTTTAATTAAACTTTATAGAGTTAAAAAAAAATCAACAGATGAGACGGGAAAAACTGCGGTCTGTTGCTAACAACCAATATTATCTAAGCTAACAACAGAGACAACATTTTTTTTACTTTTTAATAAATTTCTGAGTATCTGCCAATGGTATCTGCCTTCATAATGCAATATTGAAGCTTATACTTTCCATGAAATAAAGAAAAACTTCGGGCTCATAAAAAATGTTTAAATGTTTTTTTACAATTGTTTTTCATGTTATTAGGTGGTTTTTAGGAACATACTGGTTGCATACATTTTTAGAAATATTTTATAATAGATATATTGATAATCTGGTTGAAAGACCAATCTATACTTATAATAAATCTGTAGAGAGGTCAATTCTGTACATGATATATATTTTCAAAATAACTATCAGGGGGTAATTAGTGATCGATACTGATGCCAAAAATGCAATCAGTAAAATTTTTGTCTGTCTGTCTGTCTGTCTGTCTGTCTGTCTGTATGTTCCTTATAGAAACAAAAACTACTCGACGGATTTTAACGAAACTTGGTACAATTATTCTTCATACTCCTGGGGAGGCTATAGTATACTTTTCATCACGCTACAATCAATAGGAGCAGAGCAGTGAAGGGAAATGTTGGGAAATCGGGAGAAGTTGTTCCATTTTTTAAGCTTCCGTCGCGTGTGCAGCCTTAATGGTTAAAGCTACATAGAAATCATTTATGACGGAAATGTTCTACATAAAATTATCTAAAAATATCCCACAACAACATATGTCTATCTTTTATGGTTGACTCACAATAACACGTGTAACTCCCGATAGCTTAGCAGTCCAATACATTAACTTAATAACATACAAGGAGTTACACGCTGACGGATTCGCGGGCACAGCTATTAATAATAATATTCTGCGGTTCCTTATTGCGATATTTATCAACAGTATTGTGGATTGACATATTATATTTCCCTACTAAAATACGAAAGTTAATCTGTCTGTTACATCAAAACCACTGAACCGTGAGGAAGGACATATGATACTTTTTTACGAAAAACGACGGAAACGCGGACGAAGTCGCGGGCAAAAGCTAGTATAAAATAAGACTATGTGATAGTTTGTACTGTAAACTTCAAAGTGACAAGCAATGTATACCCCTACTTGTAAGACTCTTCTTACAGAATTTCCTTTAACAATTTAGGATGTACCTAGGCGAAGTTTTTCAATTCCCAATCGCAGCACCCCGGTGAAACAGAATAGAGTAGCAGACGCAATATTGCTCGCAACTTATTACCCGTATGTCATTGATTCCATGTCAGGCAATGGATTTTCTTCTCTGTGTTGATGATGATGTGATGTTTCTTTTTTTTTAATTGAAGTTTTTATTCATTGGGTTATGTTTCGAAACAATTTTTTTTTTATGTTTAGGAAAATAACCCTATGAGGAAAATTGCCTTCCATGATTTTTTGACCTCTTCCGATGCAATTCAAGAAAGCCTAATTTTTAAATAATGATTTCTATATTGTGAAAGACACGCTAGACTATAAGAATATATAACACCGTATCGTACGTCACCAATCAATCTGCCTAGCCTTTTCCCAACTATGTTGGGGTCGGCTTCCAGTCTAACCGGATGCAGCTGAATACCAGTATTTTACATGGACCGACTGCCTGTCTGACCTCCACAACCCAGTAACAATATACTACTATAATACTACTATACTATAATACGATACCCCTTGGTAAAACTGGTTGTCAGATTTTTGGGCTGTCAACGACTGTCAAAGATCCACGAATGACAGCCGGGACCAACGGCTGAACGTGCTTTCCGAGGCACGGAGAAGTCACGGTATGTAAAGATGGTCACCCATACACTGACCAACCCCGGCAAGCGTAGCTTAACCTGATGGATCGACCCGTGCGGCTGTAATTACTTAGCCACGCGCTCCTCTTATCTATTATCGTACGTCACCATACGTTATATTTATTGTTTTTGTGTTAAAATACCGACCGTTTTTAGGGTTCCGTAGCCAAATGGCAAAAAACGGAACCCTTATGGATTCGCCATGTCTGTCTGTTTGTGTGTCCGTATGTCACAGCCAATTTTTCCGAAACTATAAGAAACTGAAACCGTTGTTGTTTGTGTGAACTGTTGTTGAAACTTGGTAAGTAGATGTATTCTGTGAACCGCATTAAGATTTTCACACAAAAATAGACAAATAACAATAAATTTTGGGGGTCCCCATACTTAGAACTGAAACTCAAATTTTTTTTTTTCATCAAACCCATATGTGTGGGGATCTATGGATAGGTCTTCAAAAATGATATTGAGGTTTCTAATATTTTTTTTTTCTAAACTGAATAGTTTGCGCGAGTAAAATGTCCCCCCCCCCCTTGACATCTAAAATAAGAGAATGATAAAACTAAAAAAAATATATGATGTACATTACCTACCATGTAAACTTCCACCGAAAATTGGTTTGAACGAGATCTAGTAAGTAGTTTTTTTTTAATACGTCATAAATCGTAAACCGCAATTTACCTTTCATTCAATCAAATCAAATATAAAAGTTAAAAAAAACATTTAATTTCATAAACATAAACCTTATGCATAAACCATGAACCATTATTTTCTAATAATAAATCTGTAATAGGTGCCTAAGTAAATAATATTTATAATTCGCGCGGGGCGTGGCTTGTTTTGCAAAGGAGTGTATATGGTACGGAACCCTTCGTGTGTGAGTCTGACTAGCACTTGGCCGGTTTTTAATTATACATATTTGCGTTCCACTCAAGATACTTAACGTATGATCACCAGTATTCATCTAGTCTTTTAATCTGTGCCGCAACAATAAAATGACGCAATCTTAACTTCGGGTATTCCGCATATGATCTCATTAGTAGGCACTCGTATAAATTCTTAGTCAGCTAAGCCGAACATGACCTGTAGACTTGACTTATGATAATTAGTCTTACTCTGTAGAGGATTACGCGATGATCTTACCAAGAACATGGGATAATACTATAGTGCAAAGCTTAGTAAGTACTGCTGACGAAATAACTAGATCTTAAGGAAAACTCAGCATGCACTGAAATCATAGCTTGAATCAGGGTTTCCCAAACTATGGGTCACGACCATAGAAATATAAAAAACAGGTCGCGACTCGCTGGTGGGTCGCAAGTGAATATTGGGTGGGCCTTGAAAAATGGATTTTTCAGCTATCATCATCATCATTTCAGCCGAAAGACGTGCACTGCTGGACATAGGTCTCCCCCAAGCACCGCTATATAAAAACTGGATAGGTACCTACCTACCTACCGAAATAAATTAGACGTATTAAAATCATTGCAATTAAAAGTATACAGGGTGTAAGTGTAAACAGTGGCAATATTTTAAGGGGTCATTGTACTCATCATTATGAACAACTTTTATTATGGGACCAAACCGGAAATCGCGAAAAAAAATCAGTTGTTCAGTTCGCATAATTCGTCAAAATGTAGGGAACAGCTGATTTTTTTTTTCGTGATTGTATGACGTCAAATTAGAACCGTACTCCTAGCTTCTGACGTTTCTTAGGAGCCCATGTAGGTTTAGGTGAAATAAAATATTTTGAATTTGATTTGCTGTTTGGAAAATTTTGAAAGTTATGTAGCTAATACCTACCGGACTACAAACGGAGACTAAAACTAAAAAAAAAGTGAAACAATATGCGTGCAGTCTAAAATCGCCTTAAAAAAACTCAGTTTTGTATTAAATAGACCACAGGTGTGTAAAGATCAAAATCTAATGGACTAACCAATCATACTTTAGGTTAATCATAGTCTAAGTTCACATAGGCTCTAGAATAAAGCTGGCCAGTTGGGTTTATTCAGCGTTCATTTCATTCGGCTTTTGTTTCCCGATGTTCGCTCGAACCGTTCACTCGCTGCGTCTGAGTGCACATACATGTTTCAAATTCGACACACGACCACTAGCTCAATGCGCTGAAGATTTTACAAAACATAGATCACAGCTATCTGTTCAAGACTGGCTTTTTCCCGCGGCTACGCCCGCGTGGATGTCGCAAAATAACCGACGGGAACGTACTACCAGGATTAAAAGTACCCTATGTGTAATCCAGGTTATAAACTATCTATGTGCTAAATTTCATCCAAATCCATTCAGCCGTTTTTGCGCCATTCCGGAAAATACATCCAGACAATCAGACAAAAGGACAAACATTTTAAAAACTATATTTTTGGCATTAGACTTATTCCCACCCCTCGTAACAATTTAGTTTTTTTTTTTTTCAAAAATGTTTAATGTAAAGTTTTGACTTCGCTACTATTTTATTAGATACACTAGGCTACTTTTATCATTTTTTTTTATAACAGTGTCACCAAACGCCGACGTCACAGAGATAATTTTGTTAATTCTACAGAATTATCCGTGTCACTTTTGTGTCTTTTGTTGTAACTTCAACGCCTTCAAAGTTGTCAAGACTTTGCTCTTCAAACTTTGGTGTTTTGTTTTTATTAACGTGAGTATTTTTCTTTGTTCCAGCGAGTACGAATTTAGTGGGCAAGTTTACGCAGAGCGTCCGTCGTATCGTACAAGATGTCAAGGATGAAGGCACTTCCAGTAAGTACTTACTCGACATTTATTTATTATCTGTAGACGCTTAATACGATTGCTATCAATCAATCTACTGCTACTGTGAAATCATGATTGCAGAGATATAGAATATTCATTTAAAAGCACTATAGTTTAGCTGGCATCTTTTGTTACGGAACAAATCTATACTAATCGCACTAATATTATAAAGGCGAAACTTTGTAAGTGTGTGTGTGTATGAGTGTGTCTGTTACTTCTTCACGCTGAAAAGCCTGGGCCGATTTGGATTTAATAAAATTTGGTATGTAGATAGCTTATACCCTGGATCCCTCAAGCATCAACTGCACACCCGTGTATGCATAAGGGAAAACCTTTACATAATGTGTATATATAAGCTTATATCAGATATATATAAACGTAAAAAAACATCCGATGGAAAACCAATCATTCGAAAATAACACCCCCCCCCCCCCCGCCACCCCCATGGTTTTGGGTTTATAAATTAGTACATAGCTTACAGCCTAAGCAGCATAAGCTACTTTTTATTCCAGTCTACGCGGGTGAAACCGTGGCGCAGCTAGTACCTAATAAAGTTGAAGAGTTTCTTTGCTTTTTTGTATGTTTGAAAGCGATAATCCAGTCCGATTTGAAAAATCTTTTTGCATATTAGATAGCCCAATTTTTGAGGAAGGCTATAAGCTATTTAGCCTCATGCTAGGACCCTTAGGAGCCGATCAAAAATAAAAAAGTCAGAAAGAATGCTAAGCGAAAACGAAGTAATAGCGCGGGCAGGCGATGCGATGCGATGGAGTATTTCGGTGGGACAAGAAAGTGCACGCGGACGAAGTCGCGGGCAGAAGCTAGACCATTATAAATGTAATCACTCATCCAACTGCAAGACTTTGATGAAAAGCAGTAGTTTTTTTTTTTTTAATCTATCAATTTATTATATAAAAATACCACCTAAGCTTGTCATTCTAATGCCAATGAAGCAAGGGGGCAGTAGACTAACACCATCAAAGTTATAAGACGCTTATGATTAAGGAAGGTAGCCCTGCGAGACTCGGAAGCAACGACGGGTAGGAGAAGATTAGTCTCGGAGACGAGCGGAATGTTAAGAGGCTGGCTAGCCGACCCGGTCATTGATTTGTGTAGCCAGTAGCCACGGCCTTCGAGGACGTAACCTCATTTGTTACGGCTGCCATTTGTCATTTGTTTCGCATTTGATGGGGTTACCTACAAGTAAAATTGTAAGGCTAGTACTTATCAATTAAATTAAACAAAAAAACAATCATATAATATAATGTTACCTACTTTATAATTTATAACACTGACCTATTTGATTGTTTTTTTTTTTTGATAGAGTAGTGAATACAAATTAGTTTGTAATTAGTTGTCATTCGTGGATCTTTGACAGTCGTTATACGGGTCGTCAGACGCCCGAAAGTCTGACAATCAGTCTTCAAATTCAAATCTTTATTGCTATATCCGAATGTTATGTCTTTGGCTTAAACACAACACTTTATAATATTTATTAAGCCTTATTATAAAGTTCACGTGTTCACTGTGGGGCACAACAATTTAATAAAATATGAGTAGTAGCACGATTCGAAATTAATAAGATCGCACACAAATTAAATGCAAAAAGCCATATCACAATTAAAAATTAAATATTTACAAAAAAAATAATAATAATTACGAATCATTCACAATTCACCCAGGGGTATCGTATTACCCAGTATCTGGGTTGTGGAGGTGAGATAGGCAGTCGCTCCATGTAAAATACTGGTATTCAGCTGCCTCCCGGTTAGACTGGAAGCCGACCCTAACATAGTTGGGAAAAGGCTGAAGATTGGTTGTCTGTTGGTTGGGATGATGATTCATAAAGTTAATTAATGTATTCCATAAATACCTAATATTAAACGTATTAGGGGTAACAGTAAAATTCGATTACTGTGTATGGAATAACAAAACTACAATGTGCGATATTTATTATAATGGAACAACAAACTATTAATTTTAACGTCATTCGCAGATTAGTTAAATCTCTTCAAATATGTATGCAATTAATAAATTTATGATAACAGTACAAATATGTATTAATTAAACATAATAACAGCATCACGCGGCATTTGAACATTGCCTGCAAATGTGATTAACAATACAAATGTGGATAATATTATAATGTGGCCAATATTCGTAATTTTATTGATTACGACCATAAAAATATAAAAAAACTTTATGACAAAAGCAGGTTTTGTTGTAGATATAATTAATATTAATTACAACTTTGAACACGACGCCTTGGATTCTGAAGGCTTCATATTATAGCGTCATTCAAAAGCTAAAGAATTTCCACCAAAATTTTCTTTGAAATCTTGTTTATATCGCTCATTAAACCTAAGAGCCCATTTCACAGAATTTTGTCAGCATCACTGATTATGAAAGCTGTCTGTTAGTACCTCGCTTTTGCTGATTCCACTGGTTTATTAATGTTAAGTGATATAGGCTTGCACTTCACTCCAACGTTCTTAATTAGACTAACAAGGCTACTAATCAAATCAATTAGGCTCAAATACTTTTCTGTACCTACTTAAAGGAACACCGAAGACTGATACTAGGTATGCCAATTGAAACATTAATGACGACACGGTTGGCGCAGTGGTTGAGCGATTGACTGCTGCGCAGCTTGTCGCGTGTTCGATTCCTGCTCGGAACAAATATTTGTACGACCTACAAGTATTTGTTCCAAGTCTGGGTGTTTTTCTATCTATAATATGTATGTATTTACAAAAAAATGTATATAAGTAGTTTATCAGCCATCTCGTTACCATAACACAAGCATTAGGTTGCTTAGCTTGGTACTAGATGGCGTTGTGTGAAATGTCCAAGGATATTTATTTATTTTTATTTTAATGAATTTGCAAATATTCTATTTGCCTTACATTGGCGATGATACGATATCGAACATTAATAATGTGCTTGTAGATGTAGTTATTACTCTTACTTAATGAGTAATAAAATTAGAAATAATAGCCTTTGAATAACGCACTATCACAAGATTTTGCTCGGGGAAACCATAATTTTAAATAACCTGTCTTTCTATGTACCAGGTGGGCAGACGAAAGAAGAGGTGATAGAAACCAATGAACGTCTGCGCGGCGTGCGTGTCCGTCTGGACGAGAACTATGACACGGCGAAGAAGGCGCTTGTCACGCTCATGGCACGCTACTCGGAGTCCAAGGCCCAGAGGAACGTGTTCACCAGATATGCACTGCTCAAGGCTATGATAAAGGTATGATTTTTAACAAAAATTTAATAATTCTCGTTGCAAGCTTCATGCCTGTGGCATACAATAAAATTGAACCAACAAATGACTTCGCATCGTCTAAACACTGTTAGACGAAAGTGACGGTGAACTTTTACTGTTGCTACAAGTTATGGTATGCCACAGATAATTAATTCGCACAGTGAGACCAGGCTTAACAGTATTATATGTTTTATGCATGACTGTATTCTCCGGCACAGGGCCTGCTATTCTTTTTTCCACTCCTATCAATCTTGAACTAGTGCTGCTCAATTCTGTCGGTAGCTGTTTCAAGTTCATCCCACTATCTGAGCTTAAAGATTGAGCGTAGTAGAAAAATCTTAGTAGAACGCTGGCTCCTGTCAATAACCAGGATTTAATCGCCAGATGCCTGGCAGAAACGGCCAGCTTTGGTTAGGAAAAAACTAGAACGCAGCTTCAATCGATCGATTATATGAAATGCAATGTTCTATTTTTTGGCTTGAAAAGTTACGGAAACCATTGAAGTAATAAGTTTGCGCTGAAACGCCTGTGCCTTTAGTTACTAATGAGTAATGATCTATGTATTCTTGATACAGTAAAGTTGAACGCGTTCTTCAACCTGGAGAGCAATATATTGCTCGCTGCACAACTCATCCCTCTGATGTGTCGTATTGGCAAGGCCCGCACGATCGTGTTGTTTGTCTTTATTTTTGTTCAATCGGACAATGCAGTTAGTCGCAGATGGCTTTTACTGCTTCGCCGGACAGGTGCGAGTGTAAGCTTTCAGCCGAAACGAATACGTGTGTTCCAATTTCGATGACTCGAAATGCATCGTCAATGGCGAATGTAGGCTCTTTACCGACTGTATATCGTACCTTTATAGGTAATAAGAAGACTTTCGCATTTTGTCACCTCTCTCGCTCACTCGGGACCAAATTTTTAATGAAAAGATGCTTTTTTGAAAAATGTAATCAATTAGCGAACTAGTAAATAATATTAATTTAATAGGTACCTAATTTTAAACACACATTTCTATTGTGTTAGCTAATAAACTCAGCTCAAAAAGTATTATCTGTTTTGAGATGAGTTTAATAAATGCCACAATAAAAATGTGTTTTTAATAATTACCAATTAAATTAATGTTATTTACTAGTTCGCTAATTCATTACATTTTTCAAAAAAGCATCTTTTCATTTAACATTCTTGAAAATTTGGTCCCGTGTGAGCGAGAAAAGTGACAAAATGCGACAGCCCTCTTTATTGCCAAATAGGGATACGCACGCGAAAAATTAAAGAGTAGGTACGTTGATACTTCATTTTCTTTATCCATCTTCACATTTTCCATAATTCTTAGAAAATACTCCTTTCGATCGGTAGAAATCTCCAGCCAATCACAATAATTAACTGTAGATAAATGATTACATCGCAAAATTGATTACTAGAAGACTGTTAACTCAATCTATCTCATTTTAGGCGATCTAGGTAACAAATAATTTCAACACAACAACTTAAAAAAGTGAAAAAAATAGATGTTGATGATGTATGTAGAGAAATGTTGTTTAACAGAACAACATTTCATAAGCTTCCCTATTTTTTTCACTTTTTTATGTGTTTGTGTTGAAATTATTTATGTAGATACAAATACCGCGGTCTTTAAAGCTTGCTATTAGGTCGCATACCTCAGTTATGTGAAAAGGTTACGGTGACATAGGTACTTAATGTAAGCCAGTAACTGTGCTAACATAATTTAATTATAATGATCCACGTCTATTACTATTTAATTGTAGGTCGGGTCAAGTATTTGCTGATTAGCGCTTAGCGCTCGATCCGGATTCACCAGAACCCGGCTGTGGATTTAGCACATCAAGATTTAGAAAACATTTGGCATTCGCGTCAGATCTGTCTGAGTTTCTTTCCAAATTTTGATGGGCCGATAGGGCTACTAGCGTGCCCAAAATTGCCATAGCCATCTTCTTTTTAGGGTTCCGTACCTCAAAAGGAAAAAACGGAACCCTTATAGGATCACTTGTACGTCCGTCTGTCTGTCTGTCTGTCTGTGTGTCAGTCTGTCAAGACCGTTTTTCTCAGGAACGCGTGGAGGTATCAAGTTGAAATTAATACCAAATACATAAGTCTATGGTCTCTTGAAGTCCTAAAAAACTCAAGCTTCTAAGTCAATGCAATAAAAACATTTGGCTATTTGTGCGACTTATTTTGATACTCGCAAGTAAATCAAAACCTATAGGGTACTTCCCGTTGTTCTAGAATCGTGAAATTTGGCATTTGGGAATTTTTTTTTGGATCCAATGTTAAGTTTGTTTTTGGGATAAATTCTTTTCAACTACGGAACCCTTCATTGTGCGTGGTCCGACACGCACTTGGCCGGTTTTTTTTTTGTATTGTATGTTTCCATCAATATTAGCACGTGCTATTATTGATCCAAGATTGTGTCTTAAGAAAGCTGCGTCACCGTCAAGCACCATTGCTGACATTCGATAGACAACCATAATATCACATCGTCATCATCATCATCATCATTATGACCATCATTGGCAGCCTTGTTCAACCTCCTATGCCATGCCTCCTTCTTTTGGTGCCATGCCTCCGTCTGTGCGGGTCTCAACTGACATAATGTCACATGTAAAATCAACCCTATATTCTTTACGAGTAAGCTCGTAAATAAACTGCTCAGTTTATTGTATCCTAATGGATTAGGTTTGTGTCTCAAGCTAATACTTCTTACATACAATGTTTAGCAAAATGCTCTCAAGGAAGAGCACCTGTCACTTGCTTATAAAAATTCAACAAGGATCACTTCAGCTATTTGTCACCATCGCTTGTTTACGCTTGCAGCAGACGTTTACCTTGTTCAAGCTGTGTACAAAACAGAGTTGCTTTAGGACTTCAGAATGTTTTATGTACCTAAGTAAATACTGCTTCCAGAATTTACATACTGTAGCGATATAAAAATGAAAATTCGTTTGGGCGCCATTTCATTTGCCATGCCGTCGAGGCGTGCAACACTTCGAGGATATCTTTCATCAGGATCGACGTATTATTTGGGCCATCACATTTTAATATTTTAATTAACTATTTTAATTATTTAGTACTTTTGCCTTAACATAAATTAATGACCTTAGTTGATTTTTTAACCAAGACCGTTTCCATCGGGGCTACTTGAGTAGGTTCATCTTTAGAAAATAATATTCTTTAGAAAGCTTAGTGCAATTTAGTGGGCGCGAACCTAAGAAAACCCGATTGCATTCGATTATTTAGGAAAACTAAATGCGTGACTAAGAATTAACCATCTCGTGGTATCATTTAATTTAAGACAAACTGCCTGCTCTGCAACTTTTTTATAATATTCATATTAGCTTTACATTTTGTTTTTGTGTCTTTTTTCTTATTAAACTACCTAACACGACAGACGTCCTGTCCAAATTTCAATAATTCATACAAAATTCCCATACAAAATGCACTTTCAGTTTTCTTGAATTTTCTATTTTTCTCGGTAATTTTTCCAATTTTTCACTTGATAAGAACCTTCCTCGGACTTCAACGAATATTTGAAAAAAAAATAGCCAAATTGGTCCAGCCGTTCTCGAGTTTTGCGTTTAGTAGTGAGTTCCCGAAGCAACATACCTATGACAATATTATTGGTAAAGGTCACACGACACGTGTCGCAAGATGCACTCGATAACCGGGATAACTTCACTGACAATAATAAAGATAGGATTTCACGATACTATACACTGCCAGTTGAAGCATTGTGAAACCAAACCGAAATACAAAGACAAATGTAAACAAAACGACCTCCTCGTTTGGTTTACGTTTGTCTATTATCTATCTTCTCTTCATCTATCTACATAAAAAAAGAGAAGTTCTGACTGACTGACTCATCAACGCCCAGCCCAAACCCTAGAAAGCTGAAATTTTGCACAGAGGTTCCCTTTATAATGTAGACAAGGAATAAGGAAGGATTTCCCGGTAGTACGTTCCTGTGGGATATTTTCCGACATCCACGCGGGCGAGCCCGCGGGCAAAACCTAGTTCGATAATAAATAGGCTGGTGTCGATCTGTCTATCACCCGGGACCACTGGGAAAAAATACTTGAGGTAAAGTAAGATGTCTCTCGTGTAACAATAAGAAATACTGTTCAATAATGTTACTTTCTTTCAAAACATTTCCGCTTCGTTGTTTCGTAAAGATGTTGTTGATGAAATTTGAGAATTTTCTTTTTACAGGAAGCTATAAAAAAATCGACCAAGTGAATGTCGGACCACGCACAATGATGGGTTCCGTAGTTGAAATGAATTTATCCCAAAAACAAACTTAACATTGTATGTAGTTGAAAAATATGTTCTCCCACATATATATACGTCACGGTCAATTCTTCAACTGGAAATTTAAGTTAACTATTAATTGAACTATTCGTTAATTTAACTGCAAAAAAAAATGTGATAAAACTACAAATTAGTAATTTTCGGACTTTTTCCTTTACTTATTCTGTGAGACTTTGCTACTTGCTAAATTTCCTGATTCTAGGTCAACGGGAAGTACCTCATAGGTTTTGATTTACTTCGAGTGTCAAAATATGTCGTGTAAATGGCCGTATTTTTTATTGCGTTGAGCTTGATATTTTTAGAGCTCCAAGGGACGATGCACCGTATTTGATATTAATTTCAACTTGATACCGTCACGCGTTCTTGAGAAAAAGGGTCTTGACAGACTGACAGACAGACAGACAGACAGACGGACAACGAAGTGATCCTATAAGGATTCCAATTTTTCCTTTTGAGGTACGGAACCCTAAAAAAGCTAGGCGAGTGTCGAAATTCGGTAATTTTAACTTTTAGCATAGGTTCTTTGTAAAGATACTGTAGGAAATCTAGGTTCTAACACTTCAATAAAACGAGTTATGGGCTTTTTATAATATAAAGATTATTATTAGCCAATTAAAAGTCACTAGGAAGTTTATACGTCCGTCTCTGTCAAATCGCAAACGAGAAGTGAAGTAATAATTTTTTTTTATGTATGGCATCTCGCAGTGTGACCACTTGGGGTCGAGACTGCTTAACCGGACTATCCTGTGGGTGCCTTAAGCGAACTCAAAGCCTCCAGCCAGGGGCATGTTTACTTATAAACTAATAATAATGGTGGGTAGTATTTATATAATAAGGAGGTAAAGACAAAGACAAAAGACAAAGACAAAGACATTTATTCGTAGGATATGGTAGCAAAAAAAGTTGGTATATAAAATAATTTTGTTCAGGACACATCCGCCGCTGAAAGCGCGGTACCTACAATGTATCGATTATTACAGAATCGACTAAAGATTGATTTTTGTAAATAATTAAATCAATTAAATCAACCGATACTTAAAACATCTCAACCGTCATCATCTATGCCTAACCTTTTCCCGACTATGTTGGGGTCGGCTTCCAGTCTTACCGGAAGCAGCCTATGTGACCACCACAAACCAGTTACCTACTGGATAACACGATAGCCCTTGGTAAGACTGGTTGTCAGACTTTCGGGCTTCTGACGACCCGTAACGACTGTCAAAGATCTACGAATGACAGCCGGGACCAAAGTGCGTGCAAAGCACGGAGGGGGTCTTGCTATGTAAAGATGGTCACCCATTCACGGACCGCCCGCGGCAAGCGTAGCTTAACCTGATCGATTGACCCGTGCGACTGTTATTACTTAGCAATCAGCCGCCCTAGAACACCTCAACCTTATACGCGGTATAAAATCCGATCACAAAACGAATGGACCGGACCATAGATATAAGATGAAGATATTTCTATGGACCGGACCTACTTCACACTGAACAACCTTTCGAAAAATTAATACCATTTTACATTTTTTACTATATTATTCCGTTCCCAAATTATTTCTAACATAACGCGGAGCTGGACGGAGTGGAGAGGAGTGAACCGTGAATTGACCAATCACAGTGCTCGAAACTCCACTCCGCGTCAGTGGAAACAGTGTAAACGCCCGTTTCCAAGAGCGTAATAAAACCGCGGCGGGATTTTTTCGCGCACTGGATTTTCAACTCTCGTTGTTGAGCCGAGCGTTGAGAATCCAACCTATCAAAAACAGAGTGCATCCCAGCGCGACGAAAAACACACTGTTGGATTTTCAACTCCCGGCGCTAAGCAGAGAGTTGAAAATCCAGTGCGCGATAAAATCCCGCCGCGATTTTATTACGCTCGTGCGAACGCCGACTAAGTGGAGCGGAGCGGACTTTCAAATAAAATATATGCACACGCGGCCCCGAGCCGGACAGAACGGAGTTGAGCAGGGCGGTGTGACCAATCACAGTAGTGCTCGAAATCTCCACTCCGCTCCGCTCAACACCTCATTTCACTGCTCTTCTCCGCTCCGCCCAGATCCGCGTCAGTGGAAACGCACTCTTATTCTCCTACCCATTTGTTACCTTACGTGGGTGACTGAATAAGCAGGATTCTGTAGAATGTCGTAGCGTGCCCGACAAGTTAAATTACACAGTCTCCTTGCAACTGGGACCATTGTATAATTGCGTTTAGAAATTACCACCCCGCTACTGTTGTGTTCGTCTTCATTATTTAAAGCTTTGTCCGGATTTAGAAGGATGGATGGTTTTTAAGGAGTTAGTAGAAATGTTATTCTCTTAATTGCTATTGTTTATGTTTACATCCACATAAATTGAAGAAGAATAAAGGGCTAATGTTTGTTAAATAAAATCAAAGGTGTGAACTAGGTTTATCGAAACTTTGAGAGTCTCAAGCTCAAACCTGCCCTAACAAATAATAAGTATTAAAACCAGTCCAAACACAATTTAAACAAGCCAACTCTGCAATCGTAAACGACCCGAAGAAATTGTTGTGTTGTCTCCTTTTCTCAGACTTAATCGAAAACTTTTTCGTTCTATAATATTATTACTGACAACCATAATTGGGTGAAAAACATTGTAACTAAGTTAGCAATATCGCGAGGAACGTGCCACCCGAAATTCAGCCTTATTGTAAACAAGTCACGTACTTACTTTCAACCTTCGCGTTAGGGCTGCCCCTTTGAATTTCAAGGGACATTTTGTGTCGCCCGAATGTGAATTATGAAACAATTCGTCGCCAACACCGCAAAGGGGCGAACCTCATACAAACGGTCAAAAATTAGTTAAGTATACAAAAATGCTCCATTTGTCGAGCTCTATGTCGTCACAAAAGGGCGAAGCTCTAAGACTAATAGGAACGAAAAAAGATTGACGGCGTATCTCAAAATCAGTTCTAGGGAAATTTTACGAAAAGACGAAACTCGAAGTTCGCCTTATAGCGGCGACATCTCGCGCGTAATGCAGAAAGCCCTTAGTTCCTATATGGAACTAATAAGCTCAGTTTAAGGTAGATACAGAAACGCCGACGACATTGTATTTTAAAACAAGTCACACTCACGTTGGTCCATTTCTGTCAGAAGATCGCAAGTTAAATTCTTAAAGGAACCTATATGGGCACTAAATGATTAACAAATAAAGATTTCTAAGCCTAAATTTGACCATTTGCTGAGCCTTGTTCTGGAGACTGCCCTATTATTAGGTTCCATGAATATCAAAATTACTATGCCACATGAGTAATAGACTAAGAGGTCACAGGATTTTTCATAACGATCATGGATATGGTTAGATTTACTTCGATGGGTTGTAGAGTAGTCCCATAATGTGAATGACGTCGGTCTGCCTACTCTGAGTGGTTGCAACTTCGAGTTATAGCGCTTACCAGAGGCGTCATTGTTGCGAAAAAAAAACGTTCAGAGAAATGGTCAGTTTTGGTACACATTGAAAGTATGGCGTCTCCGCAGATGAAACAAGTTAGTCTGCCGGATCTCAGTGGTTGCATTTCAGAGCTATGATGCGCGTGTTAGATTTGATATAATATATAACTATAAGTGTATTTAAAGATACTAAACAAATAGCAAACCTTGAATGTCAGGATGGTTAATAGTTATTTACCGACAAAGAATCCGATCTTATTATGTAATTTGGTGTGTTTTGAAAATATTAAGTCAACAAGTTCGTGATCTCATTTAGTTAATAACTTAGAATAAAAATTTTTAATTGTATTGAGTATAGTTTTTTCATTTAAAACAACGCATATTATCATAATGCATCGAGACGTAACTCTAAGAGAATATTACAGATAAACGGTATGTCTTGGTGATAAAGAGGCGTGACGAAAAGGCGTATAGTTTTTCTCGGGTTTTCCTCGGAAAACCTAGCATTGTAAATGGTTACATTTGTATTAATTTTGTAGTCCTGTTTCCATAGTATACCTTCGCATTTGATTTTTTTTCATTATTATAATATTTTTTTTTAATATCGTCAAAAGAAGCGCGTCATCGGGAGAAAAAAAACGTTTTTTTGCTCTCCTGTAAAATTTTCTTATTTGAGGTTCGCCCGTTTGCGGTGTTGGCGACGAATTGGATGTTTCAAATACAGGGTCAAATTAAATTAGCTAGAGAAACTCTGCAGACTTAATGGGTATCGAAATCTTACGTGATGAAACAAAAACAAAATTGATTTGACGTTTTTTTTTAAGGGTTAATGACCATAGTTAGTGTAATTTTTTGAAATATCTATTCAAAAATTCCTTTTTTTGTGTAAAGTTTACATACGTTATGGGTAGTTATCATCAATATCTAAACACGATTAAAACAAAAAAAAAAACTGATAAAAAAACTGAAATTATTTACTAGGTCGCTACATTGATTACTTACATTTTTCAAAAAAGCATTTTTTTTATTCATCAATCTTATAAATTTGGTATCGTGTGAGCGAGAGAGGTGATAAAATGCGACAGCCCTGTTAAAATTTAGATAAAATCATATAAAAACTGAGAAATATATTCAATAAAACGTGAATGTAATGCGAAACAAATGAATTGGAAAGCCAATGTGCAAATAACTCAGGACTATTGGAAACTTCAATTTATCGTTACCTCAAAGTTAGCTTTTCAATTTGTGATGCTGAGCCTTAGCTAAAAGTTTGGTGACTTAGCAACAGGTGTAGTCTTTTTTACAACTCACTGGATGCACACTTCGATGGAATCTTTATAATGATGCTGTAGTAAATTAGCTTTATTTAAAGATGAAGTTATTAGGTATCTGCTTTGTCAACTATAAAGGACATCATCATTCTCCTGCCCTTATCCCAGTTTATTTGGGGTTGGTGCAACATGTCCCTTTCTTCCATACTTCTCTATTAGTCTTCATCTCGGCAGTCTCCCCCTTTCTTTCTAGCCATATCATCTTTCACACAATCCATCCATCGTGTATTTGGTCTTCCACTACTCTTATAGCCATGCACATTCATACTCAAACTTTCGTCACGAAATTTTCCTCATTCCTCCAAATCACATGCCCATAACATGACAACCGATTTCCGCACAACTTTTCAATCACCGGTGCCACTTCCAGACTTTCTCTTATGTACCTACTCATTTCTTATTCTACCCATTCGTGTAACACGACATATCCCTCTTAGCATTCTCATCTCAGCTGCATGTAAATTGCGTTTCATTCATACCTTTTGTGGCCCAACATTCTGATCCATACAAGACAGCAAGTCTCACCATTTGTTTCTAATCGTGTCAACTCAAAAGGACCCAAATGAAAAATGGATTTGTATGACTCCATGTCTAGTCTCTGTTGCAACTTTAAAATTAAAATCAAATCAAGATTTTAATTTTAAAGTTGCAACAGAGACTATAAATGACAAAATATATCAGATTTTACTCTATCATCAACATCATCGTTTGTTATGCTCTACCTATATTCAAAGCTTTTACTGTGCTTTTACTAGCAATTATGAAATGTGCAATAACTCTATTCACTACTCGCAACCAGAAACAGAAATATGCTTTTAAAACACTATTTATTTAATTTTTCACATGGAATTTGATATACTGGTACATGTTTTAACGGCAAAAAACGGCAGTAAGTATATAGACCGACCAGGGGCTTACTTAAAAACACCGACAGGCGACAATCCAATTTTTTTTTTAATGAACTTCGATAGGAGTAGGAGTTGACTGGTAGAAATCATCACGTAAAGAAAAGGCATTATACTCTCTATGCAACTTTATCTCTCTCTGTCTCTTTCTATTATAAATGAGTATATGTGTGCGTGCCAGTATCGCGTAAGGAACTTCATTCCCTGAACAAACTGCTGTTGCAAGAAAAAAAACTGTTGTTGTTCGAAATGCTGTTGCAAGTATCAGCAAAAGTATTAGCCGTAAAAAGCAGTGCAAGCTGTTCATTTTTGTGGAAATCAAAACAACAAACAAAACATAACAGGTCAGGTGCACCTCTGCCCAACCCTTCGGGGAATACAGGCGTGAAGTTACGTTATGTGTTTCGTGGAACAGAACATCCACAAAGCAAATCACCAACATTTTATTTAGACGAAAACATTCAATAAAAACTCAAATTACCTACTACTCCAGGGTCAAGAGTCAATAGGTGTTTTAATAAACCTAAGTGGCAGTTCCTGCAAGTATTGGAGTAGAAATTAAATCTCGTTTTACTGCTTTATATTATAATATTAAACAACAACCGTATCACCAACGAAGTAAATACTCTACGAGTATATCGGATGACTTCGATGAAGGAATTTAATATTTGCGTTCGAAGTCGGTGGAACAATGATAATATCTGTTAATTCGAAGGGCCCGACTCCTACCCCAAGCTTTTCAGAAACGTAATGTAAATTCATGTTTATATTGCGGGTTGTTGTTGCATTCAAATCGCGTTAGCTATTCCTTAGTCTCGAAATTAAATCGGATTCTATGCCAGAATTTTCATAATTGAACCGCACAGGAACATTAATTTTCTGATAGAAACAACAATCGTGACCCACATTTCTGAACAATAGAATCTTTGACTTGCTTTAATAAAGCCGCAGTCCACAACGAATGTAGACTCACGAAGCCATCAATCATTCCTCGGTTGGACATCACGATTTTACATCTACCACTGTACGTAGAACAGCTTTATGAACTCAGTAACCAAGCAATAAATAAAAAAAAAACCAGCAGAGATTCGAATTTATATAGAGGTATGAGAATGCCGTAAATCAAAGGGAAAGCCCTTTTTTTTTTTTTTTTTTTTTGAGGGTGGGAAATCATCAAATAACTTCTCCCGCTCTGGGTGGAGCGGGAGGGCGTGTCAGACTTTTACTGACTAAAACCCACCCGTGTTCCTTCAGTTGCCTATGCCAGGGCCGCGGTAACCCTTTCAGACAACCCGCGACCCCAGCGGCGTCGGCCCTATTGGGCCCCGTCACTTGCTGACATCTCTTTGAGGCGCGCGTGGAACACGACGCGCCGTCGACTCGGGCCTGGTCCTTACCGGGCGGAAGGGAAAGCCCTAACAATAGAAATGGAGATGCCAAGGGAATAACTGAAGGCAATCTTCAGGTAATAACTTTCTTCTACCAATTTATTTTTATTGCAATTTTAGGGTCCAAGTACGTTTAATTTTGTTCGTTCATACTAACTCAGATGTTGGATTTATACTTCAGGACAAATTGCGAGAACATGTTATTGTGATTGTTTGGTTTTCAATAACAAACAGCAATTGTAATTGAATGCCGTACATTTGCAATGCTCTTGTCGTGATTACTTCTCTGTTCTCGATTTAATCAAACAACACACCTCGTTCGTGTGTTGACACTGTTGACAGGGAAATAATATGCATAAACTACGTAAGCAGAGCAATCTCCTCCATCATAATGTTGTACCACGTCGTCACGGAGTTCTCTCATAAATATGCAGTTTCTTCCTAGATGTGAGCTTTACTTTGTAGGTCCTTTTTGCTTTACTGCTGATGCCTGACTTTTATAGATTATGTTTTGTAGCCAATAAAAGAAGTAATAATAATAAATAATACAATAATGAATGTAAAAAAAGTTTATAAAGAAGTAAACCATTATGACTATTATGAGCCAGTAAATTGTGGTGATACTATTCACTTTACCATAAACATTTCATTTTTCAAAATTATTGTCAGCTTTAAATGAACAGCGTTCCCAAAAACTTAATAATTTTCGTAAAATAGTCTGTTTATTGATACCTAACATAAAAATTCTATATACATTATATATACTTAACTAACTACTTGAATTACACAACCCCTACATAAGCCCTCGCCGCCGCGCGGACGCGCGCTCGAACTGTTGCGTAACTGAGGCTGACTGAGATTTAAAATTGCTTCGTTTCGGCCGTTTTTTATGATGATAAACTATTGTATCATTATTATATCCATACTAATATTATAAATTCGAAAGTAACTCTGTCTGTCTGTCTGTCTGTTACCTTTTCACGCCTAAACCACTGAACGGATTTCGATAAAATTTTGCAAGGCTATAGATGGTATCCTGGGGACGGACATAGGCTACTTTTTTTTTCAAAAATATTCCTACAGGGGGTGATATAGGGGATGAAAGTTTGTCTGGGAAACTCAGTATTTCTTAAGTTAGGGATGTGAAAATTAAAATGTATGCTTTTGATAGGAAATAAAGAAATATGCGGTTCAGCGTTTTTGAAAAATCATCCCCTAAGGGGGTAAAATAGGGGTTGATTTTAAAATTTACAAAACTGCACGGATTTCGACAAAATTTGGCAAGGCTTTATACAACGTGTAACGTTAAATGCGCAAAACCTCTTAAGGGGTCATTGTACTCATCATTATGAACAACTTTTACCATGGGACCAAACCTGAAATCGCGGAAAAAAAAATCAGCTGTTCAGTACGTTTATGTTCGCATAATTCATCAAAATTTACTAAACAGCTGATTTTTTTTTCGCGATTTCAGGTTTGGTCCCATAGTAAAAGTTGTTCATAATGATGAGTACAATGACCCCTTAAGAGGTTTTGCGCATTTAACGTTACACGTTGTATAGCATCCTGGGGAAGGACATAGGATACTATTTTTTTCAAAAATAATAGTACAGGGGGTGATATAGGGGATGAAAGTTTGTAAGGGAAACCCAGTATTTCTTAAGTTAGGGATAAAAAATTTATGCTACGAGTATTGGTAGGAAATTAAGCGGTTCCGCGTTTTTGAAAAATCATCCCCTAAGGGGGTAAAATAGGGGATGATTTTAAAATTCACAAAACTACACGTATATCGATAAAATTTGGCAAGACTATAGATGGCATCCTGGGGTAGGACATAGCCTACTTTTTATCTTAAAAAAAATATCCTACAGGGGGTGATATAGGGGATGAAAATTTGTATGGGCAACCCAGCATTTCTTAAGTTAGGAATATGAAAATACTAATTTATGCTTTTGGTAGGACATAAAGAAATGAGTGCTCCAGCGATTTTGAAAAATCATCCCCTAAGGGGGTAAAATATGGGATGATTTTAAAATTCACAAAACTGCACGGATTTCGATAAAATTTGGCAAGACTATTATGGCACATACACCATAGCCTACTTTTTGTCTTAAAAAATAATCCTACGGGGGGTGAAAGTTGTATGAGAAAGCCAGCATTTCTTAAGTTGGGGATATGAAAATTCAAATTTATGGTTTGGATTTATTTCACAAATAATATTAAAAATGTTCTGTACCTCTTTTTAAGAGATTTAAGGGATTGGAAATGTAGTCATAGTTCGTATCTTGAAGTAACATTTAGTCCGCTCCTCGGGTACTATAGGTATAAGCAGTGCGAGAAGACATTGTTTACCTGAATTAACACCAAGGGTACTTTTAATCCCGGTAGTACGTTCCCGTGGGATATTTTCCGAGATCCACGCGGGCGAAGCCGCGGGCAAAAGCTAGTTGTGTATAACTAACTATTTATAATAAATTGATAATTAAATTGGTCATTACTGCATAACATCATCAAATGAAATCTTTTTTCTGAGCCATCCAAGTTTCTTACACGGAATTTACTTCTTTTCATTTTCATTACATCGCTAACGGCTCAGAAAAGTTGAGTGTACCCCTTCTGAGAGTGTTCGGAACGTGTCGGTAAACACGACGATTCGACGAATCGTGTTGGTCCAGAGGGGAAAATGTAATTACGAAACTATTCACCTTCCCTTCTCAATTATTTTCTATTATTACTCTATTACGAAACATTTTCTCTTATGGGTAGGTATACTATAGGTACCCTAACCCTTAACCCTTCGGAGAATACAGGTGTGATATTATTTCTCTTGTTCGACAATGCGGGAATTGTTTTTGTTCAAAAATATTCTGTATATTTGTAGTGCAAAGGTCTTTTTACTCCTGAATTTCCAAAACGATTTTCTTCTATTTTCATTGGAAGTTTTTTACAAAAAAAAAAAAAAACAGTAAGTAGGTACTTCTATATCTACTTATTATAAAAAAATATAGTCGCTTTTCGTGTCTGTCTGTGCGACCGCGTTGTTCTTCTAAACTACGCAACGATTTTGATGCGGTTTTTACTAATAATTAGAGAATTTATTCCGGAATAAGAAGAAGAATAAGAGTAAGAATAGGTATATTTGTTATATTTATTCATTTTATTTACATTTAAACCTAAAAATCGGAGTACCTATTTTTTACTTTAATTTTGTATTTTATATATTTTTATTAATTCTCGGATTTTTCTTATTTTAAAAATTATACGTATTTTTCTGTGAAATGTCCAAGGATATTTATTTATTTCACTAAAATGTTTATGTGTATAATACATTAATATTTAATTATTATATAATATGTAAACCTTCCTGTTTTGTCAAGTCGTAAAAACCGTGCGAAGCAGGGCCGGGTCGCTTTAGTATCTTATAATATCCAAACGAGTATCCTTGTTATTATTATCGTTAAGGAACACAACAATAGTTTAATATACATAAATGAGTGTGCCTGAAAGCGGGCAGTTGGCCAACTTACAGATGTCCCAGTTTATGATACAATTATTTAAGTTGCTCCTGTGCCGTGCCGGGGAAGCGTGCCGGGAACCGTGCCGGCTCCCGGTTTTATACTTTTTGCTTCCGATTCATACGATACGGATTTCTTTGTTTTATACCGCTCTACCTTTAGAATGAAAGGATGAAACTTGTGGTTCACGTTTATTTTTGAACGTGGATTCAATTTTCTTTTCCTTATGAAAACTTTTTTGTGATTGGATAAAGAGCTGAATCGAATGTTAAATACTTACAGCTATTGTTGTAAAATATTCTCTCATCGTTTAAACGTATGCTTCAAAATACAGAACATGAACTGGGATGTTTTTTGTCTAATCAAAGAAAAACAAAGTAACTCGCCATTTCTAAGTATAATAATTATGTAGGAACCCAGAAGCCTGATATACACGGCGCAATTAAATTACCTGTGGCATACCATAAGTTGAAGAGACAATTAAAGTTGCACCGTCTAAACAGTTTTTAGATGGTGCAAGAATTTTTTTGCTTCAATTGTATGGTATGCCACAAGCAAGAAACTTGCATCGTATAAATGAGGGTGCATGAAAGGAGCCTCCCCGAGTGACGTACCTATAGAGCCACTATAGGTACGTCCGACACACCACAATCAGTTATTTCACCACGATGGCAATCAAACGTCGACTTAAAAAAACCGGCTCTGTACCTAGCCTCCATTAACATCGAAGGGTTTTCCACAAGACAAATCTGAAATTATTTCTGATTGTCTACCGCAAAACTCACTGCGACATTATTTGAGTCCAAGAGACCCATGAGATGAAACCCAAAGCCAGCCACACATCGTTGGACACGCTTATCGCCGAGATCTGTCACCCGAAGCACGGTAACGCAGTGTAATTGCTGCTCCCAGCGTTAGCATACAATCCATCAAGTGCTCATCGTGTAAATGGGGCTTCACGAAATGTGCTAGATACTGTATACGATGTCTTTTTCAAAACAAAACAGGCAAGTAAGCAAGAAGAGTTTGAATAGCGAAACAATAAATTAATCAATCTGCCTAGCCTTTTCCCAACTATGTTGGGCTCGGATTCCAGTCTAACCGGATGCAGCTGAATACCAGTATTTTACATGGAGCGAGTGCCTATCTGACCTCCACAACCCAGTTACTGGGTAATACGATACCCCTTGCTAAGACTGGTTGTCAGACTTTCAGGCTTCTGACGACCCGTAACGACTGTCAAAGATCCACGAATAACAGCCGGGACCAACGGCTTAACGTGCTTTCCGAGGCACGGAGAAATCTCGGTATGTAAAGATGGTCACCCATCCACTGACCAACCCCGGCAAGGGTAGCTTAACCTGACGAATCGTCCCGTGCGGCCGTAATCAATTAGCCACGAGCTCCTATACAGGGTGTCCGGTAAAGAATGGATAACCTTGGAATAGCATATTACAGACATGATGGCCGTTCTAAAAAATACAAAAAAAAATATCCCCACTAGTAGTGTACACACGGCTACACATCAAGCTATACATTTCTAGTTTAGACTGACCTCTCATTGTAAGGAAATCCTATACAATGCGAGATCACCTTATACTGAAAATTTGATCTGTTGTCGTGCGTACATTATGATTTTTTGGAGTCTCCAAAAAATCATAATGTGCGTACATTATGATTTTTTGGAGTCTCCAAAAAATATTTTTTTTTAATTTTTTTTTTTTTTTTGTATTTTTTTAAGAACGGCCATCATGTCTGTAATATGCTATTCCAAGGTTATCCATTATTTACCGGACACCCTGTATAATAATAATAGCGCAACAAAAAATAAAGACTAAAATAAATGTTTCATGCAATTCCACATGTCACGCTACAGGAAGTTGAAAAAAATTAAAGAAAACTAGAATAGGAACGAGTCAGGAAACCCGTTCTGCGCAGCTACGAGAAAAATCAAAATGAATTTTAATTTCCGTTCTCTTTCACTTCATTTGCTTTCAGTCGATAAATCAAAGCGTTAATAATGCATCAGATATTACGGTTAGGTATATAAAATTCAGATATAAAATTGTCACGTGATTATTATTGAATTGTCACTTATCACATTAACGCTACGTCATCACTGCCCAATAATCCATACTAATATTATAAATTCGAAAGTAACTCTGTCTGTCTGTCCGTCTGTCTGTCTGTCTGTCTGTCTGTCTGTCTGTCTGTCTGTCTGTCTGTCTGTCTGTTACCTTTTCACGCCTAAACCACTGAACGGATTTCTATAAAATTTGGCAAGGCTATAGATGGTATCCTGGGGACGGACATAGGCTACTTTTTTTTTCAAAAATAATCCTACAGGGGATGATATAGGGGATGAAAGTTTGTATGGGAAACTCAGTATTTCTTAAGTTAGGGATGTGAAAATTAAAATGTATGCTTTTGATAGGAAATAAAGAAATATGCGGTTCAGTGTTTTTGAAAAATCATCCCCTAAGGGGGTAAAATAGGGGTTGATTTTAAAATTTACAAAACTGCATGGATTTCGACAAAATTTAGCAAGGCTTTATATAGCATCCTGGGGAAGGACATAGGATACTATTTTTTTTCCAAAATAATACCACGAGGGGTGATATAGGGGATGAAAGTTTGCAAGGGAAACCCTGTATTTCTTAAGTTAGGTATAACAAATTTATGCTATTGGTAGGAAATTAAGAAATATGTGGTTCAGCGTTTTTGAAAAATCATCCCCTAAGGGGGTAAATAGGGGTTGATTTTAAAATTTACAAAACTGCATGGATTTCGACAAAATTTAGCAAGGCTTTATATAGCATCCTGGGGAAGGACATAGGATACTATTTTTTTTCCAAAATAATACCACGAGGGGTGATATAGGGGATGAAAGTTTGCAAGGGAAACCCTGTATTTCTTAAGTTAGGTATAACAAATTTATGCTATTGGTAGGAAATTAAGAAATATGTGGTTCAGTGTTTTTGAAAAATCATCCCCTAAGGGGGTAAATAGGGGTTGATTTTAAAATTTACAAAACTGCACGGATTTGGATAAAATTTGGCAAGGCTTGATATAGCATCCTGGGGAAGGACACAGGTTACTTTTGGTTTTAAAAAATAATCCAACAGGGGGTGATATAGGGGATGAAAGTTTGTATGGGAAACTCAGTATTTCTTAAGTTAGGGATGTGAAAATTAAAATGTATGCTTTTGATAGGAAATAAAGAAATATGCGGTTCAGTGTTTTTGAAAAATCATCCCCCAAGGAGGTAAAATAGGCGTTGATGTTAAAATTTACAAAACTGCACGGATTTCGACAAAATTTGGCAAGGCTTTATATAGCATCCTGAGGAAAGGACATAGGATACTTTCAAAACCAATACTACAAGGGGGTTATATAGGGGATGAAAGTTTGTAAGGGAAACCCAGTATTTCTTAAGTTAGGGATAACAAATTTATGCTATTGGTAGGAAATTAAGAAATATGCGGTTCAGCGTTTTTGAAAAATCATCCACTAAGGGGGTAAAATACGGGTTGATTTTAAAATTTACAAAACTGCACGGATTTCGATAAAATTTGGCAAGGCTTTATATAGCATCCTGGGGAAGGACATAGGCTACTTTTTGTCTTAAAAAATAATCCTACAGGGGGTGATATAAGGGATGAAAGTTTGTATGGGAAACCCAGCATTTCTTAAGTTAGGGATATGCCCTATGTTTTCCACATGAACGTTCCTATGGGATATTTTCCGACATCCACGCGGGCGAAGCCGCGGGCAAAAGCTAGTACGTGTATAAAAACGCAATCCCGCGGGCATTGAAGCCCTGAATATATTTACTTAATTATTTTGTGTAAAACATTAATAACTTAAAAATAATAGCTTGCTCTCGGCTCGTGTGTGGCTTTTGTCATAAATTACATTTTCATCAACTTTTGTTGGTATACCCGGTGTAATCGAGTTGGGGGTTCCAAAAATCCTCCGTAACGAGAACATCAATTTCGATACAAGCTGGCGACGAAAGATAAAAGGATGGAGCCATTTATTATGTTCTACATGTTTTGGGTACATAGTTGTATCGGTTGGTTCGCTCTTATAATGGTTTATGAATGACTCAGCATGTTGTCAATTTTTCAAGCAATTATCTGAGTTTTACATGATATTCTATACTAGGTACTATAAATATATTTCAGCAATTATATAAATCAGTAGAAATTATTTTTCAATCTGCCACAACATCAAGCAAGAACACTAATATCTACTATTATATGTATTCTGTGCAAGACCTAAAACTTAAGTTCAGATAAAATTCTACTCACAATTTCCTCCAAGCAGTAATAAGTATTATGTTTTGAATGCATATTCCAGTAATATAGACGCACAATCGTCTTGCTCTTAAGTCCTGCTGCTTTTACAGAAGCAAGAAAATGTTCTAGACAATAATAATATGGCTATCTGAGGTTATATATAAAGAAAACTCCTTTGTTTGCCAGGAGACTACCTAAGTAAAAACATAGGTATGGGTACAATAGTGTTTCAAACAGTATTTATTATACTTTTGCTACATTTCTCAAGGGCTTATAAACTCTTTAGTTGTTCATATAAGGTGGAGTCTTGTAATTGCAACTAAAAATGTTGGAGTCCTTACTTCATGGCTTGATAATTCCATATATTTACAATATATTTTTTGAAAGATTCATTATTAAGTAAATTTAATGTAGATTTATATCACCGTCATAATTTTAGGAAAGCTGTAAATATTAAAAACCTATTTCATAAATTTCTGACACATTCAGCAATAGTTGCAATTACCCGTCGTGGCGGGTAATTGCAACTTTTTTTCTTTCTTTCTTTGTGTGGCGTAGAATCAATCCGTCTTATCGTTTGAACACGTCTAATATATAAGGGAACCTAGGTACTTACGACAAACATTAAAGTTTGTTCTAGTTTACAAGTAATTAATAAAGTGCTGTTAAATTCGTGCAGAATATATTTATAAAACCTTCATAGATATTCCACTTTAATTTCACGTCTTCATAATAGAACACTTTCAACAATTTTAACTTCTTTAACTAGGCTCTTACTCAGGCTACCATAATCGAAATACAGGATGTAGTTGCACTTGAACATACAGTGGGTTCATTAGACGAGCCGTTACAAGGCGGGAAGACGATCTTTATCGGTAGAATTGGCGCTGGCCCAGGGAAAAGTTATCCACTTTGAAATATCATGGGCTCATGGCACACCGTCTGCGGAAAGTCGTTACTGGAATTAACTTCGCAACGAAATTGCATGCAAAAAGGCCAGGATATTGAGTATCTACTTTATTTTAGTGATGATGTGATGGTGAGCTACGTGCTCATAAAATTAAGAACATACTTACTTAGAAAAAAAAAAGTTTAAATAAAAATTAACCCCTCAATGCCATTTTTTTATTATCCCGTGTTGTTGTTGGGCAAAGTTGCCAATTTAACATAAAATATTAAATTGTTTTTTTCTTACTTGCAAACTATTTAATTATTAAACTTTAGTTGCATTATTCGCTACAAAGTATAAAAATTGTAATAACCTCACTGCTTCAAATGAAAAACACAAAGATTTCAACTTGAAATTAAAACGCCGCCGTAGCTCGAAGCAAGAAAACATTTTACAAATATTTGCAGACGGTGCAAAATTTGTTGGTATACGAGTATTCGCTGATCAGAAACAAACAAATAACTAGCAATATTCAAGACAAAGAAAAACACTTTTCAATTCAGTTGTTCATCATAATAATCGTCTAGTTCGTAGTTTGTAGTATCGTGCCCGACTTTCACTAAAGCTGCCTATACAACTTTTTCTTTTAATAGGCTTAGTGTAAGCCTATTTTGCGTAACCGTCCAGTGTTCATATTTTTTTATTCGGGCCAACAAACCATTTTCGCATATAAGTAAGAACCTTTTAGTGAAAAATCTTTGTAAATGAAAATCCCTTTTTATATTCTCGAAAAAAAAAATCTCTTTCATGTTTGGTTGTACTGCCAGATTTAGTTAAAATGTTAATATACCTGAAGGCCAATTCTCGTACCTAAAACCGTTTAAATTCAAGTCGCAATCTCATGCCAGCGAAAATCAAATGTCAAAAATTTAGCTAAACTCCACAGATAATATAATACCTACGTAAACGCTATACAATATTAGACAGATTTAGACCGAGATGAGATTGCGAACGTTGTTAAAAATACGGGAATTGCCCCTCTGATCATGAGAATAATAAAAATATGATAGTATATATTTATTTATTTATTTATTTATAACTGACTGTAATTAGATTATTATTATGTATCTTTGTTTTAAACTCATGCTGTCAACATTTTGGAGCTTTAAAAAATCAAAACCCCCCACTACCTACAAGGCACTTACATATTCTTCTTTGGACATATATACAATATAGCCATACTTGTTTCTGATCAGGTCATAATTTTCATATTTCCAGGACGTGATTCGACTCGAGACTCAGTACTGGTCGTTGGTGGAGATTCCTCGGCAGGAGAAAGCCGAAACAGTGCCGGCGTTCGTGCTGCGCGCATGTGCCATCATGGAGAAGACGCAGAAGTCTGGAGAAGGAGTCAAGACCTCTGCCAAACTGGCTGAAGAAGCTGCTGATAAAAGGGAAAGGATAGAAAGACTGAACGGTAATGGAGAATTTTCATTGTCTAAGCTTTATATGGAAATAATCACACACACACATGTCATCACCCCTGTAATCGTCAAATGGTTAGACAGAGGTGTAAATGTAGGACACCCACATTTCGCAAGTTGTGTTTAAGTCCCATAAGACAACTCGAAATTCTACTCATAAACTCATATAAAAACCTTTACAATGCGTGCCACGAAAGATGAGACTTGACGAGCGCAGTATCGCGCCTCCCGAGCTTTTTCCGCCGCCCCGATGACTCAAGGTCCCTTCCCGTCTCAGACCTCATACCGCTAAAGAGACCTATGAATCAGAATCAGAGAATCAAACTACGAGTCTATTTCGCAAGTCAATCTACGTGGTGTGTCAAGTCTCAACTTTCGTGGCACGCAATGTCAAATTAAATTAGCTAGCGAAACTCCACAGACGCGATGGGAATACACCTATACACAATAAATAAAAAAGATTTCGTGATTTATTTTGGGTCAATGATGTTAGATAGGTACTTGAAGTGTGAGTTGATAAAATATGTTTTATCGTGTTGAGATATCGGTACCCAGCCATCACGTCTGTAAAGTTACTTAAACAAAAAAAAAACTGATTTTAAACTGATATTTTAATTGACTAGATACACTACCGGCGGTTGATGACCCCAAAAGAAACATCTTCAAAATTACCTAATTTCTTTTTTGTTATATCATTTTTAGATATCAATACCCATCACGTCCTGGAGTTGCGCTAGCTAATTTAATTTGACCCTATGTACTCCTATCAATGGGTTTTCCCCATTGCAATTTACATGATGCAATCAAGAACATCTTCTCGCTTCCATCGAACACGAATCTCATGATGATAACATACTCAACTAACGACACGGTTTCGGTTTAAAACTATTAAATTAGGAAAATAAACCAAAGCATGCTCCTAAATTCTGAGACTATTGGCAGCTTGCCAACTTGTCGGTGTTACATTTCGTTGGGTTTTCCAGCCTTTTCCTAGTGCTTACAATCATTGGTCTGAAACCACAGCTAAAATTGTTGGTTTAAAATTACATTTGAAACCGTTTGTGGAATGGATGTTTAAAGTCATTTTGATGGCTGACAATAATGGCTGATATGTACATGATTGATATTAATGAGTTGCGCAAAATAGTGGCAATTCGGCCCGTGTCTACATAACACCCATTCACATTATCTGTGTGTGATGTAAATTGGCTTTGATTTACTTAATTGAACTGTTAGTAGCAATTCTTGTTACTTGTAATTCAACGTATTTCTTGCAGGACGTCATTCATAGGAGGTTTAAAATGCTACAAATTAAGCCACTAAATGATCTACCGAAATTCAATAGTTTTTGAGTAAGTTAGATTATTAGTTTTTTTATGAAAAGTACAATTCACAAATTATTTACGGCGCGACTTTACTGGAATTTAAGTTATTATTATATCTGATGCCGTATCTGGGGGTCTACTCCCTAAGCATTAAGTCCGTAGTTTCGGCCTTCGTTACGGCGTTTCCTACTCCGTATCACCTACGGACGTTTGATTGGTTCGGGGCCCGGACGAAGTATGAATGGCAACACGATACGACAGTTGTCCCTACCCTACTCCCGATGTGTTTTAGCCCGTCCGAAAAATTTAACTTTTACATTTGTTTTGATGGATCGTTAAGTCAGACGGACGGATAAGCGGACGGACGGATGAACGCGCGGACTTAGGGAGTAGGCCCCAGATCTTTGTAAAAAATTAAAAGTTGAAAAATGCATTAATTAAACATTTTATTTTTCTTAGACAAAAATTAAAAAAAAAACTACTGACTTTCGGTAGAACTTGTCGGCTTAATATGTTGCATTTTAACCCTACTATGACGTCCTGCAAGGAATACGTCGAATTGCAAGTAACTCTGTATATTTTACATTTGAAAATTCACTTATAGCATAGCATAATCAGCCTACGATGTTCCCACTGTTGGGACACAGGCCTCCTCTACGTGAGAGAAAGCGGGCCGTAATCTACCACGCGGCCCCAGTGCGGATTGGTAGATGTCACATGTCTTCGAATTTTTGGTTATAGGATCTAGGACATGACGGTTTCCTCATGATGTTTTCCTTTACCGGTTTGAAAGCAGTGGTGATGAAATAATTTCTAGTCTGGGTTCTATCTACCCTACGACCTCGTAAGTCGCGGCCATCACCACTGCACCACCACTGCTCTCATTACTTCACTTATGACCAAGCTCAAACATGATATTGTAACAAAATAATATTTTTGGGCTAGCAAAGTCCAAAGCACGATACTTGTCTTTTTTATAAAATTCTCGTTTGGGAAAATCAGGCGTTCCGAGTCTATTTTAATTAATATTTAGGGATCGTTGTAAAGTAAATTGGTGTCGGGGTTCTCGAAACCAAATTAAACCTTGTGTTGTGACTGCCCGCAAACCCTGACCTAGGCCCGAATTAAGCACAAACAATAAAACGGGCTTAAACCCAAATACACTTGGGACCGAATACGCATTCATGTATTCTAAAGATACTCGTAGTATTTGTAAATAGGGCTGTAGGACCTTTTATTAGATTTTTTGTCATGTAGGATTTTATTATTATGTAATGTTTTTCTAATGTAAACCTTTTTTTACATTTATATAATTACATTTTCAGACATGACAACAATTCAGATTGAAACGGAGAACACCCAGATGACAAATGATTTGTATCGTCTGCTGAAGAAATATACTGGTTTGCGGAACTTAATAAGGGAATTAAAGGTAATGTAGAATTACATACTTACATTACTGCGTTCAACTGCGTTAGAAACTTATTGCTCGTTTTTAAACTATAAGTTTTTGACAGTTTTGCTGCTGTTCAACTAAATACCAAAATTCTCAGCGTAGCAGTACTTAGCACATAATTATTTTGAGAAAATATTTGCCACCTGCCGTAAATCGACTTTTACTGCTGGTTCATTTTCATTACAACCAATTTTTTTTTCTTTTTCCAGTCGGACTACGTGAGTTCCAAGGTCTACCCGATCTTCCCTCGCTACACGATGCTCAAAGACATGATCAAGGACATCATGCACGACCCCGACTACATGGAGGTGTGCCATGAGGTGGACCCATAGCGCGGGGTGCGCAAATAAATGAGGCACTCATTCACCGACCGACAGAGGTCGTTTCGTCGCTAGTTTCACCAAGGGTGAGCAACAGTTGGAGTGAAAAATGATGATCTTATGTCTGCCATCTTGAATTTGAGTGTAAACCGTAATTTTTTTTAATTTGGAATATTCGTTCCAAAATTGAATTTCTATAATTCCATAAATTCCTTTGATTGGCGGGTTTATAAAAAAAATTCAAAGTGTTAAACGGACTTGGCTCCGTATCTTCGTGGATTCCAAGATGGTAGATCGAAGATAGGGTGTGTTGGTGGAATTGGCGGCGAGTAGTGTGACGAGTACTCGTTTAATTTGCGCCACTTGGTTCATTGGACTCTTTGTTTAGTGTAAGTTTAGATTTTAATGTGTCTGTACTCGTCCTTATGTGTCCTTCAGTTGTAAATGAGCCTGTATTTGGTTATTGAAATCTGTAATCCCCTTTATACAATTGGAATCTGGAATTTTGTGCATTGTTATTTCTAGTGTGACCTTGTCTGTCATTTATTTATTTGGCTGACTGTAGCCTTGCCAAATTCAGGTGTTTCTAGACCTTTTACTTCAACAATTTTATTTATTTCTGCTTCTACTACTACATAACAAAAGTTGTATACATATCTTGTCGCTGTATCAATGAAGAGCTTCTGTGGACATAATCATTCTTCTTAACTGTACACATTTCTAATCTTACTAACTTTATAGATTCATGTAATTATCTAATCATATCATATTCTATTAGAGATCGCGATTTCAAACATCTATATTTTGAATGAGATAATTGGTCAACATTTTTGTACATATGACAGGGATTTTGGGAGCTATTAACATACTTATTATGTAAGCCAAAAAATCTCATATCATACTAATTCCGTGCTGTCGCGATTGTTTAGCTTCATCATCATTTCAGCCGAAAGACACTGTTGGACATAGGCCTCCCCCAAGCACCGCCTCTTCGACCGGTTCTGTGCTTCCTGCACACAGCGGATTCCTGAGGCCTTTACAAGGCCATCGATCCACCTTGTGGGAGTCCTTCCAACGTTACGTCTTCCGGTACCTTAATTACTTAACACATATAGTAAAACTCTTTCATGTTATCATAATTATATAATATGTATTCCAAAGTAGGATACTAAATATTAATTATCATGTATGGGTGTCCTTGAATGTACATTATGTAGTAATGCCATTGTATGTGTTCAACATTGTAACATTGGAAGTTATTTGTTGAAAATATATTAATAGAAGCTTTAGTACCTATAGCAATATGCGCTTTTATAATTTCGAATGCGACGATATTGCTGTGGACGTCCATTTTCATAAAATGTATGGAAACATAAAAGACATTTAGAAGCGTCTTTAACACATATAATGTTTATTTATTTCCACAAATTACATTCTAATAATAGTTATATATTAAGTTGACAGGTATTTTGACATTAACTTGTGGGAAATCTGTAGTCTAAACTAAGCCTAGGCCTATATTTCAGAACTCCAGGCCCCCATTATAATAATATCACAAAGTAAAGGTTGTCAACGTGTGGTTACAATTGCGAGTGATTGTGTGTGTGAGGGTGTGTAGACGAGGACGTCTTCGATAATAAGTCGTCACGTTAGAAATATTATAAAAGCGCACAGTGTCGCTCTTCGACTTACTATTATTCCATCTGACATCTCAAGGGATTTACTTAATAACCTAATAGAATAGATACCTATATAATTACCTACCTAATCTACTTATACCAATCTGAAACTCTTACTTAGGTACTCTGTATTTATTATCAGAAATGTATCATCTACATATCAATGTAATCAACAGCCGGTCGATTCTGTAAAAATCTCACCGTGAAAACTTTGGTGAAGTGTGTTTGTTTTTGCTAGGAATTGACACCGTTGACAGGTCACTCCACGCTCACTTCACCTAAGTTTTCACGGTGAGATAGTTACAGAATCGCACTGCTGTACCTATTTCTTCGTGTAAGTGAAGTGAGAAATATTGATGAGTGTTAGCTAGGAGGACTTGTTTGAGACTAGACATGGGCGTTTTCGTATTTAGTTGCTAACGGATATGTTTCCGATATTCAGTTTTCATATCGATACCTATCGAAAACCGTTTTCAGATATCGATATCAGTCGTACGATTTGCACAAGTAACTGAAACGAACGAAATACAAACTAACGACAAACGCAAACTCCCACTTTTACTCACTGATATCGAGTAGCCGCCGGCAAGTTGCTAACTTATGGAATCTTTGTTGTAACTAAATAAATAGAAACTAGACCTTATTGCTAGCGCGTTAGGATATAGATATTACGCACGCACTATAAATAACCAAATAACCAATCACTAGCCGAAGTTACGTAATATTCGCTTCATCACTTTTACGCCAGTAAAACATTGAATGGTAAGACAGAGACAAAGCGAATAAAAACCGTCGATGTCATATCCTCGTGATGTGAAGTTTGCGTTTTGTTCGTTATTATTTTATTCGACATTATTCGTAGTTCGTTCTCGTTGTTGCGCTTTGGATAAACCATAGCTCGATGAAGTTTTTGTGAAAACGGTTATGTATATTTAGATATCGATATGGTATGATAATAAACACATATCCGATATAAGTTACGTTTTGATATATCGAACCCATGTCTGTTTGAGACGTTTCAATGGGGAAGAAAGCTGTCAAATTAGTTCCGCGTAGATGGTGTTAAGTTTTAGTTACTTTCATTCATCTGTAGGTATCTGTATCTGTGTGTTCTTTGCCGCGAAATGGCGCTATTTCTTGTCGCCGATTGGTTGGGGTGGATCATTTTACTTAGTAATTATACATTACTGCGTTTGTGAATTTGGACAAAATATGAAATAGACAAATTAATTAGTGTGAAAAATCATGTTATTTAATGTTAACTATGTTTTGTACGCATAGTATTATTGTAATTGTTTAATATGTGATGCTTGTTAGTTATGAACTAAATGTGTAAATTAGGATATATAAAGAAATGTAATCATTGGAGCCAAATGCCAAAAAATCATTAATATAATATCATCTTATTATTTTATAGCAATATTAACCATATTGCTATAAAATAATAAGACGTAAAATAAAAAAATACTATATACTTAATACATAAAATAAAATCCATGAAATTAAAGAGAATGAAAGGCAGAGTCTATAAAACTATACGTGTGAAACTACAAATGCTACGCGATCCTCCACGACGCTGCTTTTAAATACCAATTGTTTTTCCTTCAAAGTTCTAAATATGTCCATTTAAGGCTCCTGCAGACAGCCGCGACGCGACTCTAGCAGAACAATGCCAACTTCAGGGAAATTATTCTACTTAAAAATTCGAAATGGGTCTACTAGTGTATGTGGGTTATCACATAAAAGAGCGCTGTTTGCACATTCCACCCCCCCCCCCCCCCCTTTAACTCCGAAGTTTGCAGAGAAAAAAAATCTGGAATTATTCTATGTCATTATGACTGTGATAGAATAATTTCAGATTTTATATCAGAAATCGGAACGGAACCCTAGGTGCGTGTGTCCGCCTCGCTCTTGACCGGTTTTTTTTTTCTAATGGAACGCATAAGCGGGGCAGTCCATTTTTATAGCATTACAAAAAAGTTTTGATTCCAATTTTTACTTAACCTGCTTTAGCGCATGCGCGGTGGTGCACTGTTATTCTCCATGGGTTTTTTCATTCTTGCCTGAAATGTCTAATATCAGTGAATGAGAATAGATAGTATATGAAACTGCACATAACTAGGTATAAAACACCGTGTGATACTATTACAAACCTCGCATAAGGCTTGGTTCTTAAAAACACGCTCGTGTTTTAATACCACTCATTATGCAACAGTTTCATATACTAATATTATTAACTAAGCTAGTTTTTATTTTGACTATTATTTAAAATACATACTTACATAATAAAAATCACTACAAATTATCGTAAGTGTTAAGAAATTTGTACTTATTCAGTGTCGAATAGACGAACTTTAATATTAAGCCAAGTACCTAGGCACATTAGTTATTTGTAAGCTTTGTATGTTGTACTATTTATTAAATATGAAAGCAAATAGTGAGGTCAAAATGTTAGACTAGAAACATACATAGATAAATTATGGTATTAAAAAACGTAAATCATATTTCTAGTTTTAGACTTACGTTCAGTTTGTTGAGTCCCTTTTAAGGCGTAGGCCAGGGTAGCCCCGAAATTAAAATTTTCTTACGTTTTTTACAAATTGCAGAACAGTATTATGTTATGTATGTTGATTAAAATATGATTCGCGATCGTAACAAGTATGTATTTACTGAATACTAAGCATTAAGGTCATCATTATAACTCTCTAACTTCAAACTACCCTAGTAATAGCTAGTCATTCAAGGCTATTTCATGAAATACATAATGACATTTGAGGCCAATAATTATTCTAACTCCTGATTCTAATGATAGGTAATAATTCTATAATTACACATATTTTTTAAGGTCGCGAATCATATTTTGATCAACATACAAGATAAAACCTTACACTGACCTGCAAGTTGCAAAAAACTTAAGAAAATTTGAATTTTCTGGGCTACCTTAGCGCATCCTCCTTAGCTTTATGTTTATACAACGTGTAACGTTAAATGCGCAAAACCTCTTAATGGGTCATTGTAGTCATCATTATGAACAACTTTTACTATGGGACCAAACCTGAAATCGCGAAAAAAAATCTGCTGTTCAGTACATTTTGACGAATTATGCGAACATAAATGTACTGAACAGCAGATTTTTCTTTTCGCGATTTCAGGTTTGGTCCCATAGTAAAAGTTGTTCATAATGATGAGTACAATGACCCCTTAAGAGGTTTTGCGCATTTAACGTTACACGTGTATACTGGGATCTTACTGGGATACTATTTATCTCGTGTTGGCACATAGTTCAGTCAATAAAGGAGTTGTAGAGCGTGTAGCTCGAAAACAGTTGGGAATTCGGAAAAAGTGTACCTATAGAGTAAAAGTTATAGAAAATTTGATGAGCTTTTATTTAGCTGAAGAAAATGTTTCCCTACGATGCACCGTTTTTGAAATATTAGCGAAAAACCCAAAAGTGGGAACTTTGGCCCCCACTCCGGCTCGCCTCCTTGACGTTAGGACTTTTAGCTGTGGTTTTAGTATGTTCACTCCTTTAGCACCCTGAACAAGTTTCTGAAGGAATCGCATAGGTCCCAGCTCACGCACTCTACACCCCCTTTTGGGCCATTCGTTGACTGAACTAACGTTAAAACATTAAGATAGAGCCGCTATAAGATTGCTAAGCGCTAAAAAGGGAACGAATGACATTTGTCAAATCATCTGACATCCTGAAAAAGTGCCATCACTGAAAAATCAAATCATGTAGGTTCGTTTGTAGAAGTTATGTTTTTAAACATTCCTATAATAATCTCATATTATGTACTCTTCTAACTGATAATTATGTAAAAGTTAACTTAATTAACTTAACACAATAAATTGTTAAACACATGCCAATTTCCATTGGCCGAGGTGCGACTGTATGTACCTATAAAATGTTACTAAAGTAATAACATATACTGCCATTGAGTTAGGGTGGATAGTTAAATGTTGCTGTAAAAATTATAAGAATAATATTTAGGAAATAAGATCGATAGCTGTAAAAGCACAAACCTTCGTACATTCCAAAAGTATTTGACATTATGAACGCTGTCGCATTTTGTCACCTCTCTCGCTCACACGGGACCAAATTTTTAAAAGATGCTTTTTTGAAAAATGTAAGTATAAGTAATCAATTAGCGAACTAGTAAATAATATTAATTTAATAGGTAGTTATGTACCTAATTATTAAAAAGACATTTCTACTGTGTTATTTATTAAACTCCGCTCATGAGTTTTTAATAATTATCTATAAAATTAAAATTATTTATTAGTTGGCTAATTTATTTTCAAAAAAGCATCTTTTCATTTATTATTCTTAAAAAAATGGTCCTGTGTGAGTGAGAGAGATGACAAAATTCGACTGCACTCTTAAATACTAATTACTTATTATATGAAAAATAGGTACGGACCTACTTCATTACATTGATCTACACGATGTCCAAAAAATCTGTACATTGCTAAATAAATAAAAATACTAAATTGTAAGCAAGAAAATCTGTGTGGAATAGAAACAAAATGCAAATAATATGTAAGTACCTACCTGATACATAGGTTTCAAAAGGGTGTTATACAGTTAAACGGGGTCGGCACATGTCATTCGATGCGGCAGTAAATAGCCGACTCTAAGCAATTTTAGGTACCTACTACACACATTGGCTTTCATTCGCTAGAGCCGCTCGGCAAACTCCGATATCTACCCTCGGTGAATCATGTTCGGGTCGGCTTAGCACAATTCGAACTAAGCCGAGCAGCTTTTCCCGAACATTACCTAAGTACACAGGATGAAATTTTAATCGTTTTTATGCTCTTAAGGGGTCATTGTACTCATCATTATGAACAACTTTTACTATAGGACCAAACCAGAAATCGCCAAAAAAAAACTGCTGCCTACATACTGACGAGTTTGATGTAGATAAATGTAGGTACTGAACGATTTTTTTTGCTATTTCAGGTTTTATCCCGAAGTAAAAGTTGTTCATAATGATGAGTACAATGACCCCTTAAGAGAATAAAAACGATTAAAATTTCAGCCTGTATACTTAGGTAATGTTCGGGTAAAGCCGCTCGGCTACTGAAATTTTAATCGTTTTTATCCAATGAATTAAGAATATCATTCTTAATTCGTTGTTTTTATCCTCATAAGGAAGAGGATAAAAACAATTAAAATTTCACCCTGTATCTACTTACATTATATTCGGTTTCGCCGCCCGACTGTGCCGAATCATTCCGACCAGAACAAGCGTTGTTTAGTAAGCACCAAAATAAATTATGTAGTTACCTGCCATAGACTAAAGATTGTCTGAGCGAAAGAAAGTTTCAAATATCTAATCATAGAATAAGTTACATGTCGCTCTACTTACACTAATTTGCAATAAAATTCCAAATTGTTGAATTAAATAAGTATCTATCATGTAAACTAATTAGAATATACCTACGTCTAGTTATGTATCAGTTTTGGGTAACTCTAGTTTAATTAATACCTACATAAGTATTATGTATACGTAATACTTACAAAAATGCTTCAAATACTTAGTCAAAAACCTATATATTTATTTGTACACAAGGTTGTTTTAACAATCCGATAATTTAGAGAAAAATATATAAGTATTTAAATATTTATTTTAATTTTAATATTATATAAAACTTATCTACTTGGTTTTCGCTCTTCGTTGTAACGATTCTCTTAAGATACTTACCTATAGTTTTCTTATGTAGCAATCATAATTAATTTGAAATTAAAACTACATACCTACGTATTTTAACTGTTTTCTAAAATAAAGTTACCTTTGTATGTTACTATTATAATATATTTGATAATGAATGCCAGGCATTACCTACGTTAAGTAGATTTATGTAGACGTGTATTCGGAATGTCACGCTATAACGCTTTGTTATATAAAATGTAATACATTATTTTTTGTGCTAATTGGACTTTCATTAAAATCCCAGTTAAGATTAGTGTTACAAAAGTGCGGTTTATACAAATGCGGTTTATACCTACACCTACCGCCCCTGGATCTAAGAATAAACCGTTTATCAGACAAGTCTTACGTAGATTTGACTTTCATATCTGCTGTACCAAGGCTGTACCCATACCCATCGCGCACAGGGGCCCTATTTCTCAAAACTTATTTAGACTAATAATATGAGTCCATGAACGAATATTTTTTACTAGTGTGCGTTTCTCGAAGCTACGGTAGTAAAATGTTAGTTACTCTTGTAAATTACACTGATAAAGCTATTAGTCTCAGAAGCCTTGTAAAAAAGATTAGCCAAAATTATTAGACTTAATTTTCCAACCAAATTTTATAAAATGTGGTCAGATTCGGATATCTACACTACACTACACTACACTGTATAAAGAATAAAAGGCCCTACGTACGGTATGCCTATTGCTATCAATAGGCATCCCGTACGTAGGGCCTTGGCGATGGCGGCAGAAATTACCCCAAGAGAATAAATAAATAAATAAATATCCTTGGACATTTCACACAACGCCATCTAGTCCCAAGCTAAGCAATGCTTGTGTTATGGTAACGAGATGGCTGATAAACTACTTATATATATATATTTTTTTTTTTGTAAAATACAGTCCAATACAATATAGTCAAGTGAAGTACGTCTGGGTTTTTTTCTGGGTATAGAAAAACACTCCGACTCGGAACAAATACTTGTAGGTCGTACAAATAATAGGTCTTTACCTATGAAATTGACGTTTTGTATGAAAAAAATTAAACGAATTTTTTTCATGTATTTTTTATTTGTATTAATCGAAGTAATCACCCATGCAATCAATGCATCTTTGCCAACGCAGTGGCAGTTTATTGATTCCCTTCTTAAAGAAATCAGCTGGTCGAGAGGCAACAAATTCTTCAAAGGCATTTTGTACCGCCTCTCGGGTATTGAATTTTTTTCCCGCCAAGAAGTTATCCAAATTCTGGAAAAGTAGTAGTCTGTAGGCGCAAGGTCTGGTGAGTAGGGCGGATGACGGAGAGCTTCCAACCCCAGTTCTTGCAACTTGGAGACCGTCTGCTGTGCAGTATGAGGTCGCGCGTTGTCGTGCAGGAGCAGCGGAGACGAGCGATTGACCAATGCTGGTTGGAGATGTGCCAGCTTCTCCATCATTGTGTTCAGTTCTTCACAGTACACATCTGCAGTAATGCTCACCCCGTTTGGTAAGAAGCTGTGATGAATCACACCGGCGCTAGACCACCAAACAGTGACCATCACTTTTCTAGGGGTAAGTTTTCGTTTAGGGCATTGTTTAGGTGCTGAACCAGGATCCAACCAACTTGTTGAGCGCTTGCGGTTATCAAACAGAATCCATTTTTCATCGCAGGTAACAATGCGGTTCAAAATTCCTTCATTTGTGTGTCTGTTGAGCAGTGCAAGGCACGTCTCGACGCGTACTTCGCGCTGGCGATCATTGAGTTCGTGGGGCACCCATTTGTCAAGCTTTTTTACCTTGCCAATTTGACGCAAATGGACCAATATTGTTTTGATGCTAACGTCGAAATCTGCTGCTAATTCAGCCGTAGATTGTGTATCATCAGCTTCCACAATCGCCTTTAATTCGTAATTGTCGACCAAAGTCTTGGGACGACCGCGAGGTTCATTTTTCAGGTCGAAATTTCCAGAACGGAAGCGAGCAAACCAATAACAGGTGGTGCGTTGGTTTGTAGTGTTAGCTCCGTAAACGTCGTTGATGTTGCGTGCCGCTTGTGCCGCGTTGCTGCCACGCCACGACGGTACTCATATTCCATAATTACTCGAATTTTTAACGTATCCATGATGACGAAAAAGATTGAAATGCGATGAAAATGTAACACTAATCAATAAACAAATGACTACTTTAGGAAAAACAATCCATGTTTTTAAAACAAAATTAATTTGAAATTAGAATTCTTAGCCAAACAAAAATTATTTTGATTTGAAATGGCCAGTACTGCAGAACGGCAATTTCATAGGTAAAGACCTAATATTAATTTGTTCCATGCGGGAATCGAACCCGCGACATGCTGCGCAGCAGTCAATCGCTTAACCACTGCGCCAACCGTCTCGTCATGAATAAATGACACAGTTTTGTAATTTCCACTCAATTTTTCCGCTTATCCTGCTTCGATAAAACGTTTGAGAAACCCCGAACAGGATGTATTTTGCTTCTAATACACTTCTAAAAACCATTAGCTTTATATCCATGGTAAATTGTATTTAATTAAATAATTTACTTTAAATAAAAATGGGCTCCCACGGGTGGATCGATCAGGTTAAGCTACGCTTGCCGCGGTCGGTCCGTAGATGGGTGACCATCTGGAGAAGATTGGGAGTATCCTGGTGGTACGAGGACTAATAAAACCGGTGACTTTTTATAATGGACTGTATTACGAAATTGTACAAGGATAGCAAACAGATTAAAATTGAAAAGTGGCGAGAAAATCAATGTAGGTCGTTCAGTAGCGCGGACGATGACGCAGTGAAGTGCCGGGGTGTGCGCCCGCTGCTCGACAGCAGCTGCTGACCGCAGCTACCGCCCGCGGTCGCCCGGCGCGGCGTGATATTCTCGACACCATCTTTACATACCGCGACTCCTTCGTGCCTCGGAAAGCACATTAAACCCCCGTTTCCACGAGCGTAATAAAATCGCGGCGGGATTTTATCGCGCATTGGATTTTCAACTCTCTCACGGACGCGAAATAATCGCGCGCGTTGGTCAGTACGGCCGACGGCGCGCCGGCTCATGGAGTGCGGACCATGTGCGGACGTGCCGCATGCTCAAGGCCGTCGCGCACGGCGATGCCGAGTCGAAGAACGCGTAAATAAAAAACTTTTTAACAAAAAAAAAAACCGACTTCCAAAAATCACTACAAAGTGAAAAATAACTTTCGTTTTTTATTTACTTTCTTTTTTTTTTGCCACCGACTTCCGAAATCAAAGTTATTTTTCACTTTGTAGTGATTTTTGGAAGTCGGTTTTTTTTTTTGTTAAAAAGTTTTTATTTCTCGCTTTTTAGTGGGTCTGTTTATAATTTGTATAAGTTACAATAGTCTAATGTCAATTGCTCATCACATGTTACAAAATATTGCTTTTCCCGATGCTGGTGGGACGTTATTTGTTGAAGAGTCCTGCTGGTAAGAACCAGGAGAACTCCTCAACAACCACTCACCACACGCATTGTGTGACGAGCGGAAATTGCTTAGCAACCATATTAAAGTAATCGAATCGCAACCCGTGAAATATTTATCATTGAGTAGTTCCGGTAGCCATCTGTGGTCTTCATCATCAGTTCCACTTCACCAAGTGGTGCTTTCCGAGAGCAAATGCACGAGCTACTATAAAAAATACCCAAATCGCTATAGGTGTGCCTATAATATTTGAAGAGTTCCTTCGATTTCTCCAGGATCCCATCATCAGAACTAGATTTTGACAAAAAAGGGACCATTTGGGAAGTATAACCCTTTACAACAAAAAAATAATTTTTCAAATCGGTTGGCAAGTGACGGAGTTATGCGCGAACAAACATAAAAAAAAAAAAAAAAAAAAAAAATACAAACATCCGAATTGAGAACCTCCTCCTTTTTTAGAAGTCGGTTAAAAACTTGTAATAATTTGTAATTTATTTGGAATTAGTTATTGGACGTCATTGGGCAATAGACAATAGCGTAGGTACTCCAATATTAGGTACCTACCTACTAACATAAAATAATATAGTTTCGGCAAATGGGCGGAGTTTATTATAAGTAGGTAAATAAAGTAAGTAAGCATTAAACTAATTGTTATAATTATTTAGGATATTTCCATAAAAAATTGTAAAGCGTCAATAATGGGCCTTTTAAATAATTAACTATTCAAGTTAATTATTCAAGGGATGCATCCAAAATTTTCTTAGCTTCTTTTGTGGTCTCCTGCCCACACAAATGGCTACCGCTAATAATTTTGCGGAACCCATTGTTCGTCCACACTGAACGAAGAATCAATTTGAAGCGCTCGTTCGAACACTGTTGAAGGCGGGAAAAAATCGCGATAGGCGTTTTTATTCCGCCGCGATTTTATTACGCTTGTGGGAACGGGGGCTCAGTCGTTGGCCCGATTGTTCTTGGATCTTTGACAGTCGTTCGGGTCGCCTGAAGCCCGAAAGTCTGACAACCAGGGGTATCGTGTAACTGGGTTGTGGAAATCAGATAGGCAGTCGTTCCATGTAAAATACTGGTATTCAGCTGTATCCGGTTAGACTGGAAGCCGACCCCAACATAGTTGGGACTAGGCTGGACGGATTGATTGATTTTAAATAAAACAATCCGCTTGTACCGCCAAAGTGCAAACGACAAAATCAAACGAATCCTATAAGTGGCGGAAACTTTTCCGCATTTTTTTGAATCAGTAAAGAGGCGTGGGTACTATGGTACTGTATTCAGCGAAGCCAGCCTAATATTGTTATTAGTTTTCTACTATTAGTTATTAGTCCAGTACCTGTTTTTGAGGAACAGAAAATATTAGGACTTGTAATTTTTACACTAGTAACTAATAACTAATAAACTAGTAAACTAATAGTTTTGAGAAAGGGCCCAGGTGTCGCTGATGTTTTTAAATATTCACTACTAAGGTGGCGGCACCTATGGCGTTGGTATTAAACTAACCTTATTTTCGACAGTACCGCCATCTATGATCAACTTGAACTGCGATCAACAATAGGACACCAACCACTTAAATAGTTATTATTTTTGAAGCTAGATGGCGCGTTTTTCATTTTATTTAGGCAGTGTTGCTATAGTTTACTATAAATATTTACACTGTTTAAAGGTAAAAGTGAAGGTAAAACGGCACTTTACTATTTGAGCCTTCTTTTTATTTATTTATAACTTTTCATAAACTATTCTCGCATGAGGAAAGAAAGAAAGAAAATTTGTTTATTCCACATTTCCACCAAGCAACAATGGTTAGGTACAAACGCCAGCACATTAAGCTACCACAATCTGTCAAATTTCTTTAATAGATTTTCATCTTTATCACTAAAGCATTAGGTTCAAGGTTGATTGGGAAAATTTGACAGTTTCGGGTAGCTTGACTTGCTGGCTCTGTACCTAAGCTGTTCCGATCTATAAAATGGGTCCTCGCGAGTCCCTTGGAAACAAAATATGATACCCAAACTAATTCATTAACTAAATCAAGCAAGCCAATTCTTTTATTTGCCAAAGTCGATTACAGAACTTAGTGATAAAAAGTTCAAAACCCTCATGAAACGTATCCATATCAAAACAGCATATTATTACAAAATTTAAGGACTAAGTTGAAAACAAGAATGGTAATAATACGGTTTGCACATTTGGCTTCTCTGGTGTATGCACCTCATCGTTGTGTAAATGTCTATTAACTGCTACCAAATTACTCAAATTAATACAAATCATTAATATTAATTAATATTATTTATAACTAGCTCTTCCCGCGCGGCTTCGCCCGCGTTGATGTCGGATAATATCCCACGGGAACGTACTACCGGGAATTCCTTCCTTATTCCTTGTCTACATTATAAAGGGAACCTCTGTGCAAAATTTCAGCTTTCTAGGTCCAAGGGTTTAGGCTGGGCGTTGATGAGTCAGTCAGTCAGTCAGGACTTCTCTTTTTATTTATATAGATTAATATTATTGTATGAATTATTTGATTATTGTTATTCTATTAACAGCTATAGGTATTTAACATTTTCTGATTATAATTCAGTTTATGCAATAAAAATTTAACAAAAATAATGGTATAGTACAATGTCGGCTATGGCAACACCGACCGCTTCATTCAACTTCTGATTCGGCCGATGGCAGCAGGTGTGGATTGTTGTGTATCGCGCGGCATTAGTTATGGCGGGCTTTCGTCAACATGAAGTTTTGTCAAACTTTTAAAACTTGAATCTATGAACTAAAACTTATTTAAAATAACTAGAGCATAGCAAAAACTGCACGGTACTGTTAAAAACCGCTAATAAGTGAAAGTTCACTGGTCAGGATGTCGGTTAATTCAAAGTGGCGGTTACCTGACGTTTTTTGTGTTGGTGTGTTGAATGGATGTCGGAATTACGTTTAATTCGTGGCGCGGGGATGGGTGAGTAAGTGGTTCAAGGTGTTTTGGGACTTCTATCGAGATGCCTTTCGTACAGCGTGCAGTGGAACCTAAGTTTTTATCGCGTACAAGTTTACGAGACGACGATGGCAAGCCAAAGGTGTCTGATGAAGAGCTCCAGGCGGTCACCAACTGCACCCTGAGCAACGCGCTGAGACAGCTCGCCTCGTTGGTGCTGCTGGCGGAAGATATCTTCAGCGAACTGACCGCGCAACTCCAAGATATAACCGAGCGATCAAAAGTAGCGCAGACGAAGATCATCATAATAAACGAACTCGTTGAACAATATGATCCGAAGAAAGTGCCAGTCCGTGAGTACAACTTTTATTTCTTTACTAAAACTTAGTGCTAGTTAGGATTCCATACCTACCCGAAGGGTGCCAAACGGAACCCTATTACTAAGACTCCATAGTCCGGCCGTCCGTCCGACTGTCTGCCAGCAGGCTGTATTGTGTATTTCTATTGCCGCTTTAACAACAAATATTAAAAAAATAATGAAGATAGAAGGGGTCCCAATACAAGAAACGAACGATTTTTTGCTCGATCTTAATATGGTACGGAACCTTTCGTGTGCGAGTCGGACTCGCACTTGGCTGGTTTTTTTTTTACATAATTCTTAAAATGTTTTCCCGTCTAAGAAGTTCACGCGAAACCTTGGCCCGGAACTGGCACTTGCGTTTAGCTTTAGATATCTCCAAGACAGAGCTACCTAATTGCTAATTAATATGCATCGAGCAACGATACCTACTTTCTAGGTAACTATTCTAAGTAAGTACTAAAGGTATAATCGCACAGCAATTAACATGAAAAGGTTAAGCCTTTACGGTCTGTTAACTTTGGAAAATCAGGTCACTGATGGTTTAAATTTCTCAATTTTTCACTTGATAAGTAGGTAAGCCTACGTAGATATGTAGGTATTTTGTTTGTTGACAAAACTAAGTAGACACGAAGATTGTTGAATTTGATATGATAACCCGTGAAGTTCATTCACGTTATTGAATGAAATTAGCCCAATTAAATAAATTTATCTATTTATGAATAACTGTAAATTAATCAAAATTATTTGCTTAACAAAATAGAATGAGGTCTTTACAAATAAGTACGTAATAAGTGCTTACAAATAGGTACAATATCGATAAATCGATAAATTAATATAGATAGGTAGGTATAGGTATCTATGTAAACCTACTAAAATAGTCCCTACATCGTACCAGTCCGGCCGTCGAGAGAATAATTATTATGCGAATTTGAACCTTAGAGTTACTAGAAATTTCCAACTGACAGGTGTCAGAAACACATAGGTATAATTCTCTTGGTGGCCAACTAACTAGAATACCTATTTGTAAGCAGTTCCACCCTAGCTACCCATGTTTAGGTATTTTATCTGTAAAGAGATTACCGACCAATTAAAAACATGCAAAGAGGTCCTATCTATTACCTAGATGTTCTTAGGACTTGCCTATAAGGAAAACAATCCTTTTAAGCCTACTTTGTTTGATGCAAGCGTCCTTGCATCCCGACTTTTAAGCAAATTGTGGTCGTAACATCTATGAAGGTATATTTGTCAGCTGAATTGCCTTTTAAAAGTGGGTACTGTATGAAGTTACCTACGTCATAAACGACTGGTATGCAAGCTACTAGCATCATCTGAGTAAAAGACGTCCAGGCAAGCATTTGTAAATTAAGCTCATTGAAAGGACCGTTCCGAAACCTCATTACCTTGTCCTCCTTGAAAATGCCGCCTTTACAAAAACGTACCACGTTGATGCATTACTCTGAACGCTATCTAAAAACCTGTTTGAGCGTTCGAACCGACCCGCGATGGGAAAAAAACTCCCAGATTCCAATGCAATGCGAACCATAAAAACGTCTCGAGATAATTTCCAACCCATCCAATGCTTGCCCGCCGCTTGATGATTCTGACCGCTCAAGTATTTAACACTTGAACGAAGGAATTCCTGTTCTTTTATTTATAATATCATCTAACTATTTATGATACACGCTCCTATTACTCCGATCGACTGAAAAGATAATATCGACCTTTAATTACTGTCGAACATTGGAACACTGCCGAAAATAGGTACACCCTTTATCGAGATTTGTGTTACATTGATTAATATTCGAACAGATAACACGAAACGTTAAATTCCGTACAAAGCAAATCGTACCTATTACACGTAACTAAATGAGGACATTCATTTTGTGTAACCACGACTCTGTCACAGACAGTGAAACAGTCAACAGCGCGACACGAAAATCTCTTTTAAATACATTTGTTACGGAAAACAAAGCAAGATAAACAACAAGAAAAGGAGACCAACAAAAATAGCCGTTGACTTAGTTGGTATTGTGGTGAGGGTAAACACTGCAATTCATTGGACAACCTTTCACCTGGACGATAAGCGCTAAGTGTTGTTTGAGTGTCATCTCGTGGAGGTCTGCCCTTTTATGGTCTTGTTTATTTGTACTGTAAAGAATCCCTTGACTTTAAATACAGCCCGTATTTGGCTCACACTTTCGTATAAAAAGCCCATTTGGCAGTATGTTGTGTTCAATACTGCAGTGTCAACATCCACAGTCCATACGCTTTCCTCATTTAGTATCTGACACTTCTGTATTACAACTGCACTACATATTTGTCTATATACTATTGAGGCTTGTCAGAATGAGTCTAACATCAACTCAGCCTATCGCAGTCCACTGCTGGACATAGGACTCTCCCAGTCTGCGCCACAACACCCTGTCCTCCGGCTTCCGCATCCAGTTTGTCCCAGCCACTTTACGCGGTCTCCACTCCAGCACCCGTCTGCTCCACCGGCCATCGGTCCTTCGACAAACATGGCCAGCCCACTGCCACTTCAGTTTGCTTATTCTGTAAGCTATGTCGGTTACTCCGGTTCTTTTCCGGATAACTTCATTCCTGATTTTATCCTTCAAAGAAACTCCGAGCATAGCCCGCTCCATAGCGTGCTGAGCGACCTTGAATTTGTGGACCAGCCCGACTGTTAGTGTCCACGTTTCAGCACCGTATGTCATAACGAGCAGGAGTCTAACATAATTTATTAAATTCAGAACTCTAATTGCAAAGCATTTAGTCAATGACAGACTTAGACGGCATAAATTTTAATGATCATAATTGCTATCCCAGATGGAAATTGTTTTTCTAAGATGTACATAAGATATTTTCAACAACATTTTTGTTCTCATATTCTCTTGTAATTCTTGCTAGTTAATACTGAGTACATATTGTAAGTTAGCGCAGTTACACGACGTGTTTCATAATTTATTAGCCGCACAACCTGGCCGGTTGCACAGATGCTATCGGTATAATATGTAAAGTGAAGGGTATAATCATAATTACAGCACAAACTTTCTATGTTTCGAAGATGACTAATGTGTTATTACGAAGTAATTTTCATAACTTAGTTGACGAGGGAAACTGGGAAGAGGATGCGCGGGCTCGCGAAAGGTGGAGATGGAGGGAGCCCTTTGCCCAGGAGTGGGTCAGAGTAGGCTAGTATAAAAAAAATGTTAAGAGGAGTCACCCACAAGTCCCACAACATCCAGTTTACATGAACAATATTAAATGCTCTTGATTCAATTTGTCGCTTATTATAGCGATGACCAATAGATGCTAGCTAGGTACATGTACCTACCTACCTATATGAGGGATACTAGGTCGGAACGGGCAGCGGCGTCATCAAACCTGCGGTTACCAACCCTTGGCTTGAAATTGCAATGTCCTGAATAAAACCGTCAGACAATGCCTCCTAATCGAGCTCTAAATGACCAACAATACTATGTAAACACGAATGTAATACTCGAATTGATACATCTATGAATAGTACTTACATTACCGTTACATAAGTCAGGTACACAATGGTCAATGTAACTCGACGTTTGTGCAATTGTTACAGAGTTCGTTGGCCGATAAAGTTCTTATCAATTTTCTTTGTAACTAGGAAACGAAGTCGTGTCGCAAGAATTAATTAGGCAGTGGCGAAATTACTGAGATAAGCTTTGTAATATTGGTTACATACAAACCAACCTATTCTATCTATTTGGTTATCTTTTAAATAATACGTAAAGGCTCCCACAGACAGACGAGTCGCGACTCCGGTAGAACAAAAAAAAAGTCAAGTCATTTATTTCAAATGGGCAATAAATAAAAGGCACTTTTGAACGAAATTGTTCCACCAGTCGCGTCGCGCCTGTCATCTTTTAAATAATACGTAAAGGCTCTCACAGACAGACGAGTCGCGACTCCGGTAGAACAAAAAAAAATCAAAGTCAAATAATTTATTTCAAATAGGCACTAAAGCACTTTTGAACGTCAAGTTTAATGAAGTTTTAATAGTACTAATAGTACTAGAATGACGTATACCTACACATAGTTTTCTGAAGTTGTTAGAAATGCGAAGTGAGCAAAGATCATCATGATTCGCCTTCGACATTCAGCCATACAAAGTCTGTTTTGCATTTGCAAGCGATCAAATGTCATGGTGTCTGGAAAACAAAGAGAGCTGTGGCAGTATGGCGTCGGTTTTTCCCATGCTTGATTTATCTACTGCGTGAGGAACATCCATTCAACCGCATGGATACCGAGGTTAGCTAAACGAACCCTGTTACGCAATACCAAACCTTATTTATAACATATTATAGGAACCAGTTTCATAGAAAACGTATCCTGAGAGTCGTGAATAACCAAATTGATTTGTTTTACTTGAAACTATTTCAAGGTGGCCTCGACTCGTTTTTAAGTCGTTAACTCCTAATACCTACTGTTGGTATGCGATCGGTATCAAATTTTAATACGGTTTATTCTCAAAATCATCCAATAGGGATCGACATTAATTCCATTTTGATTCTTAACTATGAAATAACGAACGCCATGACAGTGTCCACATAAATCACTGATCTCTTATATTGAATAGGAGGAAATTATAGAGAATGTTTCCGTTGCCCGCATCTCAGATAAGGAGATATTCCTCTAGTTAAACGATCAGATGGACTTATGCGTTCCGTCCACTGCATCTGATCACATATAAATCTTATTAGATCCAGAGGGTAATTTGTTCCTTGAGTGCTTTAAGTTGCAGCAGTTAATAGGGATGATGCCTGGGTAAAAAAAAAAGAAATTGTATTTAGTCCGCCAGTCAGAAAATAAAAAAATATTAGACACGTATTTTTGCTTTGTCATCATCATCTGCCTAGGCTTTTCCCAGCTAAGTTGGGGTCGGCTTCCAGTCTAACCGGATGCAGCTGAATACCAGTATTTTACATGGAGCAACTGCCCTTGGTAAAACTGCACCCTAATTGCGTAACACATTAACGATCGGAGTTGGTTTCATTTTGAAACAAATTCCTGATCTATTGCTTCGTATGTTCGGAAAATTTGTCTGCCCGACAACGTAAATAACGCAATGAATGTTGTTGAACTGTCAAAATGAAACCAACTCCGATTGATAGTGTGTTACGCAATTAGGGTGCTGGTTGTCAGACTTTCGGGCTTCTGACGACCCGTAACGACTGTCAAAGATCCGCGAATGACAGCCGGGACCAACGGCTTCAGAGGCACGGAGGAGTCTCGGTTTGTAAATATGGTCACCCATCCACGGACCAACCCCGGCAAGCGTAGCTTAACCTGATCGATCGACCCGTGCGGCTGTTATTACTTAGCCACGAGCTTTGTCATATTAATAAAAAATTACTTGGATAAAACGCATTAAAGTTGGAGAGTGGGGGCTCGCTACGTCACTGCTACGTATAAAATCTAGCAAGACGTGACATCATGCCACATTTTAACTCAATTTATCGCCGTAATCTTTTGAATACGTAAAAAAAGAAAAAATACATGTCCAATATTTTTTAATAATCTACATGACGGCCTAAGAAGTTTTTTTTTGTCATCATCCATATTGTACTATAAGGATGTTAACCCAGTTGAAACAGCTGCGGAACTTTACAAAACGGAATAAATAGTTCCGACTTGCCGTAACTTAATCAAAGAAAAAGATAAGCTTTCTTCTACTTTCTTAAACCATCAGTTCAGTTAATCTTTAAGGGCGAGCGCGCATTGCGGTGCGTTTTTCTACCGCATAATCTGTGAAGTATGGAATGTCTTTGAAGTGCGCGCACTGCGGTCACGCGTTTTGTTACTGTAGGCCCCGCCCAGTGCGGCAGAACTACCGGAAACGCACCGCAGTGCGCGCTCGCTCTAATCTAATGCTCATTGTAAAAGTAAGAGCGAGCGCGCACTGCGGTGCGTTTCCGGTAGTTCTGCCGCACTGGGCGGGACCTACAGTAACAAAACGCATGACCGCAGTGCGCGCACTTCAAAGACATTCCATACTTCACAGATTATGCGGTAGAAAAACGCACCGCAATGCGCGCTCGCCCTTACTGTCGGTGCTTCATCATTTCAGTAAGTACAACCTAAATTTAATAAATAAGTAGTAAAAGAAAGTAATTAAAATCCCACTTGAATAAACAAATTGAACGCGATATTTCCCTGTGCAGCAAGTGTTTATCTAGCTTTCTATACCGGACACGATCTAATCTCGAAATAACCATAGTCGATAATTCCAGGCAGGCTATTAAGCAGCTAGATCGTTAGATTAGTACTCACACCACATTTCAAACTGAGCTAATATGAATTCTGGGTAATTACTCTATTAAGAACCAAGACTACTGCCAACTCTTCATACGTCATCCATCGAGATTAAACAAAATGGTTTCTTCAATGCTAGACAAGCATTATAGTCTTGACAGTGAAAGTTTGATCAATTTTGGTGTCCCAGATTCTCCCAGATATTAAAGTCTATCTAAAACTATTAACTATATTGATAAATATTCATTCCGCGTCTCTCTCAAGTAATGATGTGAAGTCAGTCTGGACGTCTGAGCTGTCTATCATAATATACCATCTTGTTATCACATACGGGTCCTACGTGCTTAACAAGAGATCATAACCGGGCAGGCCAAACAGACGCACACATACTCGACTAGAGTACCTATCGGGAGTCTCGATAGTGCTATGACATCATCCTGGGATACTCTTTTGTAATACCTCGTTCAGGCGCTCCAAGTTTCGACATAATGAATAGAGAAACTTGGGAGATTGTTTTACGTGAATGCTTGTCGATTTTTTGTTAGACTGGCCTAATATTGTTTGTCCACGCACTGGGAACGGTACGCCAACGAGAAAACAGATGACGGCGCCGAAGTAGCGTCATCTGTTTTCTCGTTGACGTCCCGGTCACGGCGCGGTGGACAATCAGTATAAGAGTGTTTTTTTTGGAACGGGACGTCAACGAGAAACAAGATTGTTCGGCCATAGTAAATGTACTGTCGCTACTTCGATGTCGTCATCTGTTTTCTCGTTGACATCCCGTTCCCGCCTTCCCGGTGCGGTGGACAAAAACTGTAAATGTACTGAATGGAAGACGAGATGTCGGTCGTCCAGCGGCAAGATGAGCGGACGACATTGTTGCCATCGCGGGCAAAACCTGGATGAGGCTGGCACAGGAGCGTGGAGATGGCAAAAGAAAAGAGAGGCCTATGGCCCAGCAGTGGGTAAAGTCGGGCTGTGGATGACAGATGACGTTCCCGGTGCGGTGGAAAAACAATATAAGGCTTCGTATACAAGACTGGATTTCAAAATGAATGTAAACTAAGAATTTGACAGAATCGACTGTTACTGTCCAATATCAAATTGCAAGCTCACGAAACTGATGTATGAATGCAAGCCACGCCTGGGAATGTTAGCAGTAATAAGCCCCACTGCACAACAGCAACGTAGATAGGTACTGAATAATATTTCCATGCAATACCTAGTCACCTATAGATCTAATGCCACAGGCTTCGGTGTCACCTTTCGTCTCCGATAGTGCCTTTCCTCGGTGTTGTTTTGCAGGCTATTGAATGACTGCAGTCGGTCCGTATTAAGCAAGTCTTCGTCGCCGTAATCTGAGCCCCAGCTTAATTCTAACGGCTTTGTACCTAATGCGTTATGCCTGAATAAATTACGAAAAATAATATCTTTTCGAAAGGAGGGGTGTGGGAATCCAAGCAGCTTTAGTGTAACAGTGTACCGAGTATACTGGTAATGTAAGGATATCTGTTTACAACTGCAACTGTTCTGCAGCATTTCTGCAGCGCGTATTCTTTTATGAGAACCTGACCACGATATTTTTAAGGGTTCCGTATCTCAAAAGGAAAAACGGAACCCTTATTATAGGATCACTTCGGTCTGTCTGTCTATCAATCTGTCAAGACTAAAGGTCGTTTTTCTCAGTAACGCGTGGAGGTATCAATTTGAAATTAATATCAAATATGTAAGTCTAAAAATGGTCCCTTGAAGCTCTAAAAAATCAAGCTTCTAAGTCAAAAAAGTGACATTTATAAATAAATTAAAACTTATGTTGCCTATAGGGTACTTTAAATACTTAATTCCCGTTGATCTAGAATCATGAAAGGCAAGAAGCGAGGTCTCCAACAAGTAAAAGAAAAAATCGTTTTATTACATAAAAAAAATTTTGGAGAATTGACCGTGACGTGGAAGAAACTGTTTTTCAACTACAATGTTTTAAGTTTGTTTTCGGAATATGTAAATTATTTTCAACTACCTATGGAACCCTTCATAGTGCGTGGTCCGACACGCACTTGACCGGTTTTTTGTTTAGTCAAAAGGTCAGTTGCGTTACAGTTTCACTATCGCACTCGAAAAATGGGTGAGGGTACAAAAACTACACTTGAGAAATTCACCCTTCTCTGAAGTTCTTGTGGGAACTTTTAGAGCCAACAGGGAAGCTGGGTTTTTTGTCGCAGCATGTTCTAAGAATGGGTCCCAGGTAGCCGGGTACTAATGCGAGCTTTTGTATTCATAAAATTAAATAGAATAACCCAAGACAAGATTTTGCAATTGACCATCCCGTCAACTTTACAAATGAAGCGCTTTGGAATTGTAAATCATTGATGAATTAATGTTTGGGAACAATATGCGAATAAATTAACTAAGTATTCATAACGTGATTTTGCCCTAACGTAACCACCTACACCGTAGCGTATCTAAAGCCAATAATTTACATTTATTAAATTTTACTTCCTACTAGCCAATCATAATTATCTGTAGGTAATCAGAAAGGCAAATTCAACTTTCCGTGTACCAACCTGTCATGTCGCACGAATTTTATAACAATGATTAATGACACGAAATCTACTTAATAATATAAACGTTGCAAATATCTCGCGTGTGTGATATTACCTGCCTAAGTATATTATTTTATATTTCTGCGACTTGTCCCCTAACCATAAAACATGTGGGGGAAATGTCTCTGTTTAATGTTTCTCATGAAACGAAACCTATTTCAGTTGTCTTCTAAATAAAGCTTTCCCAGAATAATTAATCTGATCTTTTAACATAAACTTTATTTAATCGCATTGTGTTGTTTTATGAAACTAATCCTTTAATGGTCGTGATCTATATTACCTATGGTCAAATAATCCCAAACAATATAGATAAGAGAAGATGGGACTGGATTTATAAAATTAATTGTATCGTATACTTTACAATGTGTCTGTAAAGTCTATTTTAAATCTGATTCCTGAATGCAGTGAGGCTGTGACAATGACCTTTAGAAACCCACGCTAATTATAACACACATCGACAACCGGTGCCAGACTAGTTCATTGCATGGCACGTTTCAACATAGCCACATAATAAAGTGCCTAATTTAACTGCGCGTACACTTGTGATCGAAGATGCAACTAGCTCATAGCATCTGAGGCAATTTAAATCGAAACTTATAGAAAAACACTGAATGAATTCCAAGAAGTTAAGCACATTGAATTATCTCCCCGATGTGAGGATTCAATTAAAATAATTAGAGCCAGCAGTTGTTTGCCGTACACAGTTTAATTGGACGTACAGAAAAAAGATTGAGGAGGAAGATTGAATTAACGCGCATCGATGCTTATGATGCAATAAGCGTACCGATTCGACGGCTATAAATTTTACGAACCCCTCCTGTTACCAGCATATGTTGCAATCACTAATCTACTTAAACTTATCCGATGTTCTTACCGATTGTTGGGTTGCGTATGATGCACGGATTGAACTAGCTATAAACTCATTGTTACAATATGAAACGTTTCCTGTTTTACTCGGGTTCTTTCAACAACATGTTCCTGTTCGACAGCTGAAGTTGATCACACGTTAAGTTCAATAAAGCACCGACGAAAACAAATGTCGAAGGGCGAACTACAAAATATTGGTCATAGCATGGTCATAGCTATAAAATCGAGAAAAAGATAGGATGAAGTGTTCGACGCCGGGGACGCATAAAATTCCACTGGTCTACATCAAAATTGCCTTTTACATGAAAATATACTATATTGATTGTATTCCACTCGCTGAACATAAATATACAAGTTAAAATTCATAGTTAGCTCTTATTGTGCATTTATGCCATATAAATATAATAGCGGGTAGCGCGACAGATATATCACATTAATGATGATAACTCAAAATATTTAGTGATTACCCGCGGAAAAATTTTATTATTTCACATTTGTTTGTTGCGTTTAACGCTGACTGTGTTTTGTTCAACAGTTAAAACGTGAAATTGTTACCGTTTTTTTACATTTTTAGTGAAAAATCTACAGTTTTCGTTATGTCGCGTAAATGTGTTAATAGTGCAGACAATTTTTGCTACATTTGTGGTAAGGTGACCCTTACTAACCAAAGATGCTCAATAACACAACGTTTAGAAACTGCTTACTTCCATTATTTTGGAATTAAAATTAAAAACCAAGACAAATCGTGGGTACCACTGGTAAAATAATAGCTAATTAAAAAAACATATTCTTGTTTTTCTATTCAGTAACCTTAAAGCAATATAAAAATAAAGTATTCAATTGAAAGGCACACAAAAAGTTACATTTTGTAGACCAGTGTTCTTACTGGTTCCTGAAGCTTGAAAGCAAAGAAATGAGATCATAAAAAAAGAGAGCCTCGTAGTTTTCCTTCATTCGTTTCACGGAGTTTTTGTTATTGTGTATTTTAATTCGATTCGGCTGTAACCACAGCAACTTAACATGGCTCCTCTTTCCTTTCCCCTCCGACATTGTGACTATTGACGAGGGTCCGAGGTATTCCGCAAGGTTTAGGTGCAATTTGTTCCAAGTTAATACGATACGGTCCATCAATATTTAATCGGATCGACTTTCATTAATCCTTTCACGAAATATTTGTTTATTCAGGAAATCAGGACTTTTGATCTCACGCCTGTCTTTCCTGACTCCTGCTAATGTACTATATTTTAACCGACTTCAAAAAAAGGAGGAGGTTCAAATTTTTAATATTCAAGTTCAGCTGTTGTCACATAATAAATCAAATATTCTTAGATTTTCATTGGTAAGCAGCGTAAATATTATTTTTTAGTGTTCACAGTTCTCATGTGATGTTATGTCTCAACCATACCACTCTCGATTTTATGATGAATCCATAGACTTATAAAAAAAGATCTTTTTTTATAAGTCTATGGATGAATCATAATAAAATAACACTTGGAAACAATGTTTAAATAAACAGCATCGAAGAAATACATTTCTAATAAAAATGTCAGGATTTGGATAGGACACCCGCTTGGAACGAAGTTCCTTTCGCTTTATATTACCTACTAGCTTTTGCCCGCGGCTTCGCCCGCGTGGATGTCGGTAAATATCCCACGAGAAAATACTACCGGGAATTCCTTCCTTATTCCTTGTCTACATTATAAAGGGAACCTCTGTGCAAAATCAAAATTTCAGCTTTCTAGGTCATTTCAGGGTTTGGACAGGGCGTTGATGAGTCAGTCAATCAGTCAGTCAGTCAGGACTTCTCATGTAATAATTTATTATTGTTTAAGATATTTTGTGTATTTTTTATCTATGGGCCTACTTGCCTGATAATAAAATGATTATGATGATTATGAATAACTAGCTTTTGCCCGCGGCTTCGCCCGCGTGGATGTCGGAAAATATCCCATGGGAACGTTCATGTGGAAAACATAGGGCATATCCCTAACTTAAGAAATGCTGGGTTTCCCATACAAACTTTCATGCCTTTTATCACCCCTTGTAGGATTATGTTTTAAGACAAAAAGACAAAAATCCTGGGAAAGGACATGGGCTACCCCATGTCCTTTCCCAGGATGCTATCTATAGCCTTGCCAAATTTTATCGAAATCCGTGCAGTTTTGTAAATTTTAAAATCAACCCCTGTTTTACACACTTAGGGGATGATTTTTAAAAAAACGCTGACCCGCATATTTCTTAACTTCTTACCAATAGCATAAATTTGTTATCCCTAACTTAAGAAATACTGGGTTTCCCTTACAAACTTTCATCCCCTATATCACCCCCTGTAGTATTATTTTTGAAAAAAATAGTATCCTATGTCCTTTCCCAGGATGCTATATAAAGCCTTGCCAAATTTTGTCGAAATCCTTGCAGTTTTGTAAATTTTAAAATCAACCCCTATTTTACCCCCTTAGGGGATGATTTTTCAAAAACGCTGAACCGCATATTTCTTTATTTCCTATCAAAAGCATACATTTTAATTTTCACATCCCTAACTTAATACTGAGTTTCCCATACAAACTTTCATCCTCTATATCACCCCCTGTAAGATATTTTTTTAAGACCAAAAGTAGCCTGTGTCCTTCCCCAGGATGTTATATAAAGCCTTGCCAAATTTTATCGAAATCCGTGTAGTTTTGTAAATTTTAAAATCAACCCCTATTTTACCCCTTAGGGTATGATTTCTCAAAAATGCTGAATCGCATATTTCTTAATTTCCTACCAATAGCATAATTTTTTTATCCCTAACTTAAGAAATACTGGGTTTCCTTACAAACTTTCATCCCCTATATCACCCCTGTAGTATTGTTTTTGAAAGTATCCTATGTCCTTTCCCAGTATGCTATATAAAGCCTTGCCAAATTTTGTCGAAATCCGTGCAGTTTTGTAAATTTTAAAATCAACCCCGATTTTACCCCCTTAGGGGATGATTTTTCAAAAACGCTGAACCACATATTTCTTTATTTCCTATCAAAAGCATACATTTTAATTTTCACATCCCTAACTTAAGAAATACTGAGTTTCCCATACAAACTTTCATCCCCTATATCACCCCCTGTAAGATTATTTTTTAAGACCAAAAGTAGCCTGTGTCCTTCCCCAGGATGTTATATAAAGCCTTGCCAAATTTTATCGAAATCCGTGCAGTTTTGTAAATTTTAAAATCAACCCCTATTTTACCCCTTAGGGGATGATTTTTCAAAAATGCTGAATCGCATATTTCTTAATTTCCTACCAAAAGCATAAATTTTTTATCCCTAACTTAAGAAATACTGGGTTTCCTTACAAACTTTCATCCCCTATATCACCCCCTGTAGTATTGTTTTTGAAAGTATCCTATGTCCTTTCCCAGGATGTTATATAAAGCCTTGCCTTTGTCGAAATCCGTGCAGTTTTGTAAATTTTAAAATCAACCCCGATTTTAGCCCCTTAGGGGATGATTTTTCAAAAACGCTGAACCGAATATTTCTTTATTTCCTATCAAAAGCATACATTTTAATTTTCACATCCCTAACTAATACTGAGTTTCCCATACAAACTTTCATCCCCTATATCACCCCCTGTAGGATTATTTTTTAAGACCAAAAGTAGCCTGTGTCCTTCCCCAGGATGCTATATAAAGCCTTGCCAAATTTTGTCGAAATCCATACAGTTTTGTAAATTTTAAAATCAACCCCTATTTTACCCCCTTAGGGGATGATTTTTCAAAAACGCTGAACCGCATATTTCTTTGTTTCCTATCAAAAGCATACCTACATTTTAATTTTCACATCCCTAACTTAAGAAATACTGAGTTTCCCATACAAACTTTCATCCCCTATATCACCCCCTGTAGGATTATTTTTGAAAAAAAAAGTAGCCTATGTCCGTCCCCAGGATACCATCTATAGCCTTGCCAAATTTTATCGAAATCCGTTCAGTGGTTTAGGCGTGAAAAGGTAACAGACAGACAGACAGACAGACAGACAGACAGACAGACAGACAGAGTTACTTTCGAATTTATGATATTAGTATGGATACAGAGCAATCTAGTAAGGTCTCAAGTTTCAAATAGAACAAAAGTACCAAACATTCCGTTTAGATTTTATTGCTATGAGTTCGGGGAATTCCAAGTAAAGGCTCTTACAGACAGAGGCGATATCGCGTCGCGACGCGATATTTTTCTACGGATATAATATCGAAATATCGCGTCGCGACCGCGATATCGCCTCTGTCTGTAAGAGCCTTAAGACGTCATTTTTGACTGACTTCGACTTATGGAGTGTACTGTTGTTTGAAATTTATTTCGCCTTACTGAGGATTACAACTTAACAATGTTCGAGTTAACGAGATTCCACTGAAGTATGAACGCGCTTTTTCGTTACGTGACGATTTCTGGTAGATAACTCCTACCGCAAGCAGCGTTATAGAACTTCGTTCCAATAGTAAAATAGACATCCACACTTCGCTCGGTACCATAAATTTTAAATAAGACAATTCCCATATTTTTTACTTATGTCTTGGCGTGACTTCGACCAACTAAGCACCTAGTTAATATTAGATGAAGCCCGTAAAACGTAGGGGCGCCGGCAGCTGATCGGAAGTCCTGCCCTTTGTTCAACTTTCAACCACACTTTTTGTAGTTCAAGGAAGGAAGTAAGTCAGGAGTTTTACCTAAATCGACCTGTTTATTAACTTCAACAAAATAAATAACTTTTCGAATGATGTCACTGTAGCTGTAGATAAACATTTTTCATGCGTTTTATTTCCCTCCATGTCACGAATTTTGTGTGTTACGCTCCATTGTCCCTTACGAAATATCCGCATTTTTTATCCAGACAAAGAGGGAAAGCTTTCCATTATTCAGAATATTTCGGGTACAATGGTGGACCGCGCACGGCGCACGCGCAGCGTGTGATCCATTGCCGACAAGATCGATTGTTCGCGATATACTGGGAGGCGGTTATTTTAAATTGTCGGCTTTGTCAGACACAATGCGAATATAAACGAACTACACACCTAGACTACTTTTTACGTTTTATAAACTACATCCTGCGCTTCCCAATGTGTTTCCGTTCATTAAATATTTTTTGTCTAATGATTTATTACAGTATTCTCTGTACCGGACTTGTATTCATTATTAAAGAATCTCTTTGTGTACCACCAGCACCCTAATTGGGTAACGCACTATCAATCGGAATAGGAATCATTTTGAAGCATATTGCAAATCCATTGCTTCATAAGTTCGAAAAGTTTGTCTGCTCGACAACGTAACTAACGTAATTAATGTTGTTGAACTGTCAAAATGAAACCGATTCCGATTGATAGTGTGTTACGCAAAATTGCGTTATCCTAATTTTAGGGTGCTGAGTTCCGTCGATATCGCAAGGTATAAATTAATGATGATTAGATTCTAGTATGAGGCCTTTAACCTGAATGAAGTCTACTCTTTGTTGTGCAACTTATTTCATCTGATATACATAATATATCAAATCTATATGAAACCTGTTCACGTGTTTGCAATTGTTAATTAATTAATTGCTTTAGCTCTGAGTTGCCGTGGCGTGGAAGTGACACTAGGCGTCTGTGCGCGACCCGCCAGCTACAGCAACTCGACAGTTTTGCGGCTTCTGCAAATAGCGTTTATAGTTCCCCACAAACTGAAATATTGAAATAGGTATTTCTTAGAATCTATCTGGCGACTGTTAATCAGAAATATGAGAACGTCGTGGGACCTTGACTCATTCGTTTCCTTGGCTATTTAAACGTACAGTTTAATCGTTAAACAGTTTTTTAAACAGGTTATTTAAATCGTTAAAGTATTGTATTATATAGATAATTCTGTCTGCTAAACAAAAAAATATTGCAGACAAATCTATAGATATAGACACATCCTGCCACAAAAAACCTTGAATTTAATTAAGTATCATGCTAATGGACGTTAACATGAAATAAAGCTCTTGATACAATAAAACTTTTTGGAACATTAACTTTTTGGTTCGAACATGTGGACAAAATCTGATTGTTGGTAATGCAACCACTGTTTCTGTTAATGGTCCATTGAAGTGAGTTCATGACGTAAGACTACGTGGGAATATGATGCAATCGAACGAGGAAACGGGATATTATTAACATAATTATTCTTGCAATATCCTGTAGGTGGAGACGTTGAGCTTATTGATAGCTTCGAGATGTGTTCCGAGATGAAATGTGGCCCACAAAGTTGGCGGAAAATAGAAGTGGAAATGTTTCAAAGCGCAATCCATACTAATATTATAAATTCGAAAGTAACTCTGTCTGTCTGTCTATCTGTCTGTCTGTCTGTCTGTCTGTCTGTCTGTCTGTCTGTCTGTCTGTCTGTCTGTTACCTTTTCACGCCTAAACCACCGAACGGATTTTGATAAAATTTGGCAAGGCTATAGATGGTATCCTGGGGACGGACATAGGCTACTTTTTTTTTAAAAAATAATCCTACAGGGGGTGATATAGGGGATGAAAGTTTGTATGGGAAACTCAGTATTTCTTAAGTTAGGGATGTGAAAATTAAAATATATGCTTTTGATAGGAAATAAAGAAATATGCGGTTCAGCGTTTTTGAAAAATCATATCCTAAGGGGGTAAAATTGGGGTTGATTTTAAAATTTACAAAACTGCATGGATTTCGACAAAATTTGGCAAGGCTTTATAAAGCATCCAGGGGAAGGCCATAGGATACTATTTTTTTCCATACTAATATTATAAATTCGAAAGTAACTCTGTCTGTCTGTCTATCTGTCTGTCTGTCTGTCTGTCTGTCTGTCTGTCTGTCTGTCTGTCTGTCTGTCTGTTACCTTTTCACGCCTAAACCACCGAACGGATTTTGATAAAATTTGGCAAGGCTATAGATGGTATCCTGGGGACGGACATAGGCTACTTTTTTTTTCAAAAATAATCCTACAGGGGGTGATATAGGGGATGAAAGTTTGTATGGGAAACTCAGTATTTCTTAAGTTAGGGATGTGAAAATTAAAATATAAAGAAATATGCGGTTCAGCGTTTTTGAAAAATCATATCCTAAGTGGGTAAAATTGGGGTTGATTTTAAAATTTACAAAACTGCATGGATTTCGACAAAATTTGGCAAGGCTTTATAAAGCATCCAGGGGAAGGCCATAGGATACTATTTTTTTCAAAAATAATACTACAGGGGGTGCAATAGGGGATGAAAGTTTGTAAGGGAAACCCAGTATTTCTTAAGTTAGGGATAACAAATTTATGCTATTGGTAGGAAATTAAGAAATATGCGGTTCAGCGTTTTTGAAAAATCATCCCCTAAGGGGGTAAAATAGGGGTTGATTTTAAAATTTACAAAACTGCACGGATTTCGATAAAATTTGGCAAGGCTTTATATAGCATCCTGGGGAAGGACACAGGCTACTTTTGGTCTTAAAAAATAATCCTACAGGGGGTGACATAGGGGATGAAAGTTTATATGGGAAACTCAGTATTTCTTAAGTTAGGGATGTGAAAATTAAAATGTATGCTTCTGATAAGAAATAAAGAAATATGCGGTTCAGCGTTTTTGAAAAATCATATCCTAAGGGGGTAAAATTGGGGTTGATTTTAAAATTTACAAAACTGCACGGATTTCGACAAAATTTGGCAAGGCTTTATATAGCATCCTGGGAAAGGACATAGAATACTTTCAAAAACAATACTACAGGGTGTGATATAAGGGATGAAAGTTTGTAAGGAAACCCAGTATTTCTTAAGTTAGGGATAAAAAAATTATGCTATTGGTAGGAAATTAAGAAATATGCGATTCAGCATTTTTGAAAAATCATCCCCTAAGGGGTAAAATAGGGGTTGATTTTAAAATTTACAAAACTGCACGGATTTCGATAAAATTTGGCAAGGCTTTATATAACATCCTGGGGAAGGATACAGGCTACTTTTGGTCTTAAAAAATAATCTTACAGGTGGTGATATAGGGGATGAAAGTTTGTATGGGAAACTCAGTATTTCTTAAGTTAGGGATGTGAAAATTAAAATGTATGCTTTTGATAGGAAATAAAGAAATATGCGGTTCAGCGTTTTTGAAAAATCATCACCTAAGGGGTTAAAATAGGGGTTGATTTTAAAATTTACAAAACTGCAAGGATTTCGACAAAATTTGGCAAGGCTTTATATAGCATCCTGGGAAAGGACATAGGATACTATTTTTTTCAAAAATAATACTACGGGGGGGTGACATAGGGGATGAAAGTTTGTAAGGGAAACCCAGTATTTCTTAAGTTAGGGATAACAAATTTATGCTATTGGTAAGAAGTTAAGAAATATGCGGGTCAGCGTTTTTTAAAAATCATCCCATAAGTGGGTAAAATAGGGATTGATTTTAAAATTTACAAAACTGCACGGATTTCGATAAAATTTGGCAAGGCTGTAGATAGCATCCTGGGAAAGGACATGGGCTACTTTTTGTCTTAAAACATTATCCTACAAGGGGTGATAAAAGGGATGAAAGTTTGTATGGGAAACCCAGCATTTCTTAAGTTAGGGATATGCCCTATGTTTTCCACATGAACGTTCCCATGGGATATTTTCCGACATCCACGCGGGCGAAGCCGCGGGCAAAAGCTAGTACTAGATATTCTGTAGGTCCACGGCTACGTGCTTGCTTACCTAATCGAAATGGAATTTGAATAGGGTTGCTTTTTCTTTCAGTATTTCAAAAGGAAATTTAAGAGGATATATTTAAGCGTGATTTAGCTTGCTGATAAGTGAAATGGCGTTTAGTCTAGTTTTACGCGCGAGAGATAGAAGACTCTCACGCGCACCGGAATTTAAACGCGCTTCGTTTAAATGTAGGTTTATTATAAAATAAAATGCTATACTTAAATCAATTTTTAGATAGCAAGCTCTTAACATATTTAAATACCTTTGATTTAAAGCAAATTTTACTGCACAATAAGGAACTGTTTACGTATAATCGTATAAAACCGAAAATAGACGGATAGTGTAGAATTATTTTGTATCGAAAAAATTTTAGTGCAGCGGTAGAAAATAAAGTCAAATAATTTGGTAATTAGATCTTTAAACATAGTACGTAATTATTTTAATCATTTTATCAAGACAAACTCAGCGAATGTGCTAAACAATCTTACTATCTTTTCATTTAATATAAAAAACAAGAAAAGAAAAACGTATGTATTGTAGCTATACTAGCTACATAATTATGAGATTGATTAAACATTACGAAAAGGGGAACTTTGGGTTTTTTTTCTATCCTGTAATCGTGTTTTAAAAGCAATTGCATGTCCGCCAGATCCTTATTTATGATATAATATATTTTTCAGAATTTCATAACACTTTTTTTTACGTTTCCCAGGGATTAAAAAAAAACTAATAAGCGCGATCTCTATCGGGTCAAAGCGTCAGTCTAGACATCCAACAAAAGGACAAAGTGGTGAACCCATACTTAAAAGTATAACTAAGTTAATAATAATTAATCGGACAAAATTTGCGAGATCACGATCGTGGTATTAAAGCATTTGCATTTTGCACGCATTGGGTACGATCTTTCGTAATTTGTAATGAAGCATTGGTAATGGGAACCTAACCTTTCAATGTAAATACTTCATGGTTCTGTCTAAGCTTAATGTACATTTAATTAATAAAATGTAATAAGTATAGGTATTTCGTCTAATCGAGTTTATTGACCTCTTTCATAGCACCTATTTGTATTTTTTTCTCACTAGGTAGAGTGCGTTTCATCGAATAGTTCCTATGCCGTAATGTTGGTCCACTGTTAAACTTTAACACATGGACCTATCAGGTCCATCCATTCCAACAGTTAGCGTATCGTGTTCGTCCTAAAACAGTGGAGCCAACAATACGGCATAGGAACTATTCGATGAAACGCACTCTAGTATCAACTGATACTAGAGTGCGTTTAATTTTGCTATCAACGTATATTCGTGCGAGACTATATCGCGTGTCGCGCCTGTTTCAAGGAGCCTACGCTAGTCGTAATAAACCCCCCAACCCCTAGACCTGAAGAAAATGGCTGGGACAGACTGGATGCGGAAGGCGGAGGACAATGTGTTGTGGCGCAGCATGGGAGAGGCCTACTTATGTCCAGCAGTGGACTTTGAATAGGCTGAGTTGAATAATTGATTGAGTAGTAATAAAAATGTTGTGAACTTGTGATAGCATTAATCCAGGCTAAAAGATGCAAATACAGTGACACCCTTTTATTGCTCAGTAAATTGTTCACAATTACCGCGCATCGTAGAAAGTCTACGATACGCGGTAATGAACAATTTACGGGCTCGTGGAAAAGAAGTAAAAAACTTTTTTCATGGAAGATGACTAGGTGTTCATAATTTTATTAGACTAGTAAGTACTCTTTGGAGAACTATAAAAATGAACTCCACTTCAAAGAGGTGCATATTATGTAAACCAGTCTCGGTTGCAGCTACTTACTTTCGTTGTTCATACACGAAGCGTGAGCACTGAGCAACCCGCATTGATGTTCTAAAGCGAACGTACGCGATACGAAAACACAGGGATTCTCTATGAACAAGAGCATTTTCAGAGCAACTCTCAAATCAATCATGTTAACCTTATCGACACGGTTCCGTTGCAAGCTCATTAGCAATGCCGGTGTGTCCTCACATCACGTACCACAGTGCCACATACTGCCCGGGCAGAACGGGTACAGCCAATATGGGCAAAACAAAAGCCCGCTCTCATCCATATTGCAGGCTCTCGTTCGATCAGTTCATTTATATTGCAAGCGGATGTTCTTTGCAACTTTCGTGAACTGCAACATTAGCTGGCCGTTTTCAAGATTCCTTTTATCCAAAAATATCAGATGGATTTTACTTTCATCAAAGATTACTTCACTCGTAGGTACACGTACTCATACATACGTACACTCATGGCACTACAAGGCACCTTGAACAAATTGAATTGATTTCAAATGGTCCGTCGGGCTGGTACCTTTATTATAAGGCATGACTTGTCTGTTGACTGGATAGCCTCTGTCATGTCATGTTTCATCTCGTGCTACATGGTATTCGAAGCCAATGGGGAGTCTTTTTTTAATAGAATAAAAGAGTACAGACATTGAAGACTGGATTACAATGGGTATGTCTTGAACAAAAGTAATGTTCATTTGCAAGAGATGTGCATGTTCACACAAACGTTTGATTAACTGTAAACGTTATAATATCAATATCAACGATAGACAACTACTTAATTACAAAATGAAATGTTTGCATGTGCATGACATAAATCCATTTGAAATACACCTAATTGCATTCGCTCCACAGCGCAAATGGCTGACGTGAATCATACAGATAAAGCAGTGTTTCAATCGGGTGACAGCATAAAAATAATGGTGAAAATAACTGATCGCCAACGTATTATTTAGATAAGGTACGCACGTCCATACCATGCGATAATGGCTGCTTATAAAGGTGCACTGTGATGCACCGACAGACTATTTTCCATTATGATGAAAAATAATTTTATCTTTCAGCACTGCCAGTGCCATTTATCAAACGGTTTTGACCTTTTTATGTCCATTACAGACTCATTTATATCATTGAAAATGCTGCCGTTCCGAATTTTGAATAGGTTAGTAATGAGAGATTCCATTTTATGCACAAATGGAATAAGTACGAGTCCTAATAAGAAACTATGCAATGTTATCAGTTACACTGTTACGGCATGCAGTCAGTAAATCAGGAAAATGATTACAGTCATCATAAGTATCGGGTAATTGCAACTGGAGCGGTAATTACAGTTTTGCTCGCAGTTACTGCAATCAAGCGCATATTATAATAAGTTTTTATGAAGCGTTCAAATTGTGACTGATTTGCGATATTTGCCGTAGGTACGGTTCATTAATTTGTTACGTCACTGGGTACCGGAGATCATGTAACAGATGATTTATTTCGCAGCCGGCAGTGGAAGCTAGCCGGGTTAGGTGAACGAACCCTGTCACCGCGCTACGTCGTATTACTGGTTTCGGCACTTCGGCAGAAGATTTTGTACCCGACGCGCATATTGACCGTTTATGGGCAAGAAACCTCAAAGCATGTTCATTCATTACTAACCGGCTGAAAGAAAATGACTAGGTAATACCCATAAAGGTACGATTGAATGGGATTCGAAGGATTGCATAAGCTGTGAATGCCGGAGTGTGTGATATAATATTAAACCACAATTCGAAGTATCATGAATTCACACTTTGAGTTTGAACGCATGGACTGTTGTAAATTATTAAACTGTTATTTATAGAGTACTTACTTTGAAGTTCGATTTTCATGTTATACCTTTGATTGCCCTGCAATATGAATTGCTGCGTGATATTTCTTTACGACTTCAGATAGAATATTGATGAGCATTTTAGTGACTGTTATAATCTCATTCATTTTGAACCGTTCTTTTATGAACCTTGTAAAATGTAAATATCACGCATGCGTCCTAATCTTATCGTTTCCACACTTACCTTGGTTACCAAACAAACGTTATTTATACCGTTAATCCCTGTAACAACGAGCAGCTGCTAGTTCAACAATCAGTGCCAGCTTACCCACCAAATTATTAAAAGCCATAAAACGAGTCTTATAGAAGGGTGAGCCACTGAGCCACCCCTATTTGTCGATTTACGTGTCGTGTTTGAAACTTGCATGAGCGTGTTATTATTTTGAGACAGGCGAGGTCCGAGGTATTCCATCGATTTTTCAAATCGCATGCATGCATTTCAATCACGTGCATCGTCTATTTTGTACAATAACCTTTATAAGTTATCATATAAATGCTAAATTAATGTGGCAACGGTGATACCCATACCACCGTTTTCTGTTCGTGGCAAATAAAAAAAGAAACCCTACGGTGCTTAATTTCCGGCAGAGCGAATTGTATGAGAAGTTATTTTTATTTTGTTGTACATAAGGGAGCGTAAAGTTTATATTATTGATACGATTGCAATATTCCATGAATACTAATCGGAGCAGGAGTCCTTAGCAGTTGCGTTTACATCGATTCGTGACAACCCCTTGAAAGTTACATCAGCGACCGTTAAAGGCAGGTTGGCGCACAAATGTCCACGCTTGCTGAGACCTCGGCGTGTACTTTGTCGCTTGCAACCGGTTGCCTTGTGTAGCGACCGTTAGTCGCCCACCTGCGGGAACGTTGCCCACTGAACCGAGAGCGACGTGTGTCGTGTGTCCAGACACGTGGACTTGAACCTTAATAGCACACGTTTGCATAATAACTTTAATAAGTAGTTGTTTCGACTTTTAATTCTTACCAGTATTAAACCGCGGTTATATTACTCTCCAAGATTAATGTTACGACGTCTGTCTTTAATATCGTTGTTAATTTCGTAATTACTCCAATTTATCATTTTACAACAACAGATGTCGGCACTATTTGCGCAATTATGAAGCTTTTAGCAGCTGCGTTTATTAAAAAAAACCGGCCAAGTGCGTGTCGAACCACGCACAATGAAAGGTTCCATAGTTGAAAAGAATTTATCCCAAAACATTAAAAAAAAATTACAAATTGACTATTTTCGGAATTCTTCCTTTATTTTTGCTGTGAGACCTTGCTTCTTGCCAAATTTCATGATTCTAGGTCAACCGGAAGTAAAATGGACGTATTTTTTTATTGCGTCAATAAAAAAATACGCCCATTTTACTTCTTAGAAGCTTGATTTTTTTAAGGACTCTAAGGGACTATAGACTTAGTATTTGATATTAATTTCAACTTGATGATACCTCCACGTGTTCCTGAGAAAAAGGGTCTTGACAGACTGACAAACTGACAGACAGACCGACAACGAAGTGATCCTATAAGGGTTCCGTTGTCTCCTTTTGAGGTACGGAACCCTAAAAAGTCAAATGTTTGTTCACGCGGACTACATTTCATAATTTTAAGATTACGTAATGTCACTTTTAATTAAATATTTATAGAACGCGCTATTGCATCGCGCTGCATCCGCTATTTATCGTAAGTCAAACAGCATGTGAGATAACCGATATCGATTGGTGACCGATCGCATTACGACACAGTCACTCGATACTCTGACACCTAGCCACCGGCTGCGAGTCGCGATTGTTTGTCTTATAAACTCTGTCTCGGTTTGACCCAGTTCCTAGTACTCCTAGTAGTGTCAGTGATGACTCGATATTGAACTACTGATAACTGAATATTGTTTGAACTGTAACAGATACACAAAATATCGATTATATGGTCTTTTGTTTCTGCGACTGCCAAATGGCAAGGACCCTTTTATGCTAAATTGGAAAAGGAAATTTAATAAATGTGTTCTGTTGTGGAATCAATCGTTTCAAGTAACTTTTCGTATTGATATCGCTTGCTGTTTTTTGCCTTTTGCTATTATAGCTTAATTTAATATTAAAACTTAGTAGGTAAATTAAAGGTGTAGGTAGGAACTTATTGAAAACTTATGACCACGTCTTTCTTAGACGAGGACACGAGGTCCTATCTAGACTATGAGTCTATCATAAGATTTTTCCTGTACTTAATGAAACATTTTGAAGCTTTGTAATAGGTACTTAAGTATTTTTTATTGAATTTAATTAAAAAGAACTTAAGTTTTAATTTCTTATTTTTCAAAAAAAAAAATACATTCTTATATCTATTTATTAAAAGGCAAAGGTATTAACGATCAGCTGTTTTTAATTAAACTTTAAAAGATACACCTGCTTCAAAATACCTACTTCGTTTGTTTGCCTTCGGTCTTCGGCGGACTGCTACCGCTACCGCTGCCATCGTTACTTTGTTTGTCCCAGTATTTTCCAAAACATTAATATAATGTTTTCCTCTCGCTGCCTGCGCCCCTTATCTCGTCCTGTAAATGTGAAGGAACGATTTCGACGACAGTTTTGGTTTATGAATGTTTCCGAACATAAATTCTCGAATAGGTACAATGACCCGGAAACATTTCAGCATTCAGCTAGGTTTTTAGATTTGTAAAAAGTAATTTAATCAACACAATAACTTTGTTATTGATTTATAAAGACCTTTAAGTTTTTTTTCTGGAACAATCGAGGCAACGGCTTCAGAGAGTTCAGACAGACAGATAACTTAATTATGACAAACGCGGCATTCTCAAACAAATTATTTTATTGAACTCGAATAAAGTGCTGTACCTATAAAAACTTATTTTCTTACGTAAGTACATCTACATCGCTTAATTCACTTGAAACCGACTTATTATACAAATTGCAGGAACATTTTTGCAAGAACAAACATTCGGTCGAACGAATCAAATTTCAGTGTTTTTGTTTCATTATAACATTGTTATTTTTTTGCTTACCTCATATTTCGTAATAATGTATTACCTACCGCATACGAAATTACTGATATAATGATTGTGATTTTATTATTATATCTCCGAATCGTAATAAAAAGAAATTATGACTGCGTATTTTCTTAAAAGTTTTCCTGCTTTAGTTGGATAGCTCGCCCGCAAAAGGCATGGGGACATTATAATGGCTAGGATAATATTATGTTTTTGTTCTATCACAATAGTCCATCTACCTTAAATAATCCAACTTTAGTTGATATTATAGTGAATTCCTGGTTCTACAGAAATCGACGTTATTATTTTGATTAAATTCCCTCTGAAAACTATCGATAGTCAAATACTGAAGGCACATTCTACGGAGATGACACGGCATTAAACTAAGCCGACCGAGCCGTCTTATTGTGATGTAAATAAGTTTGATCGTCATCATACAATGGGCCGTGGGAGTGAGGGTGTGGGCAGACCGGCCCTTAGCTCAAATATAAACAGAACATAGCACCCCGTATCTCGGTCTACCGCTGTTCACGCCTCGTTAATACAAATTCTTCGTAGTCCGTAGCAATTTGCGTACTTACATGTATAAATTCGTCATTTACTGGTGTTAAATGGTTTAGATCAGACGAGGGCAAGATTTCACGAATAACAGTAAAATTGTCCAGCACTCAGTTGCTCTATTTCTCACAAAAACTTGGTTGGTATCTGCCTAATCCACCGGTTTAACTACCTCGGCTCTCGCTTAGGTGGTCGGTGTAATGTTACGAGCATGCATACAGCTAGTGAAAGCAAACATTCAGTCAGCGTTCCACATAATGCATCTGTAGGGAGCGACACTTGACACCTTGGCCTTCATTACAGATCTTGACTCATACGATGTAGCCGTCAGTCTCGAACAAGAAAAAATATTATTGTAATCATTACATTATGATGTGGGGGAGTGGCTTGTGGCTAAGTAATAACAGCCACACGGGTCGATCGATCGCGCTTGTCGCGGTTTGTCCGTGGATGGGTGACCATCTGTACATGCCAAGACCCTTCCGTGCCTCGGAAAGCACGTTAAGCCGTTGCCGTTGGTCCCAGCTGTCATCCGTGTGTCTTTGACAGTCGTTACGGGTCATCAGAAGTTCGAAAGTCTGACAACCTGTCTTACCAAGAGGTATCGTATTACCCAGTAACTGGGTTGTGGAGATAAGATAGGCAGTTGCTCCAAGTAAAATAAGTACTGGTAGGTATTCATAGTTGGGAAAAGGCTAGGCTGAAGATGATGTTAGAAGATTAAAAAACCACTGCAGGAAATAAAACCTAATTCTTCTAAAACTGGACACAATAGACCAGGAAAAAATAAAATTTGAGAATCCGTTTACTCAATTGTGTCTTGTCTTGTAATAAATTGATAACTGTACCTACCTACATCATGGGTGAATACGTCTGATCGTTTTTGATTTGTATTCGCCTTTCAAAGTACGCATCTCTTTGAATGCAATACGTGAATAATAAATCAGTGGAAATGGATGTCGGTGTCGGTCGATTCGAAATCATGGTCAAGTTCAGTGACCTCGTGCTGATCGTCATGATGAGCAAATTGGTCACTCATGCGCATTTTATTACCCGTCTGTGTCGTAGGTATAAGATGCACCGATGAAAGAAAAAGTTATTTAATTTAGCGTCAATATGTTGTAACGCAAATGTAGGTGAAAGATTAGTATGGATATCTTATCACGAAAATGTGTTTGCTCAAGTATGTAACTAACACGATTAGATAAGTTCTTTGTAAAGAAATATTTATCATTTAATAACGTTTAGTTTTTTCTTCAAAAGAAATTGACGCCTTCTCTGAACAAATATCCTTGTATGAGCTCACTTATCATGTGACAATTCTGAGGAAAATTTTCACGAGTGATGTAAGACATAAATGCTTACGAGGTGCCGGCCGTGGCATTCCGTTGTTATTTTTTAACCGACTTCAAAAAAGGAGGTTCTGTATAAGTAAAATAAAAACTGACTTCAAAACCTGAAATGAATGATATAACTTCCATAAAAAACTTAACAGCTTCCGAAGTCGGTGTCTTCAATTCTTCAATGCACCTTAGCTTGGCACCGACTTCAGAAGCTGTTAAGTTTTTTATGAAAGTTATTTTATTCATTTTAGGTTTTGAAGTCGGTGTTTACTGTTTTTAAAGTAATTTTTTAACAGTTCGCCACTCCCTGTAGGTCTCAAAATGGTTTTACGTCATTACACTGCATTATAGGCTCGTAACCATCGCATCGTTTCAGATCTCGTTATTCAAGTTTTCAGTCATTACTTTTATATTGCTACTTATCATATATTTTAAGTACTAAAACTGATCGTTGTATCGATTTTAATCACAGGTGGATTACAGTGGGTCATTACTTTGTCCTTTGTTAGTGTAGAACCGGCCTTATGAATAATGTAAGCTGTTCAAAATGACTTTATGATTCTAAATTGATGTATGATGGTATAAGAGAGTTTATTGGGTGGTTCTTGAGACATGTCGTCTTATAAAAACGTTCATAGGGTTCGTGTATACAATTACATGGGTATTTTTAGTTCTAGTGTGGCGTATGTGTACAGTTATGTGCGTGGGCACCTTGAGGTCAGACGCATGCTGAATTGCTGACGACAGACCTCTTCCGACACTCCTACGCACGCATTATAAAATATAGCCTCTTGAACTACGACTGTGAATTAAATATAACTGAACTGGGCTATTTATTTATAAAGACTACGTCATGACAGAGTTTTACGGAGGCTCAAAGAAACTTTTATAAACCGTGTAAAAATTACAGCAACCTTGGCTCAGAACATTAAGATTTAGTTACAATAAGTTATAAGTATCAATCAATCCGCCTAGCCTTTTCCCAACTATGTTGGGGTCGGCTTCCAGTTTAACTGGATGCAGCTGAATACCAGTATTTTACATGGAGCGACTGCTATCTGACCTCCACAACCCAGTTACTGGGTAATACGATACCTCTTGGGCTTCTGGCGACCCGTAATGACTGTCAAAAACCCACGAATGACAGCCGGGACCAACGGCATAACGTGCTTTCCGGCACGGAACGATCTTGGTATGTAGGTACAGATGGTACAAGGTTAAATAAGAAATAATTATAATATATAATACTAGCTTTTGCCTGCGGCTTCGCCCGCGTATGTATTATACATAATAAACCTTCCTCACTCTATCTGCATCAAAAACGTAGTTTTAAAGATCTAAACATACATAGGGACAGACAGCGGGTGACTTTGTACTTTATACTATGTAATGATTTTTACTTTATATTTTTTACTTTATACTATGTAATGATTTTTACGGTCTTTACTGAAAAAAAGACTGAAACCTGTCATCATTCCCGTCCAAACATCCAATTTGTCAAAACTAGAAAACAGAATAGATTGTTATAGAATTAGAAACCAATCTCCCATGTTTATTTATATCTCGTCAACATAATGGACAGTGTAATTCCTTAGAAAAAGGTACAAATTTCGTGTGTGGCACCCTAAATTTAAACAAAAATAGCTGAAACACGCTCCTTAAGGTAATCAAACCTCATGACATTACACGGTGAAGGTGTGAACCGAAGTAAAGCATACTTTCACGCCCTTCATTAAGACTCCTTTTATTTTTAGCTAAACATAACAATAAATACGTCTGTACTTTCTAATGAGAGCGTTACAAACAAATACATGTGCTACTGTTAAAATGTTCTTTCAAGGTGCACTTAAGGGTTGTTTTGTTATTACAAGCGAATGGACCATTTAGCTTATATTTTAATTAAGAAGTCGGTGTCATTGGTACCTATACTTACTGACTGGCTTTTAAGATTTTTTAATGAAAATGGAGACGTTAATCATAATTATTATTTTGTTGTAGTTAAAGGTAAACAATTAGGACTAGAAAAGAAAACTATTCTATGGGATAGTTTTCAATGGTGGATAACAGCCCCATGGGTCGATCGAAGGTTAAGCTACGCTTGCCGTGGTCGGTTCGTGGATGGGTGACATATCGAGACCTCTTCGTGCCCCGGAAAGCAAGTTAAGCCGTTGGTCCCGGCTGTCATTCGTAACCTGACCTGTGTGATCTTTGACAGTAGTTACGGGTAGTTAGGAGCCTAAAAGTCTGACAACCAGTCTTACCAAGGGGTATCATGTTACCCAGTAACTGGGCTGTGGAGGTCTGATAGGCAATCGCTCTATGTAATAATACTGGTATTCAGCTCTCAGCTGCATTTTCTTAGACCCTAACATGTTGGGAAAAGGCTAGGCAGATTGATTGATTTGAGTTTTCAGTGGTCTCTCGTAAATTAATCTGAAATAGACAGTTTCTTAATTCGAATCGAATCCACACTCAACCAGATTTCCACTCAATAATTAGCAGTTGTAAATCATCTTACGAGACTCAAAGATAAACAATCATATAAATTCACTCTTCCACATCGGAGTAAAAATAAACGCCGGTTTGTTTGCATATTCCTATACACACGAAAATAGAAACTCCATTCATAATACGAACTTCGTCGATAAGTATCTTGGTATCCTTGTCCTAAAGACGGTTGGAGCGTTCATAAATCAAATTCGATAAGACAAAAATATTTTAGGGCGCCTCCACCAAGCCACCAACTGAACAAGTCTACTCAGAGAGTAATCTAAAAAACACACGCCTACACGGGCCAAACCGGTATGGCATTACTCCGACTTTCTGTCGAATTTTTGTACCGCGTTGCCTCTTGAACAACTCGGATATAGAAACGAGATACGGTGCGGCACTATTGAGGACTTGATCGTTGAATTAGATTAGCTGGAAGGGATTGGGCGTGATTAGAATTTGAATATCATTCGCATTAATAGGGTCGCCTTTTTAGTGGCCTCAACTTATTAATTATTGAGGTGTGGTCGTGCACTATCAATTAAATGAAGGTTTATGATGACTGCTCTGGTCCTTATAAGGACCTCTAAACATTAGTTCCCTGACTTTTATTGTTGGCTTCATTGCATGTTTGAATGTTTTTGATGACGGACATACGATTGCTATTAACCAGCCGAGGTTTCTATATGCATATTATAATATGGAGGTAGGTAGATGACATCTGTTTAATATGTTGTGCCAGACAGATTATCATAGAACGCCAGTTTATGCTATTATTGAATATTTTATGATTATTACAAACTCGATCGATCTTTGATTAATAAAAATCGGACCCCGGATTAATGTTGTCAAATAATCTTCATAATCTTTTTGACTCAGAGTCACACGCTCTTGCTGTGCTGCACAGTTCCGTAATTAAATATTGCCTTTTCCATTAAATTGATGCTGCAGTTTTCAGTAACAATATTTCCAAGTTTCATAATAGCACCTCTAGAAGCGTAGACGCTGCCGATGCCGGCGCCCGCGGCTCTCACGTCACAACAAAACAAACACCCACCGCGATCCTATCGTCCAAACGAACTTGAACCCAATGGTTCACTTAACCATTTAAGGCTAGACGCCGCATTCACATTGCAACACATTATCCTGTCACGTACTATCTAACAGACCATAAAACTTTTGTTTTCGTGCACACTTTTACTTTTTATTTTTAGACGAAATTGTCTTCGCATTTCGGTGAGGCCCGATCCACAGTAACTGTTTGAAGGTGTATCACATGATACACCTTCAAACAGTTACTGTTGGTCCATCTTGTCACGCACTGAAAAAAGCTGGATCGTAATTTTTTTACGATGTTTTCATGTGCTACCCATTGTCACGTAAAATATTACTCTGCCTAAGGACTAATAGTTTGTATTTTTAAAACAAAGCAGGAAGCTGAACACGGTGTCGTGCCAGTGTAACTCATAACTCGAAGCCGGAACAATAAAATACAAGCATTAAAAGCACTAAAACAATGGCGTCTAGACTCACGTTCCGTGTTCTAAATCACGCCTTCCCTGATGGCCTTTAGTATCCTAATTCTCCTAATTCCTAACTAATATTATAAATGCGAAAGTAAGTTTGTTTCTTGTTTCTTACCTTTTCACGCCTAAACCACTGAATACTAAACCACTGCATACGTTGCAAGGTGTACAGAAACGGACATAGGGTACCTTTCATCCCGACAAAAAGTACTATTCACGAAACAAAAATAACGTTCTTATCTATATAAATAAAAAGAGAAGTCCTGAACTCCTGACTGACTGACTCATCAACGTCCAGCCCTTACAAGCTGAGTACAACCCGAATTGATTGTCAAATTCTAAATTACCGGGAGCGAAACCGCTGTCAAAAGCTAGGAATGTTTGTCTTACGTCAAATTTGATCCAACCGCGTACCGACAATCTTACATAGCCGGTAACGTAACGTAACGGTGACGTTGAGACACATTAGTCCGAGTTACTTGAACACGAAGACAAAGTGCGCGGTTAACTCGCGTTTCGTGCTTTGAGTGAATAAATAAGGTAAACTTAAGCTTTCGCTTGCCCTACGCGACTACGGTACAGACTACGGCACAAGGAAACAATATTATAACATCGACCAACTTTACAACTCTTCCGCATTTGCTTTTGTTTGCCAACATAGCCATAACAGTGAATTATTAAAGACGAGAACTTGAGATAAATTGTTCTTCAAGTGCCCCTTTAAGTTAATTTATTTGTTTTTCCCATGCAAAGTGATGCGTTTTATGCGTTGTTCGCCACGGTTAATGGCATAGTAAAACTCAATCTACGGAACGCTGGGGGCAAACGTATTATCGGTGTCTTAATGAAATTTCTCAAACTTTCAGTACCTTTTAAAAAGCAGGTTGTAAAGGCAGAAAATGGATTAGAAAAGAGAAATCTGTTCTCCATTAGGTAACCTTTATTAGATCAACTATTGCTTTTCACCGTATCATCTGCCTAGTAGAGCCTTTTTCCAACTATGTTGGAGTCGGCTTACAATCTAACCGGATGCAGCTGAATACCAGTATTTTACATGGAGCGACTGCCTATCTGACCTCCACAACCCAGTTACTGGGTAATACGACAGTACTCCTTGGTAAAAACTGGTTGTCAGTCATTCGGGCTTCTGACGACCCGTAACGACTGTCAAAGATCCACGAATGACAGCCGGAGCCAACGGCTTAAACGTGCTTTCCGGGGCACAGGGGGGTCTTGGTATTTAAAGATGGTCACCCTTCCACGGACCAACCGCGGCATGTGTAGCGTAACCTGATCGATCGACCCTTGCGGATGTCATTACTTAGCCACAAGCTCCAGCTAAATCCGAAAATTATGTATCAAAATGATGATTTAAATAAATAGGAAAATATTTAACTGATCCTCTAAACACTTATTGAACTACTAATGATGGAAACTTTTTTATAACCGAGCCTACTTTTAGTTTTCTGGTATTTTCTCACAGTTGGTCGCAGTACCTAACAAAGCTAGGGTCAATCAACTCAGCCTATCGCAGTCCACTGCTGGACATAGGCTATTCCCCGTAGGAAGTCAAATATACACCTTGACAGCTCTAAAACGCCAATGCAATGTTACTACCCAAAGACACACATCAAACTTACATTGACTACCAAAAATACAATTAAAATACAAATAAATAAAATAAATAAATTGATAAGTAAGTAGTACAAAATTCGGTAAGAATATAAATAACATCTCAAACTTAAGTATCTTCTAATATAACTGACAGAAGTAACCACCCGGAAAATAAACACGCTCCTTTAAGATTCGAGGGACGAAGCGCATTTGGGAGGTTGGGGAGATTGGCCAGAGGCAGTGACTTGTCCCGGGATCTGCTATATTGAATTCAAGTTATGATTAGGAAAGTTTCTGCCCCGTTTCTTCAATAAATAAGTACAATATTACGTTTAACAGTCGGATGTCTACGTGACGTCGTATACCGTAATTTGGAAACTTCACCGATCGGGTCATATTACAGTACTGTTTGTATTAATTTCCCCGTCCATTTTGTGTTCAGGTTTCTCTATTATAGCGATAATTAAGTGGTTAAATATTTAATTGACGTCCTTTGATATCTTTGTGCCGATAAATTGAATTAATTTAGTTGCTACATCGATTTAAAGCGATTTATTGAAGTATATTATATTTCTCGCTTATGACGAGAGATTAAGTGCTTGCGTAATAAAACATGACAGATGGATGGACCAAATTGGGATAAAACGTAACGTAACGTTTTTTATTGCCGTTTAAAAGATCACTCAAACACATGCCAGTTTCATTCATACTTTCATAGATACATTGGGCTCACCCATATGGTTTGTAATTCCATGGTATTATTATCGGCCCCTCGTATAAATAGAAATAATAATGAGATTGCATTTACGATTGCGATAAAATTGCATTGTTTGACAGCTTAATTGAAACTGTAAATATTATTTAGAAATTCATATTGATGATAAGTGAACGTCTTATAATCAGCTTACCATAAATATGAGTACATAAACATCTTAATATACTCGATTAAGATTTCAAAAAAAACTCGTAGCTGCGTAGCTCGTAGTTTCGTAGCAAGGCCGTGCAAGCTACGATAATTTTTTTGATTGGTGCTTGTTCCCGCTAATCCGCTATTGCAAAAAAACTTTGAATAATAAATTGCGCTCACGTAGTTGTTAGTAGGGGGGCTTTGTGGCTAAGTAATAACAGCCGCACGGGTCGATAGAGCAGGTTAAGCTATAGGTACGCTTGCCGCAGTTGGTCCGTGGATGGGTGACCATTCTTACTTACCAAGACCCGCTGTGCCTCGGAAAGCACGTTAAACCGTTGGTTCCTACTGTCATTCGTGGATCTATGACAGTCATTACGGGTCGTCAGAATCCCGAAAGGCCGACAACCATTCTTACCAAGTAGTCTTACCCAGTAAGTAGGTTGTGGAGGTCAGATAGGCAGTTGCTCCATGTAAGTTGCTCCATATAAAATACTGGTATTCAGTTGCATCCGGTTAGACTGGAAGCCGATCCAACATAGTTGGGAAAAGGATTGGCAGATTGATTGTTCGTTCCCGCAAATTTTTGTGTTAGGTAGTAGATACATACATACCTAGGAAAAGAAAATCAAGTAATAAACTTTGCGATACTGACAATAAATGTTTTGAATAGCTAACTGAAAACATTTACTGTCAGTATCGCAAAGTTCATTAAATGATTTTCTTGTCCTGCTTGTTCAATGGTCATTCCCTTACTAAATAAAATACACACGGTATGTCCTGCATAGTTTGGGGTGGACAAAAGGATGACCATGTGTCTACATGAAATGCTAGATAACATAATCATCCAAATCGTGCTTTACCGACAGATGATAAAGTGTATTGTGTTTAGCGAATAATACACAGATCCATCGACACAATAACTTTTGTATTTTGTTGCTTTTTATTACAACATCTGCTCCAAACACGTGCTATAAGTACATGTATGATATCAGAGCAATAACATAAAATGTGAACGCAGGGCATGAATTAATTAATTTAATACAGTTGGCGCTTAATAAATTTTAATACGTCAAAACATTTAACCAATTTTGAAAACGTTAATCAGCTCGTTTCAAACATTAGAGTCTAATTACAAAAACACTCCATTTTTCGTAACACGACTAATGCTATTACAGTAGTTTAAAAGGACATTAATGTAGTTTTTTTTTTAATTTAATGTATTCGTGATGTGCGGGCTCATCCTTTATTCACGCTCATCCGTTTCGGTCAGTTGGGCACGGTTGAAATTACCGATGACTTCACTGGGGCACTTAGTATCCACATTTTACCTCACCTTACTGTCCAGACGGGTTTTCGTAACCAGATTGTATCGTCAGTGAATGGCTACTTTTTTCGTGTATTTGACCATAAAAGTCTTCCTTACGAAAGTTATCACGTCAATTAAGATTCGTTTATTTCAACGACAATTTGCTTTGAACACGTGCTGATGTAACCGCAGAAATAAAACGTTTAGGATGTAATAATGGTCCTTTCATCCTTAATCTCCCCTCGACTGTATACAATAGTAATCACGGCATAATGACTGTAATGTAATTGTAATTTAACGCACGGGGCGGTGCATTAGTGGTATGGATGGACGTTATCATGCTTATCATTTTAAAATAGCTTTTTGATATACGCCAGATGTCGTCTCACCTCCCCCATGCACCACTGACGTCATTCTACAAAAGCGTGCATCATGAATAACTTTCAAAATAATACTTTATTTTTATAGAGCCGTACTTGAATTTTTTTGTGTAAAATCCATTAGGCAATTTGACCCCGTGACCCGAGCGTTTATTTTTAATTTGAATACATTATAGCTAAAAGCAGGTGAAGAGTACAAAGGCGAATCAGTATCAATGTCCAAATCTGTCACAGTTCGCAAGCATCTGCATCCAATGTGTGAGCGAACATCTGTTGAACAAAAGCGCGATCGCATCACGGGCCCTTAGCTTCGTGACCTACAGTGCCGGCCATTATTATCTAACAACGGCCCTCGTTTAATTAGGCCCTATTCACTTATCGTTGCATTCCTATTCCGATCGGTTTACATTTTCACGCCCGACTGCGCGGGCGCCACAATGCTTTCTGATAGATGATTAGAATTAAATGTAATTGTATTCTGGGCCCGCATTTTTATTGGATAGTCTGTTGATATTCCAATTACATAATAATCGAAAAGTTCCGCATCGTAATTACACATTCTCTCGTGGAATCCGGATCGTACTTACATTGCTACATCGTTTACATTGGCAAAAAAGAAAAGGCAATATTTAACTGCCAAAATAAGAATAACCTACCGCGGTATTTTAACTTCACCCAATCGTAAATCATAAGAAATATTCTCGCATGGCTTCACAATCGAATTTGTAAGCATTTTTCAATTATCCTTTATTGACCACAATGGTCGATCTTATTGGCCTTTTCGCTGTCGTAAACAATTTGTAGTACCAGGATCTAACATAAATATATTTCCCAAGCGAAATTATGCCCAATGTCAACGGGATAAGTAACACGGAGGTAATATTGAAAGCGATCCCGCAGCCCTTTGCATTTAGAGGGGTCAACCTACTTGAACATTTCGATTGTTGCCGCCTGCATACTGAAACAATTCGTGCAACCGCTAAAACAATAAAAAGCCCATTTATTTTAAGACCATTTTCTTTTGTTTTTTATGGTTCCGACTCTTATGCTCTTTTATTTTTGCCCAACAATGTAGCTTACGTAAATATTTTGTTTTCAGGTAAGTACTCCCTGCTGATATATTTTTACCATTCTAAGGTAAGCGGTATGGACTTTACTATGATAATACAATACAAACACACAACACATAATATGCAGCGTTACTACGTAGGTCTTCATCATCATCAGTGCGTCGACCTTTTTCTTTAAAAACATTGTTTTCTTTTGGAATACCCTCTCATTCATCATGCCTCGCTCATAAATGCTTCCATCCATTTTCATAATTTATTCAAGCGAAACAAGTCTGCAGTCTTTCCAAGAACTGTTACAAATGTGACTTCATGAAGTTTTCTTACTACAACTTGAAGACTTTAGTAAACTAATAAGGAACAGGCAAAGTTTTGTAGCATTTTTGTTAGGTACCTACGTTACACTACGGTTTCTTAGAAGTTCTTGATATTTTCTTAATAGTAACGAGCTGACTGGATTACGAATTCGTTGAGTTTAATTAAGGTCTGGCCATCTACTGACCTTTCATTTGTGCAGATGGGGCAAGACGACTTTATTGCGAAACAAATGGCCCCTTGCCGATCCTTCTTGGCTGCTTAGTGCGAGTGTTTTCCCCAATGATTATTTATCCCTCAAAACGATATTAGATGTCTTTAACTAAGGATTGTTTAGGGATAAATGTAAAAACTACGAAGAAAATCCTCTGCAGTCAGCTGTATCGAAGATTTAGTGCTGTAAATTCACTTTGCAGCTCCACAAATCACTGAGTCAGACGAGAAAATATTTGATATCTACGTAATATTTCTTACTCTTGAACTTGAAATAAATACTATAAAATGTTACTGTATCTTACAAGATTCTTACAATCTCAGCTTTATTCTATTTTATCGTGGACCAAACAGTCTAAATAATAAATTCTCCGTGTAAATAATATCGTAGGCTTATCTAAATGCCACATCAATGTTAGTCACGAATTGCGGCGTGACTGAAAGGGCTCGGCCGAAGCGTCCGGTTATCTGTTACTGAATACTGAAGCAATGTAAACAACGTTCTGCTGGCACTAACACTACATTAAAGAGAACAAATTTATTAATATAAAAAGCATACCAAGCAGATTCGAATGAGAACCTCTTGAACATACAAAAAACTCGAGCAACATTAAATTTTAATTAAAAAAACCATTGTTCATTCTGACCTCGAGCTTGCTTTATGAATTCTCTTGTGAGCAGTGCCCCTCGATGATCAAATTTGTCGAATTTAATTAAGAGCCATCGCGTAGACTGTGAAACATTAAGTGTAATATTACTTCCTCGTGTAACTGTAAATATTTAAAAAAGTAACGGATTTTCAAAATGAATTTGTTTGTACGTAATTTCACTTCAAGATGACGAACCCTACTGAGGACGTAAATTAAATACGTAGGTACCCATGATCTTTGGATCTGTGTAACAGCTAATCAAGGCAAAACCGCTTCGCAAATACGCTACTTAAACGATTTGTACGGAGTCGGCCTCTTATTAAGATGATCTGGGACGACCTCGACGAGACATTACGTATATCATTACAATTTCAATTTTGTTCCCAAGACCTTAATGAACAAGACCTATTAAAATACATGACTTTGACAATACCTGTTATAGATCAGTGCAAGGCTTTTGAATTCATGAGAATTACGCCATGTTTTAAGTACTTAGGTAATGGAATAGAATGCGACGATCTCTAGCCTTGGCTTTGCTATGATACTGGTTTGGTCTCTCAGTTCCTCTAAAAAATGAAATTGAATTGCAACATTAATCAAAGAACCAAAGGGGTAATTATTACCAATTAATTTTGTATAAATTATGGTTATGGATGTGTAAAATTCAAATTTCTGCCCAATTATCGTTATTAAAGTGTCACTATACTTTATAATTTCTGTGGCAACTGACACTATTAATACGAAATTAATTAATGGTTTTAATCCGTCGTCCACTTGTTTGTTCAGTCATCGTTGCTTAATTAGGAGATTTTTTTATTAAATTCGAGCCAAATGCAAAAAGTTTGACATTTTCGATTCGGTTTTGTGTCATAAAACACGATTTCAATTTCGATGTTTTTCAAATGGCATCCTTGCCAAACGCTCCGCTTCAAAATTGATTTCGTAATTCGATATCCGGGGAGCATCGGTGACCTAAGTTTGATTGTTCAGCTTCCTCGCCACTCTTTGTCCAACATGGCCTCTTCCGGAACGCAAAGTGCCCTCAACTCCGGGATGTTGCCGAGCCGGATAAAGTTGAATCACCAACCACACGTAACTTCCTGTCATAATGAGACTTGATGAGATAGTTTAATGTATTTTCTCGTGATTATGGAGATTATCTAACATACTGGATTGCAGATACACGCTTTACTTTTTATCGGGGCATTTTTGCAATAAAAAAAGGCTTTATATGCTAATCCATCCATGTTCGGACAGCAGTAAATTTTAAAATAACGTCTTTAATCTCTAAATTAAACGACGCCTGTCCACTCCTCGCTTATACAAAAACTTGGGATGGCCCCATTTCGCTAGCGATTGTCCACGGTCGAGGGTCCAATTATGCACATTAGTCTACAACGGCTCTCGTTGAAAAGGATTTTCCAATTAGGGGCTCTCGTGAATTAATGGCCAGCCTAACACTGATAGAACATTTTTATTTTCCGGCATTTCATCTTTATCAACGCAAGGATAGACAAACTTTTAGCTTCGAAGCCACATTTTGTTTTCAAAGTTATTTGATGATATCGGGCTAAACCGCGTAGCTGACAGTTTGCCCCAAACATAATTTATTGAACATTCATACCTACCTCTGTATAGATACAAGTAGGTGTGCAACCGAGCAAACTTGCAAACCATGAACACATAAATCACAGCATTGTTTTGGCGTATCCATATGACAAAGGGTAACGAACGCGAGGCTTCTCAAACATTTCCAACATATTGCAGAGATATATGGCTAATGTTTTGCGTACAAATGCGATTAGAATGAAATACAGAAGACCAAGCTGGTTAATATGAATTGGAGGATATTGTGAGGCATTCATTAATAAAGTAGAAAGTTAAAATGATTTGCAATAAGCTGGTGCAAAGGAGTAAGAACAAGATAGACACCCCGCCATGCGGCAGGACGGCACTCGCTCGGCATTTAGAACAATAGGACCATAACTTAGGTAAGTGAAAAGCTAGCGTTGACAAGGGTAACGTCCTGAAGCTATTTGTGTTTCGCCTTTATCTGCTTCACAAGAGCGGAAAGTAGCATATGGTAACATTCAGATGATGAAACCATCGGTTTTATTGTGTTTGAATTACAGAGAGTGCCCTTTGAACGTAGTTCAGAACAAGAAGCTTTTGTAAAATCTTTTTCGTTAAAGTTGGTTTACTTATGTACTAGCAGCGCCCCGCGGTTTCACCCCCCCAAATCTCGGAACTCGTAGGAATAAAGGGATAAAAAGTATTCTATGTGTTAATCTAGGTCATAAACTATCTGTGTGCCAAATTTCATCAAAATCCTATAAGAAGTTTTAGTGTGAAATAGTAACAAACATCCATCCATCTATCTTCACAAACTTTCGCCTTTATAATGTTAGTGTGATAGTAGAATATTTTGATTCTGGGTTTTTAATTGGTCCTAATTTCCTAAACTACCGAAACTACTTTAAACCTCGTCAAAATCAAATATAAAACTTTATTAGATGGCCATTCAAATTCAAATTCAAAAATTCAAAATATTTATTTGCGTAAAAACATGGTATACAATGGTGTTAGAAAAAAAAAATATATATGGCACAAACATGTTTAGCTAGGATAAGACGAAGCATGCAAAATTTTAAAGTCGTAATCAAGGAGGCAACAAACAATGAAATATTTAGTACATACATCAAAACTTTTTATCTATAAATTCTTTTAAGCTATAAAAACTATACTCAAGTAACCATTTATAAAATTTAGTTTTAAATAATTGTGTATTTAATGTTTTAAAATGCCTCGGTATTTTATTATAAATGCGCACACACATTGCTAGGCAGCTTTTATTGTACTTAGCTAGCCTAGGCAAATCATTCAACACTAATATATAGGGATCTCGTCTGTTCCGAGGATTCACATCATTTGCAGTCTTAAATAATTGTTTATTTTTCATTACAAACATACATATCTCGTAAATGTAAAGTGATGGTAACGGTAATAAACCAAGTTTCTTAAATATTGGTTGACATGAGTCGTCAGGTTTAAGTCCACAAATTGCTCTCATGCACTTTTTTTGAGCGATGAATGCTCTACGGAAGTCGGTGCTGTTACCCCACATAACAAGCCCATAACGTAGTACCGATTCCACATATGCGTGATATGACATTACAGCAGTTTTTATGTTAGTTACATTTTTGACTTGTTTAAGTGCGTATACAAATTTATTAATTTTAGTGCTAACATTGTCTATATGTTCTTTCCAATTCATATATTTATCTATTATTACACCTAGAAATCTTGCATGTGTTACTTCATTGATTTTGTTAATATTAAGTTTAATGTCGTTTTTATGATTATTTGATTGATTAAATTGAATGTAAACGGATTTATCTAAATTTATCTTTAAATGGTTAATGTCAAGCCAGTGCAGTAATTTGTCAATTGTATTATTAATGTCAAGCTCATGACCTAGAATGGTATTATGTTTTTTGTTTGATGTCACTATAATAGATATGTCGTCGGCAAATAATATGCATTTATGATTAGTTATTGATATGATGTCATTTATGTAAATGAGGAATAATATTGGGCCCAGTACGCTCCCTTGTGGAACGCCATATTTATTATGTCTATACTCCGATGAGTAGGATATTATGTCATTATTTTCATTTTTTTTACTGATGACGACCCGTTGTTTTCTATTACTTAAATAGGACGATAGCCACTGGAGCACCGGTCCTCTAATCCCAACTGCTTCTAACTTTTGTAGCAAAATATCATGTGACACCAGATCGAAGGCCTTAGATAGATCAAAAAAAAGGCCGGTAGTCATATAACCATTATTAATATTTGAAAGGATAGCTTGCATAAGAGAGAAAATAGCCAACGATGTGGATTTGTTCTTTTGGAATCCAAACTGTTTCTCACTTATAATTTGAAATTTATTGCAGAAATTAGTTAATCTTTTGTACATACATTTTTCATAAATTTTTGACAAAATAGGTATTAAAGTTATAGGTCGGTAATTATTGATGTCACATTTATCTCCCTTCTTAAATAAAGGCTTTATTAAAGACAGTTTTAATTTATCAGGAAAGGTTCCATGTGAAAAAGACATGTTTATTAAATGAGTGAGAATACCAGTCAGTTCATTACTACAAGCTTTTATAATTTTTGTATTCATTTCATCATAGCCCTCCGACCTGGTGTTAGACAGAGACATTATTTCCTGTCGTACCTCGTTTACCAGCATTGGTCTGAGGAACATTGTGTTGACACACGTATTTTTGTAGGTGTTTTTATGTGCGCCTTTTCCCCCTTGTACATGCGTTGAGTTTACATAATGATTATTAAATATATTGGCTATTTGCACAGGGTCTGTAATCATAGCATCATTTAATTTTATAAATTCTATGTTGTCTTTGTGACCCTTTTTATTAATTTCATTATTAATGTCCATGTGGCTTTACATTTATTGTCATGAGTATGAATATATTTTATATTAGCATTCTTTTTTGAATTATATATACATTTTTTCAGCAGAGTAGAGTAATTATTATATTTAGTTTTATTATTTATATTTTTATTTTTGTAGTACCGATACCGTAGATACCGTTTAGTTTTGCAACTTTGTCTCAAACCTTTACTTATCCACTTTTGTGAGTTTTTATTATTGCTATTGACTTTCACTCTTACTTTGGGAAAACAGAGATCATAAAATAGACACACCAGTTCATGAAATTCATCGAATGCGGAGTTTGTGTCAGTATTTAAATAAATATTGGACCAAGAAAGATTTTGCAAGCATTCCTTAAATTTACGGATGTTGTCAAAGTTATAGTCTCTTTTATGGATGTAGTAAATTGCTGATTTTTGTGGTTTTTGTTTAGTTGGAAAGCTTAACATTTGTGCTGTGTCATGATCTGAAAGATGCAGGGGTAGTACAGTGGCAGTTGCATTGTCAATGTTGCTTAAGATATGGTCAATACAAGTCAATTTGCGAGTAGGAACATTGATGTGGATTTTTAAATTATAACTGTTGAACAAGTCTTGCAATCCATCTGTGATGTTTAATAAAATCCATTTTAATAAAATCTATAATAGATCTCTAGTAAATCCCTTAATGAGTTTCTAAGCAAGAAGATTTGTACGCGTGCCAAGAATTTGTCGGTGTCATCATATTGAATTGCCCATTTAAATCTGTTTAAATGTTCATGCGTCTGACTGTGAAGTAAAGTGAACGAAGAGTAAAAAAACAGTCCCGGAACTTGGAATAAACATGATTGTTGGGTAAAGGCAGATACCACAAATCATTACAACCGTGACTAGTGGACGTGAAAGAATTTTGGACGTCTCGTCTCGTCTCTGTCGGTTAATTTGCCCTGTAAGGTCAGGCGACTGCGCCACTTATCTGAGATGTTTGAAACAAAAAATTCCGTCTAAGTCAGTGCTTCCAGATACACTATAATTTGAGTAGATTAACTGTAGTTTCGTGATTTTTGCTGTAATGAATTTTTTACAATTTCATACAAACACTGTAATTTTGGCATTAGAGCTTTCATACACTGTATTTTTTTGAAATTTTTGCTGATTTTGTATAAGGACACTAATTTAACTTCGCGATAAGTTAAAAGTCATGATTTATTTTTTTTAAACAAGTTGAGTAACATTAACTTAAAGCTGTACCGTCAGCTCGTAAGCGAGTACATTTTCCCCCAAGTTATTCAAGCACAGAAACGTGTCTAGAAAGTCCACCTGCTGAAATTACCACTGTATTTTTTGAAATTTTTGCTGATTTTGTATAAGGACACTAATTTAACTTCGCGATTAGTTAAAAGTCATGATTTATTTTTTTTAAACAAGTTGAGTAACATTAACTTAAAGCTGTACCGTCAGCTCGTAAGCGAGTACATTTTTCCCGAAGTTATTCAAGCACAGAAACGTGTCTAGAAAGTCCACCTGCTGAAATTACCACTGTATTTTTTTGAAATTTTTGCTGATTTTGTATAAGGACACTAATTTAACTTCGCGATAAGTTAAAAGTCATGATTTATTTATTTTAAACAAGTTGAGTAACATTAACTTAAAGCTGTACCGTCAGCTCGTAAGCGAGTACATTTTTCCCCAAGTTATTCAAGCACAGAAACGTGCCTAGAAAGTCCACCTGCTGAAATTACAATACAAACATTGTTTGTTTACTAAAACCGGGAGTCACGTTCTCCGCTCTACAACATACAAACATTAGGGAATGTTTATACTGTTTATATAAATAATGCGGTATAAAATTTCAAGCCCAATTATAACTTACCGCATTTAAAAACTGAACATATTTACGTAGAAGCTTTGCATGCCTGTTAATTTATCTATTCATAACTAACTATAGCTTCTGCCCGCGACTTTCTTATCTATACTAATAATAAAGCTGGAGAGTTTGTTTGTTTGTATGTTTGAATGCGCTAATCTCGGGAACTATCAGTCGGATTTGAATAATTATTTTTGCATTTGATAGCTCAATATCAGTGAGGCTATATTATAACATCATGCTATAGGGCCCTTAGGAGCCGAGCAAAAAGAAAAAAAGTCAGAAAGAACATAAGCAAAAATGCGGGCAGGGCGGTGCGATGGGTCGAGGTGGATCGGGGAACAAGAAATTCGCGGGCAGAAGCTAGTTTTAAGAACATAAAATATATCCTACAGCTGTGCCCCGTTACTTTTTTTTCGCTTAGCGTTCTTTCTGATTTTTTTCTTTTTGCTCGGCTCCTAAGTTTCGTAGCGAGATGTTAAATAGAAGAATTCGGCTATCAAATACAAAAAGAATTCATCAAATCCGACATGCAGTTCCGGAGATTAGCGCGTTGAAATAAACTTTAGCTTTCAGCTTTATTTTATTAGTAGTATACCTAGATAGATGAAAATGCGCATAGGTATAAAGCTACATTAGGAAGATTTAACTAGTGTTTATGCCTTGAATAATACAACATAGAACAAAATAAGGAGCGTCGTTTCCTGGTGTGGCATGATATATCGCGGCTTTGAATTACAGACTATTCCTGGAAGTATGTAAGTCTCAGAATAGTGAGATAACTGACAGAAGCTAATATGCTTTGCTGCAGTACAGCACAGCAATGGTATGAAGGAACAATTTCCATGTGCACACTAGTCATATTCGGTCCACCATTGTTTTAACATACGAGAACATAAAATGTGGCAGATGCAAATAATGTGGTGCGTCATACCTTGGGTATAAACATGCACCTATATACAGGGTGTCCCGTAAATAATGGATAATCTCTTAAGGGGTCATTGTACTCATCATTTTGAACAACTTTTACTATGGGACCAAACCTGAAATCGCGAAAAAAAATCAGCTGACCAGTACATTTATCTACATCAAACTCGTCAAAATGTAGGGAGCAGCTGATTTTTTTTTCGCTATTCCATGTTTGGTCCCATAGTAAAAGTTGTTCATAATGATGAGTACGATGACTCCTTAAGAGATTATCCATTATTTACGGGACACCCTGTATATTAAACACTAGTGATTTCGCCCATGTGAATTTTCTTGTTAAATGTGATATGTAAAAGGCGAACTGGGCGGGAATAAGAAAGTGACAAAGTCAATTACTTACTTCACATGTGAAAAACTACAACTGAATTGAAAACCTCCTCCTTTTTTTCAACTCGGTTAAAAAGAGAGCGCAACAATGGGCTGGAACCAAAATAAAAGCGATAAACCAAATAAAAATTGTCTATCAAAAATATTTTCAGCCAGAGTTTTCAATTACATAATAAGCACATTTTGAATGCAATTTTGCAATGAAATTACTTACTTAGGATTTAAGAATTAGGTACAACATAAAATATAAAAAAGTCTTTTCGGAATTAAATTCAATCAAGGAAATTTAACCGAATTGCGTCTGTAGTCAGAGTATTAATCAAATTGTCAATAAACATATCCAAAAATTAAATCCATACATTCTGTAACAGTGAAAATGGTTGCGAAAAAGCTACCAATTTATTTTGGTATCACCTTAACCTGAATAAAATATATCCTATGACACTCGGCTTTCCATTAGTGAAAGAATTTTCGGAATCAGATCCGAAGATTACCACCTACTACAAACTCGCAAAGTTTACCTGTTCAAAATAATATATAATATTAGTATAAAAAGTATAGATGTGAGGTGTTTTACCCACAGTCCAGCGTGGCGTTAATTGCACAAGCTTGAAATGTCATTCAACCACAGTTCACAGAAAACTATTTATCAGATAGGTAAGAATCATTTTAATCACGGGATATAATTCATTTTCATTTGAGGAAAAAGCGACTTTGTACACTTATTGCCCCACCGTGGAGTCGTAGATATAATGCAGAAGTCTGGACCTCACAGTCGCAGCGCAAGAAAACTTAATTAGTCTTATTATACTTAGTAGTCTGTACTTCTGTAGTAGTAGATTTATTTGCGTTTTTTATTTATACTCCTATTATTCTGCCGCTAAGCCGTTGGTCCCGGCTGTCATTCGTGGATCTTTGACAGTCGTTACGGGTCGTCAGAAGCCCGAAAGTCTGACAACCAGTCTTACCAAGGGGTATCGTATTACCCAGTAACTGGGTTGTGGAGGTCAGATAGGCAGTCGCTCCATGTAAAATACTGGTATTCAGCTGCATCCGGTTAGACTGGAAGCCGACCCCAACATAATTGGGAAAAGGCTAGGCAGAGGCAGAAAAGGAGTCACCTTTTATTGTGCACCATTAATAAATAAATAAATAAATAATAATAAAATTTATTCAAAAATAAAAATTCGTAAAATATCTTAGAAATAATGTAGGTAGGTATTACAAAGTATGATGCCTGTACTAGGATAAACCAGATCACAGGCGGCATGAGTTCTTAAAATTACTATTTGGACTATTAATTTCCTAACAATATTTAACATAAGTTACGTAAAATAGTGACATAGTTTTTTTTAATTTATTATTTAAAATTTACTTATAAGTACACTAATATTATGGTCTTAAACATAAAGAATTATTAATTACCTCATCATAATCAGCGTCTTTTCAGACTAATCTGAATTTATTAAGCTGTTGCCCGCGACTTCGTCTGCGATCAAGGATTAAAAGTAGCCTATGTCCTTTCCAGGTCCCAGGTTACTTGTACCAGGTGCGGCTGTTATTACTTAGCCACAAGCCTCGTCAACAATCGAAATAACGAAAGGGTGTTATCTGATAAACATACAAATATAAAAACTTCTTTCTTATATCTATGGTGATAACCTTTATTTTTCAAATGTTTTAATAAATAAAGTAGGTAGTAGTTGACTGAAATATAAATGTTCTCTCCTTAGCTGTCGTTGAAATACCTTTTCTTATTCTGCTCAGTCCTTATCTCTATGGTTCTACGAAAACTCAACAAGGAAAAAGTGACCCTATTATGCAAATTGAACTAACTTACGAAAAGGCCTTACACAGTTATGACGCAAGTTTCCCTTTCCCATTTCATGAGTTAAGTGATCGGTTTAAGGCGAGTAGTGTTGCCAACTAGCGCCACCATTGTGAAAAAAAAATAGTTTAACTGCCATAAGCCGACCAACAAATCCAACCTAACAACAACAGAGTGCATCCCAGCGAGCGCGACGGACGCTAAGCAGAGCGTTGAAAATGCAGTGCGCGAAAAAAAATCGCCACGATTTATTTACGACCGTGCGAACGTCGCGTCGGCTAACAGTTGAAACTAAAAACGGCCGGTTTTGGCGTTAAATGGTTTTTTTTTCAATGGTGGCGCTAGTTAGCAGCACTACTCGCCTTAAGCGAACTTGGCGCTTTTCTAAAATTAGGTTCGTCCGTAGAGCAAAGTTTATTACTTCCTTTGCATGCACTTGTTAATTAATGTTCATTCATCGATTTTTATTTGTATTATATTAGCTATTCATTTTACAAACCACGTCCTGATATCTAAAATGACTAGTTATGTCAGGTGAATAACCTGCATGTCACGGGTAAAGAGACGTTCATGCATTTGTTGTTATTCCCATTCCCAGTAACTACCTACTGTTACTCTGAATTCGCGATGGTGTTCTTTCACAGCAATTTGCAAGTTTAAAATTGATAGGCTATGTCTATAATAAAACGGTATTATAATTTAAAATCTTAACTATTAATTATGTTAAATAATCAATTAATCAAACATAGCAAGTGCTTGTTAAGTTTTGCGCAAGAACTTATTGTTACGTTTACATACCTACGTAAGGAGAAAAAACAACACGCAGCAACAAAAACCGGTTGTACGAATGTAAATACATAAAATAATAATTGGCGTAGTGCCAATAAAACTCCTATTAAAATATTACAAGGTCGATTTTTTTAAATGGCAGTCATACATAATCTTGTTATAAGTGGATCATGTTCATTTTTTTTATTTTAATTTGGATTATTTGCTAATGGGCCGAGTACACGAATTTTTAACGCAATATTATTTTACGTCTGAGTTAACATAACCTCCAACATCATCGGAGGAAAAATCTGGATAATATCAAAAGAGCCCGAAAATGTTTCAGTGTCCGCAACATAATGATGAATTAACGTTGTTTGAAGAAGGATACGTCAGCCTTAATCTTTAAACATCAGAATTATAATGAAGCAGTTTATGAGTTACAACAAGTACCAGTTCACTTATGGAAGGAAATACAGAGCTTGTGTTGACCTTGGCATCGCTACGCCAAATGTTGGCCCAATGACCTCGCACGGATCAAGCCACGATGCCACGATGGTCTTTAGTCACGCCACTCGTGACAGCCAACAATACCAACTTGTAGAGTAGATAGGTAGGTATAGATAGACTAAGGAAGTTGGACTTCCAACCATTTTGTTATGGTACTTACTTAATTATTTGAGCCACTTGTTGTTAAAGCTGAACTAATCGACAGGTTTGAGTACTTATTCGAAGTAGTTTATGAAAATTGTAGAATAACTGTCGTATTTTAATTAAATTATTTTTTTTTTTTTATGTCTGCGGTAGGTACCTACATCAAAGTATTAGCGTCGCGGTTAGCGTGAAATTGTCTCGTAAATAAACTATTCCAATCACAATAAGATTATCAGTGAAAGCTAAGCATCAATCTCAATTGCATTGAATGTCACAATTATTATTGTGCATCATCATAAAATCAGAAGAAAATTGAAACTGAAAATATCTTTAAATTAGGTACCTACAACACAGAAATAAGTAGTATTATTTTAACTTTAATTAGCAAAATGCCAGTCCACAACGTTTGTTGCAGACGTGAATGGTATGGAAAGTTGTCCGTTTATGGAATGTTGTCATCACAAAAAAATAGTCCGAAGAGAATTTTAAATGGTCTTGATTCACAATTACCAATTTATTTTGCAATCTTACAAAAAAAAAATACTTAAAGAAAAAGTTTCTTGAAGTTAATTGACAGTATACTTACCTACCTCCTCATTGTTTATAGTAATTTATTTTATACGTAATGCTTTACCGTGAGACAAAAATAATGAAACGAATTGCTGGAAATTCCATTGAAGATTGCGTGAACATAAAGATTTTATTTCACGAAATGGCACTGAAAACATTTGGGACAAATCCTGCGTTCGACTTATCTGCAAGCCCACGCCCCTGGATGAAGCCGTAAACAAAAAAATACTCGACAGATAAGCGTGAGCCACGCGATACTGGAATCCCATTTAATTGATTGGTAAAATACACTATGATAAAGATCTATATAATATATAGTTTCGTATATAATATATACCAATTATTTATAACATTGCTCTCCAAAGGGTAGGTACTTCATAGAGTAATTTGTAGTTGTTGATACTAATCGTGGTGGAGGTTCTCAAGTCGAATCGATTTATTTAATTTTTTTTTTGTTGTTTTTCACGCACAACTTTTTACAGAATAGTTCGATTTGAAAGATTCTTATTTTAATCGAGACCTCGAAGTTGGTTTCAGATAAAATTTATTAACTTTAGGGCAATTTTAGCTTTAATAATTAGGTATGTTGTATTTTTCCTACTTTCTATGTGCATGATGTTCTATTTTATTTTGCAGTTAAGGTATTCGAATTTGTTTGTGGTAGTACCACAACCAAAAAGTGAGAAATAAAAACTTATTTCTCACTTGCAAAAGAAATTAGAACATCCATTATGGTAACGAGGAGTGCAGAATGAGCATCTCCAATATAGCCTCTTGTAACCAACCGGCAGCTCATAAAAGTAAATTAATCGATGTTCTAGCCGACTCAACACGACCATCTCGCATAAACGCATCATAAGTTAGTCTTGTTATAGACATAATAATATTGCAAATTAAAAACAAAACCAGCGCTTTGAACTTGGTCAAGTAAATAAGTAGAAATCAGCTTTGATCTTTTACTTGATGTTTATAGCTTCAGGCGTTTCGCAGACATATATGTTTCCCCGATTTCAGTGCTCTTATTCAAAAAACACATAAAACAGACACAGCTGTATTAAAACCAATTAAGATTATGCTCCTAGATCATATAGCTAGTTACAGCATCGCATAAAATTGTGCCTATTTTAGCTCACAACCAAATTAGTTTATGAACCACTTCCCACAGAACACTTAGCTTATTATAGGTTTATTCTACGGTGAGAAACCTTGAATCATGATCACTTGAACTGGCAAAGTACTAACTCAGTACACTAGTTGAATCCCACGCATATGACTCACGCACTTAGACGGTTCACAGACGAACAAGCAAACTTAGTTTGCAAATATATGAGAATGGATGTGGATAAGTTGCAATCAAGTGTGGGAGACAGACAAAACAAACAATATTATCTAATCACTGAGAACTGAGGCCATCAAATACCTAATACTATGTACTTACAATCAACTTTAGCAAACATGGTTGTATACGAGTTCATGATAGGTACTGCAATATCAATCAATCTGCCTAGCCTTTTCCCAACTATGTTAGGGTCGGCTTCCAGTCTAACCAGGTGCAGCAAAATACCAGTATTTTACATGGAGCCACTGCCTATCTGACCTCCACAACCCAGTTACTGGGTAATACGATATCCCTAGGTAAGACTGGTTGTCAGACTTTCGGGCTTCTGACGACCCGTAACGACTGTCAAAGATCCACGAATAACAGCCAACGGACCAACGGCCTAACGTGCTTTCCGAGGCACGGAGGAATCTCGGTATGTAAAGATGGTCACCCATCCACTGACCAACCCCGGCAAGCGTAGCTTAACCAGGCGGATCGACCCGTGCGGCTGTTATTACTCAGCCACGAGCTCCTCTCTTATGATACTGCAATGCAAACAATATATACTGACAATAGTGGGCATGATGTTAATCTCGACGGATTTTTTTGTCAAAAAACTAAGTCTGCATATCAAGTGGAAAGCTTGTAAAATCGTGAGATGAGCAAGATTACAGTGAGCGTTACTGCCAGTAATAAGAACTAGTTAGCTGAGTTTGTTCAAGATTGCCATCAAGCGGGCCCGCCGAGGATTGTCCTACATTACTAAATGCCTTTAATTTCCTGTACTAACAATTATCTCTTTAACATTTGACCGCTTTCTTTACGAGTACAAAGAGTAATTACGTAACTTCCCGTTTGTTTCCTATGATGATGGTGATTCATTAACATCTCATTGTAATCCCGTTATATTTGTACTTTGTAGATTAAATTTTTCCATCATAACCCATCGCAATAATTAGCATGAAAATATGAGGCATAAATATGTATGTAACCCCTGTTATGCCTCGTCAAGCAATAACTCTGATTGACGTACAATATTTCCACTTTAATAATTTCGTTGTACCAATGCTAGGCTTACGTGTGACTCGTGTGAGCACAGCATTCTTTGCCGTCACAATTTACACACCTGAACCGCCAAGTATTGTGTCCTAGAGCCGTCACTCCTCGTTAGACAAGCATCCAGTCGACTGTGACTACTCGCAGGTACAATTTTATACTAAAACAAACTGATTTAATCTTAAACCAGCTCATCTTAAAGTTCACAGTTTATGATCAGCTAAACTTGTGTAGTGCGTAATGTTCGTATACAGATACAAGTTTGACATATGCGTAATATTCTCAAACGGACAGATGCAATGTAGCCGACAACCTCAAGGCTAGAACCCTGCCGCGAAATAAATCGTACACATCGCTTCTCATACGGCTTATAGGTAACCGAGTTGAGAGGCAAAAAGAATCTCTGCGCAGTCGCCAACACCACAGCAAACCAGATTAATTTCTCATTTCAGTTCAATTCCGTCGACAGTACTGTTGGAAATTAATATTTCGCTATTCGGTTTCTGTTTTCGTTTCATTTGCATGGGCGCACAATGGCAAGTCGTCACAGTGAATGAATTTCCAATTTTGAGCTAGATTACCAGAGTCGTACCTTACCTGTGAGAATCCACGGTTCGCCAATTCCTGGCAGCTATAAAGTCGTAGGCTTGTTATAAAGTTGAGAAATGCTTTCGTTATTACGGTCGACAGTGTAAAGGCATAAGATGATAGTATCTAACAGCTTTCGAAATGAGCTCTGCCAAGCGGTCGGCTTCGTTAATTCAATCACGACTACAAATTAACTGCATGCCCCACCCGACCTACCTATTGAACCCGAATACATACATAAGTACCATATACATACATAATACCACTGTACATCTGTGTACATTGTGGAAACGACAGACACAGACATTCTGTTTCAATGACGTGTTTAAATAATAGAAAGTTTCCCTTTATTTACAACAGTGTTATTAATTAAGCACAGTCAATTAAATGCTACAGATGTTTGAGTTTGTATAATATTTGATATACTGTTAATTATCTTTTATAAAAAGATTGTTAACTTCAGCCATCTGAAACCTAGACAGCTCTTTAGCCATTCACTTAGGAAACAACACAGTGTTAAGTAACAACACAAACACATTCCAAAGTGCAGTAAAAAGAAAATTCCGAGGTGATTGTAAAACGCCTCGGGGGCGGAGAATGGGACTTTGAATACGATAGTCCAATAATAGCTGATTGTAAGAGTACTATCGCTCGGTTTTCATCTCGTAACCCCATAGAGAATTGAAAAAAACGCTATTGGAAGAGAAAAATAGCGTGAAGAAAACAAGATGGGGTGACAATGACAGCTAGAGGACTTGGCTGTCGTTGCATTTTCTTCAGACCGAGGTAAACAGTTTTTTCTGAATTTATTGGTGTAGGTGTATTTTCCTTACAAATACAATACAGGTTCTTATACTTGATATGCAGTGAGTTTACTTAAATCATGTGTTTGATGCAGATTGAAAACATATGGAGGACTACTTTTGACGAAAATACTTCCTAAAAGCTTTCTTAGCTATTATCCTACGCAGGTGTCAAACCCTAAAACTGCAAATACCATATTCGTTTGCACAGTTCGCACCCATAAGTGTCGTACTAGGAACAAAGGGGCTTTTCTACCGACAGCTCTTGACATGGAAAGGCTTTTTTGTTATTCGCGATAAGGAACAGTTACCGAGAGCCCGATATCGCAAAGATTGACTGCTTAGTGCCCCAACACTTTGTTCCTTAAAAGCATACTCGTCGACTGACGCCTATTATTAACACAGTTTATCCTAGCGAATGCAAAGGGTTATAAAATGCGCAAGTTTATTTGTGTGTTTACAATCATTGCCGATGTATTAGAAAGTCAGAATAGTGTACTTTACGAGACCTCAGTTTATAGTGGTATTGTACTAAAGTTCTGTTTAATATGTATGGGCTAGATTTAATATCACATTCCAAGCTTTGAAACCCGTTTCATGCATTAGATTCCTCGTTGTAATTTTATTGGTAGCAATAGCATCATCTCGTGATTAGCATAATAGTAAAGTTCCTGTATAAGTCTCTATTGAGCAATCAGTAGATAATTTATTTTCATAGCCTGAAGCTATTCATATATTCACCATTAATTTACTTTGTCATTCGTTTTTTTTATAACATCTTGACTTCTACTTTAAATCGGAATATTAGGTACTGTCAACGTTTCTGCACGGACTTGTATAATGATGGATCTCTTATACATTTAACAACAGCTGTGTATTTTGAAGGGGCTTGCTTGAGGCGGCTGACAAATTGCAGCCGCCCCGTGCCCGTCGTATACTTAGAATGAACGCGTGAAAATTCTATTTGCTAAAGTAATACCGGGTGGATGGCGAATTCTCCACCAAGTGTAATGTCATTTAGAAAATTCTTATTTAAATTTTCCGTCATCCGTCTCACTCCAGTTGCTACAATTTCGTTGACCTCATGGCTTATTTATTCGGTCCGCAATTATATGATAATTTTACAGACCAAAGTCTCATACACGTAAATCAAGCCGACCTCAAATTACTGTTCCATAAAACTGTCATGTTCACGTGCTGTTTATTCGTGATAGCGGACAATTTTCTTCACTGATGGCTTCATTCAACCGGTGGTATTGATTAAATATTCCATTTATCATATGCGGTGGTCTGTTTACATGTATTTGAATATGTAGAACAGAGGTAAGGCACATAATTAAGTATTAACCTGTACAAACGCGGCGGCGGACCACACAGGTGACTCCTGATGCCTGGAGCTAGTCGTGAACTATAAGTCGCCGCGATCGCTTGCACTACAATAAAGACTTCCACTTCCAATCTCACTATGAAGCTATAAACCGATTTTGTTTGTTTTTCGCTCATACCTCTCAATTCTTGCAAAACCACTCGTTTTTCAGTTACTATTCTTGTAATAACAGCTAAAGGCGTTTGTAAAAAGAAAGATACAAATGCATGTCTTCTTGAACCCGTGTCGTCCTTTTCTCCGACAGATTGAGCAGGGTTAAGAAATTGCTAGTCTTGCTGTGTGCAGCACAGATACAAATCCTTTGTGTATATCAAAAGCCTAGAGCCTTCAACATTGTAACATTTTAATTTAATAAAATAAATCAAGTCTCGATTGAACAGGGGGAGCACAGGGGAATGTACCTACATCTGATAGTTTTTTCGCCATTTCCACACACGTTAATGTGAGTAACTGACGGATGCAATATATCACGTTACCTTAATACAAGTTCTTCTTAAAACCTGTATACTTGTTGTATATAGGGTCTCACCGCTAGTTGCCGGAAGCTTGCACCTTGTCTGTGTCGTGGTCACGAGATTGACAGCCCTAGCCAAAGGCGGACTTGGCGATTGCTCGACCGCATCCCGAGTGCCACTTCCTTGTGAAATACCACACTTCTCCAACGTTTCTTGTCATTGTATGCGGGTGTACACACGTATTTAGCATAAAACTCTACCCATCGCGCCTACATTACGTTTTCTAAGCGACAGATATGTAAATGTGAGAGGCGATACGATGACACCTAAATAAATCATTGGATTGCTTTGAGTTTCTTGGTTAGTTTACGTAAACATACACCTGTTGCATGTGGTTTCCTATTCACTGATTTTTTTGTTAACTGTAAACTTTTGCTAAAATTCGAAGTGCTGATAATATTCACCTTTGCGCGAATCCGCGTCCAAGGCGACTCCCCTTATCTTATCATAGCGTTGCTGCAGTAAAATTTTAATGAGGTGGACCCTAGCCCGGAGTCAGTCCCGCTAATCGAACCAAAGCTTACAGTTACTTTGTGGATAGTGTGGATATAAAATGCAAACTAAATACATGTTCAATGTCTGGATACATTATAGAAAGGTATTCTAACGGGAGAATAACTGAGCTTTATTCTATTCTTCTTAAGTTATTCAAGTAAGTTATCATCGTCTCGACATCCGCGTAATTTCGCAGCTTTATTTAATTTCTTCCTGTTTTAACGCAGATAAGTCTTTGTAATGTGTACTTATTCTGTAAGTGTTTTGAAAGTCTAATAAATAATTTATGCTGTTTTTACAGTCCCACATTAATTTGTAGTTAGTGTTTAGAATCACACAAATAACGTTATCATAGTACCTTTTCTGCGCCGTATGTCTCTACTCCGACCTCCGAAATAGGAAGAGTAAATAAAATTGTTTCTGCAGTTGACAATGAAGTGCAGTTTATTTTCTCTTTTGTGATAGGACTAGGCTATGAGACATTCGCGGATATAAAATGTTGAACGTTTACGATTTTGCACTTGGACATTCCACGAACAAGCGAATAGCGTTGAAATAGATTTAGTTGAAGTACCTAATATCCGCAAGTACCTACATAACTCTAAAGTCAACAGTGGACATTCAATAACAGTCTATTTATATTCAGCAGTAACATAATTTTAGTAGCTGTATCTCACCGTTTCAAGTACGATGCAAATGCTCACCCACTTCGCTATCTTTCGTCAATGAACCACTACGTTTTCGAATGAAATAAATCGCTCTTCATACCGCTGTCCTGATTTGGCGAAACGGCTACTGTAAGTACTGTAACAGGCTCGTTACTTGGTGATTTATTAAAACATTGTACTCGGAACTACGGGTTGTATGAATGTGAATGCACCGTTGCACGCCGCCGTGCCCAGTTACCCGTAATGTATTCGAAATAAAAATTGAAAGAGATTGCTCTGCTGCTGAACAGAATGTCTATGAAAATGAGCTGGAGAGTTTATTTGGAACTTTTTACCACAACTATTGTTCTTAGCGTCGTATAGTACGAAGTACGATTCAAACTTATTGGAGCAAAATCTTAATTTAAAAAAAAACTCGCCAAGTGCGTATCGGACCACGCACAATGAAGGGTTCCGTAGTTGAAAATAATTTATCCCAAAAATAAACTGGAAATCACAAAAAAATATGTGTTATACTTACAAATTAACTATGTTCGGACTTTTTCCTTTACTTGTGTTATGACTAGTTGTGAGACCTTGCTTCTTGCGAAATTTCATGATTCTAGGACGACGGGAAGTGCCCTATAGGTTTTGATTTACTTGCGAGTATCAAAAAATGTCGCATAAATGGTATTGCTTTATTGCGTTCACTTAGAAGCTTGATCTTTTAGAACTCCAAGGGACCATAGACTTACGTATTTGATATTAATTTCAACTTGATACCTTCATGCGTTCCTGAGAAAAAAGGCCTTGACAGACAGACAGACTGACCAACAAGCGATCCTATAAGGGTTCCGTTTTTAGGGTTCCGTACCAAAATGGTAAAAAAGGAACCCTTATGGTGTCACTCAGTCTGTCTGTCTGTCTGTCTGTCTGTCAGAGCTGGATATCTCAAGAACCACTAATGCTATCAACTTGAAATTTAAAATAGTTTTAGATGACGTTTACCCAACTATTTTGCAAATAAGAAAGAAATAAAACTATTTATATTTTTTTTGCAATAGGGACTGAAAAGGATTTAAAGTGGGGCTCAGCAAAACAGCGCTCTTTCATATGATCATGACCTAGTAGGTCATGATCATATGAAAGAGCGCTGTTTGCACATTTTCAAACAAGTTTTTATTTTTTTTTAGGACTCATAGTTTTCGACTTTTGATGAAAAATGTAAAAAACAATACCGTTCGTACCGATAAGGGGGGGGGGGCTTATCTCCGAAGTTTGCAAAGAGAAAAATCTGAAATTATTCTATTTGATAGAAGTTTATGTAAAGATTACAGGAAAAATAAAACGATGTCTCTCAAGTAGCACACTTTTTCAGAAATCGGAACGGAACCCTCGGTGCGCGAGTCCGACTCGCTCTTGACCGGTTTTTCCTTTGTAGGTTAACCTTAAAATAAAAACTTAATCGAAATAGAGCCTAGATTATTGTCGACTTGACTGTATCTGCACGGTGTGCAGTTCTGCACTCGCAGCTAACTTCCGAGCCGCCATTAAGTTTGAATCGAACTTTAAGTACCTACATTTGTAAACTATTAAAATAATGTATGTGTATGACTAAAAAAACATGTAACGTAGAAGATTAGTCGACTCGTAATCCTGAGTGACACTGAGCACCTCCGCTTAGTAGGTACAGGTAGTACATAAACAACATTTAATTTTGAAGGTTCGTGTTCGGATACAAAATTCGTTTCGCGTTTATAATTAATTTTCCAGTTAGCCATTTGCTAATGAAATTACTTGTGATCCCTGTAACGTTTATCCTTTCATTCAATCAACTTAAATTATGTTTTCAAGAGCTATCTAAGTAATACTTTGGCATTTCAAATAATAATTAATGTATCAGTTTTCGAGGGGCTTGTGGCTAAGTAATAACCACAGAATGATAAAACCTCTTTTATCTGTTCAGTGGTAATAACAGCCGCACGGGTCGTTCGATCCGGTTAAGCTACGCTTGACGCGGTTGGTCCCTGGATGGGTGGTGGTGATGATGATCTTTACTTACTAAGACCTCGCCGTGTCTCGGAAAGCACGCCATCACGGCTGTCAATCGTGGATCTTTGACAGTCGTTACAGGTCGTCGGAAGCCCGAAAGTCTGACAACCAGTTTTACCAAGGGGTATAGGTATTGCATTACCTGGGGTAATAAACTGGGTTGTGGAGGTCAGATAGGAAGTCGCTCCATGTAAAATACTGGTATTCAGCTGCATCCGGTTAGACTGGAAGCCGACCCCAACATAATTGGGAAAAGGCTCTGATGATGATGATGTATCAGTTTTCGAGAGAAATTAAGTACTTAGTTAAATAATTTCTTTACAGATTTCAAGAGGCAAAGCATTATTATTATTATTATGTGTCTTGACAATTCTCGGGACCCTGGAGTCCCGGACCTTTAGAAGGCGTACGAGGGGCCAAAGCCAACTCGCAGAGGCCCGTTAGACGCTTTCAATGAAATGAGGCACCAACCGACGATTATCCCTGTACGCACCATGCAAGTGCACCCAAGGACAACCCCCGGTTGGTGCAGGACTATTGCAGTATATGGAAATAAAGAGATTGGACTATGGATTTGAGTGGCTAAAGTGGACTGGTTGCCTAGAACTATGAAAGGACTATGGCCCCTGCCGGATCAATGTTTTGTAATACACGGATAAAATGGCAGGGGGTGACTTGCACACACAATAATGGGCCCCCGAAAAGGTCGCTAGCACATAGTGTCGTAGCGGCAAGGGGGCAACATGTCCTGAGGTGCTTGTGAGGAGTGGAGAGGAATCCCACGGTTCTCAGAACAATCCCAGAGCCCGGAAGATGGTCAAGATCAATACAAACACTTACTGGAATACTTCCTTCCTCCGAGCACGTTTGCTCTTGCGAATCTCCACTCAAACCGGCCAATAAAGGCAAGAAAGAGGTGGGAGCTCTGTTCCACGTCAGTGTTCACTCCAGCCGGCCAATAAAGGCAAGTGAGAGGTGAGGAACAAGACTTCTCCCGGGAGATAGGGTCCGTGGGGTCGCTACTGCCCAACAGCTCGCCACATGCTGCCCTGCGGGTCTCTGTATCTCTCTTGGTCTGGCTCCTCATCCTAGACCTGTTCCGGCAAAGTGAACTCTACCGGCACAGACCTAAAATTCGGAGCGCGCAAGCCCCACCACGACGTCAACGTAGAGATACTGCGGTGGGGTTATTATTATTATTATTATTTTGGTTAAACACACTAGCAGCTAATTAGCTGATGCGTGTGTATCAAATAGCTTGGAGATATTTAATCTGTCCAGTCGATTCTTGAAGCAGTTCAGTGAGGGAGCCGTCACAACATTTTCCGGGAGCCTATTCCATGCAGTTACAACTCGGTTGGGCATCAGCATCATTGAGCAAAACATTTTGTAGATGCGCCGCGCCGTATTTTACATGCATACCTAAATATTTTATGTAGATCTATCTGCCGTTCACACCTGTCTAGAAGACTTCCAAAAAAAAACTATGATTCAAAACGTGACTGAACACGGATGGTTACAAAATAATATGAAAGGGCAAAAAAGGTTACATAATTTCGATCAAACGGCTTTTGTGAATGAATACCAGCAAAACGTAATGAATACGAGGAAGCCACACAGAGTGGTATCAGACCGTAACGCAAATGGGTTAACAACCTTGATTTGTGTACTTGTTGAATGACTATGAGCTTGTTACACAAACTTGCTGTAACCACACGTTGTGAAATATTGCCCGCACTGTACCTAGTGTTGCCACCTTAGCCCTTTTCGGGCTAGATCTAGCACTTTTTACTGTAGGTAAACTCGTTTTTTCATGCTTTAGCCCGAAAAGAGCAATCTAGCCCTTTTCAAATCATCAAACAACATTATAAAAAAGAGTGGGAAGTGGAATTTAAGTAGATTCTTCTGCTTCGGCAGATATGATTTTGGAAGGTTCCGATGAAGACTCAGATTTTTATTGGATTTTTAACAATTTAATAACTTTATTATAATTAGGTTTTGCAGTTTCTGTAATTAATACATTTCAAATAAACCCTTTACATTTGTGTCTATGTTTTTAGCTCTTTCTAGCACCTCTTTTGCCAAATCTAGCTCTTTCTAGCTTGCCCCTTTTCAAAACCAAGGTGGCAACACTGACTGTACCTATGATAGATGAAATGACACTCAATCCACTGTATAATGTAACTCACCGTCTTAAGCTTGGTTTTACCTTAAATGGCTTCTGTTCACTCAATTGCTAATCATTATTTGAAAGGACGTCGGATCTTGTTTATAGATTAATCAATAGATTATTCCTAGTACGGTATGTCAATCATTGACCTATGTATACAGAAATGCTATCGAGCGACGCTTCAATTCGCAGATCTCCTAAACCTTTATCATCATATTCAAGTGGCAGTAAAGAAAACATAAGTGCTTTGAATATCTTTAAGGTACGCAGAAATGGCTGTTGACTTTACCTTCTTGGAAACTTGATATACATAATAGGTAGATTATGATTATGATTATTATCGCTTATGTTTTTTGTTTTCCATAAAGAACAAGGCACAAAACAATATTAAAATTCGTATCGGAATTGTCTATTACATTTTGAAATCATATGTCGGAAACTCAATATTATTTGATTGTAGGAACGTTTGAAGGAGCAATCGTTTGATAACGTTACGTTTTCCGATATCCTGGTGTAATCTTCCGTAGGTGAACGACGCTGATTTAATGTTTCTACGCGCACGGTTGGGCAATGAAGCTATTTCACTTTGTACGGGCCACATGACGATGACCATACATTGCACTTCACCGCCATGTTTATGAGAAACATGCATCTTGTTCTGCTTTTTAATTAGTCCACAAAGTAAACGGTGCCGACATGATTAGGTCAATCGATGGCGATCAAACATTTTTCATGTGGTTTATTTTAAGAGTTCCTGTATGCGTTTGATGTATGCTTCTTGTGCATGCTTGTGTTACATCTGACAAATGCATTCAAACAGATAGACACGTAGTAAATGTTACGACAGGCAAGTTATGAAAAGAGAAAAAAGAATGCGAGTTCTTGCAACTAGAGGTTACCCAAATGGAAACTATCTTTTTCATATTCCCGGAGTTCTCGTCGTATTTAACTTCTCCAACAATAATATTTAACAAAACTTTAAAAGCATTTAATGTTTTTCTCGTGTGAAACTTTCCCTTCGGAACAGTAAATACACGATAACAATTTCTCAATTTGTTTCCAAACCCAAACATTGTACCAGACACACCGTCGAAGATGTTAAAAAGCGGAGGTGTTGAGTATATGAAGGTTCATTGTTTGGCCCTGTGTCAAACAACGTCTGCCATCGGCACTTCAAAGTAGCTAGTGTTTGGGTTGTTTGAACAGGCGATACCGCTAATGCAATGTTCGCGGTGTCCAGCAAGGAATTTACTGCCTGGATAGCGAACCCTGTAAATTAGACATCGCACTACATTTTCCATGATGCTGGTAGTCGTTGTTATCACACTGTGGCTTGCAGAAACACTTTTACTATTGCATAAGGCGACTATAAACGACTTTTAATTATTTTATTTACACTGAAGAATGAAGATGACGTCTTAAACGAGTAGTGTTAATGAATTTGAAAAAATATATTTTAAATTAGAGAATTTTCTTAATAACTTACCTAATATATGAATGTTTAGATATATTACATAGCTAGTGTAATAAATTTGTAAAGTTACGAGTATGTCTAATGCGGAGACGCAAAAACTATCAAGCGTATGAAACCTTCACCATTTTAAAGATAGTTTAATTATTCATCTTTTACCTTTAGTTTTATGTACTTAGTAGCTTTCACCTGCGTGGATGTCGGAAAATATCCCACGGGAACGTGCTACCGGGAAACCCTTCCATATTCCTTGTCTACATTATAAAGGGAACCTCTTTGCAAAATTTTAGCTTTCTAAGTGCAATGGTTTGGGCTGGGCGTTGATGAGTCAGTCAGGACTTCTATTTTTATTTATATAGATAGATAAATTCATAATGCGTCTAATTTGGGATAGCGCTCCTTGATGGGCGAGTCCTATTACTGGGTGGACGTAACGAAGCCGGCGTGAGCTCAGCACAGAACACCCAACCTATGCCGCCGCAGCCATTCAAGTCCGTTGGCATACATGCAGATGTATGCCAACGGACTTGAATGGCTGCGGCTGTCTTAAAGAAAGCACCAACAATACAAAGATGTTATCTTTTCCAGTCCTATTCCGCTTACGTGATATTTTTCTTTGCCCGGTTCCTTGAGAATTTTCGTCGTACCAAAAGTGCCAACAAATAATCGTAAAAGCAGTGAACAAACAGCTTTACGGTTCGTTTATGTTGCGGTTATCTGCACGAGGCTGTCTCCTTTAATACCTCAGATATCTGGCCCTCGGTGTTTACCGCAACCTATGGCCCCATTCTAATAACTTTGTACAATCTCTTTCTTTGATTTTTCCACGAAGAACATTAAATATCTATCAAAAATGTACTGCTACGATGTAGTACCGTTTGTTTATTGTTGCTAAATTAGAGACTAGTCTTGTATGAAAGGATACAAACTGTTTAACTTGTCGTAAAAAAGAAACCTCATCGTTTCAGTGCACACAATTTAATCTGATACCTTGGAACAACTAAATATATGTGAACCTGTTTAGTGGTAGGTGTAAAGATTCCCATACAAATAGAAGGACTTGTGTATGTATTACAAGTTTATTGGATTTATGAAAGTTCTCAGTACCAGTAAACCCTTGGGGCAGACGTCGTTGGCGATATCATACGTGTCGCACTGAAATGTTTTACTGCATGCATGAGGGATTTACACATAAAGGCTCTTACAGACAAAGGCGATATCGCGTCGCTCCTGTGTGGTTGGTCGCGCGCGATTCCATAGAAATTGTTCTACGGACATGATACGCCTCTGTCTGTAAGAGCCTTAAGTATCTACGTTTGTTTTTTATGTTATCATATCATATAAAGCTGCAGTAGCGGATAGTTACAGACAGATTCATAAACTATATTCTACCAGCATTATTGTAAACCGCGTTTAACAGCGACACAAATAACATCAAAGCGATCAATTAATTTAATTTAAATTCAATTAGGTACTACAACACGAAACAATAACTCATTTCCTCCTTCAAAATTGTATCTCTTTGTAAAACATTACTTAAACTTAACGCTATAACTATTAACGGCTTCGAGATGGAGTGAGCTATTAATTTGAGGTATAGACTTCCTGGAGAGAAAGGTCATCGACTCGACACACCTCGTGGGATGTTAGCAAGCCGAAGCCACTAGCCGCACTATACCGTAGTTCCTGGACGAACACAGAGATACGAAGAACAAACACTGGAAACATGTGAACGTAAATAAACAATGAAAACTAAATAAGAAATGACCGGTGTTAATTCTATTAACTGTACCTACGTCTTCCGTGTTATCAAAAACTTTAAAACATTATAAAATATGTAGTAAGATCTACAATGGTCATCCTGAACTAAACAACCAGGAGGTAGGAGACCTATAAACTTTGAATCAAATTCAAATTGTGGACAAGATAATATGGCAGCGAGCGCATTAGTGAATATTTGGATAATGAACAAAATAATTATACCGCAGAATATATCTGTTACCATGTCCATGTAAAGGATAATAATATCGTTAGAAAAAGCTCATTTAATTTGACTCAAAATAATTTAGCTAGATAAACAACTGGCTGGCTTTGTTTTTTCTTTTGGCCATCAAAAGAAAATATCGATCTGCAAAAGCAATTTTTATTTCAGTTTTCACGATTGAAGCAGCTTTAGTTTTGTGCAGAGTTTGAGCATTTTGAGATTTTGACAAGCTCGGATTCTCTCAATTTTATACTGTCTATAGGTATTTTATCTTTCACAGTTTTGCCAACCAACTTTTGTTTTACGACCCTATTCCTCGGACATGTTTCCAATTTTCTTGAATCAAAACAGCTAAGACTAACAGGATAACTTGTATTTCTTTTCAACTTATAGGTATACGGTTATCCTCCGCAGATAATCTTCAGATAATGCTTTTTTTAATTGCTGATGATATTTTAATACTTTTCCTTATAAACTCTCTTGGTAAGTAGTTCTTTTTCCGTAGCAGTTTTGAGCTTAATATTATGTTTGCCGGAATTAACTATAGTCAGCAGTTTGGACACCTTTACGTTTATTTCGTTACCTAATACACGGTCTTTCTTTGGTCTTCTATTGTTCACTTCGAAATAACCAGCAACATTTAACTGAGTTACGACACACTTAAATGTCGAAGTACAGAGATATTCGTAACTTCCACTACATACTTATCTTTACCATTACTATGTTTTATTATAACGTTTGCTTTGCCCAAATTACGCATTGTGGCTATTTTGTCTAAAAGGATCTCATCTTATTTTTTGTTATACCTACTGAAATAACGAACACGACCAAAGGTTTTATGATATAATGGCAAAGTTTAAACTTCATATAGGGTGGCTATAATCCGTACCTGGCATCACGCATTCCGTTCAATAAAATCGATTAGACTGCGCTGAAGCCACAAGAAGTACCTATACATATAAGGAGGGTGCCAACTCCTCGTGTTGTTTTGATTTTGAAGGAAAGAAAGTTACTCATGATTATAGATCTACCTATCAGCTACAGTGTTGCGATAGTAGTCACTTTTGCATCAACCGCAAAACAACAACTCATGAGTTGAACGATGAAAACTGTTTTACTTTCCTTTTGTCTTTCTTAACCACAATGATTCCAAGACTATAAATGCAATGCAATAATAGTAGATTATTAACCAAGGGGATAAAGCAGTGTCTTCTGTCGCGGGTGACGATTTAAATCGCGAGCGTAACGAAGGACTCGAGGTTTACTCCCGAGCGTAGCGAGGGTGTTAAAAACTTAAATCACGAGCGAAGGGAGGGATTTAAGACGAGTCCTGAGTGTAGCGAGGGATTTAAGTTCACCCAAGACTAAGACAGCTTTATCACCGAGGAAAATACTCTAGTTTTCGTACCATTTGCGAAAAAATTAACACAATAATAATATGAGATAAGCATTTATTAAAAATTATGACAAAATAAACTTAACGTTTATGTATTTGAAGAAAACAAAAACGCGGCAAATTCCTAGACTAATATTTTTTTGTCGGAAAAGCAAAGGCATCAAGCTCATACGGCCTCGTCGGTTTTCGTAATTTTATTTAATAATCTAACTGCATAATAAATGCGTATTCCTTTTTCAAAAAGATGTATAATGCTTTATATACAAACTCAATGGTGTAAACACAGATGTAGTTCAGTATAAATTTCGGTAAGTAGGTATCCAAATTTAAATCACATTCTCCCCCTAGAGGATGAATGAAATTCAGTACAATTTTCTTTCCCTGTTTTTAACAGATTAAAAATGACTATTGTTATCTTCGCTTTTTGTGGCATAGAATGTCACTTTTTTGAGCAAGTGGTACGAAATAGTACATTATTAACCCAGGGGATAAAGCAGTGTCTTCTGTCGCGGGTGACGATTTAAATCGCGAGCGTAACGAAGGACCCGAGGTTTACTCCCGAACGTAGCGAGGGTGTTAAAACTTAAATCACGAGCGAAGCGAGGGATTTAAGATGAGTCCTAAGTGTAGCGAGGGATTTAAGTTCACCCAAGACTAAGACAGCTTTATCACCGAGGAAAATACTCTACTTTTCGTACCATTTGCGAAAAAATTAACACAATAATAATATGAGATTAGCATTTATTAAAAATAATGACAATTAAAAGTAAAAGTTAACATTCGAAACATTGGTCCAATTATTGATAGAGAGAGTTACATTTTTGAACGTTTATGTATTTGAAGAAAACAAAAACGCGGCAAATTCCTAGACTAATATTTTTTTGTCGGAAAAGCAAGGCATCAAGCTCATACGGCCTCGTCGGTTTTCGTAATTTTATTTAATAATCTAACTGCATAATAAATGCGTATTCCTTTTTCAAAAAGATGTATAATGCTTTATATACAAACTCAATGGTGTAAACACAGATGTAGTTCAGTATAAATTTCGGTAAGTATTCCAAATTTAAATCACACCCCCTAGAGGTTGAATGAAATTCAGTACAATTTTCTTTCCCTGTTTTTAACAGATTAAGATAAAACGAGAGAGAACGATAAGAATAGTTGGTCGCTGTGATTAACTCAAGACAATGTTTATGTTATGTTCTTTCTCCAGGATCAGCTCACATAATGACAGGTTACATGAGTTAAGTACTAAAATTGTTTATTTTATTTGACAAAAATATAATTTAATGTATTGTGTTGCGTAAATTATTTTGCATAGGTACTATTGTATAGAATCTAGTTCTTCTAACTGAACAGACAGCTGTGCTGCTGGGGAATTTGTTCCGCTACTTCTTCTTCCCAGCTAAAGCACTAGGAAGTGGTGAAGGGCGGGCGTTTTGTGGGGACTGTCTTACTGTAATTTCGACGTTCAAAAAGTGCTGATTCTCAGCCTAATTTGAATAAAGGACTTTTGATTTTGATTTTGATTAAAATTACTATTGTTATGTTCGCTTTTTGTGGCATAGAATGTCACTTTTTAGAGCAAGTGGTAAGAAAAAATATTTATTGCTAGCAATCCCCATGTAAGTACCATTACATGGCAAAAGTTGTGGAGACCGGGACATTTGGATGTTCGGAACGTTGATTTAGCTGCACCACACCACAACGGTACAATACGCTGTCTACTCCATACATTACCTATTCATTTCAATCTATTCTCCGATGACGAGAATGCGGCGCACTGAAATAAGGACACGTCATTCAATACCATACCACAGAGCAATGTAAAGCTGCCTGCAGAATACACCCACCCTTATCTATTCTCAACTTTATTCCTAAGACAATACGAAAGTGGGTAACAGCAAGATAAGTTTGTAGCTACTGTGATCGTGATTGCTATTATGCAAACCAATATTCTTTAGGGGGAAGCCGGACATTTACGCCGACTGGAAAATCAAACGCATCGCCGCAAACAGGTCTGGTTTTACTTTTAACTGTTCTTTTTGAACATAACGAAGAAGAACCAGACTAAGTTTTTGCTGGTTGTAAAGATGTATTATGTTATTAAAACAGTCGTATATTGCAGAAGCAGTTCCAACTTCAGCGCAAGTAGAAAATATTACGAGTTTCAACCACGCCCTCCATTGTGGTGCAGGTCTCTAAAATTTATAACTTAAACGTTAACGAGCCGTCGATATTATCGCAGTGCGGGCTCCTGACCAGTTAAATGCCAACAATAATCCTCTAAACCGACAAAGCTTCTGTATTAAATAGTAAAATTGAACTTTTAAAAACTTTTAGAACTTCCTTTTATGGTAGTAATTTAATTCAAGCATCGGATTAATTCCACGTCATCAGCAACTTAACGCAAAAAATAAATTAGCGAAGAATGATAAAAAACAACAAGGGAACATTACTCTCCCCTAATTCGGCTACGTAAAACTCGGCGATCCCTTTAATACCTGTTTACACATTTCTTCGTAATTTGTGTTTGGCTAATGTTGTACCATAGTCATTAGACCCCGTGGGTCGGGCGGCTCCGCGCATAATTATAATTCATTACCTTCCTTGTTATAACGCGTTTAACGTCGTTATTAAAATTTAATTTATTGAATGTGTATCACCGGTGACGGCGCCATTAATTCTCTCATATGTGCATATTAAATTACGAAAGTCTGTGTACTACTTCATCTCTTAACAAGGTATAAAGGCGTTGATAAGTAAATTTCACGCTCCATGAACATCCGCATGCTAAAGATAAGCTTTTAGACCATATGAGATCACGATCAGAGCTCTGCAAACTACAGCAGTTTGTCATTCGACTCCTATGGGTTGTGTTGTGTATACCACATAGTTACGTGAATAAATCAATTTTATACACGCTGGCGGATACCGCAGCGAATCACATTACATGCGGTCACTGACATCTTCCTGTATTGCATAAATTTTAGAACGAAAACAGAAGGTTCAACTTGCTTAGAAAATATTTTTGTATGTACAAAACCAAATGGTGTGTTGTTATCAGTGTTAGTGCTGCCGAAAACGTACGCACGATGTATCTCGGTATTTTCCCACATCATTTTCCTTTTTCATACATCACCAGAATCACGTTTTTATCGCTCCTCGTATAATATCGGTCGTGATTTCGTGAAAATATAGCATTGCTCTTCGGAAGTGACGAAATAAAGGTAAAACCTATGATATTATGTGACTGACCGTGTTGATGATGCGATTTATAGAGAGCCGCCTGCTCGTAAAACCGCAAACTTTCGGAATATTTTGCTCAAAGGGTTAGTTTTTTTATTTTCAGCAATATTATTATAAGGCTTCATTAAGTCTATGCGGGCTACACTATGTAGGAATTATGAATCCTTAGGAATGCCTATGAATCACATTTTATAGTGCTCCTACACAGCTAGGTGGAATATAACCAGTAAGGTGCTGTCCTGAGAGTGTAGCGACTAGCGGTATTAAAAACAATACCATATTTGTCACAGTGGTACCTACTTTATCTGAGTCTTGTGAGAATGTTCAGTTATCTGAAGTGATTAGTTTTTTCCCAGCGTTCCTATACCGCGGTGCCAACGGGAACCGGTCGCTATGCTTCCTGCTATGATCCTTAAATGGCACCACAACGCGTGTAATTTTCTCCGTATCTACTACCTATATTTTTTTGCAAATATAACTTTGAATGGTCGCAATAAGCGGTTAATCTTTATCGTTGGCCACCATTGGTCAGTGAACTTAACATTGTTAAGTCCATTGAGTACTGTAGATAACACTGAGTATGTTTATATTTTGCTTATTTTATGAACCTATCTATAATCTAAACGATTGTATAAGCAATATTTGCTTATGTGGACTATACTATCGTAGTATTTGCATCTTACACTGCTCATTTACATGGAAAAACATCCATTATAAAGTTCCTTTAGGTTATCATCCTCTTTAGAGGGACATACGTTCCATACATGACATACCTACTCGTAAAATAAAGCTATTGTATTTTGGCATTCATTCACGTTTTACGAAATATTTTCGCTTGTAGGGAAGGAATAATATAATCTCTCAAAATTGATGTACTTAATGCGAACTTCCGCATCTAAAATATCGAGTATCCTATATTTATATGCCAATTTTCATCCAAATCCGTTTAGCCATTTTTGAGTTATAGAATAACAAACATACAAACATTTACATTTATAATTTCAAAAAGCTACTTTGACACAGAAATAATAAAATTGTGGTTACTAGGTACTTAAAATTTTATGAAAAGAATTGAAATATTTACATTAAAAAAGTAAGTACGTCAATAGAAAAACTTCATAAAATGCAGGACGTAGCATGAGATTCTTTAATTTAAAGTAAGTCTCGGCTGGCTCATTCAGAATTCAGGATTGGGGCGTCATCTGGCCACGTGATTTATACTTGGGACGCCCTGAAAATCTATTCCCCGTAGCATTCTGTGCAAACCGTAAAAATGTTCAGCCATTACACATGGATTGTGCTCTGATTGGATTTCCGTGCCAAAAATGAACTCGCCCATTTATAACTTTTTAATTTTTTTTGTCGATAACAACTTATTTACTTAATGTATGTACCTATTTTAATTGTTATAGCCTAGGAAACAATACAATTAATGTTCGTGTTTGTAATCAATTAAAAATCCATTGTGATAAAGATGCAAGGTTCTTATGCGGTGTTTTATCAACGCCTTGTTAATGACCACCAATTTTGAATTATCACACAAATATATAAAGGCGAAAGTTTGTGAGTGTGTGTGTAGGTATGTTTATTACTTCCTCACGCTCAAACGGCTGGACCAATTTTGATAAAATTTGGTATGGAGGTAGCTGACAAAGACTAAGACATTTATTCGTCGGATATGGTACAACAAAGTTGGTATTTATAATTTAAGTTCAGGACACCCTGGAGTAACACATAGGCTACATACCAGTCTACGCGGGAGAAACCGCGGGGCGCAGCTAGTAAGATAATAATTTTGAATGTTTATTGAATTGATCTTGATTCAGGTTATATTATTCCAATAGCAGTGACCCGCGACTTTGTTCACGTGGAAGTCGTCGTAAGATGCACAAATTAAACTCCCTGGTCCCACGAGCACGACCCACCGCGTTCCATCGCCCGTTCGCGCTATTTGTTCACGATTTCATGGGTTTTAATTTTTATGCGCGGACCCCTAAAATAACAGTAGGCCAAGTTACTCCTTATAACATCAGCTATCTGCCAGACAGACCCGTCAAAATCGGTCCAGCCGTTTTGGAGATTAGCCGGAACAAATAGACAGACCGACATAAAGACAGACCTACAAAAATTTTAAAAATGTTTTTTTTTTTGTTATAAATACCGATATACTTTCATAATTATGCGTTTAGTAATAAAATATTATTTTACATTAGAAACCGACACTTCAATTTTATTTATTTGTAAGTTTATATGATTCTTCAGTACGTAGCTAAAGGTATTATAATACGTCATCATCACTTACATACATCATAATCTTTCCACGATTCGCTCGCACGAACTCTGGATTACGTGAGTGGCGAAGCAATAACGTCTAAACGCTACTGCCCATATTCTGAGAAACTTTTATTAGATACTAACTTCAAACTTCTCCAGCATTCGGTAACACTGAAATCGATTTGATTCCAACTCAGTTCGCACCTCACTCGATTTAGTTTACGTTTTTTCGAGCGATTCGATTATCAGTGGTGGGATTATAAATTTATAAGTCAGGAACAAAATCAACATCGTACGATGTGTCGTTGTGGACTGTAATTTACTGAAACATGCATGCATAATGTTATATAAACATGACCTTTTCTCGCCCTGAAAATTATACCAAACAACTATCTGTTGTCAATAATCGCAATACGATAAATGTATGTACTTAAGGCTTGTCCGTCGTAAAAAGCGCGGTCACTGTCGGACTGCATAGAAAAGAAAGAGAAGCGCGATGACACAACGCTTGCAAAATATGAAGTAATTATCGATTTACAAAAAAATTGTTGATTAAACTAAAAAAGTAATGACAAGTAATCATTCCTTATTAGCTTGTAAAGAACTGTATAAATTAATGAACACTTTTAATGAAAACTGTAGGAGTAATATGGTAACAACTCGAAAAAATAGACCGAAGTAGACCTGGATTTAGGTTTTTTTTTTCCTTAGTTCTATAAACTAAAATAGGACACACGAAATCACTTCTTATGTATTGTAGATTACTGTGTATTTTGTCCTATCACAAAGATGCTATAGTTACTGTAAAAGATGGTTACAAAGTTACTTAGTTTCGCCTTATTTTAGGAAGGAGCAGCCTTAACTAATCTTTTGATCAATAAATTAATTGCATAAACTACTTGAATAGTTTATGAATACTTGTATTGTTAAATATAGTTAGACAATAATGCTTTAAATGCGCTGTGAAGGAATAAAATGTGTTCTGGAGCCGGATCGCGGGGTAAATGCACCAATTGAAGGCCGCTTGAAGCACTAGTACTACTGCACAATAAATCCTTACAGAGAACGCCGCGTACGCACTATGTAATATTTATTGCACTTACACTTCGTATCTAATAATTAAAACATATTTTAACGTTGCCGCGCCGCGGGCCGTAAAACGGAGGCTGAATATTGCCTGTATTGTGTTGTGAGGCTACTCAGCTACTGTCAGTTTAGCAGCCGAGAATATTGCTTCCTCAACTAACTACAATACTGTTTATAATTGTGTTGAATTTACACTACCTGTATGAACTCTTGAATATGAACTTTATATTGTAGGTACTGTGGCTTGTGGCTAAGTAATAACAGCCGCACGCGGGCTACGCTTGCCGCGGTTGATCCGTGGGTGGATTGACCAAGTGGATCTTTGACAGTCGTTACGGATCGTCAGAAGCCTAAAAGTCTGAGTCTGGGTATCGTATTACCCAGTAACTGGGTTGTACAAGTCATATAGGCAGTCGCTCCATGTACAATACTGGTGTTCAGCTGCATTTGATTAGACGGGAAGCCAACCCCAACATAGTTGGGAAAAGGTCAGGCAGATGATGATTGCAGTTACTGTATATTCTAATGTTCAGATTGTGGTTTGAGAATTAAGAGTCAATAAAAACTTGAACAGCTTACAGGCTGTATAAGCTGTCCCGAACACTTTCATCCATTATTAAACACATCATTCGGCTGTCCATCAATGACAACCGAAATTGTTCGCACCAACGAAGTGTATAAAAAATACAATCTTGAAATTTTCAAAGCCATTACACCCATACCAAGCTGGTGTAACAGAAAAATGTCTGGGTCCGAGCCCCGATGCAATACTGGCGAACGGGGGTGATCCCGACCAACGATACGTGCACTGTTTACAAACACGGTTTTAACACGAGTACACCTTCATTCCATTTAAGTGGCATGTGGACTCGATGTCCTCAGGGGTAAAAATACAAATCACCTCTTTATCGTTAAAATGTAATTATGTAAGTACTTTCGCGTCTGTAACCAAAGTAATGCATTGTTCAGGAACTTTACATAGTTTGTAATTACGAACTATAGATTGAATAATTTAATAAGGCGAGGGATTTAATCTGAATATTACCTAGGTGCTCGACAAAGGACTTTTTGAAGCGGAAGTTAGCGCAGAAATTGTAAAACTGGCTTTAAATCTGAGATTTTCCTTTTCATCCGAGGCATAAACTTTTCAGCCGAAACACCTGAATCTCCAATAAAATAGAAACGGATCCGTCTTGTAAAAAATATTGCCTTCAAGATTCCATTGTATTTCCGCAGTTCACCATTACTTTTTAGTAGCATCCGTTCGAATTCAAGTAAAGAAAGCTCGTTCGAGTGTCGATGGCGAGAATCAGTTGGGACCAGGTTTAATGTTCTCGAACGTGCCGATGGTATCCCCAGTCCCGTACTAAATCGTTGAGGCGGTAAAAATGTCGCATTTATTGCTTGCTAGTAATTTGTACTTATTTCACAAACAATAGTAAAACATTTTTCACGTATTCCACTTGTGAAACATCAACCGTAAAACTTTCATGATCGGTAACTTTTATAGCAAGTTTGTTAAACGATTTGTTCTAAATTAGGGGGAATCATTACGTATTGCGCTGAGGTTTTGCAACTCTTGGGTTGTATGGAAATGGATGTGAACAATATAGGGAAATTGGTAAATCGATGTAAAAGTTTAGTAGCCCCGGCTTTTGTTAGGGAAAGCCTACATTTGTGGCGGGTATAACTCTCACATGTGACAAGTAATATTGGTATAAAACCCGACCCTCCCTTCCATCATAATAACGTATAATAATGTACGGTCAACTTTAGGGAGCTTTAACTTTATGTTCATAAGGAATTGTTTGCTCTACGTACTAACACATAAAGCGTTTACCTACGTCCTCTTTGAGGAAATTTTTAATAAGTTTTTACCGCCATATTTTGAATTCAGGAACTAAAATTATATATTAAAATTATTATAAATTAAAATTATACAGGACAATAGTCATCATCATTTGCCTAGCATTTTCCTCACTATACTGGGGTTGGCTTCCAGTCTTACCGAATGCAACTGAACACCAGTATTTTACATGGAGCGACTGCTTATCTGACCTCCACAACCCAGTTACAATGGATAGAGGACAATAGTGTCAGTACCTAATTCAGACCCTCAGGAAGAACTTCAATTGGGATACTGAATAAGTACCTTACCGGTTTCGGATAAGCGCGATGCTGCCTTGCCAAAATACTTTACATAGAATTGATAACAGGATTTTTTAACAAATGTTCTTTATTTTCGTATTACCATACTCGGGTCGAGGTTTATGGCGGGTTAAGATAAGTACACTCCAAATTTAACGTTTGGAGACAACATAGTGTCACAAGCTATTTTCTGCAGACACCAACCTCTGGGGTTCGTCGTACGTCTTGCACTTGTAGTAAAACTCGTTCCCTTATTCAAGACTCAGACCCTTGCTTTGCCCTCAACATCATGGCCAGATAAAAACAGTTTTTCTTAAGGAAACTGCGCTGGAATGTCAGCTCATAAATTTATGCAACGTTCTTATTTGCAAAAGAAACGCTATAGACTACAGCTGACATCAGCAATTCATGAAGCTCTCCCTTCTTCGATAAAGAAGTGAATATTTGTTTATTTGGAGCGTGATATTATTTATTGCCGAGTCTGCTTGTATCAAAAACAAGTTTCATGGTTTTGGGGATACAAAACGATATTATGTAACCTGTCTTATTTTGGTAAAAAAGATTGATGATTTTTGAATAGCTTCTACTTATTACTACTAATAAAAGTCAAATAACTTGTCGGCAGTCTTGCTACTAACTGTTGGCGGTATATTTCATTGACTGAAAGATTTACAATGAGACATATGAGATGGGACTACTTGAGACGATCTGCATTTGTTGTGATTCCCAGACGATCCCGAAATAGTATACATCAGTTACTCCGAATGAGTCATGCGTTATGTCTTTGGATGGAAAATGGCATACCCGGCAGATAATTGAAATTCTGTAGACAAATGTTTAACATTAATTCATACTAATATGCGACGTCTGTGAATTAAATCACTTAGAAGGAAAGTTGCGTGGAGCATGTTCGTGGTTTTCAAGCTGATTCGAATTAGCTACGCACACTCGCTTACAAAATTTAGGATATTAGTTCTACCTGCTGTAAGATGTAATAAAGCTTAATATTAACGCCCAGAGCTAGACGAATAAAGGAAGAGGAAAACGCGCCATGCCGTAAAGGTGAAAAAATAAAGCAAAGTCTTGTGAAATCCTGTTCTTCTACTGTAATAAAAAAATAAATGTTGTACTTAATTTACCACGTTCCATACGAAATACACACTCCCTGAACGTAATTGGATACGCTGTATAAAATCAAGTAGGCTTCAATTTAAATGAAAAAGGTTGCAGTATACTCATGAAAATTTAATGCTTCTAAAGAAGCCTTGTCAGATTATAGCTCTTTAATCCCATACGTCCTACGTACCCTGTGGTTTTAATATTCAAGCCGTAGAAAGCCATGATGAAATGGTTCATTTTAAAACGAATACGAAAAGTCCACAAAGTGCAGACAAAATTCTCGAACATTGCAAATTGGCCCTTAACGATTGGAGCACTTCCTGCACAGTTATAATAACTAAATTACTCCTTACACCCATGAATATTAAACAAGCAATAAATCAATGAACAGCGACGGAATCGTTATAAAGCCAAAAACAAAGAAAGGGGGTTCTTTACAACACATCCGCTTTTATATATGAAGAGTTACGGACGAAAGGAGTTCGTTTGCAGAGAATCGCGCAGTGTTGCAAGTTTGAGCCGATAAATTGTTACGGACGGTTGCGTGCGAATTACTCCTACCGAGTTCATGGACATTTTATTTGACTTGAACTTGATCCATACTTTTCCGTTGTAAAAACTAGAATATTATCTTAGATTTACGAACTGTTCACTTAATACTAACTGTAGTGTCTTCTTCTATAAAATCTATATCTATATATCTACTGAAAGACACTTTCTTTCCTCCAGAGTATGCTACGCCCTGGATGCACATTCCAAACACATCATATTCCATTTTACGAAACCAGTTTTACAGAACAGGTTGCTTCTATACACTGATAAAGCGCCCTTGCAAGACCTTCTCAAAGTCGTGACCTCATAGGACCTTGCCTTCAGCGCAGCTTCTATACGCACTGTAATAGTACTAAGTATGATGCATCCAGCTCTAGTAGCAATGTTTTGCTTGCCTTTGTTGTCTGTTCGGTTATCTTATCCGCAATTTTAATCTGTTTATCCAAGTTTTTTATTCCAACCAATCAGACAAGTCTGGGATATATATTATTACTTCACTTAGATTTATAGGTGTACCTACACAATATACAGGGTGGCCGGAACATTGACGTCCAAAAATAAAATTTCGGTCCCTCGTATCGTGGGGTATTCGAATCACCCCCATGTATGTTCCGCGACTTTTCATAGTTTTCGAGTTATGAATTTTTTTCTGAATGTTTGAAAATTTTCGACCTGACCAACCTAAAAAAATTCTAAAAAAAAAAGTAGAGGGTTTTATCGAGTTTCTTTTTTTGCAACTGAATTTTCATAAGTAGTACTTTTATGCATAAAATAATCAGCTTCGTAACTGTGATGAAAGTTATGAAAATGTTGATCTAAAGTGAAAAATTTACGTTCGGTAAATTATGACTCAAATTTTCAACTTTAAATTAAAAATCTTAACAGGTGACTTCATAATTCCTAAGTAGGCTTCAAGAATGCGCCAGACTCTCAGCTTTCATAATCATAAAAAAAATGAAGTACTTAATAGGGCTACTTTGTTTAAAACCGGCCTTCAAAGACAGCGAGGTGGAAAAATTCTTAAAATTACCCATCTGAGTAATTATTATTTTTTTGCTATTTTCTCGTTCCTAAGGTTAATTAATGATAAGAATACTGAAAACTAACCAACAAATAGTTTCAGAGTTGGGTAAGAAAAGTTTTACGTAAAAAGTGGTTTTGAATAAAACAGATGATAATGTGAAAAAAGTACTTAATTTATTTTTAACATTTACAAAAGGTTTTCAAAGTGGCCACCACCAGCAGCAATACACATTCTACACCTACGTAAGAAATTGTCTGGCAATCGTCTAAAAGGGTCTCTGTTCTCTCTCACAACACGTTCAGCTTCTGCAATCAACTGCCTCAGCTCTTGTTCACTTGAACAGTCTCGGGCGTATGCTATTTCCTTGTAATAGCCCCAAATAAAGAAATCGATGGGGTTGAGATCAGGTGAGCGTGGAGGCCACCTAATTGGTCCGCTGCGTCCGATCCATCTGTTGGGGTATGTTTCATCTAAGTAATTTCGGACCTGGGTTGCATAGTGACACGGGCGCCGTCATTTTGCAACACCATGGTTCGTCTGAGTTCGAGATTCACATCTGCCAGCAACAATGGAAGTTCATTTTCCAAAAAGTTTTTGTATGTTTCTCCATCAAGTCTGGACGGCAGTTCAAACGGACCAATTAGTTCGCCATTGAGGATACCAGACCACAAGTTAACGCTGAAGCGATATTGAAATGTCGAAGCTCTCACTTCGAGTGGATTTTCATTCGCCCACGTGTGGTAATTATGAATATTGAATATAATGTGGTTAGTTTTCAGTATTCTTATCATTAATTAACCTTAGGAACGAGAAAATAGCCAAAAAAAAATAATTACACAGATGGGTAATTTTAAGAATTTTTCCACCTCGCTGTCTTTGAAGGCCGATTTTAAACAAAGTAGCCCTATTAAGTACTTCATTTTTTTTATGATTATGAAAGCTGAGAGTCTGGCGCATTCTTGAAGCCTACTTAGGAATTATGAAGTCACCTGTTAAGATTTTTAATATAAAGTTGAAAATTTGAGTCATAATTTACCGAACGTAAATTTTTCACTTTAGATCAACATTTTCATAACTTTCATCACAGTTACGAAGCTGATTATTTTATGCATAAAAGTACTACTTATGAAAATTCAGTTGCAAAAAAAGAAACTCGATAAAACCCTCTACTTTTTTTTTTAGAATTTTTTTAGGTTGGTCAGGTCGAAAATTTTCAAACATTCAGAAAAAAATTCATAACTCGAAAACTATGAAAAGTCGCGGAACATACATGGGGGTGATTCGAATACCCCACGATACGAGGGACCGAAATTTTATTTTTGGACGTCAATGTTCCGGCCACCCTGTATATAAAATTCAAATCACGAAATTTCTACTTTTCACCGGTCACCATATTATTGATGGAGTCAGTTTTTATTTTCGTTTTATCCATCAAGATCGATCAGGCACCATTCCCAACATTGAAAACCCCTAATTTAAATAATCCATCGAACGTTAATCGATAAATATTAAAATATTACGATCTTGGATCTGGCATTGAAATATGCGGCAATTAATTCGTAAAAAAATATGAACTATCATCTTATCTTATAGTATAAAATTACATTTCTTTTACCGGCAATCGTAAATATGTGGGCACCGGTACCCCTGCCACCCACGTAGTCCCTGCGCGCGCGCCGTCCCAAGGGAGCCAAGGCCGGCTCACAATGGGCCTACTTTTGCAGTACTTATTGCGATCCAATACTATTCAATCTCACTATCTATTTTATATGGAACTAGTTTCCTGAGGCCATTTCCCTCATAGACTGCTGCTCACAAGGGTATTGAATTTGCAATAAGATCTTGACTTTCACTCGATAAGTCTTATTTATTGAGTCAAGATGTCAGTAAAGACGTAAAGAATGTGCTGACGTTTCCATGGGATCGTGTAATGAATAATTTCAAGCCCGAACAATGCAGCTAAAGACGATAAATTATGTATTTCCCAGAAGTGGAATATATGTAGTTTTAGTTATTTTTGCAAGCATACCTTACTGTTGCATAAAAGTAATGTAAGAGTTCAGACTTCACCTTTGTATGCGGCATACATTATCAGACTACAATGACCAATGTCAGGCCATATGCAAACCCGGTCGTTTGTCCACGGATCCACCACAGTTGGAAATTTATTCTCTCCTCTGGGATTGCTACGGAATGTGCGACATTGCTGTCTTTGACCGTGCATGTAAATACCTCTGCAAACATTTCTATAAAAATGCGAGCTCCAATTCATGATATCAGACAAACGGGTTTCATGAGAATTTTTCCTCGTTTTCGACAGTTACGGCACATAAAGCATTTTCAATTAACACCGTAACATCGATTGGAAGGTACATTAAAAACAAATAAATGACTGGATACAAATTTGATTGCACGCTGGTAAAATCTTTTAATTTAACTATAAAACGTTTATCAGTTATCCCGATCAACCCCAAATTTTAATTTCCACTTTAGGTAGGTACCTTATGTTTAATTGATTTCTCTATCTGCGCTCTCTTCAAAGTTTTCTTGATTCTGTATCTAGTCAGACATGAGTCAAAGTTCACACTGGCCAGGTTAATACCACAGTAATTTACTGTGTTAATACCTTGAAATGCAATTAAGTTTTGCAATTATCGTATTAGTAGTAAAATTTAATTGCATTGCTGTGCACACAGCGTTTCGCCTATTTCTATATATCTTAATGCTACATAGGCATGCAAAAAAGCTTCGAATTGAATAAGGAGATTCCCGACTTCATTTATTGCGATCGGCACAAAATCTTTTAAGAATATCAAGTGATTCGCAATGAGAAGCTGCTTTGCCATATTTAATGTTAATAAATATATTCACATAATTAATCCAGGACGGACGTATAACTATTACAAATTAGAATCACGCGCGTTTTCTTCGATTGCATTATCTATATATTGATTACTTCATTTGTTCCTATTGTATCGCGGTACAGCTTTGTGTTCCGACAATTTTATTCATCCTGATGCCGATAAATAATATCATCCATTTTCTCCTATCGATAATTAGAAACTAAAATAGGTATGGTCATGTCACGATCTTCGAACACGATTCTATGCAAGGGCAATAACTCACTTGTCTCTCTCTGTATCCGCTTTTACATCGCTTCCTCCTTCTGTAATAAACCGCTCTGTAATCTAGACTGGATCACAGTTAATCAGCATTCCTCATTATAAAAACAAAATATATTCACGATGTAACAAAACTACTGAACAGCCGTTTGTCGTCGTGATTTATTTAGTCTGAAATATATTTGCTGTAACCGACAGTGATTTGTTAAATCGAATAGAAGAGTTAGGTTTCAAAAGGTCATGGTAGATCACAAGACATAGTAGTAGTGTGCTGATAAAAGTACAAAGGTGTGAGGCAATCAAGAAAAGGTGAAAAGAGGTATCGTGAGGACCGGTAACATTAATCCCGATAACCTGGGGGGCGGGCTCTTGACTAATGGCGGATTATTTGTCTGTTTCATGGAGTGTTGGGACTCGAAGCGGCCATTTATCTATTTGTTGGCTAACTATCTTTTAATGATATGTTGTATTGTATTTATAATAGTCAGGAGGTTTTCTTCTTTTACGTCTGATGGCACTTGTCTTTTTAACCGACTTTTCAAAAACAAAAAGGAGGAGGTTATCAATTCGTCGCGTGTATAAACTCCTTTGCAAAAAAAACGGGCACCTTACAGTCATTGGCTTTTCTATGGATAATATTAATATTTTTAGTATATCATTAGCATAAATGATTACAAATTTCATATTATCATTGAGAATATAGTTTTTATCCCTTAAATCCTGGAATCGGTGTTTTAGTCAATGTAAACAGAGAGTCGTGTTAAAATGGAAATTTTTAGGGTAAAATTAAATTAAGACTACGAGTATTTTTATGGTATTTTAATTTAAAAAAGACATTAAAAAATAAAAGTTAATAACGAGTATGACCTCCCCTTGCAGCGATTACGGCATGTAATCGTCTTGGCATGGTTTCCACCAGGCTTTTGATGGTGTCCTGTGGAATGTGTTCCCAGTCAGCTGAAATCACACGTTTAAGCTCCCTGATGTTTTGTGGAAGTTGTTGGACAGATCCGACGAATACTGACCTCTTGCATATAAGCATCTACGTCGCCAGAGCGGTGATCCCGACCTTTATCGTCCATGTAAATGGCATCTTCACCAATTACAGTCAGTGCGGGCTGTGCATGTTGACAAATTATTCCTGTTATGTACCTTTGCGCATTTAGTGAGCCATTTTCAATGAACACTATCTCGGTACGATAGCTGGAAGTTACGACCGCCCAAAACATAACGGACCTTCCACCATAAGGGGTGATTTCTTTAAAACACACGTCGGCATAGCGTTCCCCTTCGTAACACTCGCCGACGTCGGTCCTCACCATTCAGACAAATTCGAGCCTCATCGGAAAAGAGTACGCTACTCCAGTTACCTAGTGTCCAAGATAGACAATTTTTAGTGAACCTCAGTCGAGCAATCCGGTGCTCACGGAGTAACTTGGGGGCCCGCGCTGGTCGTCGACTGCGTATATCAACCGCTAAAAGCCTCCTCCTCACTGTCCATAGACTAACTTGTGCTCCTCGTACCTCTTCAAGGTTTCTTTTGAGGTCTATGTAACCGCATTTGTGGTTCCTCAGCGTCTGAGTCACTAAAAAGCGGTCGTCTCGTGGTTGTGTGCAATGTTTTCTCACAGAACCTTGCCTTCTTTGAACGGAACCTGTCTCTTGGTATCGAGTCCAGGTTCTTTGGACGGTTGAACGACTCGCGTTTAACCACTGTGAGCCGTAACATTGGCTACACCCCACTTCCAGCAGCGCTTTAATTTTACTAGCTCTTAGCCTCTTATTGCTTTTTCTGCCATTACAATCGACACAAAGATATTCTGTTTTAAGTCACATTAGGGCAGGATTATGCGACAAACAAATTATTGTAATAAAAATAACGAGAAGTTAGTTTTAGTTGCCTGATAACCTTTTAACCGCAAACCCGCGAATAGTAAGTAAAAAGTCATAAACTGAAAAGGGATTATTATTTTTAAAAAACAACAGTTTCGAATTTGAAATTAACTTTTTGTTCATACCCAGACTCTTTATTAAGTGCCAGTAACATAGTTTGGCTATTAAAACCTCTTTAGAACTAAATGATTACCAATAATGTAGAAAAATCCAAACCGCCCGTTTTTTCTGCAAAGGAGTGTATATATTTATGTATGTACACCGATTTCTCCGTCAATTGTGGACCGATTTTAAAAATCATTTTGCTGTTTGAAAGGGTGTGCTCTCGAGGTGGTCCCATTGTCACCAAGTCAGAATCTGATGAGCGATCCTATGGAAATCGAGGCAAACCCTCAATTTTTTTAGGCACACCTACAGGGATTTGGGTTTTTTTTTTGTAGTAACTCGTGCATTTGCTCCCGGAAAGCACCATTTGGTGAAGTGGAACTGATGAGGAAGACCACAGATGGCCATCGGAACTACTCAATAAAACGTATTTCACTTGGGTTGCGATTCGATTATTTTAATATGGTTGCTAAGCAATTTATGCTCTTGAAGTGGAGTTGATAGTGACTTCACCATCAGTTCCAGTTCTCCTGGTTCCTTACTAGGACAACTCCTCAACAATTAACGTCCTTGTATCGGGAAAAGCAATATATTGTAAAAGGTGCTAGCAGGTGCAATATATTGTAAAAGGTGCTAGCAGGTGCAATATATTGTAAAAGGTGGTAGCAGTTGACATTAGGCTATTGTAACTTAGATAAATTACAAACTGATTCACTAAAAAAAGAAAAAAAAACTTTTTTACAAAAAAAAAAAAAAACAACGGACTTCCAAAAAAAATGCTACAAAGTGAAAAATAACTTTAATTTCGGAAGTCGGTGGCAAAAACCTAAAATACAGAGCCAAAGACACCGACTTCCGAAATTAAACTTATTTTTTTTTGGAAGTCGGTTTTTTTTTTGTAAAAAAGTTTTTATCATGAGATACAACTTTACATAGACATTCAGTATTCAACGTAGCATTTAGATTCAATAATGACAGTCCTGTGATCCTGTCTATAAACTGTTGCTGTATCTTGTTGTAAGTTAAGATCTGACTAAAATGATTACGATCATGGGATATTAGCATTCATAGGTAATTGCATAACTAGTAGGCAGTATATTGCCCAGATATATGGCTACATTTATGAGCCTGAGCATAAACTACCGTCGTCGTCGTCCGTCGCAAGGTTTCACTTGATTTAGTACAGAATGATGACACTCAATTATGTTGACTTTTACGCTAACGATGTGGGAAACATTAGTCAATGAAAAGAAAATATGGTCCATTGAAAAAATATGGCTTTTTATTTCACTGAGTAGAAAGAAATGGAGAGCAGCATCCTAATTGCGTAATATCGATCGGAATCTGGATAATTTTGAAGCAAATTAATAATCCATTGCTTCATAGGTATGTTCGAAAAACACCGTAAATAACGCAATGAATGTTGTTGAACTGTCAAAATGAAACCGATTCCGATTGATATTCTGTTACGCAATTTGGGTGCTGACTTTCAATGCGACGTTTCGTGAATAGTTTTACTACTCGACGGAGATTTCACAGAGATTGTCAGTAAAGAGATGTTTCCTCGTTTCTTCGAAACTTGGTAAAATCTGAATCTAGGAATGCTAATTAGCACTCCAGCATCTCGTCGTAAGAGGCAACTGAGAGCGAATACTTAAGCTAGATGAAAAAGCATTTACCTTAAGGTACACTGGTACCAAAAAGCGCTCTTCAATTCCAAGCAGAATGCGTTTGTGTGTGTGTCTGTAACAATTGTAGAAACTTGTAACTTATCGATTAGTTTTGAAAGAAGTTAGATACTTATTTTGTTTCAGAAAATAATCATATTTTTTAGTTAAGTCTTAGAGTTAAGTATAGATTTACTGCCTGTCCTTACCAAACTTAAATCTTTAACTATTATAATTATCTCACTTTGCTTTCTCGTGGCTAAGTAGGTAATAACAGACGCATGGGTCGATGGATCAGCTTAAGCTACGCTTGCCACGGTCGGTCCGTGGATGGGTGACCATCTTTACATACCGCAGACCCCCCGTGCCTCGAAAACACGTTTTAAGCCTTTGGTCCCGGTTGTCATTCTTGGATCTCTGACAGTCGTTATGGGTCGTCAGAAGCCCGAAAATCTGACAACCAGTCTTACCAAAGGGTATCGTATTACCTAGTAAGTAATTGGGTTGTGGAGGTCAGATAGGCAGTCGCTCCGTGTAAAATACTGGTATTCAGCTGCATCCGGTTAGACTGGAAGCCGAGCCCAACATAATTGGGAAAAGGCTAGGCAGATGATGCTTTGCTCTCAAGGTTTTAACGATACAAATCTTTATATCTTTTTGTTACAGCGGAGGGCAGCCTGTCAGACTTTGCAGCTCGCAAAGTCCATTACACGGCAAGTCATCCCCTCAAAAAGGGCCTGTTCACACTCGATTCAAGGTAAAACGCTAACTTTCTAATTTAATTATCACTAACGAACATTAATGTACGCTAATGAAGGAAACTATTCTTATTGCATCTATACTTTAGGGCAGGAGTTACCAAATTGTACCTTGTGCACGATTCCTTTCGAAACGATTGATTAGTCTGCATTCGTACTTTTATTACCAATTAGTATTGAAGCATTGAGTTTCGCAATTGTAATAAGGTTTTACAATCCGTATCATTAATACAATAGCCACGTCTTTCGTCCCGACGGGTTAGGCAATTGGTTTATTAACTGTAATACCCACCATTCCCCGATGACTAGTGAGGTAAGTAGGTATTGGCCATCTATGTAATAGGGTACGTTTCGAACAAATCTGGGCTATATGTAAAGTTCGAACAACGAATAGCCCGTTCTAAGGCCTGGGACAAATCTGAGCGAAAAAACGTGCATTTTCGTGAATTTCAACATTTTTATACCTGTAAATTGAATGGTGTGCATAATAAAGAGTATTCTATTATATTCTATTCCGAAGAGCGTCTTCCGCTCCATTGTAGCAAGTTAAGATGTTCCCAAATTGTCACATAGGCGAAAAAAAACTCTCGTCTACGACGTTGTCATCAACAGCGAAATACTTGTAAATATTAATTTTTATTTGGTTACTAAGAATTACAGCGAAATTACACGCCGATCTGAGAAGAAAAACCCGGGTACCTACGCTCCGGGTTTTTCTTCTCAGATGGGTCCTTAGTCTTAAGGCATTGGGTTTTTTATTACTTTCATCACACTCTGTCTTAAATTATTTCCGAGCCACTTTTATTGACCAAACGGAAATAGATTGCTCAATAGGTACGATATTTTACATAAGACTTCCTCATTTCAGACCGTCAAGTATACGCAAGCTCTATGAAAAGGCGACGACAGACCGTCTATCCGCATCGATTCTCGACCAACTACGGAAAGATTCTCAACACTCCCCATACTTACTGTGTACCCCAGTCCTTGGCACTAAACGAAGACGAGTCTTCCAGAAGGTAGATGTGGAAATCGAAACCCACATTGTAAGTAAATTAAGTACTCTAATTAACATACCTAGACGTTGAGTCTTTGAATTACTTGGAGAAACTTATATGAAGAAGTCCTAGAACTGAAGTTTAATTACTTCGGATTCCGCTTTAGAACTTTGGTAAGCAAATAACGTGAATATCGAATATTTTGCAAACAACATTTTAAATTTATTATAATAACAAAATATAATAACAAAAGTTCTTCATTTATTTGCTCAATAAACTGTAAATTGCTATGATGTCAGCGCGTCAAAATTGAACTCCAATGAAGTACAAAATCAGCATAATCCCGATACTCGGAATAATAACGGTGAAACGTTTCCAATATTCGCTTTATTAAGCATTGAAACGCAACTCATTTCCAGCCGTCAGTCGTTGAGCAGCTTCGGAAATGGACGTCGAAAGAGGCAGTGGGTGACGTGACAGCCCTGCCGGACGCTTCCATGAGGATCGCAAGCAGCGTCACTTTGACGCCAGATGAACTTTCGGAATGCGGGTCTGGAGACGACGAACCCATTGACCACAGGCTGCCCAGCCCCGATGAACAACTTCGGATCATTGCTTCCAAGTAAAATTTTGTTTTGACACCCCTACTTTTAAATGTCTGTTTTAAATGCAACGGCTGTTGATCTACTTAAACGATTGATATCCAATTTATACATAAACTTTATGGTATGATCTAACAACCTGCGAGATGTGTGTTTGTTTGTCCAAATGAAATACCAGTTTGTACCTGCATTTATATGGAGTTGGCAACCCTGGCCATGGAAAAATTGCTTAATTTCCATTTTTTACTCCCACGAAAATAAGGCTACAGACCACGAAAGATCATAATGCTCCTTAAAAGTGAATTTCGCGGCTCACCGTCCAAATAAGTGCCTCGTTAATCCATTTTTATTGTTTATCGCTATTTAATGCAGCTGCTTCATAAAATAATGTTATAACGGCTTTATATATTTTTTTTATGCAAAGTTATAATGTAGCAAAACGTCGTTTTTATTGTGGAATACTTATTATCAATGAAATTAATGTCAAAACACTTAATATGAGCAAAGGAATGATCAATAAATAAGGTCACTAATTAATTACATTGTCAAAGATAACACACATTATGAATAAAAGTGAAAATTTATGCATGTTCGACTTGTATGTTGACCTGACGATTTAATCAGCCTGAGTTGGTTCTCAAGCTTTTGCATTGCAACAATTTACTTTTAATCTTTAATAGAAGGTCGCAGGTATATTAATATAATATTTTCTCTGTAACAGATTTCCCCCGGAGCTCATAGCTATCGACACGTCGGGGAAATTCTTCGACAGAATGTGCAGCTCCCGAAAATCTCTCCACATAGAGAGTACGGCTGGTGAGACGGATACGGTGAAACGAAGAACCCGCACGAGGAAACCTCGCGGTAAAAGACGAAACACCATTTCGGGCACTGATCAAAAAGAGCTTAGAGAGGCTATAGCTGGGTAAGCTTCTAGTATGCACTGTATACACTCACACAGATTACATTATCTATCACTTATCAACACTTTATGTCTTTTTGTTAATTGTTTTAATATATTTTTTCGTAGATAATGTAATCTCAAAGCGTCTCGATTAACGACAATAACCGTTCAGCACAATACGTGTGGACAGCTTTGAAGATATACGATTCAAATCTTGAGCACACATTCTTAACAATTCGTTGATAATACTATCGTGCTTCTGTGAATACATTATGTTTAACATTGGGTGTCGTTGTTTGACTCAACGCTCTTATAACTCGGAAACAAAGACATCCAATCATTTGTGCACTTGATCACTAATAGTGCCATTTGTTCATTAGCTTCATGATTAATTTCATCTTTAAAGTGTTCCGCTGTAACAAGACTAAGCGGCACTCTTTAAAGATTTTTCCACCATAGGTATGCATTTAGCGTGTGACTAATGCTTTGCTTGGTTTGTTCTATCGTAGCGACACATCAAACGCAGCAGCTTCTGAAGAAATCGAAGATAGCAATACAGTCATCAGGTCGAAGTCTAGTGATTTACTTAAGAAAAGTCCTATTGATCCGGTGACCAAGAAAGGACACTTCAATTCTCTAAGACAGTGGGGCAAAAACAGATTAAAGTTAATCGGTAGATCTCCTAGTGCCAGTAGGGATAACTTTAAAGACACGTCCAAATGGGAGAAGCCCAAGGATTCAAAATCGCCAACTAGACAAATAGAATTGGTCCAAGATTCTGTGACGATGCGCAAGAAACGAACGGGAGATGAAGACAGGAGGACACATCAAAGATGTGCATCGTATTCCTCTTCGGAGAAGAGTATAGGTGTTCCTACTACTGTTCAACCAAATATTGCGACTATTAATACCGGTGTAAAACTACGAGGAACATCAGTACAAAGAAGACTAAGACGATCAGGAACTGCCAAAGATGAACCTCATTCGTCAAGCGGTAACTGGTCGGCAAGTTCCGAGTCTGGTCGTACTAGCATAGGTTCCGAAATTACATCCACAACAGTACCTCCTAAAAGTACAACTTCAGCTGCAACGTCTATCAATTCCTTGAATGCACATCACGGACCACCCAGTTCTATAATTAGTAGACGAAGGTTCCTCAATACCTCTGGCTCGGGCAGTGTAACAAGTGAAGGCACGCTAACACCCGATATCATTAATGACTTGCATGAGGATCTGGAAACAAGTTCAGAATTCTCATGTGATACCGAAGGCTACTACACATCATTCCATATGGACTCTGGCCTAAAGACTTTGAAGGAAGAGGAAATTACTCCTAGCACACCAATGCACACAAGCAATGCTCTTTCAAACTCCTCCAACAGTCAAACAATGACTGCGGAGAACGAATACGAATTATTCGGTAAAGGTTCCACTAGTACTACTACAAGTTCCGCTGGAACAGTTTGTACGACGCTAATGGCCGCCGGAAGCGATAGATCACTAGTAATCGGTCCAACTGTCCCGGAACGAAAGAGTTCGTTAGCTATACTGAGCAGAAATAGAAGTTCCAATAGCGCAAATGCTAGTCTAGACAGGAGTATAAATTCCTCTTTCTCAAAGTCTCCGTTCGGCAGCCTAAGGTATAATCCAGTAAGACCATATACTGATAAACAAGGGTATAATCATTCGTCGCCAGAAATAAATGATGCACCTCCTCCAACAATCACCATAACCAGAAATGTGGGTAATCATAAAGAGATAACAGCAGTTGCTGAAGTTCATACAGAAGCGGAACTAGAAAGTGCAAAGAAGAGTACAGGTACAAGTTCCCCAGACTCGGGACATAACACATCTAGTTCACCTATCGAAGACTCCGTGTCAAGTGCACACGGGAAGAACAGCCTGTCTGAACAAGACTATTCAGAGTCATCTGATCTTGAAGGAACAGAAAGAATAGAGAGGATAAGATACAAGACAACAATTAACAGCTCTAGAATTCCTTCAATGTGTGTGATTACACCATCAAACTCTGATGACGAAAGCGAAATTAGTATTAAAGACTCTGAAATTGTCATCAAATCTCAGACTGAATTATCTAAAGTAGCCAGTCGGCCTAAATTAGACCTACCAGTTGAAGAAAAGCCTAAAGAAGTGAAAACACCTACGGACTTAACGAAGCCAAGTAAAAGTCAAATTAAATCTTCCTTACAGCCATTTAATAGTCTTATGTGCAAATTAAAAGGTGTTCTCCCTCACAAACTGTCCAGTAAAAAATCGCCAGTAACAAAAGAACCCGAATTAACTGAAGACTTTTACGACACTGGAGATTACGTAACAATAGCTGATGTCAAGAATAATAATCAAAAATTAAGTCTTAACAGAGGCATTTATGGTAACAGTGATGTAGTTAAGAAAAACTTGCAAACTGTACTCTCAGGAAAACTGCCTGAAACAGAATACGTTTCACTTAATGAATTGCCAAACTGCCTCAGTGGAAGTAAAGACTATTTAGAACACAGTTTAGAAGATAAGCCTTCACCAGCATTAGATGATATTCAAATAAAAGGTGCGAAAGTTACTCTGGACTCCCAAGGACAAGTTATTTACTCATCTGACACTCTAAAGCGAAGAAAAGGAGCACACACCACTTTCGAGCCAGGACCATTTGTTCAAGAAATCAAACCTACGACAGCGGTCATCCAACGCGAAACTGCTGATGTTGTGCAAGTTATAGATGAAACTGATTTCCCTTATGAAACGCCACCACCTTCAAGTAAGCCAACGTCGCCACAACTAGGAAAAATGATTATCAAAGCACCGATCGCTCCCGATGGGCCTATGACCACAGAATTTATTACTTTACCGACACCTAAACCCAGTACAATTATTACTGCTACACCTATCACCGAAACACCTGTACTTAGCAACCAACAACACTCGAAAACAACTAAAAAACCACAAGACATACCGCGAGTAGTAGAAGCAATCACTAGGACGGGGGCTTATGTAAATATACACGATGCGGAGGGTGTCAGCTTATCTCCGACGAAAGATGATTTAGCAGGTAAGAATATTTGCTCAAAGTCCATTTCAAGACAACTTTTCGAATCAAAATTGCAAAATGTAGATGTCGTTGACCTAGCACCCCAAGTAAATGAACAAATAATTCCATTCGTTCCGAACTTCCAAACTCCCATAATGTTGCAAAATAAATTCGATAAACAAGAATTTAACAAATCGGGCAGTAAAGTAGCCGAAGTTTTAAGAATGTTTACTAATAGAAACAATAATAGTAACGGAGAATTATTAAGTCCCACTAACGACGAACTCTCAGATAAATCAAATCTCAATAAAATAAAACGAAGCGATAGCTATAAGTTGGCAAACTCTCCGTTGATGCCCATCAAAAAGCTACTGAAACTCGAAAGTTTTGGTACAAATACCAAAAAAGTAGACTCGTTAGAAATGATTCAGGCCGAAATAGCGGCAGATTTATTACGCGATCAGATTAACTACCCGCCAACTGTGTCCCCTAAACTGAGTCATAGAACTGCTATTGACGAATTGGAAAAGTGTGAATGTATGAACGATAACACTTCCTTTACTGACGTTAAGTTCGAGAGTAAATTGTCGGCTTTGACGTTAAGTCCGTTTACCACTCCTATGCCCAAAAGGCACACAGTGGCTATCATTCCTGATAGAAGAGATACTTCTTTAGATATCTTATCGGCAATTTTAGATGCTGACCCAGACGATGTCTGTATTCTTCACTCGGCACCCGCTTGCCCCCTCACTCCTAGCAAAGTCACTGTACCTGTTGATGGTTCTATGCACCGCGCTAGAATCCTATCAATTTCTGAATCCGACTATGGCACTGAAATCTGGTAACTTCTGAACCACTCTATAAACTGCATTCTTGAGCTCAATTTTTTATTTATTTCTTCAAAATAGGTATCTACTACATATCGCGCTTATTCCCTGTTACCGACACATAACTAGAATAACGTTATTACGCTTAACTCTAATGACAATGAATTAGTTTTTATCGACTTTTTAAATTGTAGAATTAGATAGTTAATAAAAATCTATTAGGAACTATAAATCCGTCCAACGTACAATTAGTACCAAAATCGGTCATCCCTGAATTTTATATAAATTAATTGTGAATTCTGTGATAGTTTTTATTTTATCTAGGCGAATGTGAATTTGAATGATATTATGATTGAATTTTAAATTCTGTAGCTACATCGATGTATCAGTATTTTATTTTACACAATATAATGTTTTAGTGTTAAGTGTTAAATAATGCATGGTGGCTTTTTTCACCGCAGTGTGCACAGCTTACGAGTGGTTCATATTCTTCGTATGTAAGTGCATGGTGTGTTATTCTGTGTCCTTGTGTTTTTATTGTAAATAATATATAGAATTATTGTGAATTAACGCACTTATTTCATTTAATGTCACACCTTCAGCTATCACCCTCACTCTACTCATATAGCACTGGGCTATGAAACTTTAACAAGCTCTGTTTGTTCGGCTGTATCAATTACATTTTGAGCATCTGATTTTCTTTCTAAGTGAATAAAAATCTGATGTTCATCTGTCATTTTCCTTTTTCCAAAATTATTTCCTTTTTAATGAATCACGATAAACAGAACTTGCTTTTGGAAATAAGTACCTACCTACCTAAACCTATACAAAATGAGATTTTGTATATAATCCACTGAATCTATTTTCACATCACACCTATGGGCGATAATAACCAATTGAACAATACTAAATCTGAAACTTAATATAACATGACTAATTTGTGTATAAACACAATGTTAAAATGTTTAACAATGTTCGAAGATTAAAACATAGGTGTACAGTACTTTGCACTCATCCTACATCGCTTTGCACAGTGAAGGAGATTGCTTCCAATGTTTCGTCTTTAGCGACACCTCCTTAAAAGGTAAAGTTTTGTGTTGCTTAATATTTGGCATGATGCATGGGGACTCAAAATTACTAACACAACTAAAAAAAACTAAACAAAAGCACTTAATGGCCCACACTAAACAAAATTGTAATAATATACTAAAAATAAATTGGTCGAATGATGATAGGTTACGAATAAAATACCATGCACTTTATATACCTACCTTGCAGGCTCTTTATATGTGAACGTCAAAATATATTATTATGTAATTGTTGAGTTATTTATGTATTAGTTAAGTATTAGTATACGTAGGTATGATTTTGTTGTTATTTTTTAGCCTTAGTTTTGCTTTTGGGTTTGGACCTCTATTGTATCTACACTGTTGTGTAATATAAATAGTAAGTAATTTGTAAGTAGTTACGTTGATATTTTGCTCTTATGTTTATATTTTTAGCATGTTCTATTTTGAAAAGAAGTATTGCCCCATTTATTCTATTTCCTCCTTTAATAATTAATTTATTATCCCTTAGTTCATAAGGTTTATTTACGGGTAGGCTCGTTTATATAGGGTGAGAAATTGGAACCCCAGCGGACACTTTTGGCACTTGGCTGATAAATAAGCCTAAGCTAAGCTAAGCCTACACAGGTACCTAGTGTTCTACGAGAAAATGTAATTAAATCGTCGACTGCCGGAAACGCGGATTTAAGCGAGACACAATAGCTTTTTAATTGTTTCTGTAATTGAACCGATTAGTATACATTATAAAAATAATCCTACTGATGTATTTGCTATGAATCGTTAAATAGTTTCAGGTTTTTAACCAGAATCGTTAAATACCTATACAGGATGAATTTTCCAAGTGGGCGTGGATGGCCAAATCCGAAACAATGAGGAATAGCGAAAAGTACTCAAAGGAGTCTCGGGCTCGATTTTGATGAAAAGTAAAACTGCATCATTAGGTTTTTGAAAAATTTAATATTTCTAGCCAGGAATTGAACCCTTTGATATTGAAAAAAAAAACACTGTACCTAACTATTATTACACCATTCGATAGTGTCGCTAATCATTATCTACCTAGCCTTTTCCCAACTATATTGGGGTCGGCTTCCAGTCTTAAAAAAAATACCGTTACCCCGATTATTTCCGAAGTTTGCATAGAGAAAAATCTGAAATTATTCTATGTGATAAAGATTTATGTAAAGATTACAGGAAAAATAAATCGATGTCTCTAAATAGCACTCTTTTTCAAAAATCATGAACAAAATTAAAAATAAATGATGGTACGGAACCCTCGGTGCGCCGAGTCCGACTCGCTCTTGACCGGTTTTTTTTATTTTTCTTATGTTAACTACTAATAAACCTTACTGATTAATTGTTCAAAATGATAACCATTGTTTTCAATACATAGCCAGCTATGTTTTGTTAAAAATGAGCTCTTTTCTTTAGTTTTTGTACTGCATTCAGCATTACAATATTCCTCATAGTTTCGAATTTGGCCATCCACGCCCACTTGAAAAATACACCCTGTATAAAACCTCCTCCTAGGCTGCTCGGGTCCTAATTTTCACCTGTTTTTTACAGCTGTTATAAATTTTTATAGTGGGTATTTATATTCAAGTATATTGATATGTATGGAATGAATATGGGATGGTATCTCGAATGTTTTATAAAAGTAGAAATACGTCGCAGAATATCAAACGCGCTTAGGTGTAGGGCAAAGTCGGCGGTGTACGTAACATCGAAATAAAAGACACCATTATTCAATTGCACGTTTGTTTAACAAAATATGTGTTATATTTTCAGACTATCGACATTCCAGTGCTGACAAGCCCTACTTGAACATACCGCCGAGTCTAGTCCAAGACAAGGGACCAACTGTAGATCTAAATGCGATAAACCCCACCTTACATCGATATCATACTGCTCATCTACGTGGTAAGCACGGCATCATCAATTACGAAAACTCTTCAAATGCAGCACAGAGAGAGCAGCCAAAATTCTGGACCCTTCCTAAAAGAAGCAACTTAGAATCCAACGCGCCTCCAAGATCTGCCTCTAATTATGGCATGAAAACTGCATTCGGAAATCAACCCGCGCCGGACCAAAGGGTACAGAGTCCTACTAACAAAAACGAATCGATCAGAATATCACCTATCGACCCCCGAACATCAGGACCCTTTAAATCCTCAACTCCATCTAATAAGGAAAATGTTGTTGACCTTAGCACCAAATTACTATCTCCCGTCAAATCGACCATGACAAACGAAGAACTTTATGCAGTTATACATAAAAGTAAGAAGAAACTCAATATTAAAGAAACCAACGAGAGATCGGAATCGCCCGCATTGTCGACTATTAGTTTATCTCCAGTTAGTTCAGAATCATCATTATATACCAAGGGTTCACAGCGTTACCCCGAAACAGGATATTTAGGAGACCCACGAAATAGAATGAGCTGGTCGCCCTCCGAGAAACAAAATATACTTCCTACTCCTGGTCCTATCTACGGACTACAAAAGCAAGAAACAAATTGCGCCGATAGACATGGACCGATGTCTCAAACCTCGAGACTTGATTTCAAGAAGCTTTTGTTACAACACAGTGTTAAATTGAATACCTTGCCGCAAAATAAATCGAATAAGTTGTCAGCAGTAGAGCAATTAAAACTGTCCAGAGAAAAACCACAGACTCTGCCCTCACAAGTTACTAATAGATCACAAGTAAATATTCTCGATTTGAGTGGGTCTCCTAAGACCTATACGCATAGAAAAGTTATAAAACCGAATGCTCAGCCTACTTCTCCAGGGAGAACTGGAGCCCTTATAAAAGAACACAAGAATACGCCTAAAATTTTACTATCACCTAAGTCACAGTGGCGATTTGCCAGTCCAAGATCCGATGTTTTATCTACTCCTATACCCGAAGCTTATAACGAAGATGAAAACTCCAATAGCTCAGGTGAAAAGCACGACCTGCTACCTGAAACCCCACCTTCGAAAACAGTTCCTATTGTAACAAACCAACACTTCGGAGCACGGCGAAATTTAATTCCATTAAATGAAAACACTTTAGAAATCGAAAGAAACTTCCCTCAAGCGACTGATCAAGGAGTATTTCCTCTCAATGCCGACTTCACAAGGTCACAAGGTTTATCTAGAACAGAAATAATGCAAGCGAAGAGAGCAGAATTTTTCAATACTTGCCCTGAATTATCCCCTCCCAAGTTAACCTCCTTCAAGAGTCCAACTGCGGCTGGTCCGTCAGCTAACTCTCGAAGCAAAACGTCTCCAGACCGAGGCAAGGTGTCGCCTACTACACTAGAAACTGCATTATGATAAAGCTGATATTGATGTGTCAAAGCGGTGCTTTAAAAATTCCAATCTCAAAGTATGATACCTAATTGATAAGGCAATGAAATTCATAGAAGCTTTAATCTAGTCTTTTCTTTCGCTTACGGTGCCATTTTTGCAGGCACTTTTATTTTCCATAACCAGTGTTTGACTAATTCGTAATTCGAGCTCAAATTAATAATTTTATTTTAATGCTCTATGGGGCCAATTTTGTTTTGTGTAATACATGATATTTTCTACTCTACAATAGCTGGTTATAACACTTAGTACGTAAGTATTTATTGAGTACATATTGATAGGTACTGTTTTGAACTTTTTCAAAGTTTTAAGTTATTCGGAATACAATTTTAAATAAAACGTGTTGAATTATGTTGTTGTATCATTTACCTAACTCTTCCCCGGGTATTTTGTACTGCTTCAATAGAGAGGACTGACTGCAGACTGTGCAGACAGACAATGGCGGCGCTAGACCAAACGCGGACGTCGACGACATCAGCTTTGCGAAACCTCTTTCATTTCCCAGTCGAAAGAAAAGCGATTATTTCAATGAGCTGAGGGTATACAGTAATGTTTATGTACGGTCAGCAACATAAGCCGATTAACACTGCTACTTTTTCACATATAATATAGTAATACAAAATGATTTGACTTCCTCCTTTTTTCATAAAATACCCAAGAGTCTAGTAGATCTTTAAATTTTGCTTTTGTTCCCATTTTAATTAAATATCTTGCTCAATAATTGAGATTTTAAAAACTGAAGTGTTAATCGACTTTTTTTGCTCGCTGTACCTATAGTACGCACGGCTACAGATCAAGCTATACATTTCCAGTATAAGTACGCTGATCTCGCATTGTAAAGGATTTCCTTACAAAGAGAGGTCAGTGTAAACTGGAAATGTATAGCTTGATGTGTAGCCGTGTGTACAGTACAAAGGTTGATGCGCCAGGGTAGCCCGCGAAATTCAAAATTTCTTACGTTTTTTGCAATTTGTAGGTCAGTGTGAGCTTGTATGTTGATTAAAATATGATTCGCGGCCGTAGCTAATATAGCTTTACAGAATTACAATCAGCAATACAACTCCATAAGTTAGCATTTACCTCAAATCTAGCGATTTCATGAAATCATGAGGTTTGAGGTAAATGCTAACTTATGGAGCTGTACTGCTGATTCTAATGATTATAATTCTGTAAAGCCATATTAGCTACGGCCGCGAATCATATTTTAATCAACATACAAGCTCACACTGACCTACAAATTGCAAAAAACGTAAGAAATTTTGAATTTCGCGGGCTACCCTGGCGCTTTCGCCTTAGGGTGCGTTTCCACTGACGCGGAGCGGAGCGGAGACGTGCAGGAATCGACCAATCATAATGGTGGAAATCCTCATCGCGTCTCTTGCCTCGTCTGTATTTGGACGATTCCTGCACGTCTCCGCTCCGCTCCGCCCAGCTCCGCGTCAGTGGAAACGCGGCCTTAATGTCCCTCGGCAAACATCGTGTTTCGTCAGACTTAGCAAGCTTTCCTCCCATTTTTAAAATAAATTAATTTTTCAATCGTCAGATAACATATGTATGGAATAAATATGGCGGTTTGACAGCTTTTGTAAGTATAGAAAATATGTCAAACTGTCATATTTTATTCTTCAGACAAAAGTTATCAGAGGGGCAATTCTCGTATTTTTAACAACGTTCGCAATCTCATTTCAGTCTCAATCTGTCAAAAATTGTATAGCGTTTACCTCATGTTTACCTACATTTTTGACATTTGATTGACGCTGGCATGAGATTGTGAATGTTTTTAGGTACGAGAATTGGCCATCTGGTTATCTATCTGGCTATTGAAAAATCAGCCCTAAGTTAAACAACTCTATTAAACTTCCAAGTCGATTGAGTGTCCGGTTTGCAACAATTGCAAAGGGTAACTGATAGAAATCCGACGTTAGCGTCAGGTTGACTGGACCAAACGAGATATGTACATGAGACAGTGTCCACTATTTACTACCTATTTGCTACTATTTACTACCTATAATGAAATAATTGCTACCTTTGCGTTAATAAAGATATCAAAGAAATAAAGTGGTCAGCCATTCTGACGTCAGGTTGGCTGACCACTTTCAAGTTCTCATAGTTCTAGCGTTGTATTAACCGCGTTGTTAATGTTAATATTTACTACCTATTTGCTACCTTAACATATATTTTTTACACAACTTCAAAAAAGCTCCTTTAAAAAGTTATTAATAAAAGTCGTTAAAACGCCTGTGCATCAATTATTTACGTCTTTCTCAGAATAATTGCTAACAATGTTTTTGCAGGGTCTTAGTGGATTATGAACAACTTGTTTCTGGATATCCTTAGTAAAGTTTTATTGTGGGATTTTAGAAGCCCACACAGAGTCGCAGAAGTATTAAGGTAGGTTTAATGAGATAAAAACAGGTAAACCCAGATGCACAGACATGTATTAACCACAATTGACAAGACAGTAAGAAAAACAATAGGGAATAGAAAAGTCAAAATAATATTCAAAATATCTTTCTAACAGGCCAGTGTTATGATTATTACAAAGTAGGTTTCAACACCTCCCCGTAATCAAAACACCCTGTATGTACTACATTCCCAATTTAAACATTCTGTATAAAAATAACACGTAAAGAACAAGAAACATTCAAAGTACCTAAACTACTCAAACACAAACACCCTGGACATATCAAAAATTAACCACCCTGTACATATCAACAAATTAACATAACTGTACACAGAAACAAACTCAATAACAAACCAAGCCCTAAGTTAGCCCTAAAGATGTAAGGCACTTGTAGTGTCTCAATTTAGGCAATGGTTTTGTGAGTATGTCTGCCGTTTGGTGAGTTGATGAGATGAACTTGACATCGACTTGATTTGTGGAGATGCACTCGCGGACAAAGTGATGGCGAATGTCGATATGTTTGGTGCGAGAATGATGCGTGTTATTTTTGGTGAGTGAGATGGCACTTTGATTGTCGCACATTATGGTTATTGGTGATGAGGATTGAAAGATGTCGCTGATGAGAGATCGGATGTAGATGGCTTCCTTACAGGCTTCGCCGAGGGCCATATATTCAGCCTCGGTTGTGGATTGGGCGACCGTTCTCTGTTTTCGTGACTGCCACGACACTGATGAACCACACATCTGGAACACATACCCCGTATAGGAGCGTCGGTCTACCAGATTACTTGCGTAATCGGCATCAGCGTATCCAATTCCATCACCAGTGTTGCTGTATGTTAGCTTTCTATCCTTCGTGGCCTTCAGATAGCGGAGAATACGCTTGGCAGCTCTCCAGTGTACCTCCCCGTAATGTGCATTGAATTGACTCAGAGCTGATACGGAGTGAGCAATATCTGGTCTAGTACCAATGGCAATATACATTAACGATCCAATGAGCTGCTGGTACGGTAATTCTGGCTTTTCATCCTTGGGATCTGGTAAGACATATTTTGTTCCAGTCTCGATAGGAGTGGATACAGAGATAGCATCTGTCATTCCGAACTTAGCTATCACTTGCTCAATATATTTTGTTTGATCCAGTGATAGAGTGCCGTCTTTCCTCGTAACTCTCATTCCCAAGCAGTCTTTAAGAGGACCTAAATCTTTGATTACGAAGACCTTCTTAAGTTGATCCTTGAAATCTTCTTTAAACTTCTTGTCGTTACTGAAGATGAAAAAATCATCAACGAATATTGCTATAATTAGCAACTTTGCATCTTCATGTTTATAGTAGATACAGTGTTCTTTTTCAGAACGTTTGAAAGAAAGTTTGTCCATAGCTTCACAAACTTTTTTATTCCATTGACGTGGAGCTTGTTTGAGTCCGTAAAGAGACTTTTTGAGTAGACAAACTTTAGATTTGTCATTGGAAAAACCTTCAGGCTGCTCCATGAAAATCTCTTCCTCTAGGTCACCGTTCAGGAATGCTGTCTCAACGTCTAGATGGTCGATTTCCAAATCAAGTTTAGCAGCAAAGGCTAACAGCAGGCGAATTGACGATAGTCTCGCTACTGGAGCAAATGTTTCACCGTAGTCAACACCATGCACTTGTGTGAATCCTTTGGCAACAAGTCTTGCCTTATATTTTACAATGTTCCCATTGGTATCCCTCTTGACTTTGTACACCCACTTACATTTAATGATTTTTCTACTTTCAGGTTTATTTACAAGTGTCCATGTTCCGTGCTTCTGCAAGGAATCATGTTCAGACTGCATAGCATCCAGCCACTCTTGACAATTACTGCCTTCCAGAGCTTGCTTATAGGTCTGCGGCTCGCAGTCAATGCTGATTAGATTTACATAATCTGAATCTGAGTACCGATCCGGAGCACGATGTTCTCGAAGAGGGTATCTTCTGGCAGTGTTGTATTCGGAACTGTCATCTACTGATGGCACAGGAAGATCTTGAGCGTCCAGGAAGACTTCGGGTTCCGATTGAGAGACAGAAGGTTCTCCAACAGGGGCCTCAGTAGGAGCCTCAGTAGGAGCCTCAGTAGGAGCCTCAATAGGAGGTTCAGTATTATGCTCAGCAGTTGGTACTTGTGTAGGTTGCAGATGGGGCGTAGGTGGGGAATTTTGGGTAACAGGGGTAAGAACTTCCAGATTATCAGGTTGGGGATCTGAAATCTGTGTTGTTTCGACACCAGGTTCGATGGATGGTGGTTTATCTTCCACAAAGTGGACGTCTCTCGCAATGATGATACTTCTCGGATTCTGGGGATCAATAAGACGATATCCTTTTGTATCTGTTGAGTAGCCAACGAAGATACAGGTTTGAGTCTTGCAGTCAAGTTTCTTACGCTTTTCCTTAGGGATCAGGGCGTGCGCTTCACAGCCAAAAACTCTTAGGTGATTTAGATTCACCTTCTTCCCAGTCCACATCTCTTCGGGAATTCTGTTGTTAAGTGCTTGCGTAGGCGAGAGGTTCTTGAGGTAGATAGCCGTGGAAACAGCTTCACCCCAGTATGCTCGTGGTAAGCCAGAATCTTGGAGCATAGATCTAGCTTTCTCAACAACTGTTCTGTTGACTCGCTCCGATACTCCGTTCTGTTGCGGGGTATACGGAACTGTGGTTTGATGTACAATACCATTTTCCTTGAGGAACTGAGTCATTTCACGATTTACGAACTCTGTACCATTGTCGGAGCGAAAATTTTTGATTTTGAGACCGGTTTGGTTCTCAACAAGGCTCTTAAATTCAACGAATTTACTAAAGACTTCGCATTTCGATCTTATCAGGTAGCCAAAAGTCTTACGCGTGAAGTCATCTGTAAATGTAAGTAGGTAAAGTGCTCCACCCCATGACTGCGTACTCATAGGTCCGCATAGGTCTGAGTGAATTAATTCCAATTTAAAATTAGACCTACTTTGAGAATCTTTGAATGGCCTCTTGGACATTTTGCCTTGTAGGCACGGCACGCAGGTTTTGTTCAACTCACTGAATGATAGACTAGTAAAGTCTATACCCACTGCTCGATTATTTAAAATATTAAGGGCTTTAGGATGCAAGTGACCAAGACGTCTATGCCATAGTAAAGCAGACTCTTTCACTTGTGTGCAAGTGGCTTTATGTTCTGTCGTATCTAATCTGTACATACCACTATGGTTTGACGCAGTTGCAATGATAGCGCCTGTCACCTTGCAATCATCTTTCAAAAGAATTGAGGCACCTTTCGGTGAAAATACAACTACTAGCCCTTTCTGAACTAGGCTACGAACTGAAAGTAAATTAGTAGCTAAGTCAGGAACATATAAAACGTCAGAAATTTGCTTAATCCTATCAGAAATATTTACAGAAACGGTACCTTTGCCTTCACTTTGAATTTGCTGACCATTGGCGACAGTTATTGGTTTAAACTCCTGCTTCAGGTCCAGGAACCAGTCACTCTTATTACTCATATGAGCTGTAGCACCAGAGTCAACATACCATTCAGTAGAGGTACAAAGTGAGGATGTAGTGAAGCCTGTAGGAAGACAATGATTAAAACAAGATGAAAGTGTAAAGTCTGATATATTGTTGCATATATGTGTGGACGATGACGATGAATTATTCTTGTTTCGGTTTATACGTTTCCTACATTGAGACACTACATGGCCTAACTTTTTGCAATATGTACACGACACCTTATTAGAATCACATGCATGAACACTATTTGCATTGGATAACAAAAAGCTTGATGTAGTAGGTGTATCTCGGCGTTCCTCCTTGAGTAGGATCGATGCAATCGAGTCTGTGCTTATCCGTGTGCCGGAGTGCTCTATTGCCATCACCATAGGGCTGTAGCTGTCGCTAAGACCTGCTAGCATAATGACGCCAACAAGTTCATCGTCCAGGCCCGCTTGGATGGCAATCAGCTGCTGTTGCACATGACGTATATCATTTACGTAGGCTTCCACGTTTGAGTAATTTTCAAGCTTGGTAGTTAGTAGTTTCTTCATAAGTTTTAGGCGTCGCCCCAGGCTGCTGTCCGCGTAAGCATCTCGCAAAAGTTTCCATGTTTCTTTTGAGGTTGTGGCTGTCATAACTACGGGATAAATATTTTCACTGATGCTCAGGCAAATTTTGGCTCTGGCCTTCGCATCTTTCTGAGAAAAATTCCCAATATTTTCTGAAGTCGCATTCACGCAATCCCATAGTTCGTTGTCAATAAGATACATTTTCATCGCGAAGCTCCAAGTCGCATAATTACAGCTACCTTTTAGTTTAGCAAAAGTAGGCGTGCTGTGGGTGACCACTACTCCTGAAGAGGATGCCGAGGAAGGCTGTAGTGGAGGCACCGACGACTGGTCTCCAATCATGAAAGTCTGTGGTGTATGCACTGATGACTGGTCTCCCACCATGACGAATACGGTTGTCTTTACCTTTTTTTTAAAACTTACGATCTGGGCCCATAACCTGTGGGATTTTAGAAGCCCACACAGAGTCGCAGAAGTATTAAGGTAGGTTTAATGAGATAAAAACAGGTAAACCCAGATGCACAGACATGTATTAACCACAATTGACAAGACAGTAAGAAAAACAATAGGGAATAGAAAAGTCAAAATAATATTCAAAATATCTTTCTAACAGGCCAGTGTTATGATTATTACAAAGTAGGTTTCAACATTTATCCATATAAATAATTATTTATGTATCGCATTTATTCTTAGGAATATATAACGCAGCATAAAATCAGATTCTACGAAAATAAGTAGGTCTCCCGTATCTGCAGGACGGGTGGGACAATGAAGAGGGTAGGAGGGCCATGGCCGGAGTAAACATCGCAGAATGTACTGTACTTCGTCAAAAATCCATTATTTTCGGAAATCTAGATATTTTATAAAAGTTAGTCGCAACAGCTGATCTCTCCTCATCGTTACCTAACTCCACCGTACCGATCTATGTGTGCGTGATTTGAGTACATGCAAAGACGTCATCACTCATGTCACGTAATGGTGGCCGGTCGGCATACAAACATCATGTAAATGTGTGCGTGAGGCGTGGTAGTACAAACGGTCCGGCATACTTACTGTGCTTCACTTACGATATGCGTGGCGCGGAGTCCTCCTTTTTTTATAAGTCAATGTTATTTACATATCACATTTATTCTTAGGAATATAACGCTGCATAAAATCAGATTGTACGAAAATAAGTAGGTCTCCCGTACCTGCAGAGCCGTGGCTGAAGTAAATTTTTGCTTCTTCACATCTTGTATTGTTACCTTCAGTGTCTACACCATCATATTTATTTATAGACAATGTGATCATATCTATGACAATTTGTTTCAATTTGTCATAATCGTCACATTTCTTTAGTTCTAGCAGACATTTTACGTAAAAAAACTTCACCCGTTGATCAATATGTTTAAAACAAAGTAGATTAAATAAAATCTTTATAAAATGACTCGTATCGATGCGAATGTAGCATTTTTCTGGGAAAAATTCTTGATTTTCTAATTTCATAAATGAATAATTAATTTGTAGTGTTGAATTTTGTAAATGTTTTCGGAAGCACCAATCAAAGCAGCCGAGTCATCTGTAACTAATAATAATTTGGTAATATTTTGTTTTTAGACCAAGTATCCAGCCATTTGTATATTGTGTCTAATGTGTGACTGTCAGAAATAAGTTGAGCTACTGGAACACTGCTTTCATCGCTACAAGACTGCACAACACATGAATAGAAGAATATCTGCTTTGATACTCCAATCCAACTGGTTTGAAAATGCTACCAGTAGCATCAATGCTTAAAACAGTCCTCGCTTTTTTACTATAATCTTTATAATATTCATCTTGCGCAGGTGACCAACAATACACGTTTAGAGGCAAAAGCGATACGAGTTTTAGTATTTCTTTAAAGGGTGCCAGTGTACTATAATCCACAAAGCCAGCATTGCATTAGAATCCTGGTAAGAGCTTTTTCTGTTTTCGTACTTTATTTGTCGTAGGCAACCGACAGTGGGTAGATGGGTCGGTTCCGTGTCTTCTACATTCATCACAGTATTTACTATTTTATTCTTGACTACAATAGCAGACTCGTATTTTAACTCATTAGCAAATTCACGTCGTTGAACAGTAGAAAGTTTTATCTTTTTCATTAAATTATGTGAACATTCATTATTATAATTGCGTATCATACAAATACATTTAGTAATTTTATCAGTTGGCCAGTTGATAATTACTTTAATTTCCGCACAACACTGCTTGCAAGCTCCATCGCATATAACGCAATCGTCATCCTTAATCGAATAATTTTTGAAAATCCAGCGACACGGACTTCGAATTGTCTTCCAAATTTCTTCTCGTAAGATATTAGCCCACTGATGTTTCGGCAAAAGACCCTTTGTTCTAAAGTTCGATAATTTGTCTTTATTTCTTTTTACACATTGTACGATAGGCTGAATATTCTGCCACTGATAAAAATCTATGTAAAAATCAAATGTTTTGCAGTTACAAGTTGGGATTGTTGTAATCACTGTATTCTTTTCGGATATGGATTTATTACAGACAGTTTTATTGATTGATATATAGCTTTTTCCAACATTTTGTATTGTAAAAGTTCACTAAGGTTATTTATTAAACACTGGGTCACACGGTGACACGGTGACACGGTTTTTCTTCAGAAAAATAATTTTCGAACTTTGAAATAGTAACACTTTTTTGATCTTGTAACGATACTGTTAACCGTCTACCTCGTTTCATGGTGAAAACACACTTTTTAATTTAATAAGACCGGGTTGTTTCACGTCCACTTCTCGCACGCGTATGCGTCAAAAATAGCGTTAACTATCGTCAAACCACAAAAAGGGTTGTTTCATAAAATTATGATCTTAAAATCAGTTAAAAAATAACTATTACAAGTAACCGGTGCTGGACTCACTGGTTTACGTCATTTATGCTCAAACATCTGCGCCAAACAGTAACACAAAAGGGACTCTCTTTTGTTGTATTCGTCTTTGTTTGACGATAGTTCATCTGATGATGAAGTAGAATGTTATTTACCTAAACCTAAGCGGCGAGTAGGAATTAAGATACCACGATTTAAAGGAAAGTCAAATCGAAGATAAAATAAAATTTGCTACAGAAAAGTAAATGTGTAGGTACCTACTCAGTTATTTTATAGGTAGGTACTACTTTATATACAAAGGTTTAGGTAGTGAAATAAAGATAAACAATCTTGATGTGTCTTTTATCTTTTATAATTTAAAACTTCAGTTTAAAAATAAAATACAACTAAAAACCAACCAATAAAAAACGTAAATACAACAATAATGATTACTAAATCAATTAAACCATTAGTTTATTTGTTTAATATGTGTTTGTGTAAAAAGTCACATCAAGATTGTTTACCTTTATTTTACTACCTAAACCTTTCTAGTATAGTACCTACACAATTTGATTCTAAAATTCGTTCATAATTTTCAGAAATTTGGCTGTAAAACCATGACCAGACCAGGTACTTGCAACTCTGCAATATTATGCCTCAGGATCTTTCATGAGATATGTTGATATCCAATTGGACATAAATCAACGGTTTGCCGTATTATTCATCGAGTGACTAGGGTTATTGCTAAATTACGTCCTCATTATAATTATTTATATGGATAAAACTTTACTATGGATATCCAGAAACCAGTTGTTCATAATCCACTAAGAGCCTGCAAAAACATTGTTAGCAATTATTCTGAGAAAGACGTAAATAATTGATACACAGGCGTTTTAACGACTTTCATTAAAACTTTTTAAAGGAGCTTTTTGAAGTTGTGTAAAAAATATATGCTAAGGTAGCAAATAGGTAGTAAATATTAACATTAACAACGCGGTTAATACAACGCTAGAACTATGAGAACTTGAAAGTGGTCAGCCAACCTGACGTCAGAATGGCTGACCACTTTATTTCTTTGATATCTTTAATAACGCAAAGGTAGCAATTATTTCATAATAGGTAGTAAATAGTAGCAAATAGGTAGTAAATAGTGGACACGGTCTTATGTAGGTACATATCTCGTTTGGTCCAGTCAACCTGACGCTAACAAATCCGACGACTGACGAAACGCGAAGTTTGAAATGATGACAAAAATACATAACACACGTTGGCGAACTTTTCCAACCGAACTTTTCGACTTAAAGAATTAAAAGCCTCTCTAAATTATTTGAAGATTAAGTACCGTACCTACTTATGTCATGACTAACACCGCTATTTGTAATGCCGAAAAGTTTGAGGAGTACAATGCATGAGCAAGCAAAGCAACTTCGAAAATTTTAGAATGCCCCGGCGCCGCAGCCGCCGCCTCGGATGTCTAAAATGTGGTCTAAACTAAGAAATACTTTGTTAAGTTATAAAAATACAATCACACCTTGTTTCCCCGAAGGGTTGGGCAAAGCAGAGGTGCACCCACAATTTCGCCAGTTAAGTCCCCATGTAATAGGGATCGAGCCTATATCAACCGGGTACTAAACAAGACTCGGGGCACTGAAAAATTAAATAAAAATAGAAATGGAAAATTAAGATAAAAAAACCCAATAGCACTGCCGTACGCACGGCTAAAGATCAAGCTGTACATTTCCAGTATAAGCTGATCTCGCATTTCGTTGGATTTCTATACAATTAAAGGTCAGTGTAAACTGGAAATGTATAGCTTAATGTGTAGACAGGGAATCGAACCCAGGAGCTCATGCTCAGCAGTAGTGCTTGCAATCACTAGACCAGCAAGGCAGGTTTATGTTGCTATTTTTCAGTAGGTACTGCTCAGTGAGTATGGGTACCTGTTGCCTTTAATTTATCCCAATCCCTTTCTAGCCTGTAACTGTAGGTAGTCTGTAAACTCATGAGACAATAACATAGATAGTGGATAAGATCAGGGTCAATGGATTCTATGTTTGTGTGGGTTTGGTTTCCGCACTTAGTCCCTCATGTGGACCATTGTGTGTGGGGTCAAATGGTTATTTTCGCAAAAAAAAGGTTATTCTTTTAATTAAACAAAAAGTGACTTAATAACTATTTATTTTATAAGAATTACAATAATATGCCACAAGCCAGGACATCAATTTAACAGTAACAAGGACAGGCAGCACTATTTATAAATGTCAACATAGCAATATCCAGAACGGCTGGAATATTGCTTATTGTAGTCAAGTTTTTACCGACATTAAATTTTTGTGGGTTATCTTAGGGGTGGAGTTGATCAGCATGCATAGCACGACCACCACAGAAACGGGTATTGTTGACGGATGAATAGACAAAATGTGAGATTGTAGTAAAATTTCAATTAAATACTTTCTACTGCCTACACAAACACCATTATTGTCTACTCTTCCATCAACAAAACATTCTCATGCTAAGCCTGCAGGTTGAGTTTATAATATTATTGTAATACCTGTGTTCACAAATAAAGATTGATTGATTGACTGTCTTTCCAATAGAAAACACTATTATAGGGTGAGTAGATTGACTAATAGATTATTATAATAAAGGCATACTAAGCACATAAAGTAAAACAGAGTAGGCAAGTTAAGTCACCAGTATACTAACTGCTTTATAACCTCAAAGTTAATGATGAAATCACTTGATGTAAGACGGTTTGTGGCAACTATTTAATTATTCCCAGTCCTCGTCAATTATTATAAACTGACACTATTTGTTCATAGGTGGTCCATTCATTAGTGGCGGACGCATTTGACCCATGGGTCCCATAGGTCCCATTGGCCCCATTATTGGACCCATCATAGGTGGCCTCATTCCCATCATTGGTGGCATAGGTCCATGTGGTCCCATCATCATTGGCGGAGCCATTGGGCCTCCAGGTCCCATCGACGGAGGTGGCAGCATTCCTGGTGGCCCTCCCGGCGCAGGCACAGGTTGTCTAGGCCCTCCTGGACCCATAACACTAGGATCCCATGGAGGTGGAATTGCAGCTCCTTTGTTGAATGGATTTTGCGCTATTTTACCCGCTTTGAATGCCGCTGTAGTAGCATCGATGAGATGTTGAGCTTGTTCCTCCATCCATTTTTGATAGTAAAATTTTACGTTGTCTTTATGTTTTCTGCCCGTACAATGTGTTTTTCTGACGCTAGGTGAATCGTGCGTTAAATAAGTGTCGCAATAATCACAATAATACTTAGGCATTTTCGTAAAAAGTGGAAAATTATCCACTATTTTCGTTCAACACATAAAAATTGACAGCAGATGAAAACATGCCATGCAAAATTGCAAAAACGAATGGCGTCAGCCGTCAGCACAGGTCAGGCTAGTTCTCGGTCTTTAGTTCAAGTTTTCATTCGATTGCACAGATAAAACAGCATAAAGTTGTTCTTGTGGGTGCTTATAGTCGATTATTGTAGTCAGACAAGAACGGTATCGAATTTATGCCAGAATATCCGAATGCTAGCAGTGCAGTGCTAGTCCTATCCCTAAATATTGCAAAAATTGCAAATGGCGCGCAGCGTTTGCGTTAGGAGCACGTGTGATTGACGTTTCAAATAATTTGCTACAACGTGTTTATGTATTTTAATAAATACTGAATGTACTAGTACTATTTCAGTACGATAAACGTGCTTCAAAAAATTACTATGCCAGACATGAAATATATTTTAGTTACCGGTGGAGTTATAAGTGGTGTTGGGAAAGGTGTGATCGCAAGCTCATTTGGCACAATTTTAAAAAGCTGTGGCATCGATGTGACTTCAATAAAAATTGATCCGTACATAAATATCGACGCAGGGACTTTCTCTCCTTACGAGCACGGTAAGTGGAACAAGTAATTTTGTGTTTAAACGTAACTAATTGTTTTTCTCGCTGCGTGATATCGTTGCATTTATTGCATGCGTCTATTTTTATTTTCTAGGTGAAGTTTACGTGCTCGATGACGGTGGCGAAGTTGACCTTGATCTTGGCAACTATGAGCGCTTCTTGGATATAACACTGCATAGAGACAATAATATCACAACTGGCAAGATATATCAGCAGGTTATTGAGCGTGAGAGGCGAGGAGACTATCTAGGCAAAACCGTTCAGGGTAAATACAAACAATTTTTGTGCTGGTTATATTGGTAATCAGAATGATTTCCAAAAAATGTTAAATTTTTACCTTATAGAACATGGATATGTTGTGTGTTGCTATGCAGGCCTATATAATATTTAATAATATTAGTGTGCTAAAAACTTTTCACCAATTTCACTTAAATCTTTGTAATCTTTTGCTTGGTATTGTAAATGCTTAGTTTTACATGTTCTAGATGTACATTTAAACTTTATTAAAGTGTGTTTGACAGTAACAACACCATTTTGCTTTATTTACTTTTAGTCATTCCACACATAACAGACGCTATACAAGAATGGGTGCAAAGAGTGGCTCATATACCTGTGACACCAGACAATGCACCTCCCAGAGTTTGCATTATAGAACTTGGTGGCACAATAGGTGATATTGAAGGAATGTCATTTGTAGAAGCGTTTAGACAGTTCCAGTTCAGAGTAAAGAGGGAAAACTTCATTTGTGCACATGTGTCTTTAATTCCAATGGTAAGCTGAATTCAGCTATATTTTTACCTTCTTTTTTGTGTAATGTTTGTTGTTGTGTCACCTAGCAGCAAACCAAACTTCTTGGTCCTGTTCTCGGAATATTAAAACAATGTAACTATTATTATTAATCATTGTAATGTTTTAGAAAATAAATTATACTTAAAGTAATCTGAAATTTTAAACTTAGAATATTTGGCACCTTATTGTTATTGCTAAGATACCGCAACACACCTTTGAAGTTTACAGCAGAAAGAAGCTGCTACAATCCATTAAAAAGATACTAATGAAATCTATATTATAATACATAATCTGTGTTCTGAGCTAATATTTTCTTGAACATTTTAGCCAAAATCTACAGGAGAGCCCAAGACAAAACCTACGCAATCATCTGTCAGAGAGTTACGTGGGTTGGGCTTGTCACCAGATTTAATATTGTGCCGGTCAGAGAAACCTATCAATCAGTCAGTCAAAGAGAAGATTTCCAATTTCTGTCATGTTGGTCCTGAACAGGTAATATTTCTGTTTCATTTCTAAATAATAATTTTAATATGTATTTATCTGTCTATCTCTTAGCTCCGAGCTAATTGTTGGATTTTGATACAGTTTTACGAACATTTATTTTTATAAGTAGATAGTTACCCAAGCAAAACTGACGTAGGTTGTTAGTTCAATTAAACCTATTCACTTTTGATTTGAGAATATTCTGTTCTCTGTTTTTCAATACTGACACATTTTGTTTCTATACAAAAACATAATGTTTATAACCAAATCAATTGGTCTGAGAAATTGTATTTTATTTAAAATTAAATATATTTAATTACCAAGATACTTGACAGTTTTATCAACAAAAACCATTGCACAATCTTCAATTTTAATAATATTATTTATAATTCAAAAACAGTCACCATTGTCCCATAGTTTCATTCTTAACACAGTAGGTAATCCTTATCATTGCTAATAAAAAATTAAGAGTAAACTATTAATGGCTTAGTAACTTGCGAGTGCCTATTCTAGTTTATAAGAACAGGTCAATGCTTTGTGCGACCCAATTCTGACTCATGAAAGCAGGAATAACACACTGATAACAAATATATTGTTATCAGTGTGTTGATATTATCAACTTTGTTTCTGAAAGGTTTAAAAACTAAGTTAATATTAATTCAAGTTGTTACTTTAGCCTGAAGTTGACATTTCCGGAAAAGGCGCGTTTCTCTTATACGTTGATTTAAGTTTTGAACATGACCAATCTGTTGCATTTATGTACTTGTATGTGACATTATTAAAATTCGAGTGTGTTGGTCTAACGATACATAATAATGGTTTGAGTTTTCAACAAAAAATGATATTCACATCATGTGAATGTAGATGAACCAAATCAGTTAGGGCAAAAAAAAAATCGTGCTACTGGGCTTCTGTGCTGCTAACGCCTTTCTCCCACAGGGTCCTACTAAAAAAGGCGTGACTTTATGTATGCATATTATATGCGTTGTTTATGAAGGCTTGGTGCAGTATTTTATTTCAATGTAAAGCAAAACCCATCACAAAACATACACACTTGTGCTTATAAACAATGTAGTAATACATAGCTAGGTAGGTAGCCTACATTGTAAATAGCACTCCTCAAACATATTATGGGCTCTGAAGTGTATTATTAATTGCTGCAATGACTATCAATGCACAGTAATAGATTAATAAGAAATGGTTATTATTTTAATTGCTGTAAAAGCAATAATAACTTGTTAGTCACTATGCAATAAGATTGATATGTTGCACACACCTGTATTAGCTGAATACAGGTGTGTGCAAAGTCATAAGTAGGTGTATTGTATACTACACCAATATTTTACCGTTTATGTCCTCCTACATAAAGAGAAATGAAATGAAATTGTGTATTCTGTAAATAGGATATCGGATTTACTTTTACACGTCATATTAAAAAAAAATAACCTAGATGGAGTCGACATTTCCTATCTGACTACCCCTGAGAAGAAATGGCGAAACGAACTCAGGGGTCAAAGTCTCTTTTAAAGTTCACATCTTGGTCAGATCTTGTGAGGACCATGTAGATCCATGTCTGGAATGATCTTTTCAGTAAAGAACCACACAAATTTAAGTGGACCTGTCCAGTCAGTGCAAGCATTTGTCAATAATCGTGTAGATCAACTCAGGTCTAAAGGAGCTCAATAACTTGACGAACAATACCAAAGAAAGGACATTATCATGAATGATAAACTGCATTTTATTTTACACTAGCTATTGCCCTCGGCTTCGTCTGTCTATATCATTCATCATTTTTAATACCTACAAATATCCAGGATGAAAGTAGCCTGTGTCCTTCTCTAGGTTAAAGGTATATTTCACCTAACGGTTGGTTCTGTGGTTTTGCTAAGGTAACAGACAGTCACTTTCGCATTTATAAAATTAGTAGGTATGGTTGCAATTCTATCTATGTCTGCCTGCCACAAAGTAGATTAAAACGTATTTATAAAAACAGTGAAAGCTATCACTAAAACAAGTTTTCAAATGAGGCTATAAGAAACTGAAAGTTTAGATGTCTTAAAGATTTCTATGTTAGTGTTCCCGTTACTAAAAGCTAGACGAATACATTGAAGATTAGATGCAAATTAAGCGGATACCGAGCGCGCAGTGGCGCCCTCATCGTTTGTTTGGTTATTTCTTTTATTTTAGAATGATAATGCTGAAAATAAGCATGTTATGTTGTCCTCCACAAGACTACACGCTATATTACAATCAGTAGTTTTACATTAAGTTTGTTTGTTGTTTTCTTTCATTCTAAAATAAAAGAAATAACCAAACGAAAGATGAGGGTGCCAGTGCGCGCTCGGTACCCTATTAAGTTTAAATTAGTGCCAAGTGCCAATAATTTATGCCAAAGTCCTTGCCAGCTTGTTGACATCCAACGCAGTGCATGAGCCATTGAGCCCCCCTTAAAGCCTGCTACATTGAATTATCACTTAGATTGATGATAGAAGTATTTTTGAATGCTTCTTGTTGTTGGATTTTTATTCCAGCCATCCTATGATCATAAGTCAACGGTTTTTTAAATAAGGTATTTTTATTTGTTTCCAGGTAATATGCATTCACGATTTGACCTCTGTATATCATGTACCACTGCTGATGGAAGAACAAGGAGTCGTACAATATTTAAACGAAAGGCTACAACTGAATATGTCTATGCCACGTCCAGGAAAGTAAGTATAAGAGTGTAAGAGTATTCTATCTATCTATCTATCTATACATTATGTATTTTCTGTGTTATAAAATTCTGTTATGAAAATAATACACTATTGAGCCGCTTCCACCACAAATTACTAAGCTCACTTTCGCACAGACGTAAACATATCGCAGCGGGATTTTATCGCGCACTGGATATTCAACTCTCGGTGTTGAGAATCCGAATGCCGAGCATTGAGAATCCAACAGAGTGCATCCCAGCGAGTCGAAAAAACACACTGTTGGACTTTCAACTCTCGGCACTAAGCAGACCGTTGAAAATCCAGTGCGCGAAAAAAAATCGTTCGGGCGAACAGGCTTAATGCGTTTAGCGCCGCATTTAATCATTGTTCTGTTTCTGTCAGTGGTTTTGAAGATGACAGAGACAAAACGATGATTTTAATTTGTTTAGCATTAAATGTGTGTAGTGATTTGTGGTGTGTTTCATGGAACGAAAAAAAAACAGTCAGTCATGTGGACTGTCAACAGAAGTGAAAACTTGACAGCGCAACATATCACATTAGCATGACGCGTGCGCGTGACGCGAACTCATCAGATTTTCCCTACCAAAAATTACTCAACGCGCTAGAAGTTTTCACTAAATAACAACTTTGTTGTTAATCTTTATGATATTCATAATTACAAATCAAGTGCAAAAGACGCTTATCGATTCGTCTAGAATAAAAAAAAAAAGATGTTTTCTTATCTATGTATTTTAACAACTAAAATATCGGTCGTGACCTGGTTTTGAAATATTGTTATTTATAAGGTATCTATTTAATTGACTTGATTACGACGCCTTTATCTTTTTGTCAATAAAATTCCTAAGAAGCAGGAAGTAGGCACTAGACAAAATAAAGTTGTATAAAATGCGCAATGCTTCGTTTATCAGGTTTGAAGAAGAAGAATGAATTCAGTTAATGGCGCCGTACATTCAAATATGTGCTAAGAATTCGCCATTTATAATGGAATACTTAACTAAATCTATGATGTCATCTTGTGTTTGATGATTTTAAGTTATACCACCATATTCAATGAATGATAAGAACACGGCTAACCCTATTAGTTTGAATAATAAACTAATTCATCAAAATGTATTCAATTACAGATTTATGCGGAAGTGGCACAATCTAGCCAAACAGGTCGACAATCTACGTAAAGAAGTCAACATCGCTCTGGTTGGAAAATACACAAAATTGGAGGACAGCTATGCTAGCGTCACAAAAGCTTTGCAGCATGCTTGCATTGCTTCTGGCAGCAAACTCAACCTAACTTATATTGAAGCCGTGAACCTGGAGCGCCAGACTAAGATAGATGATCCAGTCAGTTATCATAAAGCATGGCAGAATCTTTGCAAGAGCGAGTAAGTAATGATTCATTAAGATTTGGAAGATTTTGTTTTTGATTTTAGGTGTGTAGTCAAATATCGGTTTAAGGCTGCAACCTTGACTGAAAATAAAAATAACATAATATTAGTAGGTTAGTTAACTAACGTTCGTTCCGGTGTGGAAAATCCTCATGGATGTCCCCCGCCCTGGGGTGAGCGGAGGGGTCTGTCAGACTCTTACTGACTAAAAACCACCCCAGTGTTCCCTTCCTACACCTGTACCGGGGATCATGGGAACTTGTGCGCCTTCCACGATCCTCGGCTAGTGCCGGCCCGCCTTTGCGGGCCTCCTCAGGTCCGCGAGGTGAGTGAGGTGTAGGACTCCCCCCGCGACGTCCAATAGGGGCGCGCGCGGAACATTACGCACCGCCGCCTCGGGTCCAGAGCTGGATGGGACCCAGCGGAGGTCCCTAAGTCCGCCGTCCCTCCGAACCTGCTTAGGTCTGGAAGAGGGCAATGTCCGCCCTCCACCGACGCCCGGTCCGCCTTTTGCGGGTCGGGAGAGTCGTCTCGATCTCCCTCTCCCTTTCCGCAGCCTCCTTCTGTGAAACGACGGTTTCACAGAAGGAGATCACCGCGTCCCACGACTCAGCGCTCCCGACCATCGAACGAGCGACGGCCGGCAGCGACAGGTACCCGCCACGAGGGCACGGCGCGGCTCCTCCCAAGCGGCTAGTTAACTAACCTCACCTAAGAAAGATAAAATCAAAAGACCTCACAGTCTTTTAATTGATTTCTAAATCATATTGACTGTTCCATTTTTAATTCCAGTGGTGTCATAGTCCCTGGTGGGTTCGGTCAAAGAGGAATGGAAGGCAAAATCGAAGCTTGTCAATGGTGCCGTGAAACACAAAAACCGATGCTCGGAATATGTCTCGGACTACAAGCATCCGTCATAGAATTCGCTAGGAACGTGTTAGGACTAAAAGGTGCTAACACAACAGAGGTTGATCCCAACTGTGAAGATAAACTTGTGATAGATATGCCTGAACATCATCCTGGAAACCTCGGTGGAACCATGCGGTTAGGGAAGAGGAAGACTTATCTAGAGTCCAGCATAATAAGTAAGCATTTTAACTAGTACTTTTAAAACATATACCTGTAACTCAATATCATCATAAAGGGCATTTAATGAGATTATTAGCAGAATTTAATATGTTACGGTTCTTGGGAAATGTATTATTTTCATATTTTTTACACTTACCTAACTGACTAACCTTACTTAAGTACTTACTTGATCTAACTTGGAACTACACTAAACAACATTGAACTTTTGTAGTTCCCAGTTAGATCAAAATGTTTTTGGGCTTTGGATTCAATCGTCACATCATAAAGGGCATTTAATGAGATTATTAGCAGAATTTAATATGTTACGGTTCTTGGGAAATGTATTATTTTCATATTTTTTACACTTACCTAACTGACTAACCTTACTTAAGTACTTACTTGATCTAACTTGGAACTACACTAAACAACATTAAACTTTTGTAGTTCCCAGTTAGATCAAAATGTTTTTGGGCTTTGGATTCAATCGTCATGACGTCATAATTACCTTTGAATAAACGACGGAGGGCTCTAGAGATGTTTGTTACTCAAATTTTCGTTACCAATTGATTAAAAAGTTTTATTGACAGTTACCACGAAAACCAAGCTCAAACTGGTTGGTGAATTGTTTTACATCGTGCGATTACAGCCTATGGCCTATGTCGAGCAGTGGACGTCTTTCGGCTGAAATGAAGCAAATGTCCACCAGAGGCGCGTACTTAGCCATTGGTTTCAACAAATCGGTGGACCTGAACGTAAACCGAGGAATTAACCCGAAACAGTCTCAAAAGCTTTAAACTCAAATGTATTTAGCTTGAGTGTCTCATTTTTTTATTTTAAGCCTTTCTCTAAAAATTGTGTTTGGGTGCCTAGTACATTCAAGTATGCTGAACCTTATTTCATTTTATTATCATTTTACAGCCCAACTTTACAAGAAAGACGAAATAGAAGAGCGTCACAGGCATCGGTATGAAGTGAACCCAGAATACATAGAACGTTTAGAAGCAGCCGGTCTCCGCTTCGTGGGCAAAGACGAGTCTAAGACGAGAATGGAAGTCGCCGTGGTGGACAATCATCCTTACTACGTTACTGTGCAATTCCACCCGGAGTATTTATCACGACCACTGTCTCCTAGCCCACCTTTCCTAGGGTAAGTTTAGTTAATAATGTCGTTTTTCCATTTATCAAACTTACATAAGTGATGGATACTTGTTGGTGTAGCAATTTCAACTATGGAACAATACAGGATCCAATTATATTTATAAACTCGCTAGCGAAACTTCACAGCCTTGATGGGTATCGGTATCTAATGAATCATTAGATACCGATATACTTTGCGTGTCAAATAAGAATAGGATCGCGCTTGCTTCAACTCCACACGATAGCTGTCAAATTAGTACGCATTGGTAATGAAGTTCGCGAGTATTGCCATGGTATTGCGGAACAAAATGGCGTCTTGACAGTACTATTCTTATATTTGGCACGCTTATTACCTATCACGTTGTTTAATTTATCGTTCGTTCTTAATTTGTCGTCGTTTTGTTGTTTTTTTAGTTATTTATTTTAATTTCGCGGTCTACCACTGTAGATCCATCCACAGTGGTAGACCGCGAAATTCAAATTTTCTTGCGTTTTTTGCAATTTGCAGATCAGTATCAACGCAAGAAAAGTTGAATTTCGCGGTCTATTACTGCGGATCCACCTAAAACTACACGAAGTATTGCCAGTTAATTTAATTGTTACAATCGGCTGCAAAGACAGTTGTGTCTAAAATATGTTGCTTCAAATCTCACCTAATTATTCCTTTATTATTTCAGACTAATACTGGCGTCACTTGGAAAACTCAAGAACTACTTGTCAAAAGGCTGTCGGCTGAGTCCACGAAATCAGTCGGACGTTAGTTCTGGTTAGTAAAAAAATGATTTTCTTAGTAAGAAACAACGAAGTGTCGGAACACGCACAATGAAGGGTTCCGTAGTTTTGATGAATTTGTCCCAAAAACAAACTTAACATTGTAGTTGAAAAACATGTTCTCCCAGATATCGATAAACGTCACAATCAATTCTCGAACTGTAAAATATGTAGGTTTTGATTAATTTGCAAGTATCAAAATATGTCGCTTAAATGGCCGTATTTTTATGTTGCGTTGATTTAGAAGCTTGATTTTTTAGAACTCCTTGTAACAACCATATGGTCGTTAGCTCCATGGGACCGTAGACTTACGTATTTGGTATTAATTTCAACCTGATACCTCCTCCACGCGTTCCTTAAAAAAGGGGTCTTGACAGACGGACAATGAGGTGATCCTATAAGGGTTCAGTTTTTCCTTTTCTTTTCTGTTGAAATAAATTCGTCTAGATGTTGTGTTACATTTCATGTTGCATTACACAAATTAGGACGGCTAATTTGTGTTACATTTCATGTTACATTTCACCAATCTGAGGGCTTAGTGCGAGTTTTTATACTTACTCGAACGCGTTAAGGTTACCTTACGTCAATTTGTACCACTATGTGCGGGGTGCAGGTTTGTCGGTAATATTGAAGCACGGTCGGCACATTTTTTCGGTTATTAAAGATACCTGCGAACCCTGGTCGATAAGAGCACGCATGTCGTGATAAGTCCCGTCGGCTGCCATAACCTTCACAAGAGCAGTTGGAAGCAGAATCTCTGCATTACTGTCCTGTGATGCATTAGAGACCTTGACCTTCTGTTCAGTATGTTTAGAAACTTGAGGGCCCGTCGGATTAGCTGTACATTTGCGGCATCGGCATTTTGAAGTACACTGGTCGCCGTTATGGCTGAATAAACAATTGATGCACACCTGCAGTTTTTGCGTTATTGCAAGCTTTTGTTCAGTGGGCAATTCCAAGAAAGTTTTGCAATTGTAGAGGCCATGTTTGCCACTGCAATGTGGACATTTGAACTTGGACACGTGTAGTGTCTTTTTCAAGGTTCCATTATTCCCACTGTTGTTATGTTTCTTGAAACCTGTTGAGGAATGTTGTTGGTTGTTAGACCCTTTTTGTTGGTCTTGTTTGCGACGAGCTGACTCCAAACTGATGAATTTGGTCTCCAGGAAATGCAGAAATTCTTAAAGTACTGGTAGCTCCCGCGAGTTTTTTAGAGACTATGTAATCGGTATCCGTGTCAGAGTTTAGTTTTTGGGATAAGATGTGTACCACCATAGGATCCCACGATGTTGTATCAATGTCTAAATTGCGGATAGCATTCAGACGTTCTAATGTTGTATCATGCAGTTTTTTAATTCGTCGTAAGGGCTGCTTTTGCATGTTGGGCATTCCTAGAAGAATGTTTAATCAATCAATCAGTTTATTTGTGAAACATAGGTATCATCATCATGTGAGAAGAGAAAATAGCCCTTTTGTTGTTGTATCGATGCTGCAGAATATCCCAACATTATGGAATAGTTATCTGCGCTGATTGGTAAATGTTGGAAGACCCTTTCAGCTTCCCCTTTAACTTTTCCTTTTAAAAACTGCATTTTTTGGGCAAGGAAAAAGCGATGGATTCTTATGTATTGCTTCTTGAAACAAATCTTTGAAGCACATCCACTGGTTATAATTACCGCTAAAAACGGGTATTTCTAGCGTTGGTGTCGTTTTTTCTCTAAGAGCCACAGACCACATTTTAGTATTAATGGCCTTCTTCAGACTGTTGTATTGTTTTTCATGACTCAAGAATGTTTGTTCATAGTCTCCATTTTCTTCGCTTAATTCAGAGTTGATTTCCCAATGCAGAGTATCGATTGCTATTGTATAGATTGCAGTGTTTTAAGGACGTCTTCAAATTCCCATTTGTCGGATATAAGTTCCAAGTTAATGTTAGAGATCGTTCTTCAGAATGCCTTAAACTCAACGAGATGCTTCGCCAGCAGGCAGCTAGCCTGCTTGCGAAGCATCTCGTTGAGTTTACTGTTTGTACCCTGATTTACCATCGAAGCATGACAAACTCCTTGACCCAACTCCGAAGGTTGACCGTCTTCTGCCGGCTTCTACGTTAACGTGATCGAGTAAGTTTAAAAACTCGCACTAAAGCCACTGTACCCGGCATTATACAGGGTGTAAGTGTAAATAGTGGAAATCTTTTAAGGGGTCATTATGAACAACTTTTACCATGGCACCAAACTTGAAATCGCGAAAAAAAAATCTGCTGTTCTGTACATTTATTGTTCGCATAATACTTCAAAATGTAGGGATCAGCTGATTTTTTTTTCGCGATTTCAGGTTTCGTCCTATAGTAAAAGTTGTTCATAATGATGAGTACAATGACCCCTTAAAAAATTGCCACTGTTTACACTTACAGCCTGTATTTTTTCCTAAAGGTGAGAATACACATACCTGTAACTTGCACAAAAGTAAGCTCCATAAAACCACTTCTGATTGGTGAATGTCACAATGGCATGCCAGCTACTTGCGTAGTTCTGCACCGACAAGCTACAGGCACGTGTATTCCCGGCATAACTGTGATTGTGGTGACATCCACCGATCTACAGTATGCTTTAATGTACAGAACTGCTGTAAACATCATACTATTCTTTTGTTTTCAGATGAGGAAGATTTATCAGTTTCTTCTCTAAGTATATCTGATGAAAAGACAGTAATTGAAAATGGTATCGCCGTTAATGGAGTAAGCAAGAAAATAAAATAATTAATATTTTGTTTTTGACTAATGTAATTCAATATTAATAGTTTTAAGTGATACTTCTTATATTTAAAAAAATATAATCAAATTGAATTCTAATTGACATTGCAAATTTAATTGAAAATAATGAATATTTTTGTAAAAGGAAGGTAAGTTAAAATGAAAAACGGTGAAAATGTGTAAGTTTCAAATACCATTGTTTTATACTTAAGTTTAAGTATTATTTCCTTTTAGAACGTCTAGTGTCTTCTTTATACCTTTCCACTAGTCTGTGAATAGTTAAAGCATAATACGAACTGTATCTATTATAAATAGAAATAAAAATTATAATCGATAAAGATGCGGGACGGAAAATAACAATTGAATTAAAAATTCAACATTATTATTTTCATGAAACATACAAGTTATTACTGTTTTTATATAAATCCATTTTTATTTAGGTACTCACTCAGTACATGACATAATTTCAGTTTTCCTACAATTTAGTTGGTAAGTGTTGATAACCCTAAGGATTGTTTGTTCAAATAATAGTTAAGTGTAATTTTTTTTATATGTTTATTTCTGAGATGATAACTTGTATGTTGAACTAATGTTTTGACTCGAATATTTTAAGAATACTGCATTTGTGATTCATTTTATTTTATCCAACATTTACTAATTCAAGTATGTGAGCGTATACAAATTATTAATAGTTATAATTCGACAGTTCATTTTGTACGATCACTGTCGAATATTCGCCCGAAACTACGGCCAAAACATCGTACGTTACTTAGCACATGCTATAGATGAACGTTAAGCGCGTAATACACATGCCTGTTACTGGCACAAAAATAAGCAAGTAGCAAGTTATGTTGTTAATTTTTAAATGACCAATGTTATGTGTATTGTGAGTGTTTTTATTATTTGTATTATGTAGAATTATTTCAAACAATATAAATTGAATTGAGTAGCTTGCATGTTGTGACACATTCACCAATCAGAAGTTGTTATGGCTCAATGGTATGCAAGCTACTCGCATACTTTTGTGCAAGTTGTCCTGTCGCACGACTGTTAAACTACCTGTGTAAGATAGAGACGGGAAAATAATCTAAGGCAACGCACGTACTAAGTAACGATTATAAATTCATGGATCAAAATGAATGAAGTCATTATAAGAAACAATACCTACTTAAAAAAATATTGTTACGACACTTTTGAAAGTGTCTACTTATTGTGTCTCGAATGATCGAGACTTTTATAAATATAAAAAATCAAATTTATGTAATACAAATGACCATAGTTTAATATTTTAAAACTCGATATTAATTATATAAGTACCAATGTATATGGTACACAATGATATTTTATTTTATGAATTGATTGGTCCTAAAGTGACATAATATTTGGATATTGTCTCCATAAGCCCCAAATATTATACAGGGTGTCCCGTAAATAATGGATAATCTCTTAAGGGGTCATTGTACTCATCATTATGAACAACTATTACTATGGGACCAAACCTGAAATCGCGAAAAAAAATCAGCTGACCAGTACATTTATCTACATCAAACTCGTCAAAATGTAGGGAGCAGCTGATTTTTTTTTCGCGATTCCAGGTTTGGTCCCATAGTAAAAGTTGTTCATAATGATGAGTACGATGACCCCTTAAGAGATTATCCATTATTTACGGGACACCCTGTATATTGTGATGTTAATTAAAATAACACAGAGGTGATGACATGGCTGTTGTATAACAAGTAAAATTTATTTTTTATTATTGACAATTCATTAGGTTTGAAAGCCTATTTAATAAGTAATTGTAAATTAATGAAAATTATCTCATATAGTTTCAATAGAGTTTCCGAGCATCTAGTCTCAGCTTTTAATAAAAATATGCAGGCAATGATAACATTAATAATAATTGATGCATTCCATTACACTTTTCTTGCAGTTGTAAACTTTTCTCTACTCTAGTATTATTGTTATGATACAAGCCAATAAAGTTTTCCCCTGTCTGAAGATAGTCTTTTTATTCATCCCTTTAACCGGTCGACCTAGTAATAAGCTGTCTAAGCTGCTTTCCCATCTAGCTATCTCAGAACAGGTTGCATTCCGGAACAGGTTGCAGGATGCATTTCTGAGACCCAAAAACGGACGTGTCGTGTAACTTTGTAAATAAATGAATTTTGAATATGGGGGGCTAAGTTAAGGGTAAATAAGAAAATTTAAAAAAATAGTTTTGCAAACTACCGTGTGACGTGTAAATTGTTTTATCTACACCCATGCTATAAATTCTCTATAAAAGCCATGGACCTAATATACTATATAAACAGGACTGAGCTCTCCAAAAATCGTATCATACAAAAATTAACCTTAGGTATTGTACTTTTGGTTTACTTTTGATAGGATATCTTAGTTGAGGCAAAACGAGCCGATAGAGAGAGCCCGACTTGAGTAATTTGTCCCTTTTGCTCAATTGCCAACAGATAAAAATGATAAGGATGGTAGAAAAATTTCACCAACTACAAGTAGGTAAAATAAGTTACGTATATTTTTTTTTAGCATTTAGATTAGTTTTAAATCATTTTATTTACAGGTTTACAATCTGTATATCGTAGTCAATAATTTTATAAGTAAGCTCCATGAGTAAAATAATCAAAATAATTTATTTTTGATTATTGTTTGGTAGCTATCATATAATTACTCTGGTAACACTGAAATCTGACATCAATGGATTCATGGCGGTTTTTTTCAATTTAGATAGCGAAAATGGTGAGAAAGTGTTGCATCAAGAAATGTAAAAGTGAATGTTATGCTGGTTGTGGCATTTAATTTCACAGGTAAGGAACTTGTAAGGAATAACAAAGATTTAAATAAATCTCGATAAAAGACTTAAAATTGTTACTAAATAATAACAATTTTGAGTTTAAGTAGTGTAACCATGCTCTAGACGTTTTGTAGACAGAAGACCTAGCGTCTTCTGTCTACAAAAGCTATAAGTAGTGTATTTCTGATTAAAACTATTAATATTAGGCGCATAATAAATACAATTTGTACTTATGTATCGCATGATTGAAATAGCATTATTTTTAAGTTGTTTAGGTACAGCTTTCCATCCAAAGAAGAAATTCAACAAATATGGTTGGATATAATTCCAGAATCATTTTAGTTCCCTTTGCTTCAATTACATACTTACCCAAACCAGCTCTGTACAGTAAACGAAAAAAGAGCAAGAAAGTACCATGGTCCCAGAACGAGATTCTACATGCCTACTTCATCATAAGCCACGTATACCTACGTGATCAAATTTGATGATTCGCCACAAGACGAGTCTCACCAATATTGGTGTGGCTGACACTGGCTTGGCCACCATCAGGGATTTTACTTTTGATAACACAAAGATTTAGTCGTTAATTAGTCGAAATTTGTCGCCAAATATCAGAATTTGTCGGTCACTGGTTCAAAAGTTATAAGGGGTCATTGGTGGCCGATCTGGAGAGAGTCTCCCCAGCTTGGCCACCTTTATATCTCAAAAACTAGGGCACCTAGCGAAGATCTGTTTTCTCCCAGATTTAGTCGCTAATTAGTCGAAATTAGTCGCCAAGTCACAAATTTAGTCGGGTCTTAGTTTAGAAGATATAATGAGTTCAATTTTTAAGTATAGACCAAGAGCTAGATTGAAGAGTTTACGATAAAATCTTTGATCTAGCTCTTGGTCTATACTTAAAAATTGAACTCATTGTATTTTCTAAACTAAGACCCGACTAAATCTGTGACTTGGCGACTAATTTCGACTAATTAGCGACTAAATCTGGGAGAAAACAGATCTTCGCTAGGTGCCCTAGTTTTTGAGATATAAAGGTGGCCAAGCTGGGGAGACTCTCTCCAGATCGGCCACCAATGACCCCTTATAACTTTTGAACCAGTGACCGACAAATTCTGATATTTGGCGACAAATTTCGACTAATTAACGACTAAATCTTTGTGTTATCAAAAGTAAAATCCCTGATGGTGGCCAAGCCAGTGTCAGGCACACCCAATATTGTAGTCCTTCCTTCTTGCCTCAAAACATGGGTAGGTACACGATTCAACACCGACATAAAACACAATAATGTTCAGTTTCATAAAGGAGCTTTCGAAAAAGGTCTATTTCTTTATATTCTTTAATTACAATATGTTTGTAATACAAACAATAACTTGAAATCACTTATGGTCAACCGGACGCAAATTATCTCTGTATAAACGAATTTTCCTGTTTGTCATAAAAATGTTTAGTCACCCTATTAGAAGGAGATAAACTGCCTCATGTGACATATCTCTTTCTGCTCGTGTTTTTGGTATGAGAGCTCAGTCCAGTTTGTATATTAGGTCCATGATAAAAGCTTCTGAAACAGTTAGCTTATTGCCAACATTAAAACAGCCAGTGTCATAGTAACCATGGTAACCATAACAGCATCCAAACGGGTGCTTTAATGTTGTACTGAGTTTCATAATGCAACTCGTTTTCAAAAAGAGAACATTGTAATGCACGCGCTGTAATGAACATTGTAATGCCGCTTTCACTACAACAGCGCGCTGTTGTAGTGAAACGCAGCGCCGTAATTTAAAAAAGAACTCATTCGAATTCACGTCGTATACTATGACGCCGGCCGCCATGTTCGATACGAGTATTAGTATTGCAAAAAACTGTTTCAGAACCTTTTATCTGTTAGGAAAAATAATTGAATAAACACTCACATGTATGATGTTTACAGCTTTTCTGATACTTATTTAAAACTCAAATAAAATTCGGTTTGCAAAAATAGTAATGCACTTTGTAAAAATAGTAATGCACTTAATGCACTTGTAGATTATATTCTTTAGGGAAATATGTATTAGGGTTCGTGATCGAAACCTCTCTTTATACTTACTTTACTCTTTGTCGAAACCTTAGATTATAGGTCGAAACCTTATGCAGCGGGAAACAGAACGCCAATGAACAAAAGAGCAAGAGACTCGAACGATGTTAGCGACGAGCCCCCCCAGGTGGTGAAAGAGAGGTAGAAGGTGGGGGATGCGCGAAAGAGAGGGATATATAGGGTAGAGAGAGTAGGGAAATAAGCGGGACCACAGTGTTGCTATCTCAAATAATTAAACTTCGAATTACGGTCAAGTTATATTTCTTTGGGAGTTTGGCAGTTCGTTTGTAACACTTTAGCGCTATATACACGGTGCTACAAGTTTGACAGTTTTATTGCCCTATCTTTCGTCAATCGATCACTGGTGGGAATCTATAAACAATAAAAAAATTAAAATGTGTGGTAAAAGTATCCGAACGCACGGAGAAAAGGTGGTTTTGACACCATTGACGTTTTGATTACAATGTTGCTAACAGTTATTTTTATTCCCGACTCCCGTAAATAAGGTAATATTTTTTACCCGGAAAGTGCTTTTTTACGAAGTTTTGCAAACAAGGTCTGATAAAAACATGAACATTATTGAATTGTCTGTATATATTTGTACAATTGCGCTGTGTACAATGAACTTGTAAACAGCGGCTTTCTTAATTCCTTATTTCATTAAACTGATAAACACTTACAAGTGGTAAGCGCCGGTGGTTTAATGGTTTAGTCTTGGCACACAGATATTTTGCGCTGCGGTCCGAGTTGAACTCTCTGAAAATATTTTTTCATTTTTCAAATCAGTTTATCGCGCGTAATGATATCAACATTCAATTTTATTTGAACATTTCTATAAAATAATAAACACTGACTGAAGTGTATTAGTTAAAATTAAAGCAAAAATGTGTTACGCCGGACCATGACATGAGTGACGAAAAAATTATTTTCGTTAGTAAATAACAAATTCATAGTTCACGATGGTGTTCGAATCGATTGTGGTGGACGTGCTGAACAGGTTCCTTGGGAGCTATGTGGAGAACCTAAACAGGTCCCAGCTAAAGCTAGGAATATGGGGCGGTGAGTTTTTGCGCCAGGGTGATGTCATAGTTGCCGCACTGCTTTGATTGCGGTTATTTATGTCTTCGATTAATGTTTTGCAGGCGACGTCGTGCTGGAAAATCTCATACTCAAACAAAATGCCTTGGAGGAACTCAATATTCCTGTCCAGACAGTTTATGGACACTTAGGTGAGCAAAGTTTATAGCATTTTTATTGACCATAAAAATATAAACACTTGGTAAAACTAATTTTTAGATAGCCTTCCGAAAAGAAAGCTATAAACGAAGAGTCAGCTTTATTTAGCTGTGTAGTGAACTAGTTCAACAAGCTTCAAAGCACTATTTTCTTTGTAAAATATCAGTTACTGTTAACCTTGTGCAATATTTTTATTAATTTTAACTGATTATAAGCAGGTCAGGGACTTTTGTCATGTATTGTGTGTATTAATCAGTGTGAGACAAAACCATGAATGTAATTTAGCTATTAGTGAATAGTTGTAAAAGCTATGTGTACTGTTTGTATGAGAAACTCTGTGACTCCTGCTTATGAAGAAAATGAAGGTTAACTAAGTTAACTTTAGAAGCAAATCTTAAATGACTTTAATATTCAGTTGTTAAATATTATTCACACTAGCTTCTGCTCGCTTCAACTTCGTCTGCATGTTTTTTTTCTTTTTGCTTGGCTTCTAAGGGTTGTAGCGTGATGTTAAATTATCACTAACCTTCCTCAAGAGTTGGTCTATCAAATGCAAAAATATTTGTTCAAATCCGACTGGTAGTTGAAGAAATTAACATGCTCAAACAAACTCTTCAGTTTTATTATATTAGTACCTATTTATAGATAAAATGTAAGAAGAATATATCTAATAATAGTAATAATGTTAGACAGTGTAATGCATGGCATAGAAATTGTTAACAGAATGAGGGTATACAACTGTTTAACTTTTCTGTTCATGTTTACCAATCTAAATGAATCATAAAGTTTCCGTTACAACAGAATGTGTAGTTATCTGTATGCCTGTTGCATTTATAAAAATGCCATTTTAATGTTTTGCAATCTAATCTAATCTATATCTATAGAGAATACCAGCTCTTCAATGTGAGTAGTTTGTTTTTGCACTTTAAAAATGAAATACAACTTTAACTATGTATAAAAAACCACTAGTGGCTGTATGTTCTGAAGGGTTTGGTATACAGGAGAACAACATTGGTCAGATTACTTTTGAGTCAGATATTAATGGGGGGTTATTACCACTAACCCCAACAGGCTTCAGTCCAGTCCAGACTCCAGGCTGCTACTGAGAAATTAATTACATACTTACCAATTTTATTATTTCCTAGTTGTTTTTGTCATCAGTTTTGTTTCCAGTTATGAGTTCAATTGTTTAGTTTCATACATAATTTTATTGCAGCAACCTGGGGGTCTAAAACGGCCACTTTGCCAGAATCATAATAGGATAATATTATGAATAATATTTGAAATCGTAAAACGGTCACAAACTGACAATATATTATGAATTGTCAGTTTGTGACCATTTTTAACCGACTTCCAAAAGGAGGAGGTTCTCAATTCGTCGGAATATTTTTTTTTTTTTTTAATTTTTTTTTTTTATGTATGTTCCCCGATTACTCGAAAATGGCTAGACCGATTTGGATTTTTCTTTTTTTGTTCGAAAGGGTATACTTCCCAAGTGGTCCCATGATCATCAAATCAGGATCTGATGATGGGATCCCATGGAAATCGAGGGAAACCCTCAAATTTTATGGGCACACCTATATCGATTTCGGTATTTTTTATAGTAACTCGTGCATTTACTCTCGGAAAGTACCATTCGGTGAACTGGAACTGATGATGAAGACCACAGAGGGCCATCGGAAATACTCAATTATATCTAAGTATATAACAGGTTGCGATTCGATTACTTTAATATGGTTTATGCTCGTCAAAATAATGGTAATGGTGACTTCACCATGAGCTCCATTTCTCCTTGTTCTTACTAGGAGAACTCCTCAACAATTAACGTCCCTGCATCGGGAAAAGCAACATTTTGTAAAACGTGATGAGCAGTTGACATTGGGTTATTGTAACTTAGATAAATTACAAACTGAACCACTAAAAAGTGAAAAATAATAACTTTTTTACAAAAACAAAAACCGACTTCCAAAAAAAAACACTACAAAGTGAAAAATAACTTTAATTTCGGAAGTCGGTGGCAAAAAACTAAAATACAGATCCAAAGACACCGACTTCCGAAATTAAAGTTATTTTTCACTTTGTAGTGTTTTTTTTTGGAAGTCGGTTTTTGTTTTTGTAAAAAAGTTTTTACGATTACAAATATAATTGAAATATTATTCATAATATTATCCTATTATGATTCTGCCAAAGTGGCCGTTTTAGCCCCCCTGTTAAGTGCAATATATGGAACACATATTTCATGATTTGGCAATAGGCCCCCCCATTACATGCAACTTAGTTATATTTAGGTTCTATGTAATAGGACTAGACAGGGGTGGGGGACTAGATAGGGTTATAGAATGATAGGATGTGGCTGGTAGAAAATGCGTGTGGCATTAAGTCCAACTCTGTACATATTTTGTGCGTGAAGTATTAAATAAATAATAAATAGGGGGAGCTCCCTATTGTAATAAACCGAATCCAGACTACATGCTGCTACTGACAAATTTATGATAAAAAAAACACAATAACACTTTGCCCGATCTGGGATTCGAACCAAACACCTCATGCTCAGCAGTAGCACTATTGTGACTATTAGACTAAGCTTATTCAGACTTAGATAAAATATGAGAACTTCTATATAAAATCAAATCAGTTTATGTAGGTAATAGGTAATAGGTAATACGGGCTGGTATCCGCAACTCCACGTCAATGCGCGTATTTTGCGTTTGGGTGGGAAAATCGATCATTCGATCCACCCCAGCTCCTCAAAGAAGGCCAGCAGCGCCTTGATCTTACTGACAACCTCACGACGGGGAACCTGGGTTACCGAAGTACTTTGCCCTGTATGCGGCGACTACCGGGCAGTTTAGAAGCACATGAGCTGCTGTCTCGTCGTCCTCCACGCAGGCCCTGCACAGCGGACTGTCTGTGACTCCTATGACAAAGAGGTGTTTATTAAATGACCCATGGCCAGTTATAGCCGCTGTAACTGTACGCAGCTGCTGTTTAGTTAGTCGGAGAACCTGTTTCGTGAGGCGGCCATCAATTGCAGGGAGCGCCTCCTTAGCCTGCCTACACTCACCTTGGTCCGACCATAGTTTGCGATGCTGGTCCCTGGTACGTTTCCTTACCAGAGTGCACAAGTACCCGAAAGGGAGCGGCACTATGGGTTCAGGTCCCACTGGTGCCATGCTCGACCCCCTTCTGGCAAGTTCGTCGGCTGCGTCGTTGCCTAGCGAGCCGCTGTGTCCCTTGATCCATTGAATGGTTATATTATTGAGTCTACCCACCTGGTTAAGACGCTGGTGGCACTCGTATATTAGCCCAGAGTCCACTGTGTGACTACTTAGCGCTTGCAGAACAGCCATGCTATCCGAGAGTATGCGGATCGAGTGGTCCTTAACTTCCCTGGCCATGATGGCTGAAGCGGCCAGAGAAATGCCCAAGCACTCGGCCTGGAACACTGTGTTATGGGCCCCCAATGGTGTAGCTATGTGTATGTTGAAATCGTCCGAGAAGATTCCAGCACCTGTGCCACTACCTGTTTTGGATCCATCCGTGAAGATACGCAGCTCTGCGGGGCACAACCCCTCGCATCGGCGATCCTCGTGCAGCTGGATCTTGTATTTCTTATCAAAAATAAATTGCTTAGGTACCCGGTCATTTACAGCTCTCGTAATGGGGAACTCCTTGTTTAGTCCCTCAAGCAGCGCGGTGTGTGGTATGTTACTCTTACCCCAGAGATTTAGTGCATTAAGACGTACTGCCGCCATTGTTGCTTCCTGCTGTATGAACAGGTGCAGCGGTGGTAATCCCAGCATGGCTTCAACTGCTGCAGTCGGAGTAGTCCTCATGCAACCCGTAGTCGCCGTGCAGGCTAGTCTTTGCATATGTTGTAGTTTATTAGAGGCTGTAACAAGTTTGGTGCGGGGCCACCAGACCACAGCCCCGTAGGTGATCATGGGGCGGATCACTGCGGTGTACAGCCATAGTATGATTTTAGGGGATAGGCCTTACTTCTTACCTATCATTTTCCTGCACTGCCAGAAGGTGATGCAGGCCCTGTTTAGTTTGTTGTCTAAATGACTACTCCAGTTTAACTTACTGTCTAGGATGACGCCGAGATACTTGACTTCATTGGTTAACTGGAGTTCTGTATCGAACAGTTTCGGTAGGCGGAATGGGCCTAAAACTCGTTTATGGGTAAACATGACTAGTTCAGTTTTAGTGGGGTTCACTGATAGGTCAAATTCCCTGCACCATCTTTCTACAATACGTAGTGCTTGCTGAGTGAGGTTGCAGATCGTTCCTGTCACCTTCCCCGGCACAAGGATTGCGAGGTCGTCTGCATACCCTATTGTATAATAGCGGCTGGCGTTGAGTTTGGTGATAAGGTCGTTAATCACCATATTCCATAGTAGGGGCGACAACACCCCTCCCTGGGGGCAGCCTTTGGCTATCATTGCCAACTGCTGTTCACCCTCAAGGCGAACCACTCGTTTACTTAACATGTTTGTAATCCAGTCCGTTAGTACCTGTTCTACTCCATGTCTGGAGAGGGCGCTGCTGATGCTGGAGAAATTAGTTTTGTCGAAGGCTCCTTCGATGTCTATGAACGTGCCCAGGCAGCTGCCTTTCTGGTAGATCGCTTCCTCTATCTGACTGACTACTAGATGAAGAGCGGATTCGGTCGACTTACCCGAGCTGTATGCGTGTTGATTACCGTGTAGCGGTATCGTTTTTAAAACGCCGTCCCTTAGCTCCCTGTCACACAACCTTTCCAGAGTCTTTAATAGAAAGGAGGTCAGACTGATTGGACGGTAGGATTTGGCGTTTGTGTAGTCACCATTACCTGGCTTAGGGATGAATATAACTTTCACTTCCCTCCATCCTTTTGGAACGTATCTAAAGGCCAGGCACGCTCTCATTAGAGGCACCAGTCTTATTGCAACAGAGATTCCTCCCCACTGCAGTAAGGCGGGGAAAACTCCATCAGGACCAGCTGCCTTAAAAGGATGGAAACTACGAATGGCCCATTGGATCCTTTCCAAAGTGACCACCCTGTTTGCGTAAAGCCAATCATTGTCTGATGGCGTTTGAATTATATCTAGCCAGTCGATTACCTGCGTAAAAACACATCCAGGGAAGTGAGTTTCGATAAGGACGCGTCTCGTTTCTTCTGGCGAGGAAGTAAGTGTATTATCAGGCTTACGGAGGGTAGCGGGCCCAGGTGTCTGCTGTTGCGCCAGTACTTTCCTTACCCTGTTTGCTTGTTGACAGGATTCAATGCTGCCACAGAATTTACGCCAACCCGTGGTACTCCTGAACCTGATGCATTTTTTGTAGCTGGATTTGGCTGCGTAATAGTTATCCCAGTCCTCATCCGCACATGTATTCATTGCTCTATTCAGTGCTTGCCTTACCTTACCGCGCTTACGCTCCAGATCAGCGCCCCACCAAGGTTGTTTGCCCGGTGTGCTACGCGGAGTGGTCTCTGGGCAGGCAGTTTGGTGGCTGTCTATCATTGATTTAGTGAGATGGCCTACCAGTACCTCAATCTGTGTCGTGTCCGCAACTGTCGTCGGATCGCTTAGTGTCGCCAGCTTAGATTCTAGGCTGCGTGTATAGGTGGCACGATCCGTATTACGCGGATTACGTCGTGGAACACAGACCTGGATGTCGAAGCGGATCCACCTGTGATCTGAGCAGGAGGCCTCCTTGGAGACCTGCCACCCAGTGGTAATTTCCGCCGCGCCTTCTGTTGCCAGAGTGAGATCTATGATTGTACGACTTCGCCTGGTCACGAAAGTTGGTTCGGAGCCAGTGTTTAGTAAAGATAGGTTAGTTGAAAATAAATAGTCAACCAAGGCCTTACCCCTGTCATTTTGCGTGTCCATACCCCACAGTTGGTGGTGAGCATTGGCGTCGGCCCCCACGACGACCTGATACCCGCATCTCTCGCAATGACTCACGAGGCGGGCGAGTCCATAGGGAGGCGGCGCCTCCGCCTCGGGCATATAGACCGAAGCGAAAACGATCTCCATTACCGTGGCATCGACACGCTGTATTAGCAGCTTAGCTGCAGAGACATCTCTGCAACAGAAATCAGTTAAGAGATGTGTTTTAAGGTTACCTGTGACAAAGATGCACGTTCTAGGGTGATCGTGATCTGTGGTGACCAGGAGCTTACCATTAAGATTGGAGAGTCCTTGTATGCGGCCCGCCCTTATCCACGGCTCCTGGATCAAGGCAATGGCCGTGTGTTGAACCTCCAGCCACTTGCGGAGTTGAGCCGTCGCGGTCTGACTGTGGTGGAGGTTTGCTTGGAGGACTTTACATGTCGACGACGAAAGGGACGCCATCACTGGTCGAACCCTCATCGTCCCCCCCAAGTCTTAGCCCGGCAAACAAGTCGCCCTCGTCGAAGCCGTCCCCTCCCGGGCACGATGCCAGGGACAGGATCATGTCCTCCAGCTCCTCGCCCGATAGAGGGACGGCGCCTTCGGTGGCGGCGGCAGGGGCGGCCGATTCTGCAGTAGCAGGTTCAGCCGCGGATGCCTCTGGGTTATCAGTTTATGTAACCAACAAATAAATTATCCACAAAGCAAATACATAAACATTGAAATCTATTTATAGCTACAGGCTACAGGCCAGCCTACCCAATTAGGCAAGGTTATCACACCAGTTGGTCACCACTTAACATGCAACGAAGATACTGGCATCCCAGTTTGTAATTGTTACATAGTCATAAACTTCTGTCTGGGTGACATCATCCCATCAAATCAGTCCTATTTCATTTGCGAGACATAATCAAGGCCAATATTGTGACCTTCTAATGTTATGTATGAACCCAATTTCCCTAAGAGGAAAAATATACTAATTGCATTTGATTATTTTCAACAACATTGTTTAACATTGAACTGAGCTACATTATTTTCCTGGTCTAGATGATTCATTGGTTAAGTATAGATTTGAAGTTAAGTTTTTAATGGAATTATTGAAAAAAATAAAACAGTCAAGCTTGCTACCATGAATCATTAGTTGTAGTGTGTTGAAAAAAATGGCTGCGATATCACTATCAGAGTCATCAAAATAAATAACAATACAGGACAACAAAGACTTGTCAGGCACTTCATTATCTCACTTGTCAAGAACTTGATAATCAAATTAATTGTTAATGAGTAATACTTAGTACTTAAACAAAATAATCAGTCATTATATTATTATGGCGCCGCAAAATAATATCATAGGCGACCTTGCTATAAAAAAGCACGCTTTATTATATGTATATTAAAAATTTATAATGTACTTACCTTTTGTTTATTATCAAACAAGAGATCATTTTTTTTTAGATAAAAATCAAGACTGGCATATCAATCTATGTCATAGTGTATCAGTTTCCTATTGCTTGTATAAAACACCTTTTATAGGTTATTGTTCATGCTTATCTTTATTACTTTTAAATTGGCTTTTATAGTAAACAATGTACCACATTACTTGTCTATTACAGAAAAATAAAATTACCATATAACATCTAGATCACATGTAAAGCTAGTAAAAAATCAAGGAATCTATACTTAGAACAATGCTATGTTGGCCTCAAAAACTGAACAATTAGCACATTTAGTGGATCTTACTACCGGTGCTAACTAAGAACTACAATATAGATAGTATGATTTGAAAAACAAGTGTAGGAAACTAAGATTCTGTTAAATTAAATGCTTATGTTGAATTAAAAACTAGCTTTTGCTTGGGGCTTCGCCCTCGTGCAACTTGCAGATTATCTCATGGGCGAATACAACCAAGATAAAAAGTATCCTATGTCCTAACCCACGGCATGGTCTACCTGTGTGCTAAATTTCATCCAAATCCGTACAGCCGTTAAGGCGTGAAAAGGTGAGAGACAGACAGAGTTACATTGGCATCTAGAATATTATCTAATAATAGTATGGTTTATACTTTCCTCCACATTGTGGTCTGTTAATAACTTGCCAAATTACTACTAATGAGAAATAAATAAATGAATAAATCACATGATATATTGTTATGACTTGACTAATAGGTACTTATCAAAATGCGTGGGTATACACCGACATTACGAAATACTGTTCGGCGCTCCTCATAGTACCTACTTACCTAAAAAACAGGTCACAAGGTCACAGGTCTGTGAAGGTATTTGCCCTGATAAAAAGTTTACCACGTGTAGCTATTTATGCTCCACTCCTTTTAAACTGGGAGTGTTTTCATTTGATCCCTAATTGTTTCCAATTTGCTGTGCTGCAAATGTAGTAGGTATCGGTATTAAATCGATTTAATAAGAGAAAATAATGTTTGAAAAATAACTTAAAACTACTGACAAAGTACTAGCTCTCTTCTCCCGCCGTTTGTTGCCCAAAAACATCGAGGCGCGGTGCCTCGTGCCGTCTTGTCAATATTTAAGCTGGCTTGGCTGATCGATAGCTCCACTGAAATTGAATGACTACGCTCGCTCGACGAAAATAGGCAAGACATGGCTCTTAATACAGTTATTTTACGTACTTAGCTTTCAAGTTCTGCCTTTAAATTGTAATTAACTAGCTTTTGCCAGCGGCTTCGCCCCCGTGCATACAGTCGGAAATTATTCCACGGTAACGTAAGTACTACCGGGATAAAAAGTATCCTGTGTCCTAGTCTAGGTAATGGCCTACCCGTGTGCCAAATTTCATACAAATCCGATCAGCCTTTTAGCGTGAAAGCATATCAAACAAACAATCAAACTTTCGCATTTATTGACCTAGTGAGCGAAGCGTCTATCTGCTTCAAGCCTGGTAAAATTTGCTTTCGTCTGTATTGCTACTACTCCACAGCTCGTATTTTACAACCAAACTGGACGAAACTTGTATAGGTACAGGTTTTACGACTTAATAGATTTTTTTTATGTATGTATTTACAAAAAAAAATGTATATAAGTAGTTTATCAGCCATCTCGTTACCATAACACAAGCATTAGGTTGCTTAGCTTGGGACTAGATGGCGTTGTGTGAAATGTCCAAGGATATTTATTTATTTATTTATTTTATCGGGGAATTTTTGATAGGAGCCTTATGTTATGATGTATGAGATCCAATTTCGATGGTTCTTATTTTATTTGAAAGGTAATAACTTGAAGTTAGTCTCATAAAATTTGGTGAAGATCTGATGAGGATCTTCGTCGTGATGATCAGAATAGCTCCTCAAAATGCAGTAAATTGCTCACTTTTAGATTTCTAACAGTGAAATCGGCCCTTTAACTACTAGCTAGGGATTGATGGAGCACCTGGGCCTTCTCATGACAAAACTAGATAATTCTGAAAATAATTCGCGAGGTCTACTGTTCGCAGAACTACTAGTAATATTAGTTAGGGTGATACTAGATCAAAATCTAAGCTCAAACGTCTTTATTTTATTTCCAGTTGTATGTCGTCATGATACCGGTTTCGTTTTTTAACGTAACTCTATCCTATAATATTATGCTAATATTTTTAAGTTACGCCATTCTCACAAGGTGGTTGACATTTGAGTATTGATACAACTAAAAGAATATCAATCAAGTTATGTTTTCATTTGTTATTCTTACGTAATCTCTTTTCAAACAGGAAAGCTTGTACTTAAAATTCCCTGGAAGAATCTCTATGGCGCGTCGGTGGAAGCTACAGTTGACCGTCTATTTCTGATCGTCAATCCTACTTCTGAAGTTAAATATGACCAGGAAAAGGAGGAGAAGATGGCGCTGGCTGCCAAACAGGCAGAGCTGGCGAGGGTTGAAGAAGCCAAGAAGCAAGAAGCGCAAAAAGGTACCTTCGTTTAATGTATTTTTTTTATTTTTGCAGTTTTTGATTTTATCACCATCCAGCCGTTACAATTACAATGCAACTTCTTATCGTGCCTTATTATTGAAAAAATATTGCGGGATAAATATACAATGACCTACTTACTTGAAAATACAAGAGTTCAATTTCTTTCTATCTCTCGTGTTTCGGGAGTTAATTGAGAAAATGTGAATTTTTACTATGAAAATGAGTGAATCCAACTCTCTGCCTCCTGAATCTGGTCCTGTTTCAAGTTGTAGTCTTTACTATCATAATACACATACCAAGAGATGCGTTTAGTGCTTAGTCACATGATGCACCAAACATGCACCTTCTGACATATAGGTTGATTTATATATTTCTATCAAAAAACATATTTTGTCCTTATAGTATACTGGTTTCGTTAGGCTTATAGTAACATGATTCACACATGGACTGTATTGTGGAATACCTATTAGGAGTATCGATACAAAAAATAACTTTCCTGAGAACCCAATTAAATGTGATATAGATTATTAAGAAAAGTAATTAGGGAAATGACTATTTAATGGTTTACACAGAATAACTGATGCAGTAATGACCACGAGCAAACTGCTTGCAATAAACTAATTTACCATGCCTCATCAGAAAAGAGGATCGTGTAATATTAATCAATCAATGAGGGTACCTCTACCTGGATATAGTATAAATAAGTCACCTTAAGTAGCTTTAAAATCAGTATCGATTTACACTTCGTATAGTCACGCAATGAATTTTCCAAATTTTACTACTAATCTTGATCTTTACGTGCACGCCCACATAAAGATTTACACGACTATAAGGCCGAGCGCGCACTGCGGTGCGTTTTTCTAACGCACAATTTGTGAAGTATGGAATGTCTTTGAAGTGCGCGCACTGCGATCATGCGTTTTGTTACTGTAGGGCCCGACCAGTGCGGTAGAACTAACGGAACGCACCGCAGTGCGTGCTCGCCCTAACTACGATGCCTGCAATAAAAGATTTTTATTTTTATTATTATTATTTGTTTTCAAAATGAGACTTTTTTACTCGGAAATGCTTATGTTCAACATACCCCATACATCACCCTATATGTCAGAAGGTGCACGTTTCGCGCACTATGTGTCTTAGCACTTAATGCAGCTCTGGGTATGTGTATTATGCTAGTAAAGACCACAACTTGAAATACCATCAGATTCAGGTGGCAGAGAGCTCGATTCAGTAAAAAAATACATCACCTATATATAGGTGATGTATTTTTTTGGTACGCCAAACGTGCACCTTCTGACATATATGTCAGAAGGTGCACGTTTGGCGTACCATGTGTCTTAGCAATAAATTTACCTTTTGCTATGCGTAATACGATAGTAAAGCCCAGAGGGCGGAATCAGGAGGCAGAGAGCTCGATACAGTAATTTTCATAGTAAAATTTCACATTTTCTCAACTAACTCCTGAAATACGAGAGATCGTCGAAGCACGACTGTCAATGATGGATGTCTCATATTCGTTGAGGTATTACTACGCTTGTAGAATACGCAAGAAGCTGTGGAGATTCGCATCTTGAACCACTTATTAATAGACTAAAACTCACCTTAATGATATTGAAATAAAACATTATAGCATAGTCAGCATATATAGGTATAATGTTTTCAATGCTGGAACTCGGCATTTTCTCTTTGAAAGGAAAAACAGAAATTAGAAATGAAACCGTGTCAAATATGCCAAGAAACAAATAAATGCGTTCACTGTCAAGCTCGCTGTTCTATTATGAAACTATAATTACTGTGCAAAGCTATTTTAATGGGTGTAACAGAAACAAAACGTTTAATATCTCCAGTATTAATCTTCCATCTTATTTATAGATGCAACCAAGCTCGACGAGACATTTGTCGAGAAGCTGGCGACTCAGATAATCAAGAATGTGCAACTAAAGATCACAGATATACACATAAGATACGAGGACAGCATTACGAATCCTAAAGCGCCCTTCTCGTTTGGTATCACCCTACACAACCTATCCGTCCAGACGACTGACGAAAATTGGCAGAAAGCAGTCATCACTGATGCAGTTACCAAGATTTTCAAGGTAATATTCGGTTTGAGTAAGAGGTAATTACTTTTAATGGAACTTTTATGTATTTACTAGCTTTTGCCCGCGGCTTCGCTCGCGTGGTGGTCGGAAATTATCCCAGGGGAACGTACCTACTAATGGGATAAAAGTATCCTATGTCATAATCCAGGTCATGGTCTACCATTATGTTGTATGTACCATATTTCATCCAAAAGCCGTTTTAGCGTGAAAGCGTATCTAAAAAACTCACTTTCGCATTTATAATATTAGTTAGGATTGAAGTTGAAGGCTTTACCTAAGGTTGAAAAGGCTTTATGGCTGAAGGGCTGGTATTTAGAAAGTTTAAAGCAAGAATCAAACAGACATAGGTACTTTAAATCTATGACTATAATGTTGATGTCCCAAAATTGTTCTGAATTGAAATATTTTTCATGGGAAAAATAGTATAGTATGTATGTAATAGGCGGAATTAACACCCGAGCCATAGGCGAGGTTGTTTTTGAGCCGAGAACTGCAATAATAAATGTCCACGTGTATCAAACGATGTTTTTCAATACACTTTTGAAGAAATAAAATAAAATAACGAAAAATATTTTTGTCATGAAATAATAGGAAACTATGATTTAAATTTTTTTTTTCCACGCTTTGCTTTCGCCAGGTTGAAGGAAAAGCAAAGTTATAAAGCCGATAAACAGCCTAATATGAAAAATAAAAAATTCAAATATTTTTGAGTTTAGAACACAAATAAATGTTATTATACGTAAATTGTTCATAAACGTTTTTTTTTTCATTGTAATAATCATGGTTTTTGATGATATTCTATATATAAACATTATTTAAATATTCAAAAAATATGAACGCTGCTAAGACGCATATATCTTTGCCGAGATTAAAAAAAAAACATTCACCTCCGAATAGAGAGGACCGTCTCGCGCCAGTTTCATTTTGGCACTTGGCACCGGCAAGTGAATAGAGGCATTGAACCAATTTGGACTAAGCATAGGCAGTTATCTGTGGCAATTATTATTCCCGCACACGTGTTGGAAAATGAAAAATCGCATGCGTGTGAAATACATTGCATTGTGAAACTAATCGTAGTGTGATATGAACCAGTTTTCGAGGAAGTGTATTGAAAACAAATTTTTAGGGTTCCGTAGTAAAACAAGGAACCCTTATAGTTTCGCGAAGTCCGTCTGTCTGTCCGCGGTATAACTCAGAGGCTCTTGACACTAAAAACCTGTAAGCATGTTGGCATGGTTTGGTGGTGGTAATCACAACTACAAAATTATGACATAAAATTTTAAAACAATTTTAAATCATCATCCTGTATTTATATATAATATCTTTATAATATATCTTAAAAAACATTTTTGGCCAGAGAATAAAATGATTTTCTTAATGTTTACAGATTCTAGATTTAGAAGGTTTAGCAATGTACTGGAACCCTGCTACTGAATTGTATTCTAAGTCAGGACCCATGGAGCTAAAGGAGAGATTACAAGGAGAGATAGCAACAAAATCATCAAAACCATCATTTTACCAATATGGTAAGTTAAATAAGTCTAGTAAAAAAACTTTTTACAAAAAAAAACCAACCGACTTCCAAAAAAACACTACAAAGTGAAAAATAACTTTAATTTCGGAAGTCGGTGTCTTTAGTTTTTTATTTACTTGCGTTTTTTTTGCCACCGACTTCCGAAATTAAAGTTATTTTTCACTTTGTAGTGTTTTTTTGGAAGACTGTTGTTTTTTTTTTGTAAAAAGTTTTTATTTTTCACTTTTTAGTAAATAAATAAATAAATATTCTTGGACATTTCACACAACGCCATCTAGTCCCAAGCTAAGCAACCTAATGCTTGTGTTATGGTAACGAGATGGCTGATAAACTACTTATATACATTTTTTTTTTGTAAATACATACATATTATAGATAGAAAAACACCCAGACTCGGAACAAATACTTGTAGGTCGTACAAATATTTGTTCCGTGCGGGAATCGAACCCGCGACATGCTGCGCAGCAGTCAATCGCTCCACCACTGCGCCAACCGTGTCGTTTGTGGTGCTTACTCCACACAAATCTGAATACCACTCTGCTAAATAAATTAGAGCATCATCCACATAATTATACTAAATGGGAAAAATACGTATTAAATTATTGAAGCTAGCTCAAAAGCCACTCATCAGAACATGAAGATATTTTTATGCGACCATCTCAGGAGTATACCATTTCAAAGAAAAACTTTGCAAAAATATATAATTGCATGCATGCACTCAAATAGCGCAATTTGAAGCGGCATATAGTTACCATTAAATTATTTATAGCCAGAGTGCACCTCATGACAATTCCAATAAACCCAAACACGGCTAGGCCTACCTTACCTACCCTATGCCTACCTTCCGGCTTCTTCATCAGATCGGTTCGATGGTACCATTTTCATCAGTGCTATTTATTTAAAGCTTCGTCATAGTCGCTTTTACTATTTTAATCGAGATATCGCCACCCGTGAAATACTTATCATCGTTGAGGAGTTCCCGTGGCCATCTGTGGTCTTCTTCATCAGTTCCACTTCACCAGATGATACTCTCTGAATGCAAACGCTTGATTTGTTGATGAAAATACCAAAATCGCTATATGTATGCCTATAATATTTGAGGAGCTCCCTCGATTCCTCATGGATCCCATCATCAGAACTGGATTTTGATAAAAATGGGACCAATTTGGAAGTATACCCTTTCAAATAAAAAAAGAATAATAAAAGAAGAATAATTTTCCGAATCGGTTCATAAATGACGGAGTAGGTACTGAGGTAACAAACATAAAAAAAAAAAAAATACAACCGAATTGAGAACCTCCTCCTTTTTTAAAGTCGGTTAAAAAACAATTTATGTGGTGGCTAAAATGACTAATCGATATTTATCCACTTTCATACATGTACAAGATCAATTGGATAATTTTCGTAAAAGACTAGTTTGTTTATTTGATTAAATTGCAAAATTAAGTTTTCAACGCAAAAGCCTATTTATTATTCTTGTGGTATAACAATGAAAAAAAGACAGTAACAACCAACAGAAAAAATAACATACAATTTGTTTTTTTTTAGCTTTGGGTCCAATTAACGCAACAGCAAAACTAAAACTGAACCCGAAACCGGAAGGCGACGTACCAAAGTTCAGTTCGCCAAAAGTGATACTAAGTCTACATATGGAGCAACTTTCAGTCAGCCTCACAAAAGCTCAGTACCAGGACATGATGTTACTAGCAGACTCTATGGATAGAATGAGCAAACAGGCGCCTTACAGGTATCTTGATTAATGTTAATTGTTCATCCATTGCTCTATGACCTGTGAATCAGTTTTTTACAGCTCTTTGTGTGGGTCAGATTTTGTTGGTTGGTTTGATGATGCATATTGAAGACTAGCTTTAGCGTGCGTTTGCAGACAGCTGTGCTTCTGGGAAGTCTGTAGCGCCACTTCTGCCAAGCTATAACACTAGGATGTGGTATGTGGTGAAGGGCGGGTGTTTTGGCGGACTGTCTAAGATTATGGTCTCCTATAAAAGCCGTCGGCCACTTACAGCGTCACGCCGTACGGTGCGTCACGATGCCTACTACAGAAATGTACTGTCGTGGTCTCTTTCACACATCGACGTGCGTCTTGACGTCGTACGCGGCATTCAAACGCTTTGCGTCGCTTCTCTAGTTATTTCGAACCACTGCAGCGTCAGGTCGTGTCAAGTGTCAAGCTTAAGGGCGAGCGCGCATTGCGGTGCGTTTTTCTACCGCATAATCTGTGAAGTATGGAATGTCTTTGAAGTGCGCGCACTGCGGTCATGCGTTTTGTTACTGTAGGCCCCGCCCAGTGCGGCAGAAATAACGGAAACGCACCGCAGTGCGCGCTCGCTCTAACAACAAAATGGCGAGATTTAATAAAGAAAAACACTAACTACGTATTGACCGCCGACGCTTTGCTTTGCCTTCAGACGTCGATTGGAACGTTGTCGCTGAAGTCAGACGTCGCATATAGCATAAAATAGGAGACCACTTATGTCATTTTGACGTTAAAAAGTGCTGCTTCTCAGCCTAATTTGAGGAAAAGACTATTGATTTTGTCCGCGTGGGAGTCGGAAAAGAGCACAATTACCACCCTATACAAAGAAAGGTGTGCGCAACATCGTCCGTGTTGATGTAGAAAAACAACACAACATTGTTTTGCAATCCTACAAAATGCGTACCTAATTACCAGAGCATTTTAACAAAATAATCTAATATTATTTCAAAAAACTAATCTATATAAATAAAAAGAAAAGTCCTAACTGACTGAATGACTGACTGACTCATCAACGGCCAGCCCAAACCCTTAAACCTAGGAAGCTGAAATTTTGCACAAGGTTTCCTTTATAATGTAGACAAGGAATAAGGAAGGATTTCCCGGTAGGACGTTCCCGTGGGATATTTTGCGACATCCACGCGGGCGAAGCCGCGGAGAAAAGCTAATCTAATATAAAAATCGATGTGTGTATGGACTCCAAAACGGCGGGAGCGATTTTCATGAAATTTTCAGGCAATCTTCAGATTAGCCCAGCGGGTGATCATGTGAAGTTTGGTAGCGATCGGGCTACCCGTGCGAAGCCGCGGCGAGTCGCTAGTTTTAAAACAAGCATTCAATTAAACCTTCAATGTGGATGGCAAAATTGCTATGAATTAATACTAACGTGCTGCATTCTGATTACAGAAAATACCGTCCAGACCTTACTTCATACAAACGCCACTACAAAGAATGGTGGCAGTTTGCTTATCGTTGCATATTAGAGGAAGAAGTCCGCAGGCGACGCAACAACTGGGACTGGACGCATATGTTAGAACATAGGCAGCTTTGTAAAAACTATGCGACCGTGTATCAGTGTAAACTGAATAATAAGGGTAAAGTGAACTCGGAACAGTTATGTGTACTGGAAAAGGCTGAGAAAAAACTCGACTTGTTGAATCTGGTCGTTATTAGACAAAGGATTGAAATGGAGGTGTGTACTGTGTACCTATTGCATGTTTTAAGTAACATAACATGATAAGTTTATTAGTAAGTACATAAAACAACAACATACTATAAATAAATAATATATAAATAAATATCCTTGGACATTTCACACAACGCCATGTAGTCCCAAGCTAAGCAACCTAATGCTTGTGTTATAGTAACGAGATGGCTGCTAAACTACTTATATACATTTTTTTTTGTAAATACATACATAATTATTATAGATAGAAAAACAACCAGACCCGGAACAAATACTTGTAGATCCTACAAATATTTGTTCCGTGCGGGAATCGAACCCACGACATGCTGCGCAGCAGTCAATCGCTCAACCACAGCGCCAACCGTGTCAACAAATGTTGTTTTATGTACTAATAAACTTATTATCTAGTAATACTTCTGAAGTTGAGGATTTTAAACCCTTTGACCGCTAGCGAGGGGCTTAAAATGTCATTCACATCTCGGTTTATTATAATTAAACTAAGGATTCGCGTCTGGGAATGATTGGATCAGCCGAGGACGTCAATTGGTTTAGTCTTAAGTGTTTAAGTAAATAATGATTCAGCTTACCCCTCAAACCTCCCGCTCCGCGCCGCGCGCGCCGCTCCGCTTACACCTCTTTTCAAAATCAAAAAACGTACGTTACTATCAACTTCAATAAATTTATATATTGTTTAGGTTGAAAGGCTGGGAAAAATCGAAGAGGAAGCTAAGAAGACACGGGGCTGGTTCAGCGGTTGGTGGAATGGAGGTGGCTCGAAAGATGACGAATTGGCTGAAGGCACAGCTATTAGTAAGTAAGATTAATAAGAAAAAGCCGTATAGTTTCCCATCGACAAAACTGACGAAATTCCATACAAGCTTTCATCCCCTATTTAACCCCTTTAGGGGATAAATTTTCAAAATTTCTTTCTTACTCACGTCTGTTGCTTACGGAAGTCTTGTGCAAAATTTCATGTTCTAGACCCAGAAGTCTAAGCTGTGCATTGTCTGTCAGTGAATTAATGAATTCAAGATTTTTATTAAGGGGATACAAAGATAATTTTAGTGTTTTTAAAATTTCTATAAGACCAAAGGTATATGGTTAAATCATTTGGATGTTCCACGTGTTATTTGACTATAATGTCTACTGTTGTACTAAAACCGAAACATGATAACTTGAAATTTTTTCTATAGAAAAAATTCCAAAGAAGCACCGGCTATTTTCTGTTTTATACGATACGTAAACAGTTGATTACTGTGCAGTAAAGTAAAATTTGCTTTAAATCGAAGATATTTAAATATGTTAAGAACTTACTAATATTCAGTATTGCATTTTGTTACAAATGTACATTTAAGGCGCAGATTTCTTGAAAACGATCAAAAAGGTGGTTTTTTAAAGCTGTGTATCTCATAAACCGTAAATAATTTTGACATGTAAAAAAAATATGATATTTTCAAGTCCTTTTCGCATACAGTGATGGAAGCCAAAACATAATTAAACATACTTTAATGCACCAAAAAAATCTTTAAACATACCTCCTAATAATCTTTAAAAGCTGTTTATCCCTTCATTAGCAATTATAATTATAATTAAAAATATACCATGAAATGTCAAATTCCAAACTGCATCCAGTGATGGATTACTTTTTATTAAATAGTTAATTTCTAATTTTATACGATTTTATTTGCACTTTTACGACATAATTCCGGTGCGCGTGAGAATCTTCTATCTCGTGCGTCAAAGTAGACAGCCATAACGCCATTTCACTTACACACCGAGCTAAACCAAGCTTGGGACCTGGGCCTTAAACGAAACGCGTTTAGTTCCGGTGCGCATGAGAGTCTTCTATCTCTCTCGCGTTAAACTAGACAGCCATAAAGCCTTTTCACTTACACAACGAGCTAAATCACGCTTCAATATATCCTTTAGCTTGTAAATAGATACAGAATCATTGGAGCATGAGATTATAGGCTATATCAACAAATTCTGGACAGGTGTAATTTTTTAAACTCTTTTCAGTGAAACAATTCGAAAAGGCGATGACGACCGAAGAAAAAGAGAAGCTATTCCGTGCCATAGACTATCAAGAGAACTCGGCGCCTCTACACTTGCCCATAGAGTACGTGGCCATAGAGAGCTACTTCCAACTAGACCGACTCCAACTGAACGTGACTGATGAAGTCGAAGTATTGAGGGCTTGTGTTGATCATGTTGAGGTTGATATGAAGCAGCGACCTAGTGCTAATGCGTTACGGTAAGTTCAGCAGTAATGTGCTCTAATTGAAAAATGGACTCGTTAATGCCAGTAAGAAAAAGCAGACCGCAGTGGTACAATGAGAAGCGTGTCCGCATGACGCACCGTTAGCAAAAATATCGATATAATATTGTGTACAGTGTGCTGCATCAATTGATTACCCCATTTGTATTAAAATTTTAATATAACTGGGGTACCCAATTGATGCAGCCCACTGTACGTTGGAATACAGTCGAAAATAATAAAATTAAAACTCGTGTCGAAGTCCGCTTTGGTCCTCACGTGGTCGTGGTTTTCTTTTTTATTTATTTTCGACTTTATTACAATGCAACAAAGGTGCTTTTTGTTGGCAGATAAAAGCTCACTGCGCTACGTCAGCTTTCATCGTTCGGACCGTGTCTATTATAATCTATTCTTGCTGTTTTAGAGTGGACGTCCAAATGAAGGCTTTCAGCGTAACTGGTGTGCAGCAAGGCGATTTTGAACCGCAACTGGTCACTTCCAAGGAAGTTACACACAACGTCAATTTACTGAATGTTGTCTTCGAGACCAATCCTTTAGGTAAGAGACATAATATAATTACTTTTATAAACTTTTTCGGCTGACATTAATAGAAATCTTTCAAGTTTGACTCTGTGATAGCAACGCTCTTGAAGCAGAGACAATAATTATTATTTACTATCAGGTAGAGCTTGTTTACTACCCAATAAATTTGCCAGAAGCTTTACATAATATATTTAACTGGCACGACTTCGTCCGCGTGATAGTTTTTGTTGCCCCGACCCACCCCGTCGCATCGAAACGCACGCCCGTCTATTACATCATTTTCGCTTAGCGTTCTGACTTTTTTTCATTTTACTCGGATCCTAAGGGTTGTAGCGTGATGATAAATAGCCTTCCTCAATAATTGGGCTATCAAATCCAAAAAGAACTTGTTAAAATCCGACTGGCAATTCCAGAGGTTATCGCGTTCAAACAAAAAAACTTTTCAGCCTTTATTAGTATAGATAACATTAAAACAAAATTCGAAATTTTTCAGATGGAAATTGTGACCAAAGAGTGAGAGTACATGCACGTCCTCTACAAATTGTGTACGACGCACAAACTGTCATAGAAATAGTTAACGTATTCAAACCAGCCACCGAATCTACAGCTTTATCTACGTAAGTTTTTTTTCGAGATTCGATGTTGGTCCCATGGAGAACGTTGTTCCGTTTGATGGTCAGTACCGCACCCTTAAATTTGACCACAACTTTCTGTTACAACCTGTGGAATCTCTTCTTATGTGATTTTATTTTATCAACCAAACAATCACTTCAGATTTACTGGTGACACATGCAATTACGTTTCAGAGTTAATAATCATGTTTTAAATTTTTAGTTTACAAGCAGTAGCAGAAAACAAACTGTCGGACCTTAAGGAGAAGTCTGCGTTAGGCATGCAGTACGCGGTGCATCATCATACGTTCATAGACCTCGACATTGACATCGCTGCCTCATACATAATAGTGCCGAAGACTGGCATCTATAAGGAGTAAGTGTTTCCTTGTAAACCTTTGCAACGAACCTATCTTTGACCGGGTTTCTGGTATAAGTGAAACAGTGTGTGTTCAGTGTAACAGTGTTATGGAAAATCTCAAAAAGAAAAAAGGTCTTTATTATAGTGTGTACAGTGTAGCCATACATATAAAAAGGGTAACGAGATGCAACAAAACAAAATCAGTTCATGTTTTCATAGAACAAAAAGGTGGCAATTACTTGAGCTTAATTTAGCCCAGCTTCAAAGAACTTCCTTCTAAATAATGAAACATTTACAGAAAAGAGGCATGCGTGGTAGTAAAACTTGGTGCCATAAAGGTGAAGTCGGAGCCTCGTTCTCAAGCGCTCGACGTTCGTAAATTATATCTGGAAGGGCTCGACGATGAGGATATACTGGCGGAGATAGCGCGCCATAGCTATGATAAGATGGCTCTCGAACTTACTGAGATGCAGGTATGTTAAACAGAATTTAATATTTTGTTATATTCAGGGGTCTAAAGCTTTATACTCGCCGCGAGGATTCAATTCTCAATTCAATTCTCAATTCTTTATTGCGTTCCATAATGTTATAATATCAGTTGGTAAGCTTAAAAATAATGTCACAATTCGCTTTGCGAATTTCTCTTCTAAACATTCGTTGCGCGAGCTTTTGTTAGGAGTAAAGCTAAGCGCCCCCGAACGTGCGCGCGCGCATTATAGAGTACAGATTGGTGAAACGTAACATGAAATGTAACACATGTTGAAGCAAATTCGCCTAGATGTTGTGTTACATTTCATGTTGCATTACTCAATCGGTACCCGGCATAATGTGCGCGATATGCGCTTATCTTTACTCGTAACAAAAGATCGCGCATCGAATGTTTGCAAAACCAATTCGTGAAGCGAATGCTCGCGGTAAGTACGTTCTTTTATGGCAATATTGGATCTTTTATTGAGTGGCACAGTGCAATGTTTTTTTTTATGTTGATCGTTTATATTTATTGTTTCCAATGAAAACGGGGCTTAATAATGACAGCTTGATTTCATTTTGGGCATTAGATGCGTGCTTCAAACAGTCGCAGATTAATTGAACAAAAACATTTTTTTTTAAACAATTAGTATCTAGTTTATTTGATGAAGACATTCTAGACATGTGATTGTGTTATTTGCTTCCATATTGACATAACGTTCATATGGCGTGGTCTCTGTATTATAGATTGTAATCGCAAACGCCGATGAAGACTGGCAGTCAGCAATAGCAACGACAAACGACGAAGGAACCTCGCTACATTTACTTCAACCCACCAACTTAGTAATACAGATACATAAGTGTTTGATCACGGATGATCCGCGCTTGCCCAAGATTAAGGTTAGAGGGGAACTGCAGAAGATTGCCATCAGTGCTTCAGAAGATAGGTAAGTACATACAATGTTTTAGTTATAATGGTTAGCTTATGAGCTAGGGGATTGTGGCTAAGTAATAACAGCCGATCGATCAGGTTAAGCTACGCTTGCCGTGGTTTGTCCGCGGATGGGTTGTCCGGAATTCGGAAAGCACGTTTAGCCGTTGGTCCCGCCTGTTATTCGTGGATCTTTGACAGTCGTTACTGGTCGTCGAAGCCTGAAAGTCTGACAACCAGTCTTACCAAGGGGTTGTGGAGGTCAGATAAGCAGTCGCCCCATATAAAATACTGGTATTCAGCTGCATCCGGTTAGACTGGAAGCCGACCCCAACATAGTTGGGAAAAGGCTAGCAGATGGTGATGGTTAGCCTATGAGCTATAATCACCCGATGTTAAGTGATGATGGGTAGATGGAAAATTAATTGAACTTACATTATTTTGCTGTGTGGTTTCGGACGATTAGAAAAGTTCTGTAGGATTTCTTTCATATGGGGTAAGGTCAAAGGCCCTGGATATGTCATGGGAAACAGTATAAACAGGTTCTATCCGTGTAATACCTGGCTGCGTGCTTCAAACTCACAATAGCCGTCTCGGTTGACAACCCAGGCCAGAATCCATACTGGGCATCACAGAGCTGGACATACTTAGGTGTGAGTTAAGCACGCAGCCATAACTTTTTACACAGTAGTCCGATTTTGAAGATCTTTTTTTTTTGCAGATTATTAACGCTGTGCGAAATATTAGTTAGCATGCCTCTTCCAAAGTCTGATGAATCAACACAACTCAAGGTATGTATGATTAACTTGAAATTATTTCATTCCCTTGATATGATTTTATTATTTGAATGATTAATTGTATCCTTATTTTTAATTTAAAGATATTTTGCTTGAAATTTGCGTACGTTTTAACTGGTTCTGTGCCAGAGAGAATTATTTCTCTTGAGAATTCACTACAGCAACCTCAGGCCCTGATAGTGGTAATTTCTTTCGCAAAACAGTAGATGTGATTAATTTCACGTTACTATTTTACATAGACTTCACTACACAATTGATAATCATTCATCAAAGATAGAGTAAACTATGCGTAGTTTAGAAGAAGATATTTATATTTCACAATTTTTCGCACTTTTGTTCATCTTAGATGATATTTCAGTACGAGTGTTCATTTAGTCGAGTTCTATAAAACTGTGACGTGTTTATTATAAGTTTACTAATTATTTTAGCCAAGTGAATCAAAGGGATCGAGTTTGTCGTTACTAAAATATTTGGATCCCATGGAAAAGCAAAGGCGTGAGACTGCACGTGCTAAAGAGAGCAAAAAAGATGAGCACACTGTACAGTTGACTGAAGTTGAAGCTTTCTTCATTATGAAAGGTAAGCACAACATTTTCATTTTATTTTATTTTATTATGTTCGGGAAACTTACTGCTAAAGTAGACAATATCCTTATACAATATGAAACTGAAGGCCATTTACAAGTTTCCACTGATAAACATTGAAAATTTAAATTGAAACAAAAAATGTCGGTACAATAGTATATTATGCAATTAGTGAATAAAGGACGGATTTAAAGCGAGGGCCATAGATGAATCACGAGCTAGTGAAGGATTCTAACGACTGAATCACGACCGTAGGGAGTGATTCATGATGATTGATTGATGATTGAAGTATGCGCCTAGAATTGCTTCATAAATATCCAATACATACAACACTCAATTATATTAGGTTAGCATTAGGTTGCTTAGCTTGGGACTAGATGGCGTTGTGTGAAATGTCCAAGGATATATTTATTATTATATTAAATACACACATCAGTACAATATACAGTTTTTTTGTACGAATTATTTTCAGTATTTTCACTTTCAAAGTAACGAAAAGTTTTTTTTTTTAAATATAGTATACAAAATTGGCACCTGGGAGTTCTACTCGTGCATTTTTAGTAAACTATTGAGTAGAAATATTCAATAAAAAGCTGATGTCACTTTTTTGGGCAATAAAAACACTGTGCATAGTAAATAGTACATTTTGATACAAGTGGAGAAGGTTTTTGATCTGAGAACTGCAATAACAAATGTCCCCGTGTATCAACGACGTTTTTCAATACACTTTTGAAGAAATAAAATAAAATAACGAAAAATATTTTTGTCATGAATTATTAGGAAACTATGATTTAATTTTTTTTTCCTCGCTTTGCTTTGCTTCACGCTGTGAACCTAATCGTAGTGCGATATGAACCAGTTTTCGAGGAAGTGTATTGAAAAATAAATTATGTATTTTCAAATAGACTGTTAACCATACCATTTTCCTCCACAGAACTTGTCGTCAGCATCAACCGTAAAACACAAGACTTGTCGAGAAGCTACGACAGATTCCTTGTGTTCTCTCTATCTCTGTTAGAAATCACTGCTACACAGAAAACGTTCACCCTAGAAGCGACCGTTCGATTGGGAGCAGTGAAATTACAGCATTATAGGATGGGACTTAATGCCCTGGATATAATTGAGACACCTGATATCATAGTTGATGACGATCAACCTACTGATCAAGCTATCAACAAACAAGGTCCAAATCATAAGTACTTGTTTACTGTTACTTATAGGAATGTAAGTAGTTTTTTTGGTATTGTTCATATAGTTTTAAGAATTTTAATTTGAAAAGTGGACGCGTTGCAATAATTAGAGCAGACAAACTTTTATATTGTCAGTGATAATTATTAAATTAAATTGGCACATAGATTTAATTACAATTCATAACGCACGCTCTCATTTAATGCAATAACTTTACTGATTATTAAGCTTTTATTTTGAAACATTTTATCATTTGCAGGTCGATAAAAAATGTCCAGATTTCCGAGGCGTCTTTGGATCTGTTGAACAGATGATTGAGTTGGATTTCACTGATTTGAAGGTTCTACTTCATCTTCAAGGAATACAGGAGATTCTTGTTATAGCTAATGAGTATCAGGTATGTAGATTTAGTACTTATAATGGCTGGACGTGTGTTTGTGGAAAAATAAAACAATTATTTATAAACATAACCGGGGCTAGTGTTGGAATTCGAACACATAACATTCATATTTTTTTAAGTGGTTGCAATTACATGTTAGGTTATACGTCAGGGCCCTCCAGGCTCTTGGCCCTAAGTGTGACGGAGCCCAGTCTACTCTCCCTCGCACATTCTGCGCTCAACGCTCTCTTGGGTGTTAAACCTGATTGTGATGTATTCGCTGACGCAAGGTTTTATTTCTGGGGGTCCAGAATCATGTGCGTCAATTGGGTGCCCCAGTTGTATTAAAATTTTAATAAAACTGGGGTACCCAATTGTTGCAGCCCACTGTACCTACAGAAAAATCCATGGTAAACGTTTTCGTTACGATGTTTCCACTGTAAATACACAGTAGAAACAATAGTGTATATCTGTAAATCACTCTGTGTATATTTGTAAATTAATTCGTCGAATTTATGATTAATATTACCGATTGTATCTCAGACACGATTACAAGCCATCCATAGTAAAGTAGACCGGACAGCCAATGCTGGTCCCTTGGAGACAATTGTAGAAAACGAAGAGTTCGTCACAGCTAAGTCCAAAGGTAAGTTCAGTAACAAATCTAAATAATATTTATTTAGATTTATACTACATATTATACCTGCAGAAAATATAATCATTTCAATTGGGATGATGACTAAATTTGTTTTGACTATCATGTAGATTATTAAAAAATATTGGACTCGTATTTTTTCTTTTTTTACGTATACAAAGACTACGGCGATACATTGAGTTAAAATGTGGCATGACGTCACGCCTTGCTAGACTTTATACGTTGTTGTGACGTAGCGAGCCCCCACTCACCAACTTTAATGCGTTTTATCTGAGTCATTTTTTATTGATATGATAAAGCAAAAGATACGTGTAATATTGTTTTATTATCTGACTGACGGACTAAATAGAATTTCTTTTTTTTACCCAGGCATCATCCCTATTGTGTTCACATAATATGTTTCATTTCATTAGTCATGCATACAGTAAAACAATGTATATTAAATGCACACATCCACAGTGAGTGTATCGAAGCCGTCTCGTCGGAAGCAAGTGGAGAGCATACAAATGAAATTGAACTGTAAGATTGGAGCAATAGGGATAGTTTTCGCGACGGAGGACCGTCCGCTGTCGATGGTACAGCTACAGGGTGCCACCGCCGGCCTCGTGCTTAAGACCTCCTATACTCAAGTCGACTGCGCCATTGCGTCCATCAATGTGGAAGATTTGAACCCTTATACCGTTCATAAACAGGTTAGTTACGAAAATATTTGTTGCGCAATCTAGTTGCGACGTTATCATCAGTTCTTATAAAGGTGAGCGTCTACTGGTCCGCGCCGGTCGCAACGCACGCACGGCACGCAACGTATTTCGGTTTGCTTTGTATGAATTCACATAGCACTGCGTCCACTACCGGTACCGCCCGCATTTTCATTTTCTTCATACAAACAAACCAAAGTCCATTGCGTGCCGTGCGTGCGTTGCGGCCGGCGCTGACCAGTGGACGCTCAGCTTAAGACTGTGGAGTCCGTCTTCTTTTGTTTTTTCACACTAAATTCACAAATTTATCCTCTTCAGATACTCAAAGTGCTCGGCGGCGACGTGATGAACGTACAAATAGTGATGTACAACTTGGAACAATACCCTACTGTTAGTGATGTGAACATGTCAATAGATTGTCAAGTTAGCTGCCTGCGTATTATATTCCTCAACTGGTTCGTCTCTTCGATGTTGGTAAGTATTTTAATTTTATGACGATTAGAAGAAGTGCTATGGTTCATATTTACTTATCACTAGACATAGGCTTTGTCGTTTCAATTGGCGAAAGTTTGATGCCAAAAATCGATTGAAAAAAATCAGTCTTTTTAATTTTTTTTAAATTTTTAAATAGGTTAGTTTTTAAAATCATTAATGCCACTGTTCTGAAGTTCACAAATACACTCAATAGTTATTGATTCAAGAAAGATATGTACCTATTAAGAGCGTTGTTGCATTTTTCATACGTAAATCGAGAACTTGGGAGATTTTGAAGTGATTTTGGTCACATAATTTATTTTTTTAGCTTCTTTTAACTTCAATCATCGTAATTATCATATATTTTTATTTAAAGTCTATTAAAAAAAACTTGTTCAAATTGAATTATTGACTACGAAAACAGTCGATTTCGAAGGCGCGATTTCCAGATGACGCGCGAAGGCTCAACTTTGAAGTAATCTTACACCAATTATTACTACTAATTAAGAAGGTAAAGTGGTATTCATTCGAAGAGCCATATCCTGAAATTTAAAATGCATTGAGAAAAGTTTGATTTTTAATTCATTAACTTGTATTTTAATCACGTCTAAGATAATCAAAAATCGAGAAATCGACTACAAAAAAACACGTCATTTCTCAGAATCTAAAAGTCATTTGGCAACACAAATCATTTTATACGTAAGAAGAAAGATTGTACTATATATGTTTAAAAAATAAAACATATCTGTCTTCAATCATTTACGAAAATAATTTTTTAAAGTTAGTATAAAATCGGGTGCATCGAACGGCCTAAGTCAGTCGCGCTCTGGCGCTCATCGACGCAGGACCCATGTCGGTTGACCTCCCGCCGCCGCGCATGCGCCTCGCGTGATATATAGTAAATTGTAGTGCGACTAAATATTTTTAATCCTTTCATTTAAGTAATATTTTAAGAAGCTAAAGTGAGGGAGAATTATGATACAATTCTTGAATTATGTTGTATTACTTGTAATATTGATATTGTAATTACAATATCAATAATACAATATAATTTGGTCAAAATGTAAATCCAAGATGGTGGCTGCGAAAATTTTTAAATTTTTCGTCATGGGTATCGTTCCCATTGTTCTCGAGGATGCTAAAGCCGATAGTGACGTTAAAATGTAAATCCAAGATGGCGGCTGCGAACATTTTCAAATTTTTCATCATGGGTATCGTTTTCATGGTTCTTGTGGGTGCTAACGTCTATAGTGTAGTCAAAATGTAAATCCAAGATGGCTGCAAGAATTTTGGAGGATGAATATGGAGAAAAAAATTATATCAGATTTTTATTTGAAATCTCTACTGCCACAATCTCTATTGTGGATCCGTGACAAAGGAGACGGAAACCATGTCATATAAACTTGGGCCTGGGCCTGGGTTGTAAAAAGATGAAATTGGTGTCAATTTATAGCTACTATATTATCAAACCATCACTGAACATTTTGCGGATTTTCGCGGTCTGAGTTCCGAGTTAAAAGAGATGTAATAAAAGTGAGGTTACATAACGATCTACATATAGGTACTTAACAGCTGATTTTTGAAGTTCTTCAGCTCGACGACCACGTAAACTACAGCCTCTAGTCACTTTGCCACAATTTACACAACGATCCATGGTGCCAATATGAAATCGGTAGGCTGGTCGTAATATACAAAATAACAAGTTCAAGTCCAACGTTTATGCGGGGTTCTACGTACCGTGTCCGGTGTGGTAGCAAGGTTCGTACAAGAAGCAAGATCAGAAGTCCGCAGAAAGAAAACAGGGGTCGAGGAAAACATCAATAAAACTATGGGAAATACACTCAAATTGCGACCGCACTAAACGATACGAAACGAGTGAGGCATAGATTTCAAATATAGATTCAAATAGATAAAGGCACTATATAAAGGTGTGTCCAAATATAGAGCGGCATTTGAGCGCGGCTGCCACGCGCGGCTAGCCGCGCTCTGATCGGACAAGGGCCGCGCGCGACGGTGTTGAGCGTAATATATCTTCTCGTCTCACATCAGTGATGACCTCTGGCACTGAAACGTGCTCGCTCACAACATAATGGGTCTCAATCATAATCAGCCTATAATGTTCCCACTATTGGGACACAGGGCTCCTCTCGGTGAGAGGGAGTGGGCCGTAATACACCACGAGGACCCAGTGCGGGTTGGTAGATGTAACATGTCTTCGAATTTTTGGTTCTAGGCGGTTTCCTCGCGATATTTTCCTTCACTGTTTTGAGAGTTGTGGTGTGGAGAAAGAAAAACTATTTATTCCCGCGAAAAATGACGCACATAAATTCGTTTTTTACATAAACCTAAAAAATAAAAACAATTGGGTAAATTTTAAATTTAAAAAGAAAAAAGCAACAAAAATACTTAATTATGCATCACTAACGCGCGAAACGGCTAACGATCAGCGTAATGCCGTGACCCGTGCATGAAGGCACGAGTCAAGGCGCTGGTTTTCAGCGTAAACCGGCCAGCGTAAAAGTGCCTGCCTGAGTTCGAAACCATGACCTACAACTCGTAAGTCGGGATCGTTACCATTGGGCCACCATAGCATTGCTCTCTTGGGTCGCATTAGAAGGATGATTGACTTCACTATCGGCTTCATCCTTGAGAACTATGAAAACGACACCCATGACGAAAAATTTGAAAATGTTCGCAGCTGCCATCTTGGATTTTAATTTTGACTTCACTATTGGCTATAGTCGAAATCGAAAACTATGAAAATGATACCTATACAAATCCTTATCACTTACCACTGACGTGTTTTAAATAAAAACCGATATAAACATTTAGAACAGATTTATTTTAAAGTGAATCACACTAAATTATTACAAATAGCACATAAACGAGTCAACCGATCGTCCAGTTCTTGTCGTCACGACCCTCGAACAAAAAGTGAGTTCTACCGCATGTTGACGGGCATTTATAAAAATGATTGCCATAGAGAACACAATATTAGTCGAATAATTGAATCGATAACAATTTAACTTTTTGAACTACTATTCAATTTTGAAACGTTAACATTCGGCCATCCTGGAAAAGTGTCTGTCCCAGACAAAAATAAACATAAATAAAGCATAAACATATTTCATATTATGTGTTTATATAAACAAAAACCAGTACTTTATGGATGGTATACCTAACTTAGATAATTAAATATCACAATTTACAAGTTACAACAGGAAAAAATACCAAAAATTACGTATTCCCTTAATCTACCTATTTGGTGTAAAAACATTACTTTGCGTTAAACTTTTGCTTCGGCCATCCTACTTCAGAGGAATGACCTCATTGCTCTTAATTACATTATTCAACACTGTATAATATAAATATTACAGAGAACAGAGAGAAAAAATAATATTTTGCTAAATCTATAGAACTTGTTAAATCAATTCAATGGATCTTCTGCTACATAATTATTAAGCTCCGTCACTGTCGCAATCCATGAGCTGTTGATTCTACATCGTCTTCATAGGACCGATGTCCAATGCAAGGGGTTACGTAATCCATTCGAGTTGAAGATCAAGGCGAACATCAGAAGTCTCAACATCAGAAAATCCCAGGTTCTCGTCCTAACTTAACATTTCGCCGTGAGGGTCGACAGCCTGGGCACGCCACAATAGCGGCGATAAGTCCCCTCTTTGAGGAGTGGTTAGAGAGGCGCCACGGCGTCCTCACCTTCCGCCTGACGCAGGTCCTCACCGGACACGGTTGTTTCGGGAGGTTCCTGTTTCGCATAAGGCGGGAGGAAACGCCCGGGTGTTTCCATTGCGTGGATCGCCCGGAGGACACGGTGGAGCATACAGTGGAGGTCTGCCCGGCTTGGGCAGAGCACCGCCGTGTTCTCACGGAGGCGATCGGCGGCGGCGATCTCTCGCGTCCGAGCCTGGTCCAGGCCATGGTTCGGAGCGAGAGTGCATGGGAGGCCGTCACCTCCTTCTGCGAAGCAGTGATGCTCGCGAAGGAGGAGGCGGAACGCGTGAGGGAGAGGCAGCCTCACGCCCTCAGTCGCCGCAGGAGACGCCCTGGGCGGCGGGAATCGCGGGGCGATTTCCGGCCACCGTAGGCGCGGGCCTGCGGACGGTGAGCAGCGGGTAGCTCGCCGTCCGGTAAGGACCAGGCCCGAGTCGACGGCGCGTCGTGTTCCACGCGCGCCTCAAAGAGATGTCAGCAAGTGACGGGGCCCAATAGGGCCGACGCCGCTGGGGTCGCGGGTTGTCTGAAAGGGTTACCGCGGCCCTGGCATAGGCAACTGAAGGAACACGGGTGGGTTTTAGTCAGTAAAAGTCTGACACGCCCTCCCGCTCCACCCAGAGCGGGAGAAGTTATTTGATGATTTCCCACCCTCAAAAAAAAAAAAAAAAAAAAAAAAAAAAAAGGGTCGACAGCCTTCAGTCATTTCTCCGCACACATGCACGAGGCGCTTCTGCCAGAGATGACGGGTCCAAGTTGACCACCTCTCGCCCACACAAGGAAATGTAGCTTCAAAACCGTGCATCGTAAGCCACACAAGGACACACAAAGAGCTATGGTCTAACAATTCCAGATCTGCTCAAACACGAGCTATATATAGCCTTGAAGTGTAACCTCTGCCCACCGATTGCCCACACAAAGAGCTACGCTTGCCCACACAAAGAGCTACGCTTGCCCACACAAGTAGCTACAGCTTTGAAATGTAAAATCTGCTCACCGCTTGCCCACACAAGGATCTGCGTTTGCCCTCACAAGGAGTTGCGCTTGCCCACACAAGGAGCTACGCTTGCCCACACAAGGAGCTGCGTTTGCCCTCACAAGGAGTTGCGCTTGCCCACACAAGGAGCTGCGCTTGCCCACACAAGGAGCTGCGCTTGCCCACGCAAGGAGCTGCGCTTGCCCACGCAAGGAGCTTCGCTTGCCCACACAAGGAGCTTCACTTGCCCACACAAGGAGCTTGGCTTGCTCACACAAGGAGCTTCGCTTGCCCACACAAGGAGCTTCACTTGCTCACACAAGGAGTTTCGCTTGCCCACACAAGGAGCTTCGCTTGCCCACACAAGGAGCTTCACTTGCCCACACAAGGAGCTTCACTTGCTCACACAAGGAGTTTCGCTTGCCCACACAAGGAGCTTCACTTGCCCACACAAGGAGCTTCGCTTGCCCACACAAGGAGCTTCGCTTGCCCACACAAGGAGCTACAGCCTTGAAGTGTAACATCTGCCCACCGCTTGCCCACACAAGGGGCTACGGCCTCAAAGCAGCACGTCGCTTGCCCACACATGGAGCCACAACCTTGAAATGTAACATCTGCCCACCGCTTGCCCACACAAGGAGCTACGGCCTCAAAGCAGCACGTCGCTTGCTCACACAAGGAGCCACAACTTTGAGAGTAATATCTGCCCATCGCTTGCCCACACAAGGAGCTACGGCCTCAAAGCAGCACGTCACCTGCCCGCACTGGAGCTACAGCTTTGAGAGTAATATCTGCCCACCGCCTGCCCACACAAGGAGCTACGGCCTCAAAGCAGCACGGCGCTTGCTCACACAAGGAGCCACAACTTTGAGAGTAATATCTGCCCACCGCTTGCCCACACAAAGAGCTACGGCCTCAAAGCAGCACGTCACCTGCCCGCACTGGAGCTACAGCTTTGAGAGTAATATCTGCCCACCGCCTGCCCACACAAGGAGCTACGGCCTCAAAGCAGCACGGCGCTTGCTCACACAAGGACCTACAGCTTTGAGAGTACTATCTGCCCCTCACCGCTTGCCCGCACAAAGAGGTACGGCCTCAAAGCAGTCGATCGCTTGCCCATGGATAATATCCACACGCACCAGGTGTAGCAACTTCCATCAGTTTATGTTGTAGTAGTAAAGTCTCAAGGAGAGGATGGAATGGGAGGGAACGTCAAGAACTACTTTTTATTAAATATTAAGCTACTCTACCTAACTACTGTTACTTTTGATTTTAGTTTTCACTATCATCTTCGGTCTCAGATTCAGATTGTTCACGGCTTAATCTTTTGAACCGAAATACATTGGTATACTTTTTCTTAGACTAGCTCTAAACACTACTTACTTAGAATAAACACATAGGATACCTAGCTGCTTTTACATATTTTTAACAAATTGTATCATTAGAGCATCCGCTATATTAAGTAAGTGAGGCTCAACTAAATAATTATACTACAACATTCTCGTCGAGACCCTCAAATGTAATTCGCGGTAATGCGACCATTTCATAAAACAGTTCCTAGACCGAACTCATTCAGTGTGGGTAAATAATTATCACACTAATATTATAAAGGCGAAAGTTTAGTGTGTGTGTGTGTGTTTGTATGTTTGTTTGTTACTTTTCACGCTCAAACGGCTGAACTGATTTGGATGAAATTTGGCATGTGGATAGCTTACACCCTGGATCAACACATAGGCTACTTTTTATCTCGGTTTACGCGGGTGAAACCGCGGGCGCAGCTAGTTATCATAAATGTTTTAATTTGATCTATCTTTCAAAATAATTTTGTTTATAACATTAATCAATTGCGTTTCTATTCTGAAACATATATAAAGCTTTGTTTGCCTGATTACTGGAAGTGTTCGTAGTTTGTCGCAAGTCAGTGGCAGTTCCAGGGTTTAAACCCTGTCTGCACAATTTTTCTCCTCATGACCGTATTGACGACATTTCCTACATTTCAGTACAGGCTTTGAGCACCGTGACACTACATGCCCTTGTTCCTTACAATTGTAACAGGTGATATCTGTTCTTGGCTCTCGCTTTGACTGTGAGTTTGTTGCATTAGTGGCGCCGGGGTTTAGGTCTTCACTATCACGCACATTAGGCGTAACCCGTCTAGGAAAGTCATTTAATTTGGAAGATATATTCCGAAAGTATTTTAAAACGTCCTCTGGATTATGATAACCAGCACCCTGGACGTTCAATCGAATATTGTTATCGTAAATACCATGGGTAAGACATTCTACTGCCTGCTGACCCTTAATTTCGCATCTATTTACTAACATAATTTTATCGTAATAATATTCTTCCAGGGATTCATTTATCCTAGACCGTCTAGCCAACATTTCCGAAAGAAGTTCACCATAATTGTGTTCACAAGGAAAAGCAGCTATAAGTTTTGTTTGCCACTCAGACCATGAATACTTTACGCTGGTGAGACCATTATACCACCGTTTAGCAAGACCTGAAAGCTTGGGTAAAGCGTAGAATATAGTTTGTCTTTCCGACCAGCCATACACCTCCGCTGATTCATTGACCTTCGTTAACCAATGTTTCATTGTCTGTGTTTTAGCCCGAGGGTCAAATTCAGATATAACGTTTTGAGAGGCATGGAGACCAGATGCACCAAGAGACCCGGTGTTATTGCTGCGATCGTTAAGAGCAACTACTAACTTCTCTAAGACAGCCTTATCAGAACGGTTACCTAAACGTTCGCTTCGTTTTCGTTCACATTTTCGAAATTTGAATCTAGTCGAAGATGGGTCACTGGAGCTCGATGTCGTGGTTGAAGAGCTACTCGAATCGTATTTTCGAACGCTATGCCGTTTTCTTGTGTTGCGGCTTTGTTTACGAGACCTACGTCTATTATCGTTTAAACGAGAGTGCCTGCTCTGCACAGACACATTTCTAGGTTTACTACGAGACCGTGACCGTGATCTTGATCTAGCAGGAGAAGGGGTACCCATTTTGGATCAAAAAGGATGTGAGGGTAGAAGAGATAAAGGAAAAGGAAAGACAATATACAATCACTGTAAATGATAAATAACATTAATTTAATGTTCACCTACTTATTGCATTTAACAAACAGGTTCAGTTTAGTACCTATTCTAAAATTCTCGAGTAGCTAAATGGATAAAAAGGAAAAGAAGTGTTTTTTTTTTTCACTCAACTCATTTTCATTCCAACATTGTAGGTAATTTTCATTCCTACTCGCATAGAATCCTACTCGTATAATTATATAAGTAGAATTTGACCACTTAATTAACGTTAACGGGGAATATCAAAACCATTGTTTAATAAACATATAAAAATGAAATGTGGGTATATCCGAACTCAGTAAGATAAGATAAGATAAGATAAGATAAATGTTTATTTCTAACCACAATATTATTGAAAATACACAGCAGTAAAGCGCAGTAGTAGTAGCGTAAATTATTATAAATCAACTGTTGCTATGTCAAGAGTTACTCAACCGAAGTTGTAAAATAGGTAATTTAAAAAAAACACTAAGTACGTCAATCACCGGTAGGTACCCGTTTCCCGCAGCCCGCCGTGAGGGTAAGACGGTACAACGACAGATCCATGAACAAAATTATAGTTTTCTATCTCTCTATTGTGGTAAAATGACTAGTGGTGTAAAACGAGAACAAGTAAAACACATAATGAACAAACATTAATTCCAAGCGAACGGATTATTTCAAAAATTTTGAAAAAATAACGGTATTCCTCAATAATCTGCGTAGCTATTATTAAACTGATCGCTTGGCATTAAGATATACACATAATAAGGCAAGCAATACCAATAAAAATCATCATAGCTTGGTCAGCGTTCATACGTTGATCAAGCTAGTAAAAACAATTAGAACAACTCACCCGTAATCTGCAACCAATTTTACCTTAGACCGTGCGGTTGACGCGATTAAATACCACTTCTGAATTTTTTAAATAAAAACCGATATAAACATTTAGAACAGATTTATTTTAAAGTGAATCACACTAAATTATTACAAATAGCACATAAACGAGTCAACCGATCGTCCAGTTCTTGTCGTCACGACCCTCGAACAAAAAGTGAGTTCTACCGCATGTTGACGGGCATTTATAAAAATGATTGCCATAGAGAACACAATATTAGTCGAATAATTGAATCGATAACAATTTAACTTTTTGAACTACTATTCAATTTTGAAACGTTAACACGTGCGAGTTGTGGTCAACTGTATAGTCATTAGGTCGACTGGACACGTACAATACCTGCCTAGGCTAATAAACATTATAAAACCAACCCCACACGAATGCAGCAGTACTATTATTTATTCTGTGGCAGCGGGGTGATCTACCTATTTGAAATTTGAAAACAGTAAACCAAACATTTGCGCATGAGGCGGCTTTATGTATTTATGTATTAGTGTTGGTTCAAATTCAACTGTTTTATGCACTTGATGCGGTTGGTAAACCTATGCCGCAAGAAAAATAAATAATTATAGCTAGCGCGTAGCGTCTTTATCTACATTCAAATAGGGCTTAAATTCAACTGTTTTACACAAAAAAAAACGATGATTTTGGACAAAAAGTTTGTGTGTTCTCCCAGAAGTGTTCTCCCAGAAATTATAGATCCAAGGAAAAGTCGATCGATCCCCTTAGACAAATACTTTTATAAAACTTCAATTACTTATAAGTATACAAATACTTAAGCAAATAAGTAAAATGAGTTTAGTTTTTATAAGTACCTACATAATATTATTTTCTTCATCCATATTTGTATAAATTTAATTAAAATACACTAATAATGTATTGTGGACAGTCTTTTTATTTTCTCCGTAAACCTCTAGCTTTTACTTCAAAAAAATATAGGTACGCCATAGCTACAGATCAAGATCGTTTAGTCGTCGCAGCATCGCAACTGTGTGCCGTACATGAGGAAAAACGCACACACGCGCACTCGCTACGCGGCGTCGAGCGTCAGATGTTTAAAATCCGAGCGCGAAAATAGGGAACCACACTCTTAAGTGATTTGATTGTTTAGAAACGCAACTGGTTCTAATCCAATATCATTATTAAAAAAGAAACTCCGTTTGGGAATACCTAAGAAACACTTTATAGTTTCTAATTACCGTATTTGTGTACTGTTTAAATAGTACACAAATACGGTAATCAGAAACTAAGCAGAATCACTTGAATGTTCCTTACTAGAAACTCAACATTTCGCATTCCAAACTGAACTGCCCCGCAGCGCTGGTTACCCTCTATTTATAATGACGAGTGTAAGCTTCTAGGTAGTTCAAGGACATAATTCGAGAACATTCTATTTACGGGAATGATTTAGAATGCTGCAACACGACACTTAACCATCTAGAAAATTCTCTAGACAGTTAATCCTAACTATATAATATACTAGCTTTTGCCAGCGGCTTCGCCCGCGTGTATGTCGGAAAAAGCGAACCAAACAAACAAACAAACTCACTAGTTTGTTTGGTACGCTCTTACGCTAAAACGGACGAACGGATTTGTATGAAATTTGGAACATGGGTAGACTGACATGGATTAGGACATAGAATACTTTTATCCGGGTAGTACGTTCCTGCGGGATAATTTGCGATCTCTACGCGAGCGAAGCCGCGGCCAAAAGCTAGTATAATATAGAACCAATTCTTTGCAGGATTTCCTGAACAACTTCCAAACAGCTCAACAAGCAATCATAGACGCGTCATCTCAAGCCGCAGACGCAGCCCGCGCGAACGTACAGAGCGCGTACACTGACTCAACCAAGTTATCACTTAAATTGCGACTGAAGGCACCTATTATCATAATACCGGAGAACTCCAGAAGTCACAACGCTATGCTCGTGGATTTGGGTCATATAACCTTGAATAATAAGTTTGTGGATCTGCACCTTCCTGTAAGTATGGAATGTTAAAATATCTTGTTTATTGTGAGGTGAAAGCACAAATAACATTCCTTTGAACACCTTATAATATTGAGGTCGTTTTTATTATGTAGTATTCGCAGGTCACAATGCAACCTCTCCGGGCTTTAAATACAAACTAATCATTGTCTTATTTCCTATTTCAACTCTTCCATTCGACTCGTCATCTTTCTCCAAACCTTATCCCAATTTATTTGGGGTCGATTTCTTCCATACTTATCTATTAGTCGTCATCTTGGAAGTCGCTCAAGGTAGTATTTATATTACCGGTCCGAAAATGATACATCGCGGTTGAGAAAAAGTTCGGCAGAGTAGGCTTGTATAGCAGGGAAACGGCAAATATTGTATTTTTTATTTAATTTTCTGTAGGATGTAAGCAACAAGGTGACAGTTGACGAGTTGACCCTCGAGCTAGAAAACATGAAAGTGTCGTGTGTTAAGCTCGAAGAAGACTACAATGAAACTATCCACGAAAGAAAGTTGTTACGTCCGACCAGCTTCAAACTGTTTGTTAAACGAAGCCTCTCCCCTTGGTACGAATCGTTACCCGACTTGGATATATCTGGGAGAATGAACACTATTGCTGTGAGTATGCGCAGTTTTTATTTATTAAAACTTAAAAGCCGAATAATGATGCTATTTCGTCCGTCAGTCAAATAATAAAAAAAAATTAGACACGTATTTTTTGCTTTTCATATTAATAAAAAGTGACTTATAAGATAAAACGCATTAAAGTTGGGGAGTGGGGGTCACTAAGTCACAATTCAGTATAAAATCTAGCAAACCATGACGTCACACCACGTTTACTTAACTCAATGTATCGCCGTAATTTTTCATTACGTAAAAAAAAGAAGAAATACGTGTCCAATCATATTTAATAAACTACCCGATGGACCAAAAAAAAATGTTTAGTCATCATCCCTATTTTCTTTCGACGTGCATTGGTCAAATAAGTTCTGACCAAAGTCAAACTAAAACTCTTTATGGTATCTGCTGCTAATGACGTGGGGACTTAAAATTATATATTCTATTTCAGATCACAATAGGCCATAGTGATTATAAGAGTATCATGAAAATTCTCAATCAGAATTTACAAGAAGGTCAAAAAATCGAAGAGAAAGCAATTGCCGTACCTAAAACAACTTCGAAAGGTGCTCTTAAAGGTCAACAGAGCAGCAAGATTCAGATGAAGGCGACGGTCTCAGTAGCACCATCCAAAACGGATGTAAAGAAACCTAGAACTACTATAAAGTTCTCTTTCACAATGGACAGCCTCGTCATTGATCTCCTGAATACTGTTTCGAATGTAAGTATGTATATGGATATTTTTAAACATAATACAGGACATAGGTAATATTAATATGGTCTTATAATATTAAGACTGCTTCTTTGGTCTATTGGTTGCAAGCGCTACTGCTGAGCATGAGGTCCGAGGTTTGAATCCCGGGTCGGGCAAAGTGTTATTGAGTTTTTAAATAGCAGCTGGGAGTCTGGATTTGTGCCCGGTTGATGGCAATAGCCTCGCCCCCATATTCTATGTTAAAGGATTTGGTTTCCGCACTAAGTCCTTAAAGTGGACCATTGTATGTGAGCCATGGCGGCCGTTGGTGGTTACTCCAACCAGCCCACCTCCCTACAGAAGTTGATCACGTCTCCTGGTCTGTTCAGAACATCTGTGAAAGATCTGGGTGCCCCGAGGGTTTCTGTTCTATGTTTGTGTAATATTTTTTAAAATATTGTAGTTGAAAGCAACGGAATACACGATGTTTGCGCAAGACGTGGAGTTGGCGCGGTTTTGTATGGCGCTGCTGTCTGTAAAGGGCAGGATGCTCTCAGACGGCTCCATGCAAACGTCGTTGTTACTTGTGGACTGCACACTCGACGACACGCGGCCCGGCAGAGGCACTAAGATGACAAGGTCAGTGGACACGAGAAAAAAAAACAAATCAAGTAATTTATTACTTATGGGGAATGCGCTAAGGTTGCCCGTGAAATTCAAAATTTCCAGCGTTTTTAAATACCCTAAGTTTAAATTACCCTATTGAATGACTATTTCATGACATTTTGTCATTTGAGGCCAATTCTAACTAAGTGAGTAATATTGATGGTTCTAATGATTATATAGTTCTGTAAATACCGGGTGTAAAGGTGCCGAAACCCACATATTCTACCCAATATTTGGATCGTTTTCTCTAGCAAAGCTAATACAATTAATAAGGGACAAACCCGCGCGTCTTCTACCATATGTAAAAAGAATCGCGTAAAGTGCAGGTTTTCTTTGCCAAAGATGTAAACAACAATGGCCGCTCGAAATTGTCTATGGTTTAATGATGCAGCATTATGAATTTTAAGTTCTGGTGCTATTGATGTTGCAAATAATTGCCACGCAGGCACGCATAAAGTATATTGATCATTAAGAATTTCGATAGTTTCATCTGCTTTTTATTATTTTAGTATCAAAACTACTTCAAATGAGTAGTTTTATTGATTTTTACTGTCGCTTAGCCGATGTTCGCACGGACGTAAAAATATCGCGGCGGGATTTTATCGCGTACTGGATTTTCAACTCTCGGTGTTGGGCCGAGCTTCGAGAATCCAACCTAATAATAACAGAGTGCGTCGAAAAAACACACTGTTGGATTTTCAAGACTCGGCGCTAAGCAGAGCGTTGAAAATCCAGTGCGCGGAAAAAAAATGGCTGCGATATTTTTACGTTATGTTGTATGGTTAAGGTTTTCGTAACTCAACCGTACCAGACTATACCGTGAACTTATTTAATTAAATGTTTGTAGATACCTGGAGAGACGTCGCAATAATAAAGGTGATACCAACACATCCGAACACATGGAGACACGTGATAAGTTACGAAGCATGATCGACATTACATATACCATGAAGAATTCTGACACATTCAGTAAGCTTTACTTTGCATTTAATTTTCATGTGTTGATTGACTTTTCGTACGATGTAAATCTAGGTAGTTAAGGCTTGTAAGACAACTTTGACAATTCTTGGTTAAAGGTTTCGCAGTAAGTTAAAAATCTACGGTAAAGTTACGCGTCCACTGGGTCAGAATCGGAGCGTCCGGATTTACAAAATGCCAATAGGGTGCGTCCACTCCATTCGGATTTAGCATCGGAAATATAAACCAGTGTTTCCACCTTTAGGGATGAACCGTGTACCTGGTAACACTGGATGCGTTCACTGCGGATTACGTCGTCGCCAGAAATACCGGTCTCTGCCGCAGATTTGACGATACTGTGCAAGCATAGAAATCAATACAAAGCAACAAATCCGTACGGTGCGCACGCTCCGATTCCGCCCCGGTGATGCCTAACTTAAATAAGTATGATATTAATTAGGAGTAAACGAAAAACTTATGAATGGACCAAAAAATATCAGTTGGGGTTGTCGTTTTCAAAGGTTTTGTTACGTCTCATTCAACGGATAAAAAAATCCAATCAAATGGTAAAATTAAATACAAAACTAAAACTAAACCTTAAAAATCTAACAAAAGTGGGTGTCCATGAGGCATGGTGCCAAGAACACTAGCTGCATTTCCGCGTGTCAATCAAATGTCTTTATAAGTGCTTTGTACATAATTATAGACATAGCATAATTATAACATTTTTTTATCAAACTTGCAGTCGACATGAGGATATTCAGCTTCGACCTAATCCTGGCAATGGATTTCCTCAACAAAATCGCTGAGTTTATGACTACTGGATTAGCAGAAGATGTCAAAGAGAAAGAAGAAGTACCGACCATGAAGGTTACAGCCGAAAAATCTGCATCTATTGATGTAGTAATGGTAAGCAAGCTGTGCCCTTCTTTACTCTTAGAACAATCTTATTGTTGTTGAGTTAAAAGTGAACAAACTGACATGCAAAGATATAGAAATGTGGCACATCGAGTTATAGAAAAAAATCGGCTTTCAATAGCGCCGTCTCTGTCACTCATACTTATGTGGCAGTCGCCTTCAAGAGCGCCGTCTCTGTCACTCATACTTATGTGGCAGTCGCCTTCAAGAGCGCCGTGTCTGTCACTCATACCTCTATGGTAGTCTCTTTCTAAAGCACTATGTGTCATATATTATTAATGTTATACAGCTATAGCCGGGGAATGGGTGTAACAGAAGCGCAGGTGCTTTAGGAATCACACTGTACAAACAGACAGACACAGAAATTACAATCCAACAGAACTTTTGAGTTAGAGCGCGCGCACTGGTGGTTGGCTAAACTAACGATTATAGATAGTGCAATCCACGAAGACGCGCCCCACTACTCCTAACCGTTGCATAGATAGGTACATATACTTTAAATGGTTAGGAGGGGTAGTGGGGCGCGTCTTCGTGGATTGCACTATCTATACAATAAGGACTTACTGGAGCGCCGGCGCCCTCTGACGGGCGGCCGGGTAACTCTGGGTTGCCATAGTAACATTTTCATGCTGTTGCACGCTACAGCCTGGATTTTTGAGTCGAGGCGGCAATGGCAGGTATCTTATCCGTTGAAGCTACAGGAAAACGGTCTTGGAGACTGTCCATAACTTTTTGAGTCATTTTGATCTGCAAAAAAAATTACAGTCAGCAAGAAAATGGGCAGTTTTGACCAAAACTTTTTGATGCCAATATAATAAGCTATTATGCTTATAAGGACCAAAAATTCTATCCGACCAATGTGGACGGACGGACGGACGGATACGGTTTGAATACTAGAAAAGTCAGAAATATGAAAAAAATATCTTACTTTTGGTAGGAAAGAAACTCCAACTTACTTTTTTATGATGGACAGATTAGATAAAAATAAAAATGAAACTTCGAACGAATAAGTGTTATATTTTTTCTTATAAGAATAAGAAACAGGATCGATTGGCATTAAAACAAGTTTTTGTAAAACCTGCCCATATTCTTGCAGGCTGTATTTTTTTTTCAAAATCTATGAATGCAGATCAAAATATATCAAAAGGTTTTCGACAGTCTTCGAACGTTTTCGTAAAGCGACAACGGCTAAGGTACCTGTCCTTACTGCCCCATCACAAAAATCAACCCTGTATATACGTTAAGTTACAGAGTGATATAAACAACTTACAGTACATTCTGTCTTCAGTACTCTGTAACTTATAACATATTCCAACAAAGAAGTAAACTATTGAGGTTGTAACCTATTTCTACTTACTAAAACTTAAAAAGAAAATTGATTTATTTTAATCTAAGAAAACTATTTGTGTTTAACAGAAGAGAAGACCAACAGCGGTGACGACTTCAGTAAATATAGAACCACCCAAACTAGCAATGATGACGGTCAACATTAAGATTGAACAGCCAGATATTATCCTCGTGGAGTCCCTTGCAACGAAGGAGTGCGATGCTTTGGTGTTGAACGTACGTATTTAAATGCAGATTTATGTACAGTCACAAAAAATATGACTGTACAGTATAGTATTTTTATCTCACGAAGCGACTTGCGTTTTATTTGTAATTAGTAAATGTACAGTCGGCAACAAAAGTCGATTAACACTTGTGTTTTCTAAATCTTAATTATTTAGAAAAATACTTCACTAAAATCCGGACAGATTTAAATTTTAAAGAAAATTAACTCTTATCTATTAAATGAAATGAAGGAGGTTATCGTATCATTTTGTGTTAATTTAGATGATGTCAAAAAGTAGCAGTGTTAACCGACTTCTGTTGCTGACCGTACTAACACGCCGTGAATGTGTGTGTAAGCGCAGGAGCTCTCGGTACCAAGTGTGTCTATGCGTGTGCGTGAGTGTTATGTGCTGACGCTACTCGTCTTCACGCACACATTCACAGCTTGTTTGTACACTTATTGGTTACTACAACTGTGGTAAAGCGCGCGTGAGATAAAATACTGTACAAAAAATGTGCAGCACCTATTTTTGCCTGCTATTTGAACGATGGAATCTGCTTAACCGACGCAGACCGAATAACACATGTGACACTGACAGACTCTGACAAATAAAAAAAAAAGATTTAAGCTTCGGCCACACCTGAGCGACCAAACCGACTGCGAAGCGGGAGCGTCAGTCGCGCGGCGGACGCTGCCCGTGTTATCTTATGGCGCCTTGCACACCTGCGCGACCTAGACGCGGGAAGACAGCGTTTGCCAAGCGCGACGCAGTCGGACGCATGCGTCTTGTGGTCAGTCGTGTGTAGAGCTTGTCTACTCTGATTAAAGCGAGAATTTACGAATAGTGCAGTCCGCGAGGCCTAAGATAAGCTTTGCATTTGTGTGAGTGATCACCCAAATGTACGGGAACCCATGATCAAAATTTTTGTCTTATCGTTTTACGTAAGACAAAATGTTCAATCGTCTTATCATGCGACATGGTTTTGGTCATGGCTTCTCGTGCTAAAAGAACAAAAGCCGATTGCCAAAAAGCGGCATAAACCGGTTTTAAATCAAGCAAAGGACGAATCGCGCTCTATGCCGGTCGTCACACCTACACTATCTATGTGCACTCACGCAAATGCAAAGCTCAGCTTAAACCTCGCGGACTGTAACTATCGTTTGTACCATTTATGATGTTAATACCGCTTTACAATGTCAACGCTCAAATATCACACAATTTTCGTGATTGAAATACCCGGTTTTGGAGGGTTTTGTTCCGATTTTGGCCACATGCTAAAACGTCTACAGCTGTCTTGTATGACTTTGAGCATGTCGTTGCGATCTCAGCTTCTGAATTCAAATATTGGATTGTTTGTATAGATGGAGGCTCGCTTCAAGTTGCGGCGCAGTGCGGAGCGCATGGTGGCGGACGGTGGCATCTCGGGGCTGCAGGTGGTGGTGCGCACGCTGGTGGGCGCGGGCCTGGCGCGCAGCGAGCACGCCCAGCCGCGCTACCTGCTGGCGCCCACGCACCTGTCGCTGGCGCTGTCGCAGCCGCCCCTTAGCGGCATGCACATAGATCTCTCTATCACGGATATCGTCATCACCGTTTCACCTGGTTAGTTTATTCTCGGCATGGAAAAAAAAAATCTAATAGCAGTGAAACTGAGCGTATGATACGCCGTGATGCTGAAATGCTCGATTTTGAAAGCGTTCAACCAGTCAGGATCGCAACGAGTACGATCCCGGCTAGTGAAACATATGATACGCCGTAGGCTATGTCATGATTTTAAACGCGTTTTACAGTGGGTTGCATCAATTTAGTGCCCCAGTTGTATTAAAATTTTAACTCACACTAACTCACTGTACTTATTCTTGTACGACAACATTTTACTTATAATTATATTTTATGCAATTAATACAAACATCGTGCTCTTATCGTTTTCAACACCTGCTAATATTTTCATCCCTGACTATTTTTAGAATCTAAGTTACAATAACTTTCATAGATATATAAGTTGCATAAAAACAAATCGTATTAATATATATTTTTTTGTTAAAAGATATCATATCTCTACTGAATCGGGTGCTAGCCACGATGACAAGCAGCGAAGAGGATAACAAAGTAGAAGAAGACAAGGCTAAGATCTATGATAACCTGTGGGCGATTCAACCGTTCACCCCGAACTCTCATTGGTTCTTAAAAACTGGTAAATGCATGCCTCTTTGATTGAAATATTTTTTTGTTTATTTTTAATAGGATTCCGTGCCTCAAAAGAAAAAAGGGGAACTTTAAAAAAAAATACTTACAGAAAATAGTTCTATGCTTATAGATTACAGAGAAATGAATAAGAAGTCTATGGTCTTAAAAAAACATGGTAAATCTTTCAATATTGTGCGTAAAAACTTACATTTAACGCTGGAATGTATGGTAGAACATGTTTTTCAACTACAATGTTAAGTTTGTTCTTGTGATAAATAAAATTCATTCCAACTACGGAACCCTTCATTGTGCGTGGTCTGACTCGCAATTGGCTGGTTATATATTTTTTTTAATTGCATTGGTGACCGAAATAAGGAACAATGTTTAGATAAACTTGGTGTTTTCAACTATGTTTTCTAGAAAATTCTGCAAAACATTACCATTCATGCAAAATCATGACATTTGAAATATCTAAAAACTTCTTGTAAATGGTATTTTTATAACTTCAATATTCTTAGAAACTATTCCACCAACAGAGGAGGCCGAAGAAGCGATTGACGCCGAGGAGAAGGTTGAAGCGATGAACGCAAATCCTCCGGTCGGCGAGATTTGTTTGTTGTCATGTCCGTCGATCGTCACGTCTTTTGAAATGGAGATCGGTAACGAGACTATACCTGTGCTGGTCATGCAAGCGTCGCTAACTGGTCAAGTTAAAGATTGGAGCTCGGACGTAAGTCACATTAAGTAAAGAAACAAACTAGTTTTTTTCTTGCACTAGATATCAATACAAAATTTTTTTTGTTTATCATTTGTAGCACCTTAATGATTATGAACAACTTTTACTATGGGACCAAACCTGAAATCGCGAAAAAACATCAGCTGTTCCCTACATTTTGACTAGTTATGCGAACATAAATCTAGGGAACAGCTGATGTTTTTTCGCGATTTCAGGTTTGGTCCCATAGTAAAAGCTGTTCATAATGATGAGAGAGCTGTGGTGCCCTAGCATTAAACGGCTGCGGCTTACGAGAGTTGTAAGTCGTAGGTTCGAACTGACAGGCGCTTTACTTTGTGTAAATTATTTCATCACCACTGCTCTAAAAACGGTGAAGGAAAACATCGTGAAGAAACCGGCATGTCCTAGAACCAAGAATTCGAAGACATGTGACATCTACCAACCCGCGTGATGAATTAAGGCCCACTCCCTCTCACAGAGACAAGGCCTGTGTTCCAGGAGTGGGAACATTATAGGCTGACTGATTATGCTGCATTTGGGGGAGTCTGAGGTAGCATTTCAAAAGCCTACTTCACTGGCCCGGAAAACTTCGCAAGAATTTCCATTTATGCCAAATAAATTAAGCGTTTATTGATTTTATAGAATTAAACTTTTTTCAAAGTGGCGATAGTTAAATGTGAAAAAATAATGCCTACTTTTCTATTTAGTTCTACGCCGAATCAACGTGGGCAATGCAGGTTTCGTACTATAACATTGAGCGCGCTGTTTGGGAGCCCCTCTTAGAACCAGTGGAAGTACTCAAAGACTGCCAGTATAAACATGTGCCATGGGAACTCAAGATGGAGGTAATATGTGCACTGTCATTTAATTTTAAATATTTTTCTAGCAATCAGGCAATAATAGTAATCGACAGCGAAGGCTAACAGGCGAGGAGCTCGTGGCTAAGTAATAATAGCCGCACGGGTCTATCCATCAGGTTAAGCTACGCTTGCCGGGGTTGGTCCGTGGATGGGTGACCATCTTTACATGCCGAGACTCCTCCGTGCCTCTGTAAGCACGTTAAGCCGTTGGTCCCGGCTGTCATTCGTGGATCTTTGACAGTCATTACGGGTTGTCAGAAGCCCGATAGTCTGACAACCAGTCTTACCAAGGGGCATCGTATTACCCAGTTACTGGGTTGTGGAGGTCAGATAGGCAGTCGCTCCATGTAAAATACTGTTATTCAGCTGCATCCGATTAGACTGGAACCCGACCCTTCAATATATCCCTAACCAGAAGGTATGGTCGTTAATCGACCATACCTTCTTAGGGACATATTGAAGGGTTCTGGTTAGGCACATATAAATTATAAAAATATCACAATGACGGTGAGTATAAGTAACTCTCGGCTTAGTTAAGCGTCTTTTACACCCGCTGAATAAATAAATAATTAACATCAAGTGTCTTGTATCAAACAGGTAGTGATGCACGCACAAGAGCAGCACGCAGCGATCGACACAACGGACGAAGCTGCTAACTTGCAGGCCGTCGCACAACGACACGCCAATAAGACCATCACACTGTCCAGCAGTGAACTACTGGAGATCACCATCACTAGGACGGGCATGGAGGTGAGATCACACACAGGGCATTAGTCGCTTCCGCGGGCAAGTTCCACATGACAACGCAAAGTAAAGCTAGTGCAAAGTGAAGTGTTACTAACATAGTCTTAAGCCTTATTTGTTAACACAAGTTTTGTTTATATTCAAATATGTATGTTTAGGTTGAAGGTATTTATCTATGGGCCGGTGTCGCCTGAAATAAATGTTTCTTTTTTTTATTTGAAAAAAATTATAGAGGCATACTAACTAAACACATACACATCATTAATCCAGAGTCTACATGCGAGATATAGATCTCGCATGTATCTAAATTATAGGTAAGCACGGCACTATCAATTAGCGTACTAGAACATTATACAAAAAATAAAAAAAAATAAACACTAAAACAAATTAAAACAATTAAAAAAGAATCCTCGATTCTCCCGAACTGTTTGGTCCCACATCCGATCGCAATGTCATTCGTTCATCTGAACGAAGGCGATCGGCGTCAACAATAAGAAAATGAATATTATGTTTGCATTGAAATTCTTCACAATAAAAAGATGAGCACTTACTTTAGTAGTTTCCACCGTTAGCTAAATATGTTACAAAAGTTAACAATGACTCTTATATTTCAGGTGCTAACTCTACTAGGAAACTCGTTTTCAGCCGCTATCGCCGAGGGAGGAACTGCGATTTTGTCTAAATCTAAAGATGATGTGAGTTACAATTTCTCAGAATGTAAAATTATAATTTTGACCTGTTTCAGCACCTCTGAATAGGCATTGTCTATCACATAAATCAAACAAAAGTTTGAAATTATCTGCCAGAGAAGTGAAGCAGACCTTTTTTGGAAGTGATGAAACAGCCCATTATTCTTCCTGCTTTTTAATGCGTTGTTCAGACGAAGGGCGGAGTTCAGTTTGATGGTAATTATACTACCAGGGGGCTTACTATGAGCTCTTATAGCAGGGCAGAAGTTGAACGTTTCCAGTGACAGAGAGAGACGGAGCTATATACGACCTATAGCACCGTCACTCTCATAGTAAGCCCCCTGACATCTATGTCAGATAGTACAATTACTTTTAAACTGTCCGCCACCGCCTCTGTTTGAACATATGTTTGATCTGTTTTATTTAAACGTATCATTACTTTTTTAGCAATCACACAAGTTCCACGGCGCGCCTTATGTTCTTCACAACTGCACCGGTCTGACTGTTAAGTTGATGTTGAATGATAACCATGACTTCTCCGTTTTACTTACTGAAGAGTATACTTCTTCAGACTACAGGTAAAGTAAAGTATTTCTAGGGGGAAATCAGTAATTTATTAAGAAAAAAAATACAGGGCTATTTTTAAATCGCAAAATTTTCACAGGCTGTTCTACCCGTGTTAAGAACAAAAATCGGCAGATTTTTTTTCGTGATTTTAGAGTAATGGTGAGTTGCACGAAACCTACATTCGTTTAACGGAGACTTTAAATTGATGCTGTCACTTTCTTTTTGATACAAAATGGATGGCATGAATTTTGGTTGGTTTCTTGCAACTCAACATTAGTACCATAGTGAAAGTGGTTCATACTCATGGGTGAAAAGTTAGCTAGTGATTTAAAAATAGCCCCAAGTTTTACCTTATAGCTTTAATAATTATAAAGCAGTTAAAACATTAAGTAACAAAAATCTTTACATTAAAGATACCAACTTTTCAAACCAATTCTTGTGTAATTTATTTAAAGGTTGAATTGACTAAATATCATCATCTGCCTAGCCTTTTCCCAACGATGTTGGGGTCGGTTTCCAGTCTAACCGGATGCAGCTGAATACCAGTATTTTACGTGGAGCGACTGCCTATCTGACCTCCACAACCCAGTTACTGGGTAATACGATACCCTTTGTTTAGACTAGTTGTCGTAACGACTGTCAAAGATCCACGAATGACAGCCGGGACCAACGGCTTAGGGTGGTCTTGGAATGTAAAGATGGTCTCCCATCCACGGACCAACCGCGGCAAGCGCAGCTTAACCAGGTCGATCGAACCATGTGGCTGTTATGTTACCAAATATATCATAGTTATCATTCGATTATAATATTGGTTATGTATTTTGTTCTAGGGAAGTGGTTTTGGAACCGGGCGCGAGTGTTCCACTGCAAGTGAAACATGGTGAAATGAACTTGATGAAACTGAATGAACCACGCCCACCGCTCAAATTAAATGTTAAGGTAAAGTATATTACTATGCAAACTAAATACGCAATACAAATATAATACACGATCTAATAATATTATGACTTATATAACACAATTTAGTTTCTCTCTCATTTAAAGTTACGATCAATTTGCAGCAAGTTAAAAAGCTTTTTTAATACTTCAGTAGGACTATTTTATTTGTGATTTTTTCTTCTTTCTTTGCATCGAAGGTATCGGACCGATCGATGCAAAGAAAGAAGAAAAAATCTCTTCTCTCGGATTAATTAATTTTCTACAATATATTGCCCTGTCTCCTGTGATAGTTTTTTTTAACTAGTACAGGGTACAGGTGATCTATTCCTCTAAATTTAAGAACTGTATTGTATTACGTAGATTTTGCTTATCAATAACTGGTGGAAGAATAATCTAACACAGTTTTTGAAACAGTAAAAATCTGTTGTGCGTGTCCGAAATAAAATATTTTTCTTTCTTTCTTTCTAGATAGTAGAAATAGACGACGACGTTCAACTCCCGGTGGACCGCGCGGACAAGCGATACTTCCCTCTAGGCCGCAAAATTGTGGGTACGACTGAGAAGAATGTCCCGCTCGCGGCCGCCGTGGAGCCGCGCGGTCTTATCTCCGACGTCGTCATGCAGGACGCCGCGCTGCAAATATACCTGCGGAGTGTAGTACAGGTATGTTACAGCATTGTACGGTTCTACAAGGATCTTTTGGCTCTTGAATGACTTTGACAGGGTGGCGCTGTTGGTAAACATTTGAGAAATTTGTTTTGTGCACAGCCGCGGACTGTTCGACCTTATTACTAAGGTAATAAGGTCTAAAGTGGTTCACCGCAAATGGTAGCTATGGGATTGTTTCCCGGAAGCTGCGCCGCAAGAGAGCGCTGTGTGTTTGTCACTTGTCAAAGTCATCTTGAAGAAAAAGCGACCAATCGGCAATAAGAAAACATTTAACGCCATCTCGCGGCAAAGTTTTCAGCGAGGAACTCCATTGATAGCAGAATTAAAGTAACAAACACTTAGTTATAATTTTAAAACAAGTTGTTTTAAAGTTATTAAGAAAATTGACGTAGATAAGGGGGGGCGGGGTTATCTACGAAACTACTAAGCCAAAAATTTTGAAAAAAAAAATACAGTACATAATTCTATACTTATAGAGTACAGAAAAATTGATAAGAAGTCTGTGGTCTCAAAATAACATGGTAAATCTCTCGAATTTGTACGTACAAACCATTTGCAGTTGGAATGTATAAGAGAACATATCTTTCAACTACAATGTTGAGTTTGTTCTTGGGATAATTGATCCCAACTACGGATGTATAAGAGAACATATCTTTCAACTACAATGTTGAGTTTGTTCTTGGGATAATTGATCCCAACTACGGAACCCTTAATTGTGCGTAGTCAAACACGCACCTTCAGTGTCTCCATAACCAGAAGGTTGCCAGGTCCAGTACAAATATGATCACAATGATGGGGACTACGGCTTACTGTCGCTCTTTGTTAAGCGTCTTTTTATACCCGTTGTTTTCGTTGGCAGGTAACAAACACGTTATCAGTAAACGTGTCTGTGTACTACATGACGGTGAGCGGCAATGAGGTGCGTCTGCTGGGCGACGTGAAGCCCGGCGACATACTGCGACTGCCGCTACAGGCCGTTCACACTCCCACTGCAGAGCTGTTCTTCTCTGTTGAAGGTTTGCTATTATTAGAATATAATACTCTTTATTATGTTATAGAGGCGTGAGGAACCGGGTGTCAAGTTCACTCATCCTCCATAGAAAATGGAGGATCCTCCGACCAGAAGGCTGTTGTGTCTGGTGGGCTACTGCCCGACGGTGGATGTCGGGACGTTGTATAGATGCTAATCGCGTGATAAACTCCAATTGCGCGATGCAGGTTTGCGTGACGTCATGTCATTGATGCGTAGTTGATGATTGATGTATATGTGGCGGTGTAGATGCCGCCACATCACTCCCCTCCGGAGACCGGAGGTCGATAGTGGGCTGAGTCGTGTATCTTGCGATGCTTGCCAGTGCCAGTTGTGGTTCCAGTGAGTCGGAACCGGGTGCCGCATAGTTCACGGTGAGTCGGAACTATCTGCGGTGATAACCCACTGAGTCGGGGTGGCGCTGCGTTATGCTCCAGTGAGTCGGAGTGTACAGCGCTGGGTTGAGGTTGAAACTGAAGGTGATGACCAGGAATGCGCGTCCGCTGCATGCTGGTGGTCAGCAGGGGCGGCTGCCCCTTAAGTGCGCTCGTGCGCTGCACTACCAGATTTTAACAGGTTTAGAAAGAAACCCAAAATGTTTAATACATCTGATTACCTATCTATTTAATACTTACGAAATAATGACGAACCAATTAAACTCTTTGCTAAACTATTTAAAACTTATTTTCGCTGTAAAGAAAATTCCTCGTGCGCTAGGCCGAGCGCACGGCGAATGCTCATACAACTTCTATGAGATACGAGCTAAAACGCCTAGCGCGTGAGGCAGAAGATAGTGGGTACAAACTGTATGGAGTAAAAAGTCCATTCTCGTGCGGCGCACGGGCGCCGAACTTGACCGAGCCGAACCGAAGATTACCGAGAGCTCCCGAGTGCCGCCGCGATTGTGCCGCGATGTTTTGTTTACGTGAATAGTAGTGTTTATTTATTTTGTTTTAGTATTCGTTTAAATTCTGAAAGGATTTGATATAATTATGTGGGACAGTGTGTGTGTGAGCTGTGAAGATGAGGATTAACTTTGACTATATTAAAAACAATAAAAAATATTTTCAAAACAAAGTAGAAATAAAATCGATTGGACCGCCAAGGTCATTTTCTTAATACATTAAAACAAGAGTTCAAAACGAAAATGAAGCATTTACTCGAAGTTTTAAAACTGAAATGTACCTACATAGAAATTGAGCGCCTTTGTTTTCCTTGTATTATTTTTGGCGGCGATTCAATCATGTAGGTACCAAACCATAATAAAAAGGTGATCGAACATTTCGTTTCGGAAAAAGTCGACGAATTGATAAAAAAAAGTACCTTTAAGCAAAATGTCGTTTTATTGCATTTTTCAATCCTAATATTAATTAGTGAGTTAGTAAAGTGCACCACCAGTTCCATGACCCACCAGCCGCCACTGGTGGTCAGGATACCCGTTGTAGCCGTGGATGCTGGCTGGCTGTGTGCCTCGCCGCTCGAAAGCTTGAGGAAGTGATGCTTGATGACGTCACGCTGAAGGAGTTGCACGAAGGCTGCGCTGACGTTCATGCTCGGGGTCACCAGTTTAGAGGCATGAGGAACAGGGTGTAAAGTTCACTCATCCTCCATAGAAAAGGGAGGATCCTCCGACCAGACGGGTGTTGTGTCTGGTGGGCTACTGCCCGACGGTGCCTCGAGATGTGCACACGCATGTGTAAACGTGGCTCCGGGGCGTAGCCCCCCGTCCGCGGATGCAACACGTTGGCCCGTAACTACGGGTCTCTCATTTTGTGGGCCTAACATGGCCTAGGATGATGGGGCGCATCGCGCCCCTGTGTGTCATCGCGCCCCTGTGTGTAAAGCCCGACGGTGGATGTCGGGACGTTGTATAGATGCTAATCGCGTGGTAAACTCTAATTGCGCGATGCAGGTTTGCGTGACGTCATGTCATTGATGCGTAGTTCATATGTGGCGATGTAGATGCCGCCGCAATGTCATCATCTTTCTGCCCTTATCGCCTGTTACTTGGGGTCGGTGCTATACGTTTTCTTCCATTCTACCCTGTCAATCTTCACGCTATCATTCACTCCCTTCTCTTTCATATCATTCCTCACCCACTCCGTCAATTTTTTCTTTGGCCTTCTCCCTCTCCATCCATCAACATATATAAAATTACAGATATAATTGTAGAAAGGTTTTATGGGCTAAAAGCTATATTTTATAGACAACCTTTGGATAGATTAAGGGAGAAGGTGAGGCAATACTGCAGGTAGTCTGTGGTGTACCATTTAAATATACTTACTATCATTACATACAAACATAAAACATATTATTATACATATCTAAATAAATATATGTATAATATTAATCGTGAAATAAAAGCAAAGAACATAAAACTGATGTGATGAGATAATATGTGTGCTGGGAGAGAGATAGAGTATTTTGTATTGTTTGTTGTTATGTGACAATGTCAAATTATTACCATGGAATTGAATGTACTTACTCCAACCGCGAACGGACTATCTTCTATTATAATTATCTATGTTACTGACTGCAATGAAAAAACGCTGTGAGCGGTACGTAAATGTGGTTGCTCTTTCTTGTTCTTGACTTTTCAATAATGTTAGTCAAAACTTTTATCTCCTTCTTATAATTCAAATCTTTGTCCAGGTTTCACAGTATCTGTATCGCCGTTCATCTGGCGAGAACTTCAACAGCAAGTGAACATCTCCAAACTGTTGCAGTGTGACTCTAAAGATAAGAACACCGGAGAGAAGTTCTACCTGGAGGTATGAAAATTATTATTATTATAGTAGAACTACATATTTGTAAGGTATTACAAATATTTCTACTATAATAATATTTTTTATTGTGTTCCGTGCTTCGTCAGGGACATCGATTATTTTAACGAAACAAGCGGATTCGGAAGGAAAAACTATTCTTTGCATTTTTCTCATTTCTCATTCACTGTTTTGGCAGTATTCTGATGTACGGCCAGGATATTACTGTATCCTGGCCGTACATCAGAGTACTGACAACGATTTTTGGAAAAACTGAACTTTGTCGAATTAAATGTGACTGGTCCAAAAGGGAATGACAGAATAGGGATGATGCTTGGGTAAAAAGAAGAAGTTCTATTTAGTCTGTCAGTCAGATACAAAAAAATATTAGGCACGTATTTTTTGCTTAATCATATTAATAAAAAATGACTTTGATAAAACACATTAAAGTTGGGAAGTGGGAGCTCGCTACGTCACAACTATAACAAACTAAGTATAAAATCTAGCAAGGAGTGACGCCACATTTTAACTCAATGTATCGCCGTAATCTTTTGATTATGTAATAAAAGAAAAAATACGTGTCCAATATTTTTTAATCTTCATGCATGACGGACAAAAATATTTTAGTTATCATCCATAATAGTGTGTCAATCTATAATAATTAATAATTTAGGTGGAAATATAAATCAATTTCTATTGGTCACATTTTATTCGCTGTATTTCGGTTTTTCCGAAGATAAACGATGGAACCTTTGAACGTTGTCGTACTGTACCATAAGGACTCGATACTGGATTGATTGAGTTGTAGTTTAATATTTGATATCGATGGAAAGAAAGACTGATGAAGCAGCAGACCAATTCCCTTAATTAAATACGTTCAAAATCTAGACGCAACCTCATCTCAGCGACAATCAATATCAAAAACTTGTCTGCAAAAAAATGTATGAAAGTTGAAGTGTTTTCGACAGATTGAGACATCCATCATCATGAGATTTGAATGCGAACGTTTTTAAAAATACGGGAATTGCTCTCAGCCTGTTTAATACAATTATCTATTTAAATACAGGCTGTCGGCAAAATGGAGCAAGTATTCTACGAGAATACAACCCGCCACACGTTCGCGTCGTCTTGCTACGACATTGTACTGAGGCCGGCCGTCAAGCTACAGAACTGCTTGCCTGTCGAGATCGTGGTCTCTCAGTTAGGACTGAAGAGAACACAAGTGTTTAAGTCGGGAGAGATGTTCCACCTTTCACATCTTTCGCCTAACAGAGCGTCTATTGTTATTATGGTGAGTACCCTACTACAGTCCGGCCGTCGAGAGAATGCGTTCCTGACCGGTTGGACAATTTCTAGTACCAATAAGGATTAAATTCGCAAAACACATATTCGTTAGTATGAATTTGACAGGTGTCAAGAACGCATTCCCTCGACGGCCGAACTTTAAGAGGAAATGGGGGCGAAAAGTTAGGTATTTTAAGAAGGTATTGCTGTCGCTCTGCGAGCGCTCCACCCTCGAATTCGTGCGATAAGGACAACTGCAGATTCGACTAAATAGCCTGTGTAAAAAGTCACATGTCGAGGTTTGGCTCTCGCCTATTTCTTCCTCCAATATTGGACCAATTTAAAAGATATTTCATAAACTGAATAAGAAGTATATGTACTATGCCCCAATGTTTTTCTTTTTTCGTTAATAGTTGTCAAATTGGTACACTAGGCGTCTGTTGACAGCGATCTGAATAGGCAATTTTGAGCATTTTTTGAGGGTTCTAGTTCTTATAAAAATAATATATCATCAAAAAGGAAAACATAGGGGCATACAAGTAGCTGTTATTTATATTTCTGTAAAAAATCATTGCGTTATGGTCATTACCCAGAAAGAAAACAGGCGAGAGCGTTTGTATCTTTTTGTATGGAGAAAAGAGCACCCACGTTTCCTCTTAACAACGGTATAGATAGTGGCATCCACGAAGACGCGCCCCACTCTTCTTCCTAATCGCTTACAGTACAAGTGTGCAACATTCTGCTAGTGTTTTAGTTTTGTCGATATACACAAATTACAGGTAATTAACTATAGGTATAGGTACACTTGTGCAATGTTCCATGCTTGTACTGTAAGCTGGCAGGATCTTTTGGCGCGTGACCAAAATAGGAACTAACGCCGCCATCTTTTTTTTTTTTCGAAACAATTTCTGTGACAATCTCACAAATGTTTACTAACAACGCCCTCCTAACATCAACGTCATTTGAGCACCAGAAGATACATTATTGTATATCTTGTGGTGAATATAAATTAATGATAAGTTGGCGTTAGAAAGTAGTTTTATTATCACTATCGACACGGCTTGTGAACGTCCATCGCGGGTCATCGCGGGTCCCCGCTAAAATGATCGCAAAGGGATGAAGCCATAATCACTAAAATGAGCAAATGGATATAATTATCATCGCAGTATCCTAACTAATAATATAAATGCGAAAGTGAGTTTGTTTGTTTGTTTGGTACGCTTTCCCGCTAAAACTGCTGGACGGATTTGGATGAAATTTGGCACATGGGTAGACCACGACCTGGATTAAGACCTAGGGTACTACATTTTATACTGGTAGTAAGTTGCCGTAGTACAATTTTCGACCTCCACGCGGGCAAAAGTTAGTAATGTTATAAACCATGTCGGTCTTCCTTAAAACGGTCGGTTTGTATAAAAACATAATCATGGTGGCTGCAATTGCCACGGAGAAAAGTTTAGCTGGAGAGCTTGATGTCGTTTGCCATTCCTTACTGTGGAAAAAACGATAAGTTTTACAAACTAAAAAATTTCAGATTCAAAACTATCTCGACAAATGTTGGGTTTGTACGAAGAGCCTGCCGGACAGCGAGACAGAACTGTCAGTATGGTCCTTCGAATCACACGACAGCCCTTCAGTGATGACATTGGACTTGGGTATGCATAGCGTGGACACGGAAGGCACACAAGTCTTGTCCTTGTATTGTCCTTTCTGGATGCTCAACAAAACCGGCTTTACTCTTTGCTATAGGGTAAGTCCATAATTATATATGTTCTTTTTTTTTCTTAAAGTGTTCTGATATATGTGTGCGGTGGCTTTGGTATTGAAATCTGGTTCTGAAGTAAATAATGTGAGTGGGAATTCAAAATGTTAAGACATCATCGCTGCAGAACACTTTAAACTTTGGTATGTTTTGAGCGCAAAAACTTTACTCATCATTTCTGTTGAATTTTTTGCACTCAACATAAATAGTATATGTAATAAGTACGGGTAATATTGACGTTTGAAAGCTAAACGGTAATAGTAATATGGCTTAATCACCTGTGTTTGTACCTTCTATCAGCAATTTAACGAAGCTATCAAGTAAGAGAGTGGTACAGTAAGTAGATACTCTAATAGGCTATACTAACAGTGTTTGTCTTGTCATTTTACGAAGTCATTGATATACTTTGTGAAGTTAACTTCATTCATACTTCTTGGAGTAGACCTTTTTTATATCAGATTGGCCATAAATACATTGCGTGGTTACAGAAATCAAAGAAACCAGAAAAAGATTCCAGCACACCCAACAAGGTATCTTTGAGATGATTAACTGTGAATATTTTTTTATAGTTTTTTTTCCTTTATATTTTTTTAATCCTCGATTCGGTTGGTTACTGCTTCCTGAGTCTTAACAAGCTTCATTTCAAAGCGATAGTTTTAGGAATTTTTAGCTTAGATACTTATGATCATTGCCTTGTAATAATTCTTGTTTATAGCATGCGTTTTTCAGTGGGGTCATAGCCTAATCCGAAAGTATATTTGGTGAGGTGTGTTAGATATCTTTATTTATAGTTAGTTATGTAATGTCATAGACTAATAAAACGAATATTGTATGGGTTGTCCATTTTATGTAAATTACAGATTAAGCATTCACCTTGCAGTAAATTTATTAGACGCCATACTTCTTGTTTGCCGGTAAGTGCAAACATTACTTCAGCACTTCTAAGAAATACATGGTTATATTATTTTGCTACTTACATTGAGCACTCTTAGAGGTTTTGGTTATAACTGTAATGAGGTTTAAGTTCTGTGTGGTGGGATTTTTGGGTAAAACAGAAATAATAAATGATAATTGAATTGATGCTGAATTTTTTGACACAGATCAGTCAACGAAGCTTTGAAGGTTGGGTTCAGTTTACCGACTTATGTGTTGTTGTTTTAAATAAATGCACACATCGTATCTTTAATTTTTGTGGATTACCATGACCCTACTGTATTTATTTTGCTTTTTAGCAGCATGACATTTATATAAGTATCCAATTTGTTAACATTTAACAGTGTCGTATTAATTCGTCGTAATTACAATACTTAGCATAATCGGTGATGTACTGCATGTTCACAACTTCAACACGTTATTCTGAGTTCCATTATCACCCAATTTTAGAGACTATTTTAATAATGGTACTACACAAGGCATTATTTCGCTATTACAAAATTAACTTGCTGCTAATTAATCCTAAGTATATTTTGTATTGACAAATACGACAAGTGAGTAAATGTCAGATTCACATACTTTTTAATTAGCTTCGCGGGTACGGTAAGCAAGCTTAAGGTACAGGATAATGCGGAATGACACTTGGCGCAGCATTGGCAACTCACAAAAAAAAAGAAAAAGAGTGAATGTTTATTATGTGTTGTTTTTTTAGAATGTGGATGAAACTGGCAACGTGATATTCCATCCTAAAGACTATAAGGAACCGATACTATTCTCGTTCCGTGCTAAGAACTTCTTCGGAAAGAAAAAGGCGGCTATAAGGCTGGAGTTCGGTGAATGGTCTGACAAGTTCTCGTTGGACGTTCCCGGCAGTTCTGGAGTTATACAGTGCAAACATGAGGGGAGGACTTATGAGGTTCGTTCACTGAATGATTGTAAAATCACTTCGAAGGAAATCATGCGGCAGAAAAAAGAGAAGGGATAGAAAAAAAAAACGAGTGAGCCTTACAGTAGTCGCATATGATGTGTAACATCTGACATCTCGCCTTGGTAAAAGTACTTTCTAGTTCCATACCAAACAACCAACATTTCAAAACTTTTAGAAAAATATTTTCAATTGCTGTTAATACACTTCCGTCCCTTAATTTTCACGAAATCACACCCACAGATTGCAGGAAAGCGATAGGAAAGATGTTACACATAAATAAACTTACAGAGGCGATCAAATTATGAACTTCTTAATTTCATGTCACGTTAAAATAATTACTTTTTTGTAGGTGGCAGTTACAAATCAGCTGACATTCAACAGTTTGACCAAGATGGTGATATTTACACCTAACTTCCTGATCATCAACGAAGCGCCTTTTGACATCCAATATCAGGAACTGCACAGATCTGGCGATCCTTGGATCACGGTAAGTCTACATAATTCACAAACTTAAAGTAACTTCCTTTTCCTCTAAAATTGTTTTTATTCTACTTTCGTTAGCTAAATTTTCATCATCGTCCCTAATCATCCCTTGTCCCATGTTACTTAGTGCTTATTTACACTGCGGTCAGTCGTCGACGAGTGTCAATGTCCGCAGTTGCCTGTGCCGTTGACGCGTGCCGCTCGTGTGAGCACTTAGGGTCGGCGCAGAACGTTTTTTGTCCATTCTCCCCTGTTAGCCGTCACTCTATCATTCACTCCTTTTTCTTTCATAATTATCATCCCTCACACAATCCATCCATCTTTTCTATGGTATTCCTCTCAACAATTTCCACATGTATTTGAATTCGGGCATGTGTAATTGCCCTCAAAAAATGGCTTTCAATAACATTATACTGATTGTTTCCCAGGTGCCACAAAACTCTAGCGCGCCTCTATGGCCCGTCATAGAGAGAGAAGATAAGTTACTGTTACTACGCGCCGCTGGCTCCGCCAAATATTCCGCACCATTCTTATACACTGAACACCATTCAGTTTGCTTGAAGCTCGACAATGAGGTAAGAGATTATTAGAATTATTTCTTGAGCACACCTCCGCCGCGAAACCATAGCAGCGAAACTGCAGTAGTTCATTGAACTGACTCGCATGATGTTGTTTCACATTTTCGCGGTTTCGTGGCGGGTGGGTGGGTTCGTGGTGGCATAGAAATGTTAGGAAGTAAATCAACAAAAGAAAGTTTTGTTTGTTTGAAAAAAAAATAGCCAAGTCTTAATCAGAAATCATTGAATCAAATTAAGTTGACAAACAGTACTTTTTCAACGTCATAGAAAAGTTACAAAAGCCCTCTGCACATCTACCCTTTACCGCTTTCTTGTGTTGTAACTGTGCATGATTGGGCCACTCTGATGTAAAGGTGTTCGCAGTGCGATGTACGGTTAAGGTCAGTGTAGATCGGACGAAGCGCTTTTGATGTTACTACTTCCGCAATGTTCATATTTGTAAAGCAGGGAAAGTCTGCTTTAGAGTATATTCATCATGTTTTCCTCAGTTGGGCGGTTTATTCGTAGAAGTGCAACTGACGGAAGGAGGCACTTACATCACAATACGACAGTACCGCGACGGACACGCGCCCGCGTTGCTCGTCAACTACACGCCGCACAGCAGCATCACCATCTACGAAAAGGAGAACGTTAATACTAGGTAAGCCATTATGTTGATGTCGTAAGCAATTATCGGAATAAGTTTTGCAATTTCGCCGGATTTCATGACGATTAGTGCCAATTAACTAGCGCCATATTTGAATTAAACATTTTTATGATGATAAATATGGCGCCAAGTTATTGTTTACTTTTAGCTTAACTGTTATTTACCTTTTATTCAGGGTCTTAGAACCAATGCATAAGATGTTGTATACGTGGGATAACCCTGCAGGACCTCGAGTTCTAATATTCGAAGGTCAAAAGAAAAAAGAAGTCGAAAACGATTTAAGGAAGGATGGGATCGGAGATTTTATGTAAGTATCCATGGTAAAATCTATTCAAATCTTTGTTTCGAATTGACGTCATTGTCATTTGAACAAATTTTAATAATATTTATCATCTTTACACCATTGTAAATTGAGTTAATTTTGGAAAGCTTTGTTGCATTTACATAAAAAAACATCTTTAAAAAAAAGGCAGTCATGGCGACTGCCGTCAGAAGTGAAAACTTAAATGCGGTGTCGCGGTGTCGCGGTGATGCGAACCCGTAAGATTTTCACCTACCAAAAATCGCTCAAGGCGCCTAACAGCCTGGCCACGGGACATTCGCTGCAGCGAAAATTCGCGCGTTGCGAACGGCGAAGCGTCTTGCGACTAAAACAGATGTATTGAAATGTACCTGCCAATCAATCAGCACAATCTCTTCCAAATATTATGTCTTGAACCAAAAAAAGTACTACTTTCCAAGCAATATCGAGATAACTTTGTTAGACATTTCGCTCTCGGTGTATACTGGTCGCGGCGGCGAACGCTACTGCCAGTGGCCTGCAAACTGTGCCGCATGGATTGCCGCCCCGGGCCGCGTATATAGAAATGCTAATTCAGTACGTCCCCTCAGGCGGAGACGAATACCTAGAGTTAGCGCATTTACAGGCGTTAAACACACGTAAATGCTAGTATTCAGTAGCGTTTACGCGGAATTAGCATTTACTAGCATTTACGTGTGTTTATCGCCTGGAAATGACTCTATCGTCTCCGCCTGAGGGGACGTACTGAAGTAGCATTTCTATATACGGCCCCGGGCCGCCGCCGCCACTCGCGTCGCCCGTTCCCGTGGCCAGGCCGTAAAGAAGTTTCACTTCAAAAAATTAGAGGGACAATTCCCGTATTTTAAGATTGTTCATATTCTAATCTTGATCTCAATATGTCAAAAATACCTCTAATTTTCATATTTTTTTTGTCAAATTTTTGACATAGATAGTCGCTAAGGTTAGATTGTGACTAGATTTTGATCGTTTTTATCTTCTGGAACTGGCCCTGAAAATTTCAATGAAAATTATGACTAAACTAATCATTTTTACTTTGTTTCGTTCAACAGCGAGTGTATCCATCCAGCTACGGCAAAATCTAATCATAACATTACTTGCAGGGTCAGCGAAACTGAAAAAATATATTGGGTATCCTTCCTCGACGGGTTGCAGCGAGTAATACTATTCACGGACGATCCGATCCTAGCAAGCGGAGCACACACTATAGGTAATAATAATCTATAATCATTCATAAAAAAAACTAAAGAGCTCTACAAACCTACTTTAATAACAATAGTTTTTTTCGAATTATTATTTGAGTTTGAAAGAAGAAGACAAAACATTGTTTTAACTAAAATAGGTTTGTAGAGCGTTTTAGTTTTTTATGAATAATGGGGCAAGTATCTACACATATCTATAGGGTATTTAGTAGGAGGACCGACACAATTTTTATAGGGATAGGGAAGTCATAAATCAAATTGTGTTAGTCCTTCTACCAAACACCCTGTATCTTCTATACTTATTATAAAATAAAGTCGCTTTTCGTGTCTGGCTGTGTTGCCGAGTTGTTCTTCTAAAGTACGCAACGGATTTTGATACGGTTTTTACTATCACTTTATTAAACTTAAATAATAATAAATAAATCTCGATGTTTTATCAGATCGTAAAAACTGTGCGAAGCAGGGGCGGGTCGCTAATAATAATATTGTTTTTTATTTAAAAAAAACTTTTAGCTACAGTAGACATATTTCGCATACAATGTTGTTGTAATAGTCCCTAAAAATTAACTTATACCTACAATATTTTTTACAGGTGAAGCGGAACTAGTTGATACGGAACTAGTGCTGTCAATGCAGGGCATAGGACTGTCGCTCGTCAACGATCAGGAACAACTGGAGTTAATTTACATGAGTATATCCAAGTAGGTTATTGACATATTTATTTTAGAAAATCGAATTGATTTACTTACAGTACGCAGCTATAGTACTCGCAGTACGCAGCTATTATAAATAATTCTGTAATAAATAAATAAATAATAAATAATTATAGTACTTGCGTTATGAAGTGAGTCGTCGGGCCATAAATGTCACACTGAATTTAGCTCGACATGTCGAGCCCGCCGCGTACTTGTAGCTTCATACCTAAAATGCGGAGCTGACCTGATATTAGTAGGCTAGGATGACGCACTAATTCTGTAACTCCTTTATTGGACCAGTCCTCCACCAGTCTCATTTTATTCGCTATATTTCGGTTACGGTGGAACCTATGAACGTTGTTATACTGTAGTTTCAGTGTACTCAGCGAAAATTGGTATGCAAGTGGACTATTAATTGTCCGTATATTCAAATCGCAACTGTCATTCTTAAATGGCTATAACCGGCAAATTGACGTAGGTGGTCACTTTGCTTAACATTAACTTCCCTGCTGATTGTACATTATTGATTAAACTCATCTCATTTTACTTTTAGCTCCGGTATAATATGGGAACAGTGCAAAATAGGATCACGACGTTATAAAAAGATTGATGGACCGAAACTGCTGCAATTAGAAGAATGCTACCAACGTTATTTGTCTGAAAAAATGGTCAAGGACGAGCCAGTGTCACCTAGAGTCCTAATAGACGAAAAAATCGAGGTATACTATAATTTTTTTACGAATTTCTTTTTCGTTTTCAATCGATATTATTGTCTTAACGGGAAATGGTTACTATAATACCGTAAGTTTCAAATTATCAAAAAAGGGTCTTATCCCTAGTATCTGAAAGACTCATAGTAGACGATAATATGCTATTTGGGGACATCAATACGACAATGAATGAAAACACTGGCAATACTAGTTCATAGGAGTATTTTGAAATCATCAAATAGCTATGGTCCGTTCCTAAAGTATCCAATGATATGTACACATGTTCGTTCAGCTAAGTAATAACTCTGGCTCGAGGCTAAGTATTAGAATAACAGCCGCAGGGGTCTATCCGTCAGGTTAAGCTATGCTTGCCGCAGTCGGTCCGTGAATGGGTGACCATCTTTACATACCGAGACCCCCCCGTGCCTCGGAAAGCAAGTTTGACAGTCGTTACGGGTCGTCAGAAGCCCGAAAGTCTGACAACCAGTCTTACCAAGGGGTATCGTATTACCTAGTAACTGGGTTGTGGAGGTCAGATAGGCAGTCGCCCCATGTAAAATACATACTGGTATTCAGCTGCATCAGATTAGACTGGAAGCCGACCCCAACATAGTTGGGATAAGGTTAGGCAGATGATGATGATAATAAATGTTCGCCCCCCCTATAACATGGGACTTAAAATAACTGGCGAACCGTGCCTTCGGAAAATACAAGTTGATGTTACGTCACAGGTTGATTTCGAAGAGATGCGTCAGCTGAAACCTGCAGTCCGTTTACTACGCCGTACGCAACAACCAGGTCTATGGGCGTCGTACGGAATGACGCCTCATTCGCGTCGCTTGCACGCGCGTCTGTACCGACTGCAGATCGACCAGCAACTCCCGTTGCCGACCTTCCCTGTGGTACTAGCGCCTGTACCTCCACCAAGGTCCATTGCTAATGAAGATCCTTGTGGTAAGTGGACATTGTGAAAATAGGTTGATTAGTACTAATGGATTGTATTCTTCTTTCCTATTCTCTATGCTTTGTTATGTGATGTGTATATTCTTCTATTTAGTGAGTTGAACTTCCTAAAACTTCAGAAGGTCAATATTCTCGTATTTAATATGTAGGACTTTTTCTAAATTATACCTAATCTTTTTTGCATGACTGTGGATTCAAACATAGTGCCTCGAGGTACGGAGAAATACTTGCTATCGCTAGATGGACTAGGCTACTTTGCTTGCTCAATAACGATAATCGATAGAAAATATCGATATTAATTATTTCCGTTTATTTTAGGTATGAAGCCGTTCATCGAAGTGTCGATAGTAGAGCGTATAATGGAACACAGTAAGGTTCGCCAGTACAAGTATTACAAGGTGTTGATTCAGGAATTCCACGTGAAAGTGGACATGGGACTGATCAACGCACTCCTGGGCATGTTCCCGCAACGACTACTCAATGAACAAGAAGCGGTAAATATAATGGTTTTGTTATCCTTTATTAGTAACTGGCTGACCCGATCACCCGACAGACGTTGTCGTGTCCAAATAATTCCTATAGAAAATGCACTTTCAGTTCTCCCGAATTTTTCAATTGTTCCGGCAAATTTTCTAATTTTTCTCTTCATGAGAACTACCCTCGGACATTAACGAATTAGTTTTAGATGACGTTTACCCAACTATTTTGCAAATAAGAAAGAAATTAAAATATTTATATTTTTTTGCAACAGGGACTGAAAGGGGGTCTTAAAAAATCAAAGTGGGGCTACTTGGGGGTATCATATGAAAGAGCGCTGTTTGCACATTCTCAAACATTTGTCAAAATGTAAAAAAAAATACCGTTCCCCCCCCCCCTTATCTCCGAAGTTTGCAAAGAAAAATCTGAAATTATTCTATGTGATAGAAGTTTATGTAAAGATTACAGGAAAAATAAAACGATGTCTCTAAATAGCACACTTTGTCAGAAATCGGAACGGAACCCTCAGTGCGCGAGTCCGACTTGCTCTTTACCGGTTTTTATTTATTTATATAGATTAACTGTTTATAGATTTTACTACAATGCTGCTAATTTTTGAATTGACTAACTCCTGAAACTGGGTGTTGATTAATTTCATATTTATCAAAATTGTTCGCATTCATATTAATTTTGTCTGAATTTGATTTCATATCGCTAGGTTACAATAGACCAACGGGCAATGCCAATTTATACAGAAATAAATGAACAATTTATATTACAGCTGGACGCATTCCTACTAGATTTAAAAAATGCAGGTCAGCCCTTAGAAGCTTTAGCAGCTATGGGGGCGGCGTCAGATCTCAAGAATTTCTACGACAATCTGCATTTGTCACCGCTAAAGGTAAATTGATAGCAAAATAAAATATTTGAATTCAGTACAGTAGCCACCAAACAAGTTAGCAAAAAAGTGGGGATGCGCAGTACGGAATCCTGTTGTTGTTGTGTGATTGGTCTGCGCATCCCCACTTTTTTGTCAACTTCCGTGCGTAAACTGTACATTTCGTTTATCAGCATTCAAATAACAACCTTATTTTTTTCGTCCTTTAGGTGCACGTTTCGTTCTCCCTCGGTGGGGCGACTCAACTGCCTTCATTCATTGGCACCATACTCCAAAGCATAGGTGTTACGTTGACAGACATGAACGACGTGGTATTCAAGTAAGATTGTTTGGTTAATTATTGCATAACATTTTGTCTTATTATGAAAAACATAATGGATGATATTATATTTGTGATGGATAGAAGACTGTCATTATCTCATTATCAAATATTTTTTTCTTTAATATGTTTTCTCAGTTGCAGAGATGAAATCAATCAGTATTTTCTTTTATAACGCTTATTGAATGTAAAGGGTCTATTTTTTTGCCAGCTAATGAGAATAACCAGCATGAAATGCAAATATTTTCTTAATTTGAAAGTTTTCCGCCTGAAAAATAAAAACGTTTGTGATTTCTACAATCCCAAATTCCAATTAGTTACTCTAAATATTTAACACTGAATCAAGTTACTAATTTATTTATTTATTTATTTATTTCAATTGGTCTTACGAGCTAACAGACATACCATCCAAAACGCTCATATGATTAATTTCCTTACAAATCAATGTAATGTCTCCCACTTATCCCCAGATTATCCTACTACGAAAGGAACTATGAGTTCTTATCTCAGAAGGAGTTGATGGGACAAGTGCAGAATCACTACACAGGGCAGGCGCTGAAACAACTTTATGTGCTAGTTTTAGGACTAGACGTGATAGGCAACCCGTACGGACTGGTCATCGGACTGAAGAAGGGCGTGGAAGATCTGTTCTACGAACCATTCCAGGTCAGTTATTGAGCTAAGCTGCGTCCCCCCTAATATTTATTTATTTAAAGCTTTGAAGGGCACGGCATACGGCTATAGCAGTAATAACAACAAATCTTTTATTGTGTCTCGTTATCGTCCTTTTAAGCGTTAAGGATTACCAACGGAGATACATTACAATTATCTTTTACAATAAAAAAACTTGATAAATATGTTATCAAATTACAACTTACAACATATTATCGAGTACAAATGCTCCGAATCATTCAATCGATTCTAATGAATTATAATCATTAGTAATGATTATAATTTTGTTTGAATGTATAATGTATGTATTTTTGTAATCTAAGAAGTCCGTTTGGACGTTTCTCATTATACATGGCGCGACAACTTTGTATGAATGTCTACGTAAGAAATCGAAAAATCAAATTCGTAATCCTAATTAATTACTATGTTATCCATACACTATAACAATGAGTATCATTAGTAAGCACCAAGTTTTATTTTATATTGGAAAACTGCATTCAAAAAACACGAATTAATCGTTGATTAATATTCCGACAGGACGTCATGTCATGTCTTTGGGTTCGCTGCCGTAGAGTTGTGACCGTTCTAAGCCGTTTTTTGACAGAATAAAATGGATGTTCTACAAAAAATCGATATTTTCACAAACGTTAATTTAGAAAAGAGAGAAACGTGTAACTACTGTATTATTAAATGTAATGTAAACATATAGAAACAAAATCTGATCAAATATTTTTTTTTCCCCATCACTACACAAAGTATTTTGACGGCTGTCTAAAGGGACTTCTTAGTTTGCGTTGATTATAATACTGACAATTGCAAAAAACATAAGAAAATTTGAATTTCGCGGGCTACCTGGAGCTTCCTTCTTACACAACCTAAACTTTCATTGTAACTTGGAATCCCCTTTTTTAGGGTTCCGTAGTCAAGTAGTTTGTGAAAATATTTTTTTGTATTTAGGGATCCGTTTCTGAAATATTAAGCTTTAAAGTTCTAATTTTTGCTAGAGTCAAGTGCCCCCTGCCAGCTAAACGGTTAGATAAAAGGAAGTTAAAAGGAAAACTATCACAGCCTAAGTAGGCTTTTCAAGTTTACGAGTAATAGTCATTTATTCATGAAACAACAAAAAGCCCTTCTTCTTAGTCCGCATTATTGTGCAACTACGGAACCCTATTACTGTGCGTGGCCCGACACGTACTTGGCCGCTTTTTTTGATAAAAGTTTTCGATACACTGTTTGTGCTAGGCTTACGGATTTTTCATATAATCGGCTTGTAATGTACAAAACAGCGTTGATACTACAAAAGTCATTTGTTGCAGGGTGCTATCCAAGGTCCAGGCGAGTTTGCGGAAGGTCTGTTCTTGGGCGTGCGCTCGCTAGTGGGCCACACAGTGGGTGGTGCGGCCGGCGCCGTGTCGCGCATCACCGGCGCCATGGGACACGGGCTCGCCGCGCTCTCGCTAGACAAGGTAAAATAAAACATAAAGATACATACAGGTAAACCAGAAAAGGTATGCGCTTCGGTGAAACTCCCCACAGAGGTAATGCTTCTTCGTTTTGTGTTATGCTCCTATCATTGCGCGTTTTTATGAAGTTACTCAGGTCTCAGATTGTCATTTGTCGGTCAAGTTTTTTTTTTTTAAATAACAATTTTGTAAACATGGTAATACAAAATAGACAAGTTCTTCCATGGTTGTAACTGCTCTATATTAGATCTCATCATGGCGCATTCGTATTTCTGAAGATAGACAATGATTACCGAAGCGCATACTTTTGTTTGGAGAACTTGTATGCATTCATATAAGTATGAAAAAAAAGTAAAAAACGTACATCCTAGCTAGCCTTTTCCCAACTATGTTGGCTTCTAGTCTAATCGCATGCAGCTGAATAGCAGTAGCCAACATGGAGCTACTGCAGTTTACAGTACAAGTGGAATTAACAAAATTTGACTAACAGTCGTAAGGTGTTAAATGGGAAAAGACTAAGTAAGGCCTGTTGTCTGACAACCAGTCTTTCCAAGGGGTATCATATTACCCAGTAACTGGGTTGTGGAGGCTAAATAAGCAGTCGCGCCATGTAAAATACTGGTATTCAGCTGCATCCGGTTAGACTGGAAGCCGACCTCAACAGCGTTGGGAACTCCTCATCCAGGGAACTCCTCAACGGTCAACAGGATAGACACGAAATTTTATGTACGCATTATGTTAGTGACTTAATAAAAACGTGGTAATCAATAAACTGTATTTATTTGCCCTATAACGTTACAGTATTGTTTGTAATAAAATATAATTCCAGTATGTCAAATATCAATGCACAGCATGGAGGAGGACGGAGAGGTTGTTATTCAAAAGTTTTTTTTTGTTTTCTGTTGTTAAAAAGGACTACCAGCGACGTCGTCGTGACAACATTAATAAACCGCCTGCAAATCTGCAAGAAGGTCTTGCGAGAAGCGGCAAGGGATTGGTCATGGTACGTAAATACTCTGTTCAACATAACAGTCGTTAAATGAGACCTCTTTTCTGTTGCATACAATCGCCAAATCTATCGATAAATTTTAATCAAATAATTTTTGCAAAATGCGATTATAAAAAAAGTCGATCGAACGATTTTTGAATTGTTGATAGCTAATCAGACCATAGTTTTGTCACAGATTAATACAGATGGGACACTCCGCAAAATCATTTAAATAAAAAGCGACTCTTGCAATACAGTTCGCAGAACGCTAATTACCTACAGTATTCACCTACACATTGCCTCTCTTTCTATCGCGTAACTCTTATGACTTCGGCGCGCGGCATTTCTACTGAATTAGCCCCGTGGACGGGGCCCGCCGTGTACTTGTAGCTTCATACCTAAACTGCGGAGTGTCCCATCTAAGATTTGACCAATCGTACTATGTTGGCGATAAACGACGAGAGCATACGATAATACTTATCTAAAAGCAGTCCAAATATTCCAAACGAACAGGGCGTGGTAGACGGCGTGACGGGGGTATTCACGAAGCCTTTTGAGGGCGCGCGGGATCAAGGCGTCGAAGGTTTCTTCAAAGGTCTGGGCAAGGGCGCTGTGGGGCTGGTCGCGCGGCCTACTGCCGGCGTCGTAGACTTCGCATCCGGCTCACTTGATGCCGTCAAGAGGTGATGCATGCGATTGGTGCTAGCCTTGCATGCTTGTGTGTTGCATGTTTGTTCACTGTGCTATGCGGCTTTTGTTTTTTTACCTAATGCATTTTTTGTTGTTCTTCTGATCTGTCGTGACACATCCTGCAAAAAGTTTGACCACAATATGATTGTATGAGAAACTTTGATAATAGGGAATATGCATGATTTTGTTTTTATATTTGTATTCGATAGTCTACATCGCCAAATAATAGTTAAAAATATTCAACGCCAAAAAAGCAATTGAAAAAAATAAAAAAAAATTAAAATGACCTACCATCCATCCATTTTGGCGCGCTTGGTGTGACGTCATAGTCTTTGACAACAAAACTGACTGAATAGAAACACTCCTACAAATACCTAGATTTTTACGTCACATTCGCTCTGATCAATGGCGTCGCTTTTCAAATTTAATTTCCCAAAGTTTAAAAAAAAATCATGTTTAAATTTTTTTTTTATCAAAATCATTGATGGAGGTATAATTCTGAAGTAATACAGTTTATATACAAAAAAATTGGATTATTTGAATCACACGCATTTCCCTATTATTGGGGATTTATTTTTCTTGCTAATAATCATGAAAATAATAAAGCTAGGAACTTTTATGTAAACTGCTATAAGCTTGATAAATTCTTATAGCAAGCATTGACACTACAACACAACACTATACCTTGTGTAAAGACAATAGACTCGCATACGATTAACACAAGTAAAAATGCTTAATAATCTGCAACTCAAACGACTCAAACAAAATGCAACTCTTTTCACTTTTATCCGAGTGATATTCTACTTGATTAATCACAGATTTTTAGGTGAAACTTATCACCCAAACGATCGATATTCTGCGGGATCATCACTATAGAAAGAAAATAGATTTATTTGTAACAGAAACACGTGCAATCCAATAAAAAAAGAAACAGATCTACAAGGTTAAATAACGCACAACCTCTTAAGGGGGCATTGTACTCATCATTATGAGTACAATGCCCCCTTAAGAGGTTGTGCGTTATTTAAGTTACACCTTGTATACTCACAGAGCACAGAACATAAATAGTCGGCAGCTGCATGTCGTGAACTCGTGACTATGACAAGAAAGATTCCACTCACCATGATCCTGTGCTATGGAGGTCCCACAGCACAGCGCTGATTTTCAGTGGTCACCCGAAAACGAATGCCCCCGAACGCGAGAACCGGTCAAAGTGGCGGTGCTTGGGGGAGGCCTATGTCCAGCAGTGGACGTCTTTCGGCTGAAATGATGGTGATGACCCGAAAACGACGGCGACGTACGGAAACCAAGTCTGTCTATTTATTCAACATCAGGGTCTAGTGGACGGCGTCTGCGGCATAGTGATCCGTCCGCTGCAAGGGGTGCGCGAGGGGGGTGCGGGGGGCTTCGTGAAGGGTCTGGGCCGCGGGGCCGTGGGGCTGGTGGTACGGCCCGTCGGCGGCGTCGTGGACTTCACCTCCGGCCTGCTCACGTCTGTTTGGAGGTGGTGAGGTTACCGGACTCTGTAGATGTTCATAGACGTAGGTTTAACGGGATTTGAGCAGCGTTACCCCGCGTCCTAACCAAAAAGATCGTTCGCGCGAATACGCGCTCGTCGCGTGCACATATCACTCATTTGTTCGGAAAACTGGAAAGCGTGCGCTGTCGCCGCGACCACGGGTTGGTGTTCGTAAAAAAAAAAAATGGTTAGGACGCGGCATTAGAATGTAGTGGCCGACTGCCGTACTGGCCGTGTCTTAAATAGATTAGTCATTTTTCTTTTCGTGTCGACGGTACTTTGTTTGAATATTAAGTATTATATTGTTTGAGCTTAGTAGTTGGCCACGTTGATGGCGATGGTACACTCAATAGATTAGTTGAGATACTGAAATGTAAGGGCGGGAGTTGGAATCATTTCATATTTTTTTACTATATTATTTCATTCTTCTTAGCTTGTTTTCTTCTTGCCTATATCATATTTTTGTATTCCTAATGGTTTTTTTTGGCTTTTATGGTGTGCTTTGTCTTTTCTTCTTTCATAATGATATGTATGTGTGTAACTAATTGATGATCGATAATTTTAACACATGTAGTTATGTACCTTACAAATGTGTAGTAAATTAAATAAATACCGTTACCAATTTTATCCCCTTTACCATGAAATTGTTAATCATGTCAATTATTGTGTATTCAAATTAATGATGATAATGTTTTTTTGGATCCAAACATTAATCCTTGCAGCTGCGTCTATTATTAAACCACCACTAAACTAATATTTTATTTGGGCGTATGTCAATATAGAGCTGCGGATATGTCTGAAGAAGTGACTAAAAGGCGACCGACGCGGTACATGGACCCCGATAGCGGCGTCAGACCCTACTCGAGGTTACACGCAGAGGGGTACAAGATGCTGTCCGAGTTGGAGAAGGTTTGTATGACATTATACCCTCCCCCGCCTACTCTCTCCCCTTATTATTGTGTTTTGCTTTTATTCATTGCTTTAAAAAACAAAAAGTTTATTTAAAAAATGAAAACATTTAAAATTATGGATCAACCGATGTCGGGAGCAGAGTCCAGAGACAGGAACCTCCTCACAATGTCAGCCAAATCGAGAAAAACTTTCTTTTGAATCAGGTCCTTGATACAACCGCCTAAGGAAAGTCTCTAGAGATGATATTCTACTATAGATAGAATACTCTTTATTATGCACACCATAAAAATTACAGATATAAATGTTGAAATTTTACATAGGGTAACACAATGGGCGGTCTTATCGCTAAAAGCGATCTTTTACAGACAACCTTTGGATGGATTATGGGGAGAAAGGAGAGAATACTGTAGGTAGTCTGTGGTGTACCATATATACATACAATTTATACATACATAAATACAGATACTTATATATATATATACTTATAGATATACCCATGGGCACATTGTGGCTCCATCGTGCCATATAGGTAGTAATTTGTTGATCCGTTTTCACTTGTTGATCCGGGTGGTATTTGTTGATCCATTGCCAGACAAACCATACGTAAGTGGCTCTGATTGGAGCCACAAGTGTTAACGCGAGTAATAATAATAATTAAGCCATTTTTATACAAATCCACCTTTTTTGCATTTGAGCACTAGTTGATCCGATTCAAATGGGCCAATCAGAGCACACCATTTTTCACGGGCTTTGTCATTGGCTACTATAGATAGATAGAACATGGATGGTATTCAAACAAATTAATTCTTGCATTATACAGCGTGCCGCCGCTATCGCGACATTAACTTCAGACGCGAACATGGTTCCGCGTTTTCGTTTTCGGAGGGTTTGGTGAGTACTGGTGAGCGGGGAACGGGAGAGGGTGGTGAGGAAGGGGGGGGGGTGAGGAGTGGAGGGGGTGGTAAAGGGGATAGGGGGAGGAGTTGTGAGAGGGATAGAGTAATGAGGGGGAGAATGTTGAGGGGGAGAGGGAGGGAAGGCAGTAGTAAAAGGAGAGATCGAGGGGCATGTTGAGGGGGAGAGGGATAGGAGGCACCACTGTGAAAGGCAGAGGGGAGGTTGGGGAAAGGGGATGCGTCAGGGGAAGGGGTATTAAAGAAGAGAAGGGGGCGAGAGGGGAAGAGGATACAGGGAGGGGGAGAGGGGGAGGGTGTGGTGAGTACTGGTGAGAGGGAAGAGGACGAGGGAACGGGAGATGGTGGTGAGCAAGGTGGGGGTGAGGAGGAGAGGGGATGGTGAGAGGGGAGGGGTGAGGAGTGGTGGGAGGGATAGAGTAATGAAGGGGAGGATGTGGAGGAGGGATGTTTTGAAGCAAAAGGGACGGGAGGCAGTAGTAAAAGGGCGGGGGGAGATGCAGGGGGAAGAGTGAGGAGGAAGGGGAGGGGAGGCAGTGGTGAAAGGCGTAGGGGAGGTTCGGGGAAAGGGGATACGTGAGGGGGTGAGAGTGAGAGGGAGATGTGGGGGTGTGAGAGGGTAGAGGGAGGGGTGAGATAGGGAGGGGAGGGGGTTGGTGAGAGGTGGGCAGAGAGGGGACATAGGGAAGGGGTTAGAGGTGGGGTGAGAGGGACGAGCGCCTTTACACTTTAAAGTTGATTTTTGTATAGCACTGATTCATTGAAGAAACCCTGCATGACCGAAATGACATGATGAAAAAAGAAAGTCGAAACGGCACAAAAAACAGAAGTTAACTCTAGTCGTGCGTCGGAGCTAACACGCACACTTTTTTTGTAAATGCATACTTTTATAGATAACTACACCCAGACTGAGGACATACAGACATGTGCTTGCACACAAATGCTTGTCCTGGATGGGATGTGATGGTATGGAATCATGATAGGTGGTATTTTAACCAAATACGCCATTGTGGCCTGTCACTGTCAGAATGCTTCACTGTTAATGGTGTTGTCACATGTAACTTCAGGTCACAAAAGCGCACAAAAGCTTCTCTATTATCTTTTATACCTCATCAATTCATCATCATCATTTCAGTTGAAAGACATCAACTGCTGGACATAGGCCTCTCCCAAGCACCGCCACTTCGACCGGTACTGTAGTTCCCGCATCCAGCGGATTCCTTCTTGCGATCTTTACAAGGTCATCGGTCCACCTTGTGGGAGGCCTTCCAACGTTACGTCTTCCGGTACGCGGCCGCCTCTCCAGAACCTTTCGCCCCATTGGCCATCTGTTCTGCAAACAATATGCCCTGCCCACTGCCACTTAAGCTCGGCGATTCTTTGGACTATGTCTTCCCGAACGCTGCCCAGGAGAGTCGTATTCGACGATTGACCGGACCTACCTAACTGGACAGTTTGTACTAAGCAACATACTCGTCCACAACTTCGAGTGTAGTGTCTCCGATCTTCATGCGAGTGGGTGCTACATGGGCATTTGACGTGACCATCCATCCATGTCTTATCCATGTTCATTTTAAGACCCACTCTTTCGAAAGCTCTACTGAGGTTATCGAGCATTGTACTAAAGTCCTCCGTAGTCTCAGCCATGCCTACTATATCGTCGGTAAAAATCAAAAATCAAAATCAAAATCAAAAGTCCTTTATTCAAATTAGGCTGAGAATCAGCACTTTTTGAACGTCAAAATTACAGTAAGACAGTCCCCACAAAACGCCCGCCCTTCACCACTTCCTAGTGCTTTAGCTGGGAAGAAGAAGTAGCGGAACAAACTCCCCAGCAGCACAGCTGTCTGATCAGTTAGAAGAACTAGATTCTATACAATAGTACCTATGCAAAATAATTTACGCAACACAATACATTAAATTATATTTTTGTCAAATAAAATAAAATAAACAATTTTAGTAAGTACTTAACTCATGTAACCTGTCATTATGTAAGCTGATCCTGGAGAAAGAACATAACATAAACATTGTCTTGAGTTAATCACAGCGACCAACTATTCTTATCGTTTAAGTAATCGTTGATAGAATAGTATGCCTTTGAACAAAGATTGGATTTAACTTTAATTTTAAACGCATTAAAAGGCAAATCTAGCAAAGAAGAAGGTAGCTTGTTATAAAAAGTTATACCAAGCTACCTTCGAATCAAAATCGAGTGGATCAACGTTTGTATGCATTTCTGCAAGGATAGTTTAAAACGGAACCACATGGTACTTATAACCTCATATTTGAGGTGGATCTAATAACGTATGAAGCAATGAGAATATAAAATCGACTGGATCAACGTATGTATGCATTTCCGCAAGGAGAGTATAAAACGGAACCACATAGTATGCTGTGCGTGGTGCCGCACCTCTTATAGAGGCGGATCTAACAATGTATGAAACATTGCGTACAGAATATCGAGTGGATCAACTTATGTAGGTAGAAAATTACTATCATTTTTATGCAAGGAGTGTGTAAATCAAAAAAATGAATGTAAGAAGTATCTGAAATTCTCTGTATATGGAGCCAATAAGTATTGGTCTTCAGATAAAATTCGGAGCCAAAAAGTATTGTTGAGTATAAAAAAATTGACCGTTACGGATCCACTTTTGTTTAGATGCTGGGGTAAAAAAAATGTCGAGTATAAATATATTTCTGCAAATATATTTGGCAACATCGCCAAGTGGAAGGCGACGTTGCCACTCCGCTCGAAAAATATGAAACCGGAGTCAAGTTATTCTGCTCTAAAGGTGGAGTCAATAATGCATTGGCTCACTGCTGGATCAACTAAGTGTGGGAAAGGGTGTTTATATATATACTACTTGAAAAAGAGCAAGGAACTATACACGTAATGACGATATTTAAAGAGAGAGGAAATGTTTTTTCACCAAAATTTTAAAAGTTGACAAAGATTGTGCACGCCTTGTCGACACGGGCAAGTCATTCCACAATCGTACTGCTTGAACAGTGAATGATCTGTCATAAAAACTGGTGGAATGTAGCGGCATCTCTAGCCTCAAGTTTTCCGATGACCTCAGATATCTATTATGTGTGTCATGAAGGAACTTGAAACGCTCTTTAAGATAAGAAGGGGTTTTAGGATTGAACAGAATACTGTAGAGCTGAAACAAGATATGAGAATTCCGGCGAAGACGTATGGGAAGCCACTTGAGCTTTGTACGAAATTCAGAAATGTGATCATATTTGCGCAGGCCAAATATAAATCTTATGCAAAAGTTTTGAAGTCGCTCAAGTTTATCTAGTTGTGCCTCAGTGAGATCGAGATAACTGACATCAGCGTAGTCAAGGATGGGAAGTAAAAGGGATTGCGCAAGCGCAGTTTTAGTGGCAGTTGGAAGAAAGTTCCGCAATCGTCTCAGGGACTTACCAGATGCAAAAATTTTGCGACTTACGTCCTGTAGCTGGGGACCCAAGAAAGATGTTTGTCGATCCAAACTCCAAGGTTCTTAACCTTCTCGCTTCTCGCTCTACTATGTTATTATTTATACAAGGTTTACAACAGTCTTATACTTCAAACTATGCCGCACAAAACAGTTTTCACGAGAGACAAAGAGTTATGTTTATAACGCACACACACGACACGTGAACACATTTTAACAAAAAATCTGATAACGAACAAAATAATGCAGCGATTCCGACGTAAGCGCAATATAATGTCTAGGAAACAACTTGACATGCGTGAAAAACCATAACTTGGTGTCATTTGAGGAACGTATGAGTCGCGGGGACGCTTTTCCATACAAGTCAGAGGACCTGCAATTGGCGAGTACCTGAGTGCCCCAAAAAAACACTAAAAAGTGAAAAATAAGTCGGTGGCAAAAAAAAACGAAAGTAAATAAAAAACCAAAGACACCGACTTCCGAAATTAAAGTTATTTTTCACTTTGTAGTGTTTTTTTGGGAGTCGGTTGTTTTTTTTTTTGTAAAAAGTTTTTATTCTTATTACATCTACAAATTATTTTTATTTATTTATTTATCCATCTGACGTCTATTATTACAGAGTTTTTTTTTACGTAATGCGATATTATTTGCAATAATGCAATCTATCTGTGTTGAGTTATTCTCATCTGATTTATTCGTAAAACAGGGCAAGTACATCAGCACGGACAAGTACGAGGCCCACGTATGGGTCATCCCCGGCAAAGAAGTAGTCTTGTGCACCGACAAACGAATGTTATACATTGAGAAGAATAATGTATTCGGTGGATGGCAGGTATGGAACCTATTATTATATCATTTGTTTGGCTTTGTGTTCGTTACAGCCTTAAGGTGAAGAAGCAGTAGACTTGTGCGAATTGCGGTTGACAAACGAACAATCAAATTGTGGCGCATTAGGGTCAGTTTCCACCAAACAGAAAATTCCTCTCGGAAGCTCGAGCACTTTTTTAATTTCGCTGAATAAGTAACTGAAGCACTATTGACTTTATGTATAAAATTCGACGCAGATATCACGCTTGATAAACTTTTGATGTCTGCATCGAATTTTATAGTTACTTATTCAGTTAAATTTAAAAAGTGCTCGAGCATCGAGCAGATTTTTCCGTTTGGTGGAAAGTGACCCTTAAAATATACAGCAGCAGCAGTTGATAACATTTTCAAGTACATTATTTTTCATAATGGACCTCGAACGTAGTAAATTATTGTAGTATTTGGTGATAGTAAAAAAGTAATAAAAAAATACTACGTAACCTTTTACACTGAAATTGTTTATCGGAAGCCGAGGGTCATGTATAATGTATAGGAAACTATCGTCTCTCATTCCGTCGGTCGTTCCTATAACTAGTAAATATTTCATGAATACACGGCAATATACTTTTGAAAACATGTGTTCTCGACTTCTCGTAAAGTTTGGGAGAGCAACAATAATATCACGTGAATTTGGTTTGATTTCTCTAAATATGAACGACCAATTTGATCTGAAACTATATATTAGACTTTTGACGCAATCAAATCCAGTAGCCCCAAAATTTTGTTTTTAGGAAACTCCAAATGAAAAAAATCATACATATAACCTAATCATAGACTTATAAAAAAAGATGGACTCCGCGCCACGAATATCGAAAGTGAAGCACCGTACCGATCTATGTGTGCATGATTTGAGTACCTGCAAAGACGGCGTCGCTCGTGTCACGTAATGGCGGCCGGTCGGCATACTATGATGTAAATGTGTGCGCGAGGCGTGTTTGTACAAACGGTCCGGCATACTTACTGTGCTTCACTTTCGATATGCGTGGCGCGGAGTCCATCTTTTTTTATAAGTCTATGAACCTAATCATCATTTTCATCATCAGTTTTAGTATTCCGCTGTTTAGATGATTAGGTTACATGTGTAAAAGATTTTCTCAGAACAATCATTCATACCAACAGATCTTATGGACATACCTGTGGACGGAGCTGCCCGAAGTGCCGACAGCCGTTAACAAGGGCGTGTACGTGCCCACCGCCAAGAGGAAGGTGCTCGGCATGTTCCCCACCTCAGGCTCTGGCAAGGTGATATTCCTGTGTGACGAGCAACAGAAGAAGTATCTGCTCGTGCAGTGCCAGCGACTCATGCAAGCGCGTTGACATGAGGCAGTAGAAAGAATGACGCCCACCGAGTGGTTGGCACAATTCTTTCTACTTATATTTGATTTCCGCACCGCCTTGCTTACTGTCGCCTATCACTTTAACATGCACCACCTCTCCCCGAAAGGCTTTCGCTGAACTCTTCTTCGCAGTGCTTGATATGGACTACTTATGTATTTATGATATTGTGTATCGATGTTTATCTGTTTTGAGAACCGTGTTTGTTATATTTTTATAATACCTTTTTTACGTGATGTTGTCAATGCATGTATGGTATGATGGGTATGGGTATGCTGAGTACAATTATGGAATTGAATATCGTGGTTATAACATTTATTTTGTGTATGTAGCTAGAGTTTTGATTTAATTTAAATAATTTTACCAAGTGTGGCTAAATTTTCTATAGTCAGATAACTTCTAATTGAGTAATAAATATTGCGGTTTTACAGCTTTTGAATATAAAATATGTCGGAACTGTCATATTTATTCTTCAGATAAAATTCATCTGATTATTGAAAAATTTGTCCTTAGTAAATGTAACATCCTTGTATGATATGAGAGATTTTGTAAATTACCCTAAAATATCATTGAATAGTATTGTTACTCTTGTGACGGCCGACTTTCTGGCTATTTATGATCGTGTAGCTACGTAGGTGGAAATAGCCTTATTAGAGTACAAATGACGCGTATGAGTTTCAAAATCGATATCAACTATGTTAATACACATTTCCCTTTATTTTCCTGTAACTTCAATAATTGTCTTTGATCGTTTTTCAAGTATATTGAAATATATCGCTATGCATTTACCTATTTAAGATTAATATTCTGTAAGTTGTTACAAGATTTCAGTCTTCCTTTACATACTATCTACTTAATTGTCGACTTGTGTAGTTGAGTTTATTATGCCGTTGGTACTATAATATGACATTTAATGTTCAACAAGAATGAAAATTAACATGTAATCAACTCGAATAACTAACATCTTTTTGAAATACTCAGATACAGTCTCTTGATGGTAGACTTAAAATGTTCGAATATTTATTCGTTATGTTATATATTATAGACTATGTAACGTTATTTACAATATGTTTTTATTGTAAGTTTAATATTACGGAGACAAAATCAGTGAAGTAAGTCTATTAATTCCGTATCATGTTTTCTTACGAAGCCTGATAGTACAAACATTACGTTCAAAGAGTTGTTCTTTTATACATTACATTATTGGTTAAATGATAGCAAAGCTAAGCCGGGATGGCTTTCATGGCGGAGGCTTTCCATATCAGTGCCTTATGATCGATGTTTTAGAAAGCTGATGTTTTCTTTGCTCTTTAACTTTTTATTAATTATTGTTTTTAGTTACACTGAAAATATTGTTATACGGAAACTAAGTTACGTTAGGTTGAGTGCACAGTCAAAATATTTATATTTGCTTCGCCATTGTGCGCTAGCCTCTCACCAGTGGCTTCAAGATGTAAAATTTTCTTAACTTTTATATTATGTTCATTTGTTGATTCGTTTATGCGTAACTACGGTTAATTAGATCTAAAGTCAATTTTGTTATTATGGCCTGTTGCACAATTTACTTATTTCGACTTTGTTTTCTCTTGTTCGAGCTTGTGTAAGAACATTTTCAATATAAAATATATACTGAATCAAAGTGTTTTCTTTTTCTAACGGTTATCCCTAGTCAATCCCTAGTTTCTAAAACTTTCCGTTACAGTAGCGCTATCTCCTAAAAACAACATACTACCAAATGCCAAATGTCGTCATATTTTATAACCGTCAATAGTAACGGTTATTGGGAAGCCCAGATAGGCACATATCAATGTGGTTTGATGTATAGCCCACGATATAGCCCAAAAATTACAAATTCATCAAAGTTGGGAGTGCTATAACAAATGTACGGGCAATATTTGAGTCACAAATCAAAACAGCAGGTAGGGACGCGCTGAAAGGGCTCCAGATGAAATATTTTTTTAAGTTTAAGTTACAAAAAGTGTGCCTGCACACAAAAATTAAGCTTTTCGACCAATAAACTATATTCGTATCTTCATCTCGTGTTGATACTATTAAATAATAGGTGGTGTTTGGTTCTAGCATATTAGCTTAAGTCTCACACTCTCACCCAACTTCTAAAATCTGAACAAAATTTATTTTTAGTGACAGTTCTGTATTTGCTCAAACCCTGTGACCTTATAGTTTTGTAATTGTCCTAACGAGTATGAGTATTTGAGTAATATCTTATGTTATTGCTCACACGGTCGACGTAGCGTAGGTATCTATCTATATGATTAATGAACCAGTTCAAAACACCGCTAACTCAATTTTATCTCTATGATTAATATGTAAAATTTAATCATAAACTCGATTCAAACGTGTTACAATCAAACAGAGTAATAATAAAGGGCTTTATATTCAAACAATAAAACGGATATTCAAAGTGATGCTTCTTACGTCTTCAGCAAGTAATGACATCTTCACTTTACGGACGCTAAAATTTAGGAGTTACTCGTTTAACTTATATTACTGTTTGAATCGAACGTTCGGATGAAGGGTTTGGGCGTAAGTAGACTTAAACGTTTTATTGTATGACGTCATAGGAGTTACAGCCTTTTAGGTCTTGTTTACAATAAAACGTAGGTACCTACCTATGTTTATTTTACTTCCCACAGTACTGGAACTGGAACTCACCTGTCTTCCTCGAAGGTGTAGGCAGAGTACATACAGTAGGTAGATAGATATACTTACAAGGTAACAAGGTGTAATTGTAGGTAGGTACGTGAAGTAGCTGAACACCAGTAAGAGTTCAGAGGACCGTTTTACTCATCATTATGAACAACTTCTACTATGGGACCAACAGTAATTGTGAAAAAAAAACAGCTGATTCATAATTACATTTATGTTCGCTAAACACCGGCTAAACACGACAAAATGTAAGGAACAGCTTATTTATTTTTAGTGATTTCAGTTAGTTCAATCACACCTTAGTAGATATGTTTGTCCTATGAAATATGCCTGATCAAGACTCCTTGCTGCTATCGAAAAATTCCTAAAGGAAAAACCCTGCGCTTAACACTTTCTCCGAACGGGGAATCGAATCCTAACCCCGCGTCTTATTTAAAAGCGCGAGCGAAAAGTATCATTTTCACCACGACGATCTCGTATTCGCGCGGCGTACCTACTATTAGGTATCTATGTATTCTGTGGCGACGTTGCTTTTTTACAGGACGCGGCATATGACCCAAAAGACCCCACACTATCACCATTAAACTAATTAGGCAGTAAATCCAGAAACAAATTCATGGAAAAACAAAAGGAGGCGCCCGGCTCGGTACCTCGGTAGTTAATTTGTATTTACCGCTACAAACTAACTACTTGTCTATCCACACTAATATTATAAATGCGAAAGTGAGTTTGTTTGTTTGTTTGTTACGCTTTCACGATAAAACGGCTGAATGTATTTAGATGAAACTTAGCACATGGGTACACTGAGAAAAAAGTATTGTGACATTAACAATAAAAGTTTGCGAAATAGGAGCCAACAGAGTAAGTTTGTTGCCGCAGCAACTTTTTTATTGCGAATGTGACAAAGTGGAAATGCGTACTTTGTGGAATATCACAGCGAATTTCACAAACGCTCGTTTTCACAAACTTACTCTGTTGGCTCCTATTTCGCAACTTTAAACGTGGAGATATCACAGTGTTCAACTTACATAATCTAGCAAAGTACAGTTTGCTATAGTTGCAATCTTACAGTTGCGATTAACGCAATGTTATCTTTCAACATTGTGGTTCTAGCTATGTACACTTTGCTTTATTAGCAACCTTCAAGTTGTGGCTTCAACAAAGTTGTGATGTAAAAAAAGGCCTGCAGTTGCGATTAACTCAATGTTATCTTTCAACCTTGTGGTTCTAGCTATGTACACTTTGCTTTATTAGTAACCTTCAAGTTGTGGTTCCAACAAAGTTGTGATGTAAAAACAGGCCTGCAGTTGCGATAGACTTTGTGATTTTCACTATAGTTGATTTGCATTTTAATCTATGTTAGGATTCCCTCGCTAAGTTTGAATTGTGTTTATAGCAAATTGAACATTGTTAGAGAATATGCACATTGTGAACTCGGCTAACTATCACTTAGTGATGTTAACAAAGTGCCCTCAGAATTGTTAACCCCGCAGAGTATAAATTTGCAATTTTATTAAAAATTACCAATGCCACAACCTATAAAATCAATGTGCTGCTTAGGTATATTGCGAACGACACAAACTTTAACCTTGTGAACGCCTCTTAATAGGATATTGCGATTTTATCAAAGGGACCCTTTGATAAAATTAATTGTTAACGATGTAACGTGATATATAAATCATTGGCCAAAACATGTAAAATCAACGTGCAACTTAAGTTGCGAATTACACAAACTTCAACTATGTGAACCCCAGCCACATTGCAGATTACCAACTTACAATTTTATCAAAGGGCTCGATAATTGCTAACGCCACAACATGTCAAAGTCAATTTCGAACCACCGGAACCATGCACAAACGTATAACCTGTGAACCCTTTCTTCTTATTGTTAGTTTGCTAACAAAACCAGTTTATATGGAAAGATGGATTTAGATACATAATAGGATAAAATTACTTTTGACCAGAAATCAGCCATAACATAAGTGAACCCCTCAGATTACCACATCGTGATTTTATCAAAGGTCCCGAAAATTGCTAACGCCACCGCATATAACATTAATGCACAGCTTATATTGCAAATCACACAAACTTTGACCTTGTGAGGCCCTCATATTAGGACATTGCAATTTTGTCAAAGGGCCCGCTATTTGCTAATGCCACAACATATAAAATCAAAGTGCAACTTAAATTGCGAACTACACAAACTTTAACTTTGTAAACCCACAGATTACCAACATGCGATTTTAACAACGGGCCTGAAAATTGATAACGCCACAACTTATAACATCAATATGCGGCTTACATTGCGAACTACACAAACTTTAACCATGTGAACCCCGCATATTAACACTTTGCGAATTTATCAAAGGGCCCAATAATTGATAACGTCACAATATTTTACTGCGGGGTTCACAATATTTGCGTTTCACAAAAAAAAAGTTGCTGTGGCAGCAAAGGGTATTTTGCTATAATCTCAAAATTATTTTGCCACTTTCGCAAGAATTTGCTCGCAATGTAAAACTGCAGCTTTGTGTCAGGATTTTTTTCTCAGTGTAGACCATGTCCTGGATTACGACGTAGGATACTTTTGTCCCGGTAGTAGGTACCTACCTTCCAGTGTGATAATTTCCGAACTCCATGCGGGCGAAGCCGCGGGCAAAAGCCTAATAGATATATTGTACCCTTTATCAATTCCAGGATACCCAGTGAAAACTTCTTACTGAAAATGTCAGATATGCTTAGGTACTTCAATTGAATCCTTTAGAGACATGCCCAAGAAGAGATATTCCGACTGCCTCTGCCGTTCGTAAGTTGATTATATTATCTCGTAGTGTGGTAGGTAAGGTAGCTAGGTGCATCTAATTAACAAGTCTATCAATGAAAAGGGAGTACCTACCTACCTGCGTCGTTAACGATGTCTGGGGCTAGCAGTTAAATATTTCGACACTTTTGAGAACTCGTTAGAAAATGCAAGTTGCGCTAATTTTTAGGGTTCCGTACCAAAATGGTAAAAAAGGAACCCTTATGGTGTGACTCAGTCTGTCTGTCTGTCACAGCTGGATATCTCAAGAACGTGTGGCTGACACTGGCTTGGCCACCATCAGGGATTTTACTTTTGATAACACAAAGATTTAGTCGTTAATTAGTCGAAATTTGTCGGTCACTGGTTCAGAATTTGTCGGTCACTGGTTCAATTTTTAAGTATAGTTCAAGAGCTAGATTGAAGAGTTTACGATAAAATCTTTGATCTAGCTCTTGGTCTATACTTAAAAATTGAACTCATTATATCTTCTAAACTAAGACCCGACTAAATCTGTGACTTGGCGACTAATTTCGACTAATTAGCGACTAAATCTGGGAGAAAACAGATCTTCGCTAGGTGCCCTAGTTTTTGAGATATAAAGGTGGCCAAGCTGGGGAGACTCTCTCCAGATCGGCCACCAATGACCCCTTATAACTTTTGAACCAGTGACCGACAAATTCTGATATTTGGCGACAAATTTCGACTAATTAACGACTTAATCTTTGTGTTATCAAAAGTAAAATCCCTGATGGTGGCCAAGCCAGTGTCAGCCACACCTCAAGAACTACTAATGCTATCAATTTGAAATTTGGAACAGTTTTAGATGACGTTTACCCAACTATTTTGCAAATAAGAAAGAAGAAGTAAAAATATTTATATTTTTTTGTAACAGGGACTGAAAGGGGGTCTTAAAAATTCAAAGTGAGGCTACTAGGGCATGTGGGGTATCATATGAAATAAGTATCATATAAAGATTACAGGAAAAATAAAAAGATGTCTCTAAATAGCACACTTTTTCAGAAATCAGAACGGAACCCTCGGTGCGCGAGTCCGACTAGCTCTTGACCGGTTTTTATAAGTTCTTTGCCTAACCCAGGTAGGTATGGAGCCCTCTCAAGCAACTTGCGTTTCGATAGAGCTCCTGTCTTAAACTTTGGCTAGTCCTTCTTATTTTGTAGGTACTCGTAGGTACCTATCTAAAAATGGGTAAGAATGAAAATAGTTGAAAACTGTAACTTAACAAACAAAGAAGTGATCGTACCCGGGTGCATTTTCCTTTACTTTCCTAAATAGTAAACAGCAAAAAATATAGATATTCTTTGCAAAACTAGTTACGAATAATGCAAAAATATTCTTTCACTGTCGCATAAAATTTCAGAATCAAACTCTATAGCGGGCTTAGAGAGTATTAGTTAGAAAATGCAAAACAAAACATTTCCATTAGAATGTGTTGGTAGAGGTCTGGGAACTAGCAAAGTTAGCGTGGGAATAACCAGGAATAACAGTAAAATCGGAGGTAATCACGTGCATCCCCCTCAGAGAATTGACTATGTTGAGTCTGCAGAAAAACTCCCAGCTGGCCACCAACTGCCATGGCCCATCTTGAAATCTCTAAACCGACAACGGAGCCAGTTGTAGGTACCTACCTACAGCGGAGAGTACTCTGATGAGTCACAATGTGACTGTGGAGCCACATCTCAAACGATGCCACTGACTGTGGAGCCACATCTCTTGTCCTGCTCTCTACTTCTGCACCGTGAAAGATCTTTGTGAAGCCAATGCTAACTGCTGTCCGCCTTGTCTGAATTCTGCCCGAAGCTTAGGTATATAAAATACGAGAATGGAATCATCGACACGAAGAAGAAGATCACGTGCATTCCTGTTGCATGTGGAATACACGTCATTCAGGCATTTTAAACCTATTGGAGGTCCTGGGCACTTTAGGATACTGGGGCCACTATGAAGAATCTAGCCATCTGATAGCCCCTTTAGCTACTACGCTGGCAGGTAATAGGGCGCCCCATGAATCGCGGGGCCCTGGTCACTTGCCCAGAGTGGCCAATGCAAAAGACGGCCCTGTAATCCTGTACAGCTAGACTTATCATTTTGAAACTTGAAACCAACTGTTGGCAAAAAGCCGGGCATTTTCAAAGAGCATGCACATTTCTTTAATAGGGGAGACCGGGGTAAGATGGGATACTTAAGAGCAAAAACGTCATAATACGAAAATCAAACTGTTTATTAAAAATCTCTTACAACAAAAGCAACACTTACACTTTTAATTAACATAATTATAATCATTTATGGCGCTAAATCACAATTTTTTTTGCCAAATAGGAATTGAATGGCACATGTCAAATATCCCGTCTTGCCCCATGATCGGGGCAAAATGGGAAACGCTATGGGGCATAATGAGTACACATTTTAATCTGGTTGGCAACGTTCACATATATGTGCCTCTTCATCGTCATAGTCTACACCTGTGCAGGAATTATGGGCCCAGCTATGGCACACGCTACAAATAACCCATCCTTCAGCGGACTGTGAATATAAGTACCCACAATATAAACAAGGACAATGATTTTCAGCGTCTTCAGATGAAGCATCCGTGTCACTTTCTTTTTTAATCCTTTTTTCCGGCTTCTATTTTTCAGTTCTTTTCTTTTCAGTCTTTTTATTGTCAGGTTTCTTTTTGTCAGTTGTCTTATTTATTTTTTGTTTTTTATTTATATCTCTAATGAGATCATTTTTGTCGTCTTCTTCCCATGTTCCACGATTTGTTTTACGTTTATAATTTCTTACCATTTTATTTAACTGCAAACAAAAAATAAACTTATTGTTAATAGCTATGAAACATTTTTCTACCTACATATATGGGGCAAAATGGGATACTATCCCATTATGCCCCAACCGTTTTGCCCCAACAGACACATTTTGCAAAAGTAACAACAGTTCTAAAATAAAAAATTATTCTGCGAAAAAGCAATCAAAATTCGTTAGTTTTACACAACTACAATAAGTCTGTGGTAAAATGTTACAATAGCACTGATACATACCTTCTTGCACATCGATTCAAAACAGAAAACTTCGTAAGAATACTCCAAAAAACAGTTTTTTGTCGCCGCGCAGCCAAAACACGCAGTGATACGTACGCGCCGCTCCGACTCACGTGAGGCAACTGAACTTCACGCGAATGGCGCTGTGTTAGGTTCTGTTGTGCTCACCAGTCACGCATACAAGCATTCTTCCCATCTTGCCCCGAGCTTCATCTTGCCCCGGTCTCCCCTACTTTTCATTTAATTTGATGAAAATTTTCTCCTAACGTGAGAAAGCCCTGACAAAGTCTGGACGTTAGACCAAAACAAGACAAGTCCATAATATTCCGGTTGGATGGTAACCGTAGTACAGGGAACACTTGCATGCAAACTCTAATCTTAATGTAATCCGGGTGTCTTACCACAGGAGTACCTACCTATGCACCAACATTCATAGACTTTATACAAATATGAGTTGTTTTAATTGGAGTTGAAATGCTGCTCGTATCAGTTTCATGTTACTTCGAGATACTAAACTTTAATACCTACCTATAGCATTTTGTTAAGTCATTAATTAAGGTTTAGTGAGATTGAGTTAATATTACTAATAGGTAATAATATTTTGAGGATCCGGAGCATGCTTGGCTTAGTTACGAATAATTGGCGAGTTTACAGTCGCAGCAAATCATGAGTGCGCATTATGTGACTTTATGAACGTTGAAGCGTGTAACGTATATAACAGTACCTAGGTACTTACCTACTTACTTCACCGGAATTTCTTGCCTGTTCTTCTCCATAAGGACCTACTACGCTTTGGAATGGGCAACTAGCTTCATTTTTCTGACTGACCGACCCAATGACATTTCAAGTGCCCGTAATTGGTTTATCCTACTATCCTTCTAATATTATTATAAATGTGAAAGTTTGTATGTTTGGATGTTTGTTACTCAATCACGCAAAAACGGCTGAACGAATTTGGATGAAATTTGGTATACCTACAGATACCTAGTTTATAACCTGGATTAAGACAGGATACTTTTCATCCCGGTAGAAGGTACCCGTGGGATAATTTCCGACATCCACGCGGGCGAAGCCGCGGGCAACGGCTAGTTTGAAATAAATGCTTTGAGTTTGAGTTCACACATGTGAATGCAAGGACCTTTGGTGAGTACCGAAGGATTTGGCTGAGGTGTATCTGATCGTTAAACCTAAATTTCACCAGTTAGCCACACACTCACATTTCCATGGTATTGGACTATCGCCAATGATCAGGCACAACTCCAGACTGGGCTGAGAAATTCTTAAAAAACTTTTTAATGCAGACTCCATTGAATCCATCGAATGTTAGTACCTAACTACAGTAAAATATATGACTTTTCTCCTAATGTGGGTATTAACCCAGTGCTGGACGTAATGGATGTAACGCTAGTCCAACTGTCCAGAATATCCGCAATAACAGCCAGGATGCTGTTGGTGTTGGTGCGCAAACAACCGAGCATCGCATGCGAAACACGGCCTGGAAGCCCTCAACGAGTGCGTCCGCGAACATGCCCGACGCACTGTAGCAGCACGGCAGCCCCAACAACCAATAACTGTAACACTTTCTGACCCGAATTGAGCTTCCACTGTGCAGTATTTAGGTAGCGCTAGTGAGCATTAGAACAATGAGAAAAGAAGGTAAAAGAGAAAGAAGGGAACGAGAAGGAAACTACTTTAACTTAAAACACAGTTTCAAGGAATTTTCATTCATTATACCTAAGTACCTATCTTCAGGTGACTGAGATACAAGGGTATCCAACAAAGAAAAAATAAAGCATTTAATTAATAATTTCGTCGTTGCAGAAAAGAAACGGTGAGAAGAATTTTATTTTATGTACAGACGCCATCACATCAAGCTACTACAATCTCTCAAATTTCTTTAAAAAAATTTCATCTTTATCGCTAAAGCAATAGGTTCAAGGTTGATTGGGAAAATTTGACAGTTTCGGGTGGCTTGACCTGCTGGCATCTGTATTTAGTCCTGCACTTTTTCGTTAGTTGGAACTTGAAATTTAGATTACAATATAAATATTATCTTGTTTTATTTTTAGGACGTTCATTTAACATAAGCCTACGTAATATATTATAATCTATCTAGAACATCATCTGCCAAGCCTTTTCCCAACTATGTCGGGGTCGGCATCCAGTCTAACCGGATGCAGCTGAATACCAGTATTTTACATGGAGCGACTGCCTGTCTGACCTCCAAAAGCCAGTTACTGGGTAATACCATACCCCTTGGTAAGACTGGTTGTCAGACTTTCGGGCTTCTGACGACCCGTAACATAATCTAGAACGTGGAAATATACAGGGTTATTGGTAAAACACTAACGACTTCTTAAGGGGTAATATAGGGGTATAATAAATTTTACTCATCATTAGGTATGAGTAAATTTAGAATGGGACCAAACCTGAAATCGCGAAAAAAAACAGCTGTTCCCTACATTTTGACGAGTTCTGCGAACATAAATGTAGGGAACAGCTGATTTTTTGGCGATTTCAGATTTGGTCCCATAGTAAAAGTTGTTCATAATGAGTTGTTCATAATAAGAGGTTGTCAGTTATTTAAAATACCTATCTTTCTTTTCGTTGGTTGCTCAACTGACCTTCATCGTGATGAATAAGTACTCATTGCTACTTCTAACCGTTTGAAAGTTTTTTATTACCTACTTATTCCATTTGAAAATGTTGTTCAAATTTTTTTTATTGGCATTTTGGTGGGCAGGTACTGTTCGCCAAAAGTTCCCCTACTTACCTATTTAATTTTCTAGCAGATATTTGAAAATAGTAAATAAAAACAATCTCCGATTGTATTGGTCTACTAAATGCGGAATCAAGCTTTCGAGTACGTGCAACACGACAAATAAGACATTATGTTCGTCAATTTGTGGTCACAAATGACCACAAAACTTGTGGTCAATTTCATGATGTCATAGAAGTGTGTGATATGTGAAGTGTGACTGTGTGTGCTACCTCAACATGGTCTTCAATCCTTCGCCAGAAGTCCGCTTCTTTCTTATAACTATGCGTCCGAACCATACAAATATTGGTCCGAACCATGCCAGGACAAACATAGATAAAATGTAGTCCGTAGTTGCATTATACAATGCAATGAGTACCTACGATTACCTACGATTTAATACCTAAGTAGATACGTATAATTTAAGAGACGTTCTCAGTTTTTCGTTCTTCATTTTATTCTTCTCCCCGAGGCCACAAGAGATTAGATAGCTACTACTTTCAGTGTTAATTTATTTCGGTGTTGAAGACAGACGTTTCTCTCTGGTCCAACTGGATTGTTTGCAATGAAATTTACTTTATCTAATTAAAATCATTGTTTTAATTAGAAAGCTTCTATAACGAGCGGTGGCTGTGTAAATTACTTAATACAAACGGAATATTTAAATCTTTCATTTGAGAATTACACCTTCTGATTATGTCGAATTCCGACAATGAGATGCTGCGGGAATTTATTTATGAGGGGAAATCTGCTTCAGAGTATAGTTAACTACTTACATAAACCATTAACAGAATGTCGGTAGATACTTAATATAGTTCCATATCTGAGTAAGAAAAGCTTTGACAAAAAGTTGTTAATTTATATCAAATCAATCATGCGCTTTTACCTTTTTGGAGCTAAATTCTACAGTCCATTGAGCTCGGAAGCCATTAAAACAAGTTAAATATATCATAAAACACACCGGTTCATGCTTCATAAGATGTCAGGTATTTTTTAAAATATCGAGGGAGAAAATTGGAGAAGCGAGAGCACAAATTATCTACATATCATAAAGTGAATCCTGTTAGCGAGTAGGACGCTCTCATTTCTCTGTAACGCGTTTTTATATTAAAGACGAATGTAATTCTGACGTCGCTAACGCTAATGCTATGGTGTGTACGCGTTGAATGTAGATAAGCATGTGTCGATTGTCGACACTCATATCGCAGAGGGCACGTGTGTACAATTTGTTCCCATATATTTTATGAAGATATCTACTACTATGAAGCTGAATGTGGGAGTTAGAACACGTTATACCATAATATTTCGTAATACCCTATTCCTGCAGTGTACAACATAAACACATTTTAGCAATCCTTCTAGGTATTATAAAAACATTAATAATCTTCAAAAGTAAAAAAATAAACTTAATAAATGTTAATAATTAATAATAATCTTGAGGAGCTCGTGGCTAAGTAATTACAGCCGCACGGGTCGATCCATCGGGTTAAGCTACGCTTGCCGGGGTTGGTCAGTGGATGGGTGACCATCTTTACATACCGAGACTCCTCCGTGCCTCGGAAAGCACGTTAAGCCGTTGGTCCCGGCTGTCATTCGTGGATCTTTGACAGTCGTTACGGGTCGTCAGAAGCCCGAAAGTATGACAACCAGTCTTACCAAGGGGTATCGTATTACCCAGTTACTGGGTTGTGGAGGTCAGACAGGCAGTCGCTCCATGTAAAATACTGGTATTCAGCTGCATCCGGTTAGACTGGAAGCCGACCCCAACATAGTTGGGAAAAGGCTAGGCAGATTGAATTAATAATAATCTTCAAAAATAAAAAAGTCTCAAAAAAATTAAAGTGAAAGTGAGTGTACCTAAGTAAAGTCTATCTTTCGCACATTTTGGATATTTGAATCGCTAATTAGGTACATATTGTTTCATTACAACAGTGTGTATGCCCAGGATCTGTTCTACAAATGATTGAAATCAATGTTTTGGTTTCGTACATACCGTACCTAATATTTTTCATAGATGTGCACGAATATCTGAGACACTCAAAATAATAATAATAATAATTTTTTTTATTGTTCCAAAGACAGTGTTACAGATTGCTTTTCCACCAGTTATTGAAAAGCAAAAACTATGCAATACAATACAGTGATAACTTAACTTTAGTGGAAAAGATCACCTGTATCCTGTACTAGTTATAAAAACCGTATCACAGGAGACAGGGCCTTCCGTGTGACATGAGTCAGCGTATTGACAATGTATACAAAAGTGAAAACTTTGTGAGTTTTCGTAGTTATGTCATAGTTACGACGAGTCTTGCGGTGGCGATGCAACGCGTATTATCGTGGTAACATTTGGCGAGCATCGTATTTAAAGCTGTACACGTTCCAGGGTGTTTATTGACGATTTGAATAAAATAAGTTACGTAGACAACGCAAAATTACTGGTAAATAAATGATCTACCTAGATCTTACATAACAATGCACTAAATATATAATGACAATTCGTTAGATTTCATTCGTTCGACGAATGTGCACGAAATCTAACTTAGATAGAAGTATTAATGATTTTTATGGTTAAAATTATGTAAATACATTTATGTTTTTTTGTCGCGTATCATATTTTGATCAAGATACAACCTGACACGGACCTGGAAATTGAAAAAAACCCAAAAAAATTGAATATCGCGGGCTACCCACTGTGCATCCCCCCTTAGTGACCTTCCACTCTGTTTTGTTCATTCACATCGCCACTGTTAAGTATGCACACGTGGAACTTCCACGTGTGATGTATCCCTTCCTTCCCCATTGGAAGGAAGGTATTAACTACTGGACACATCAAACAACTAGAAACAAGTAGGTATTTTACTAGGTGGCTAAGTAATAACAGCCGCACGGGTCAATCCATCAGACCCGTGCGGCTGTGCGGGGTTGGTCCGTGGATGGGTGACCATCTTTACATACCGACACTCCTCCGAGCCTCGATAAGCCGTTAGCCCGGCTGTCATTCGTGGATCTTTGACAGTCGTTACGGGTCGTTAGCAGCCTGAAAATGATGAGTAACAAGATACCCCTGGGTAAGACTGGTTGTCAGACCAGTCTTACCCAGGGGTATCTTGTTACACAGCTACAGGGTTGTGGAAGTGAGATAGGCAGTCGCTCCAAGTAAACACACTGGTAGTAAATTGCATTCGGTAAGACTGGAAGCCGAACCCAACATTGTTGGGACAAGGCTAGGCAGATTGATTGATTATTTTCTAAACCGATAAAATCAGTGATTAAAATAAGGAAGTTGATAAAGAGGAGGATGTTTTTCAAGAAGTTTTTATAAGTCATATTACTGACAGTGCAAATAGTAGTGCAGTGTATTAGTGCAGTGCAGTATTCAGCTGCATGCGGTTAGACTGGAACCCAAAATAGTTGCGAAAAGGGCTGAGATGATGATGATGATTACTGACAGTGCACCAGCGGTTAAGTACTCAGATTACATTAAATCAGCGACATGGAGCAGAGGTGTTGGACAGATCGATCTAGGAAGCATCGGTCGGATGCATCGCGGCTAGGGTTGCTAGGCAGCAGATTTTGTCGCATTTAATTTTTGAAGTGAAAACTTCTCGTTGAGCGATTTTTGGTAGGGAATTTGATCGGTGGGTTTGGGGGTTCGGTGGGGATCTTACGGGTTCGCGACACCTCGACACCGCGACATGCTATGCATAGTTTTACGTTTAAGTTTTCACTTCTGTCAGGTCCCCATGGCTGCCTGTTTTTATTATGTCCGTACCATATACCCACCGTATCGTCTTGACTTGAGTTGTTCAAATAAAGGCTTTCTCTAGTGAGCATATACTACTAAGACCTTTACACTAAAAAGCCACAGTAGTTACCCGGTTCACAGCAGCTTTTCACACCTGTAACGTCTCCTTGGTCTTCGGTTTTTATAAGGCTGGAATAGGTGTTTTGTCTTGCCACATCTTTTTTAAAAATATTTTTTTTGTTTTTCAATCATCATCGTTTCATCCAATTCATTTTGATTGTGCGCAGAATGTCTTTTTCTTTCTATTTCTCTTTCAGCCGTCATCTCATTAATCACTTCCTTTTTAGTCATATCATCAAACAACACACTTTTCACGCCTTTTTTAGCCCTATTTCATTTTTAAAACAATCCATCCATCGTTTCTTTGGTCGACCCCTATAGGCAACATTTAGACTCAAAACTTCTTGAATAGTTACTTGCCTATAATATCGTCGTTGTAGTGCGAGAAATCATTAAGTACAAAAAGCTAGTTTCGAGATAACAGCATTTTAAAGTTTTTTTGTTCTTTTAAGCGCTCTAACACATTAACGCTTATAGTTACAAAAATGCTTTCTTTGAAAAAAATATTGATATTTTTACCCTGCACTGTAATATTCAGTAAATTATGTAAATATTTTTACCGTTACTGAGAAATATTATAAAAAGTAAGATAGTTAATTCTAGCATACTAAGAAAATGTAATTTGGGTTAGTTAATTACCTTTTTGTGTTACTTAATTAATTCTTGGTACAGCTTTTATTCAGATACTAAGCAATTAGTGACTATTGCTCAAAGATGGGTTAGAAAGAAAAAACATAATTTTAAAGTAAAAATCAGGTATAATACAAAAAAAAAACACAGCATACAAAATAAACTATTTTTAATAGTTTATAAGTAATTGAAACAGGTCTAAAACGTAAACTGTTTATAATATGGTATAATTTACTTACCTTTAACTTCCCGTCGTTTCTGTCGAATTACACGACCGTATCAGTCAACCCATGACCACGGTATTCATTAAATCTTATAAACAGTACCTACGCGATTTAGACCCGTTTCAATAAAATTATAATTAACTATGAGTATCGTAAGTTTAAAAGTTTAAAAAATATAATAATGTATCTACTTATTTCAATAATTTAAAAATACACATGCAAAATCAAGTTAGCAACGAATTAGTAATAAATATACCGAAAATGATTACAAAATAAAGAAGCTATTCTATCAAAAAATAACACGTCATCTTTGTATAAACATAATCTTATCTATCACTACAATCATGCTTGGATGCTTTATCTAATCTTTAAGTATCTTCTCCATCAGTATCTTCGAAGGTGTCTGGTTCTGGCAGCCTATCCGGTTGGTTGTTAACTGGTAAAGATTGAAACCATGAATGGAATTCAACCGGTATGATGTCCATTCGGCATAGGTTTATCAGATCATTTTTTTTTGATTGTGTAATTGGTAAGATTGACGTATACGCTTTAGGCACAATCACCTCACCAGATGTACCTGGAGCACCAGGATCTTTCTTACGTCTTGTCTTTTTTGTCGTATCCAGTATTGAGTACTCACCATCATAGCCGTATCTGAATTTTATTACGCCAGGATTAGTTTTTTCGTATCTCAGACATTTAACTTTAAGCCACTGGACCTTCTTGCCATCTTGAGCCATGGTTTTGTTCGAAATCAATCTTGCAGCTAACTCTTTGGTGTCGATGATGTCGTTATATTTTAACTCATAAACTTCATAAGGTGGTGCGTTCTTTCTATGCCTACTAGATCGGGCCCTCTTTGCCACATTCTTCCAGTCGTTCATAGAGAAGATAGAAGTTCTCTTTCTTTCAGATTCTATAGCAGAATGCATTGAGTCAACCTCCATCATTGTGTGTCCAGACTCTAAATATTTCTGTTCTATTACATTTAGGTGCGACGTCTGAATCAAATGCAGAAAGAACGCCGCAATAAATTGGTTCCTGTTTTGCCCTGAACAAGTGTCGGAAAAAATAGAAACCTCTGTTATACTTTCCGGAATCATATTTATCCACTTAGACAAACAAGTGGCAATCTCGGAACTCCCCCGTTTCCCATTGATTTCGTTCCACATAAAGCAGAACCCTTTATTGGGTGTTTTGGATTCGTAGATGGTAAAATTGTACACGCACAACTTTCGTGTATAATACAACTCTCCTACATCTCCGCTGGGTATTTGCAATACACTTTGAAGGTCTGCAGTAACTGATAAAAATGTGGTATCGTTTTGCGATCTTTCTTTATCACGTCGTTTAGCTTCATCAGCTAATGTTTTTCTTTCTTGATGTGCTTTATACTGAGCTTCATATTTTATTGAATCCTTTTTATACTTGTGGCATAGCGAACACTGGTCTTTTTTTGGAATAAAGAAGGAATAGTTGTATTCAGTTCCAAAGACATTCCTATATTTACTATGTGACAGTGGAGTTTTGTTCTGGGCGCTGCATGCTTCCTTGTACAACTGATACATTTTGGCGATGGAAAGTTTTTGATCCAAGTACAAACGTTTCGATGACTTTCTGCAATAGTGCGATTCCATTGTCGGAAAGCTTTCGATATGATCGCACAAAAACTTTAGATCTTCGGGTTTACTTTTATTGACAGGCTCCTTTTTCCCGCGATTATCTGTCCCAACAAATTCGCCAAATTCGTTCACATTTTTCAGAGCTCTATTAATAGGACCATTTGATATACTAAGCGTTGCCATGAAAAACTTACTACACACTCTGATTTCCTCATCATGTTTAAAAAAGTAGTATTCCCTGGCAGTAGTCCGGTTTTTTGTTTTTACAGCATTAAGGTGTCTTTTAGGGGTTTGCTGTTTCACATGTCTCAATATAAACTGTTTCTGCTCTTTAAAACCTGTTAACGACCAATAAGATTTGCAAAGGGTCACTCTGTCTGCTTGTGTTAAGTTATTACATTTAAATCGGCAACCTATGTCCATACAAGCCACTGGTTGTGGTTTTTTGGCAGGCATAGTCTTTCCTGATGCATTTTTATAGGGATTACAGCTGTGCTTGTTATTCTTGTCAATGTTTTTTTTCCATTTTGATGGGTCAGACTTTTTCCAACGCCTGGCTGGGTCTTTTAATATTGCAGAAGGCTGAGGATCATCTAAGTCTTGTGTTGAGCTTGTGACAATATTTTCTGTCGAATAAGACATGTCTGAAATCACATCACTTCTTATCAAAGTGGGACTGGATGCTTCGGAAGCATTAATCGATTCGTCTACACCTGTAAAACTAACTATTGTGGCATCTGAATCTGGAATCCTACAAGACCCTTTGCGTGAAATTTTTTTAGGGGTACAGTCTTCGTCAGAGTCTGGTACCCATGATGTCTCGGATGACACATAGGTGCGATCGTCAGTACTTGAAGGTTCTTCTAAAATTGAACTTGGTGGTCGTGGGTGGTAAAAATTAAAATCATCCGATGTGATAGATGGGTTAGCAAAGTCTAATCCCGGTGAGTTTCGCAATGGCAAGCATGCTGATCTTGGTCCTTGCGTATCCAAATCGTAACACTCTGGCAAGACTGAAGGTGGCTCTGAACATCCTGCCAAATTCCTCAAAAATGGTGAATACGCATTGAATTGCACGCAATCTAAATCTACGTATTGCTTTGGTGTTTGATCAGATGGTGATAATAACTGCTGAGCACTTTTAGAAACGCATGGAGTTATCGCTGAAGGCATCAGTTCTTGTTCTTCTCGGAGATAAGTAGTAGAAAAATTGGGAGCGACCTTTGTAGATGTCGATTTTAATGAAATTGTACCTTGTGAGTCAACGACGTCATCTTGATGCATTGGAGGTTGCAGATTTTGATTTACACTTTCATTAATGTTCAGTTCATGTTCACTCCGAGTCGGGCATAGACTCGGCGTTGGCTGTAAATTTTGAACCACTTCTGTATGAAGTGATTCGTCTTCAGGTAGGCACTTGTTGACGACCAAACGTTTTTTCCGTTTTCTGAAACCAATAAACAGAATAAATAGCAGAACAACATAACACCACACCCAAACTCACACCCCCACGCATCACCCACACTACCACCACCATCCCGTATTACCCATATTACGCAATTCATCAATACAGACAGAAAAATTAACACACATAAAACAACAACAACAATAGATACACACAAAACATACAATACACACACCCTCACGCCCTGACATACACATACACACACACACACACACACACACATACATAGACATACAGAAACAAACATTGATTGGCAGACAGAATAATTAGCTACTATTATTATGCCTAAAGCGTATGCTTACTTGCAGAATAAAAAAAAGATCTGGAAGTAAATAAGATACTTACATCATTTTTTTCGAATTTTGTGGCAGTAGTGACAGTATGTAGTTGGACCTGGATGTATTTTTCTTCATTAGTAAGCAATACTTGTTCCACACTATGGCGACCAAACGTGCTTCTAGCGGCAGCAACCACGAGCGAATGATCGAGTCCCAAAGCGTGTGAACTTGTGAGCGTAGGTAGTTACTTAAATTTAGTATTTTGAAACTACTTAAGGCACAATACAAGTGGTTTTGCTTTAATTAATGTACTATAATTAGATTTTTAGAACGTAATGACCGATAAACACGCGGTTACCTTAATTTATAAATTACTTAAGATCTGTTGGTGACTTTTACCGGACAACAGAATTGCATTTCATTCAAAGCTTTTTGTCTGCCAGAAATAACTAAGAGCCATTTAGTGGGTCGCATCGAATTATATTGTATGCAAAAAGTAACTAAGTGTTGTTGGTGACTTCTATCGGATATTTAATTTAATTTCATGTAAAGCTTTCGTCTGGAAGAATTAACTAAGAGACATTATTAGTGGTTACCGTCGAATATATTGTATGCGAAAAGTAACTAAGTAACATTAATGACCAGTGCAGCCTGATTAATTGAGAAAACGTATCAATAAAAATTGCCATAAATTACTCAAGTACCATTAGTTAATTTTCAAGAATGATTTTTTTTCCTTAACTAGTAGTTATGTACTTTTGACATTCTCGTATTATGTAAAATATAAAAAAAAACAGCTTTTTTGCCTTTTCATAAGGTAGACAATGGGTTTATAAGCACTTTGACATCATTAACTCATTTTGGCTAAAAATGTCACTTAGTGACTTCTCGCACTACAACGACGATATGATCTTTCTTAAATTATACTTGACTAGCAACCCGCTCCTACGTCGCACCGACTTGACAAAACATAGAGATATCTATAATATAATAATTATGTAATTTTAATATAGTTAGGTATTACCTAAACGTTCCGGAATAAATTCTTAAAATTATGGTGAAAATCGCACCGAAATCCGTTGCGTAGTTTAGAAGAACAATGCGGTCACACAGACAGACATCTGCCTAGCCTTTTTCCAACTAGGTATGTTGGGGTCGGCTTCCAGTCTAACCGGATGCAGCTGAATACCACTATTTTCCATGGAGCGACTGCCTATCTGACCTGTAACTGGGTAATATTGGTAAGACAGACAGACATGAAAAGCATAATATGTATAGATTAGCATCAGTTCTAACTTATTTTTAATGTCTGATGCAGCAGCCCTAAGTAGGCCTATTAATAGAAGACCTTTGTCCGCTTATTATTCTCCATCGAACCCGTCTGTCGGCTCCGGAGTTTATAACCTACTGGGTGACGCGCAACTTTTGTGGCTTATCCACTGCATCAGTGCAGCTTTACATGAACTCAATATGGTATCTTGTTCTATGTATATTCTTTAACGTTCATATGGCAAATTTTATCGAAATGGAAACCTATGAATTCATGTCCCTTAACTTGTTATAAGATTATACTCCAAAATCTTTTTAGTAAATAGCAGTGCCGGCGTAGCATGGGTTGGCACCCGGGGCGGTTTTCTGTTGGGCACCAGCACCCCCAAAAACAAACAACAAATACTAAACGTGCTTACGTGACTTTATTTTGATAAAATATTCCATCACATTACCTATCAAAATTTACTTTCCTCCTTTTCAATAGACATTATGGAATGATTGGTAAGTGCACGCTTAGCTCATTGTGGAGTGAGATTTTATAAACTTTAATTTTGAGAAACTTCGTTCACAAAAAGCCACCGAAACACAAATACAAAAGAAAAAAAATTAGACAGCGCTAGACTCGGAACAGACTCAGAATAGTCCCATTTTACAATAATTAATTTCAGAAGCTTCATGGTAGACCATGCACTCTGGACCGTTTCTTTTAAAGAAATGCTAGCGGCTTCCAAATGGTGCCTGAGTCATAATCATAAATCTCCAAAATAATGTCCCCTGCAGAAAATTCATCATAGATTTTTGTCAGATCTGGAACTATACCACGAAGTTCTTCTGTTGACGTAAGCAGAGTTTTAGGCTGAACAACACCAAATGTTATGAGAATCCGTAAAATCTATCAAGACATTCTAACATAGCTAAGTATCTGCAGTTCTTCTGGCAATGTTAGTCCAGCGTCTTAGGCCATTTCTCCTCGTCGGGCAGATGGGCCAGCGGCTTCAGCTGCGCGAGTGAGTTGTCACGACGTTGTCACCCCTTGGTGCTTGACACCCAGGGTGGACCGGCCCCACCGCGCCCGTTTACGCTGCCACTGGTAAATAGCTTTCATTTCAGTAACAGCAATAAATCTGCCTAGCCTTTTCCTAACCATGTTGGGGTTGGCTTCCAGTCTAACCGGATGCAGCTGAATACCAGTAATTTACATGGAGTGACAGCCTATTTAACCTCCACAACCTAGTAACTGGGTAATACGATACACCTTGGTAAGACTGGTTGTCAGACTTTCGGGCTTCTGACCACCCGTAACGACTGTCCAAGATCCACGAATGGCAGCCGGGACTAAAGGCTTAAAGTGCTTTTCGAGGCAGGGAGGAGCCTCGGTATGGATGAATGGATCCACGGACCAACCCCGGCAAGCGTAGCTTAACCTGATGGATCGTCCCGTGCGGCTGTTATTACATAGACACGAGCTTTGAGTAAGAGCGCAAGACTCCAAAATATGGTGTGACCGAATGGACATCTGGGTCACTTAAAATAGGTATTTAAAGTGATAGGTAGGTACCTACCTATTAAAACTGTGAAGATTGTGTAGGTATTAGGTAGGTAAATCTAAAAGCTCATTACTAAGTTGACCAAATATTTGTTTATATGTGTACATGTATTAGTAACCCGCCTGCAGACAGACACATTAACGTCCCATGTGAGATATTAATGCCTTTGAATTTAATGCCCAAAATGTTACCCACTGACTCTCATTTCATTACACCATCGACCTTTTCTAAATCCATTGACGGCTTTGATCGGGTTCTAATCCTAATGTGGTTTAGGAAAAGGGTAATGGACTACTGTAATAATTTTGACACGTCGAATCAGTAAGGTATAACTTTAATGTGTCCCCTTTTATGGCTTCAGGCAAAGTGCCCATTAAGAGCCTTGTTTTATGATCTGACTGATTTGTAAGTAAGTAAAATAGTTTAGCATGGATACATACTTATTATGGCATGGTCAGGATATGGACAACACGATGACTAGTCTTTATAGACTAGTTAAGACCCGCAGGCTTGCTTAGTATTTATTAGACGTTCAGTAAAATTATAGGTACCTACCTATAGGTGTTGTTTAGAGTAGGTCATAGGAGCCTTTTGCTTTAAAATTCCCTACTCTCAAGTGCCCACATCTTGGATAGTGGTCTACGACACGTTGAGTTGATTGGTCGAAATATTGAATGATAAAAATGATGATGATGATGTTAATATTGAATATCTTAGCCCGTCTTCCCTACCATTATGCGCCCCCAGCGGGAAAATTGCGTAACACACTATCAATTGGAATCAGTTTCATTTTGACAGTTCTACAACATTCATTGCGTTATTTACGTTGTTGAGCAGACAAACTTTTCGAACATATGAAGCAATGGATTAAAAATTTTCTTCAAAATTATTCAGAATCCTATTGATATTGTGTTATGCAATTAGGGTGCCGGTCTACTCTCTGAGATGCAATGGTCTCTGTAGGCCCATGAAACATGAGGCTCCAGGAGCTAGTGCAAATCTTTGGTATCATTCGAGTAATCGGGTCTGGACAAACCACACTGAGGTCGGTGCATTTCATTTATTAAAGTTCTTTTGAAACTTAGCTCCAAAACTGCAAACTTACAATGAAAACATTTATACCTATAATATGACCACCATTAGTTTGAAAAATATGAGCCACCACATTATTCCATAGAATCATGGAATTACAAAGAATTCAATATGACCGAATGGGTTCACCCCAAACCAAGATTATTCCAACAAACTGGCCCACGCAATTTACTCGAGAATTATTAGATAAGGAATCTAAAAGGATCAAAGAAAGACCAACTCTTGAATTTGAATTTCTTGTATTTGGGAAAATGGTATACGATTCTCTATTACGTCTGTCATAAGCATGTCCTTAGCTATTGTTAAATTTTTGCAAATACCTTTCTCTTATGGTCACAAACGCTAAAACTAAGTATGAGGTCCTGCCTTCGATTCCGAAGTCGGGTAAAGCGTTATTGGGTTTTTCCATCAGCAATTTCTCAGAAACAGCCAGGAGAAATCAAATCAAATCAAATCAAATCAAATCAATTTATTTCTTTGCAAACATGGGTATTATTGATACATAAGATGTTCTTTTATAATAAGGTTCTCCATATTTTACCGACACACGGGCATGCAAATAGTAGGAACATTTATAATCTTGTTCTAAATTTAAATTATGTAGCATGTCATTAGAATTACATTAAATAACAAAAAATAAAAAAAAATATTAACAATAAAAATGTCAGCCTTGTCATAGTAATAAAAAAAAAAAAAAAAAAAAAAAAAAAAAATAATATATATGTAAATAAAAAAAATCTATCAGTAATGTCAAACGAAATGAAATTATGCCAACTAGAATAACAAAATATAAATTATGTATCAGTAGGTATATCAATCATTCAGCGAATTATCATGAAGAAAATCGTCAATTTTGTAATAACTTTTCATAATTAAAATTTTGTTTAGCGCCCTTTTAAATTTTAATATAGTCAAATTTTTTATAACACTAGGTACTTTATTATATATACGTGGGGCAATACCAAAAAAACTTTTTTGCATTAAAGCGGTTTTACATTTAACTTGACATAACTGATTGACGTATTGAGTCCGTATTGGATTTTTTCTGACCTCTGATATTTTTTTAAATAGATGCGGATTGCATTTCACAAACAAAGCCGTTTCTAATATAAATAAAGAAGGAAAAGTTAAAATTTTTAATAATTTAAAATAGGGAACACAGCTATCTTCGGTCTTAAGACCACACATAGACCTGATGCATCGCTTCTGCAATCTGAATACCAGTTCTCTATCAGTAGACTGTCCCCAGAAGATAATGCCATACCGCAACGCAGAGGCAACCATTCCGTGGTAAGCCGTTAAAAGAGACTGACTGTTAACTTTTTTTGAGAGTTGAAATAGAGCATATGCGGATTTACTAAGTTTTTTACATAATTCTTCTACATGCGGCTTCCATGTAAGTTGGTTATCGATTATAATTCCCAAGAACTTAGCCTTATCAACTTCTTCAATATCACAGCCATTGTATGAGATTCCTACGTTTGGTTGTTTGCATCGTTGATAAAAATGCATGACTTTTGTTTTAGTTAGGTTTATAACCAAATTATTATTGTTTAACCAATTTATGATGTCTTTTAAACAAGTATTGATGTCTTGTCTTAGAAAGGATCTGGGCCCGGTTGATGACAATAGGCTCGTCCCCAGTTACATAGGTCTAATTATAAACATGTTTAGAGTTTCATAGCGAAAGTTGTTTAGTATGACAGGTTGAATCACCCCCTTCCCTTGAAGGATGCAGGTCACTAAATCGCCACCCAGTAAAAGAACAATTTTTAGTGAAAATGTTCGACAATTTGAATTTAGTTAATTAATGCACCTACTTACCAGTAGGTAAGTAGTAAACTACCCAAGTCGATTGCATTTCATAATGAAAATCTGTTTTGTTGTGATAACAGAACTGATACTAACAAAGAGGCTACAATTTGCACTTAAACCAACTTTATTGAAAGAGTTCATGTATAGGCTACTTATACAATTTACAGGCAATATTCCTGAAAGGAGCTGTATAAGTTATAAATGTTTCATGACATGTTAAAATAAAACATCTCTAAGATTTTATAATGTGGAAAACATCGTTGGAAAACAATATCAGTAGATAGGAGTTTACTCCAAGAACCGACTGAGAATAGGAAAATTTTACATATTCTTCTACTGCGTGAGGGTTCATTCATCTGTTAAGAAAGATAAACTACGTAAGATAGGCTTCCATCTCAAACAGAACCTTATACTTTTAGAAATAGAGTTCACTTTCAGACAGTATCTTTAAGTTTAGCTTTATCAAAAAAACCTTGCAAAGTTTCGTGTTTTATTTTCATTGGCAATTCTATCGTCACTTCAAGTGTCCCAAAGTACCTTTTGTGTAGGTCACACGGTACTCGTGATTGGATGGCTCATGGCTAAGTATTCAAAGTGATCGTCGCGAGGAATAAGAAACAAAAGGACTTTCTCTCTGACATTTTAGGGATCGTTTTACTGGACAATGGACATTGATTTAGAAAGTCAAGATGGGAAAACGTAAATTAGGATGCCAACACAAAGTAAAATCCTTTCATCTTTTGCTTTGCTTGACTTTTGGTTAACAGTAGGTAAAGGTACTCAGTGGGTTACTGGGTAGTTACCCGAAAGTTTGTTACAATCAATACGTCTCTGGGCCAAAAGCTGGGTACGCCCATGTATTAGTTCATTCACTGCAGAGCACATAATTATCCATAATGGGCATCGTATATTTGTGAAATTGGAGTACGTCAAACAAAAATCGTATTTAATTGCTTTTAATGTAAACACAATGTGTAATTATTGTTTTCAAGTGGTTCATAAATGATCGATGACTGTATGAGTGTCATGACGTAATGTCTCGGGGGAAAACGATTCCTAACAGCTTTCCATCGACGTGTGGGATGTTTGTTTATACAACCTTTTATTGTAAACCGTTATATTTAAGTATTAAAATTTGAAATGTCAAAGGAGAACAAAACCCATCCTTTTGATTAAGGAAAACAATAGACTAATGACGTAGAACCTTTGCGTAGACTTACTTAAATATTTTACATAGGAAACTTTTCAATTTTCATGACGACATTCAATAAATCAATCAATCTGCCTAGCCTTTTCCCAACTATGTTGGGGTCGGCTTCCAGCCTAACCGGATGCAGCTGAATACCAGTATTTTACATGGAGCGACTGCCTATCTGACCTCCACAACCCAGTTACTGGGTAATACGATATCCCTTGGTAAGACTGGTTGTCAGACTTTCGGGCTTCTAACGACCCGTAACGACTGTCAAAGAGCCACGAATAACAGCCGGGACCAACGGCTTAACGTGCTTTCCGAGGCACGGAGGAATCTCGGTGTGTAAAGATGGTCACCCATCCACTGACCAACCCCGGCAAGCGTAGCTTAACCTGACGGATCGACCCGTGCGGCTGTAATTACTTAGCCACGAGCTCCATACAATTTTCATGACGACATTCTATAAACTATTTAAAAAAGTTCGTGTTAAAAACAGGAAGAATACCTATACGGGTACCAGCTGGCTACCTTAACGAATAAACCTACTGTCCCAAAGATGATATGTATACAATCGCGACCCTACCTGTTACCACAAAGTTCTGAGTGTCGAGAACATGTGATGCCCTCCTCAGTTTGAACCGACACCTTTTTTTTTTTTTTTTTTTTTTTTTTTTTTTTGAGGGTGGGAAATCATCAAATAACTTCTCCCGCTCTGGGTGGAGCGGGAGGGCGTGTCAGACTTTTACTGACTAAAACCCACCCGTGTTCCTTCAGTTGCCTATGCCAAGGCCGCGGTAACCCCTTCGGACAACCCGCGACCCCAGCGGCGTCGGCCCTATTGGGCCCCGTCACTTGCTGACATCTCTTTGAGGCGCGCGTGGAACACAACGCGCCGTCGACTCGGGCCTGGTCCTTACCGGACGGCGAGCTACCCGCTGCTCACCGTCCGCAGGCCCGCGCCTACGGTGGCCGGAAATCGCCCCGCGATTCCCGCCGCCCGGGACGTCTCCTGCGGCGACTGAGGGCGTGAGGCTGCCTCTCCCTCACGCGTTCCGCCTCCTCCTTCGCGAGCATCACTGCTTCGCAGAAGGAGGTGACGGCCTCCCATGCACTCTCGCTCCGCACCATGGCCTGGACCAGGCTCGGACGCGAGAGATCGCCGCCGCCGATCGCCTCCGTGAGAACACGGCGGTGCTCTGCCCAAGCCGGGCAGACCTCCACTGTATGCTCCACCGTGTCCTCCGGGCGATCCACACAATGGAAACACCCGGGCGTTTCCTCCCGCCTTATGCGAAACAGGAACCTCCCGAAACAACCGTGTCCGGTGAGGACCTGCGTCAGGCGGAAGGTGAGGACGCCGTGGCGCCTCTCTAACCACTCCTCAAAGAGGGGACTTATCGCCGCAATTGTGGCGTACCCAGCGCTGGGTTGCGACAGTCGCGCTCTCCATGCCGCCATGAGATCCCGCCGGAGCTCTGTCCGCTGTACCGTGATTTCTCGCGGCAGCGGAGTTACGCCCCGGCGCTTCGCCTCCTCGCGCCACTCCCACACGTGCGCGAGGACCTTTGCCTCCAGATCCCACGGCGGCAATCCGGCAAGGAGGCTCGCCGCCTCCCGGGAGACCGTGCGGTATCCCCGGACAAGCCGGATGGCCATGACCCTCTGGGACGCGTTCAACCTGCCGGCTGGCCCCAGCCTTAGGGAACGCGCCCACACCGGTGCTCCGTAAAGGGCCATGGACCGCACGACCCCCGCGTAGAGCCTCCGGCAGGAGGCGTTTGGACCCCCCAGATTGGGCAGGAGCCGCCTCAAGGCAGCCCCAGCCCGTGCCAGTCTGGGAGCCAAACGTCGGAAGTGCTCCACGAAGTTCCACCAGCTGTCGAGGACGAGTCCCAGGTACTTCATCGTCGACCCGACTCCGATGTGAACCCCTCCCACCGTTATTTCGGAACCCGACGGTGGCGCATTCCGAGGACCATGAAAACACATGGCCTCGGACTTGTGCAGGGCCACCTCGAGTCCCAACTGCCGGATCCTCTCCACGACTATCGCAACCCCGCGTGTCGCTAAGTCCGCCGCCGCCTGGTGCGACCTCCCTTGCGCCAGGACCAGCGTGTCGTCAGCGTAACATACTACGCTGACGCCGCCAGGGAGGTCGGCGCGCAGCACCCAGTCGTAACCGATGTCCCACAAATGCGGCCCCAGGACCGATCCCTGTGGGACACCGCACGACATCTCTCGCCGGTTCCACTCTCCCTGATGACCGGGGTATATGACGGCCCTGTCCGTCAGATAGGCCTCGACCACTCGACAGAGGTAGGTCGGCATCCGGTGATACCGGAATGCCTCCCTGATGCAACTCCAGGGCAGGGTATTAAAGGCGTTGGCGATGTCTAGGGACACCGCCAAGACGACCCCACCCCGGGCCACTGCATCCCCCGTCGTGAGGGCTCGCACGCGCATGATGGCGTCCACCGTAGAGCGCCCCTTGCGGAAGCCAAACTGGCTCTCCGCCAAATCCGGCCCCTCCTGCACCAGCCACCCGACGAGGCGGTCTGCAATAACTCTTTCAAAAAGCTTGCCCACCTCGTCGAGCAGCACGATGGGCCGGTAAGCGGACGGAGAGTCCGCAGGGCGCCCCGGCTTCTTAATGAGGACCAGTTTCCCCGTCTTCCAGCGAAGTGGAAACTGGCCCCTCTCCAAGCATGCGCTTAGGAGCCCCCCTAGTCGAGGCCCGAGAGCCCCAAAGGCCAGAACCCAGGCTCTTCCAGGTAAGCCGTCGGGTCCTGGGGCGGTATTTTTGGCACTGAGCCTACGTACCGCCGCTCTCAACTCTACCTCGGTCACTTCCGGAGCAACATCGTCGTCGTCGGTCTCTTGGTCCGCAGCGGGCACCGCATGAGGCGGAGCCATAGGCGGGGGAGTATGTTCCCCTCGCGAAGGGAACAGAGCGCTCACCACGTCCTCCACGAGCTCGGGCCGGAGACTCTGCGTCAGCGGGGGCGCCCATGGGCGGAGTTTCTCCCGCACCATCTTATAGGGGCGCCCCCATGGGTCTCTGTTCAGAGTCTCCAGCGACTCCTCGCGGCCCAGATCCCTGGACCGCAAGATCTCCGCTCGGAGGGCGGTCTTCGCCGCTCTGTACCCCTCGTACAGCTCCGCCTGAATGGCTTCCGTATCCGGAGGGCGGATACGGAGCCTGCGGTGCCTGGTGTACCGGTGCCGCGCGGCAACACACGCCTCGCGCAGAGCCGTCAGCTTCGGCGACCACCAATACACCTGGCGAAAGGCGCGACTGGGCTGGACCCGGGGCATTGCCACGTCGCAGACTTCGGACATGGCCTCCCGGAACCACTCCGCCTCGTCGTTGATGTCGGCAGGCCTGTCCGGTGGTGACACCCAGGCCTGCACGATCGAGGCTTCCAGGAGGAGCTCCCGGTCCAGCTTCTTCAGCGCCCACCGCGGACCACTCGGGGCCTGTTGGACCGGCGCGCTCGAGGTATGGGCGGAGATATCAAACCGGATATACCGGTGATCGGAATAGGTCTCCACCCCCTCCATGACGCGCCAGTCAACCACGTGTGGCAACAGAGCGGGGCTGGCGAACGAGATGTCCACCACCGATTCGCCCCGCATCCGCACACACGTGGGGACAGAACCCCGGTTTAGGACGACCAGGCCTGTTTCCAGAGCCCAGTCCTCCACCATCCTGCCCCGTGTGTCCGTATACCGGGAACCCCAAGCCACATTCTTGGCGTTGAAGTCCCCGAGGACAAGCACGGGAACCTGTAGATATTGTTCCTTAGCTGAAATGAATGTGAACATGTGTGGAAGAGCCATGTTCACTGTTAAACTGGATTCTGGTGGGAATATGACGATGATAGGAATATTTCCTGAATTTCTTCCTGGACTAAGCCTAAACAAGTTCATCAAAATGACTACTTATTAAGTAATCACATCATGGTATCACAACTGTCACTATTTGACAGTTGTATGAAATGGCTCACTCAAAACATGTCGAATTGATATAATTTGTCATTCTTATAGTTAGAGACTATTAATTTCCCTGACATGTAGGTACAGTAAACAATACATTAAGGGTGGGTTGCACCAAGGGCTACGTTATAGTTTCCGTTATCAATGACCATAGAATCTAACTACCTGCTGTTGCAGGGACATGACATTCGACGCGTCTGATAGAAGTGATAGATATTTAACATTAACAATAAGATTAACCAGCGAATCATGGGCGGTTAAGGTTACAGTTAAAGGTATTGTCTATTGACGTATGACGTCAGCTAACAAATTGTCAAATGGAGCAACCTATTGTTTGTCTAATAGGCACTTTAACTGAAGGTGCGATGTTTGTTAAGATGGTGCAACCCATTATCTTAGATAGTTATAAGTACAAATGGATTTTGGAGATGCGGCAGTAAGGGAAGGTACAGGAACCGTTGTAGCTACGGGAAAACAGTCTTAGGAGACTGTCTTTAAGTTTTTCAGTAAGTAATTTTGATCGGTATTCACAGTTGTTGAAAAAGTATAGTCAGCAAGACAAACTTTGCAAGGCCATCTTCACAAAAACTTTTTTTGATGCCAATCGATCTTGTCTCTTAACAGAATTAAAAAACTTTATAGGACTGACTTAGGTTTGAGTACTAGAAAAAAACTTTTCCCATACATTTCATAGGAAATAGCGAACAAAATCGTAATGCGGTACATTTGTCCTAGTGGGCAAAAGTCGCTCAGTCTTGTGTGGTACTCCTGCATGTCAAGTCACATTCGTGTCCACCAAAATAAAACTATTTTTAAAGAAAATATGCCGAATTTTACATTGTGGTAGGTATTGCAAACCTCGTAGTGATAAAATGACTCAATGGGGCCGGCAACTGTCAAACTGTCGCTAGTAGCGCTCAGACCAATAACAAACCAGTTTTTGTACGGAATTTGTAGTGAATTCATAATTAGACACAATTATTGAAGAAATGCCAAGATATTGTGTACCAAATTGTAAAGAAACTAGAGGCCACCAGTTTCCTCGAGATGAGAAACTTAAAAAATTGTGGCTCAAAGCGATAAGGCGAGTAAAGTTTGAGCATAAAAGCGGGGCGAGAGTGTGTCATAAACATTTCAAGGAAAGTGACTATGAAAAGATTGGTAACAAGATAAGTTAATGAAAATTAAGTAAATGATACAATATTATCATAAGTAAACGTTCAATATACCATGAAACAAACATGCAGACCATAAAATTGTAAAAATACAAATTAATCTATGAACAACAAATTCCATTCAATGGGGAGGAAAACTAACTTTTTATCACGCTAGGTGGCACATGATTGACTGTCCTTTTTTTATTGATTTGACATAAGGCGAAAGCGCCAGGGTAGCCCGTGAAATTCAAAATTTCTTACGTTTTGTGCAATTTGTAGGTCAGTGTGAGCTTGTATGTTGATTAAAATATGATTCGCGGCCGTAGTTAATATGGCTTTACAGAATTATAATCATTAGAATCAGCAATACAACTCCCTATGTTAGCATTTATCTCAAATCTAGCGATTTCATGAAATCCTGAGGTTTGAAGTAAATGCTAACTTATGGAGTTGTATTGCTGATTCTAATGATTATAATTCTGTAAAGCCATATTAGCTACGGCCGCGAATCATATTTTAATCAACATACAAGCTCACACTGACCTACAAATTGCAAAAAACGTAAGAAATTTTTAATTTCGCGGGCTACCCTGGCGCATCAACCATAACGAACGATTGTCAAATTGTATGGATTTGTTTGTAAAACAATGTACAGTCGTTCAGAGCGCCATCTACAAACAGCTTTGCGTGTGGCTCCCCATTAAGTCTGCTTTCTTTCCACATAAAGAGGCGCTTCTTTTTCTTCTTTTAACTCACATAATTATTTTCCAAGTGGAATACATACTGTTATTTATCGGAAAAATGTCAAGAAATAAATGCAAATAAGAAATCCGAAGTGCATAATTATGTTTATGTCACTTAAGGACGATGCGCAGTGGTAGCCCGCGAAATTCAATTTTTTTTGGGTTTTTTGCAATTTGCAGGTCCGTGTCTGGTTGTATCTTGATCAAAGTATGATACGCGGAAATAAAACATATGTATTTATACAATTTTAACCATAAAAATCATCAATACATCTCTCTAAATTAGATTTCGTTCGTTTGACGACTGCTCGAAATCTAACATAAAGAGATGTATTGATGATTGATAAGCCATATTAGCTACGGCCGCGAATCATATTTTAATCAACATACAAGCTCACACTGACCTGCAAATTGCAAAAAACCCAAAAAAAATGAATTTCGCGGGCTACACGGGGTTCGTATAGAGGTGGCGCCATCTGAGATCAGCTTTCACTTGCCGACCCCATTCAATTACGGTTTATTTCCGTTACTATTTTATAATTTACCGAATATTAAGATAAATTATATAATTTTCAAAATTAGGTCAAATTATCTGAAGGTTGATAAATCAAAGGTTGTTGTCGGTAAAAGTAACCGACAGTAAGCGACAACAACTTTACTTTTACCGACAGCAACCTTTGCTACCAAACTTGGCTATTATGTAATTTTGCTAGATGGCGTCACATGAGACATGTGATAAAACTTTTTGGATGACATTTCTTTTGTTAGCCTCTTTATAGTATCTTAGGATCTATTTCACGATGTCTGAATAGCCACTACTCACCGAATAAATTCAAAAATGGAACAGAATTTGTATGAAATTATCTGCCAAGTAAGTTAATAGTAACTTAATAGTAGGTGGTGAAACAGGCCCTAAGGGCCTATTTCACGATGTCCGAATAGCCGCTACTTACCGATTTATTCAAAAATGGAACAGAATTTGTATGAAATTATCTGCCAAGTAAGATAATAGTAACTTAATCGTATGTGGTGAAACGGGCCCTAAATCTCTTTGTTTTTAGTCAACATTTTACTAGTGTAACCAATGAAGCATTAAATTAAAGATGATTCGATGAGTGACGTCCGCAGCTCTAATTTCGCTGACTGCTAATCTTTTTACCCGAGATTTTACGAAGAGGGAGAAGAATGAAATTAACTAACTGCTGAATTAGATTTCATGTAGGTACTTACATGTTTTCTCGAAAATAACGAACCTACTAAAAGGTAGTCGTGTGACATTTTCCTCAATTCTTCGCAAATTATACGACAGTGTAAAGCGGAGGCTGCACTGGGAACAAAACCAAGTTCGTTTAGCTTCGCTCGTGTTCCTACCGCGTCTTTTCATGCTTCGGTTCATATTTCGCGGTGTGAACCGAAGTATGCAAACACGCGGTAGCTACATGAGCGAAGCTAAACGAACTTAGCTTCGTTCCCAGTATGACCTGCGCTTTATGCACTGTCAAGTTCTAAAAGTATAATATGAGTTCATACCAATTTAATGACGGGTACTAAACTATATCGTCAGTGCATTTATTAACTTTTATGTTACGCATTATCATACGTAATATCGTGTTAGGTAAATGACATAAGACAACTTTGTAAGAAACCATAAAATAAGAACAAAGACGTTCAGACTTTATAAAACTGTTTCACACTATTACATCTGAATAGTGGTTGTATTGATAGAGGTTACTTCTATGGGTAGTAACTCACAACTCATTATTTACTCACACGACTTAAAACTCACCTCAGAATTTTCAAAGTCAAAAGAACCGCCTTTTAGTTTTAGATACTTGCTTATTATTTTTGCTCTGCTAGCCATATCAAAGAACCTCGAAAAAAGTAGTCAAACACTAAGCCCAAAAAAATCTTCAATTGATTACTTACTTAATTATTTTTTAATAATTAGGTATCAATAGATTCCTTTCGGAAGAGTACAAAGTATGGCAACAAATAAGCTACCTATTGATCTAACCTATTGACCGCTGCAGTCGGATTGATATAAGACAAATGTTTTCGTGCCTGAGCCGCCTCAGTCGTATTTATACGATTGAGAAGGAGAACCCACATTATGCTCGTTTTTTGTTTCTTTGCACGACCCTTTGTCGTATATATTTATTTGTCGATTTATGAGCTGGGCGCTGGCGGCACGGCAATTGATATAAAATCAAGCGGATACCAATACAGTAAGCCTGAGTTCGATAATATGATAATACTATTATGCATGATTATGTTTAAGGTTATAGGTACGTATCATTTGAAAAGTCAAGGCTTCACATACATACCAAAAATAATCCTTTTAAATCTCTAAAATACCAGAACAAAGCTCTTCCGATTAAAATATTATAATATTCTTATGTATAGTTTCAGAACGTATCTAAAAATAATATATAGGTAGTATGAAAGAGATTTTGTGGAAAATCTGTTGCTTCCGAACAGTTTTCTATTACAATTACGATTAGGTAAGGCGGTATACCTCCATCGGGGAATTGATGTTTTTATTGAAAAGGAAACTCCATTTAGTTTGGTATTTTTTCCCTCAACGGCTCTATTTTATTCAGCTTAATCAAAATGTAACTTGCTAAGAATCTATTTTTCTTCCACTTATTTCTTTGTGATTATTTAAAAAATAAACTTTCATGTAGGTCTAACATATCAAGAAATTGAAGGTTAACGAGTAACTGAAGAATTTCTTAGTATTCCATAAAATTAGGTATATAAAATTAAATTAGTTGCTGCCGAACTTTATATAAACACTCAATAATATTCTCAGAAAGTACGTACTTACAAAAGATAGGCTTTGAAAATTAATGTTAAATTACATACGAGTATCATTTAGGAAAAACGCTTGTATACCACGCACGCTCGGTGGTACGTTTCGCAAAAATCCTTTCACTCCAAAATTTTCAGGCGTTTAAAAGTTAAGAAAAAGTTCCGGTTGCGTCAAGTAAAAAGCTTGAAGGCTGTAGTGCGCGGTCGTCCCGCCTGGAGGCGGCGCGGTGGGCGGGGCGGACAGCTATATAAGCTCTGCATGCCTGAAACTTTGTTATTGAATGCGCGCCATCATTTCGAAAACGTGATTCGAAGTATTCACTAGTGACGATCCGACGTTCCCGGTCCCGACACAGCTCAGGTAAGTGCCTCCATATTGCTCCATCGTGCAGAAAAATATTCATGGAATTGTATGTTAAAGTTAAATATCACGTACTTTATATGTGACGAGTTAGATACGATATGAATGTTGATGTTTTCGATTATTTCTGAATTGATTTCGAAGTTATGTGTGCACTCGTAAATATTTATGTGGTCTAAGATTTTTTTTGTAAATAATTTGGAAACAGGAAATAATAATTTTGGGGCGGAAATCTAATTTTTGTTAAATATTTTATATAAATTTTAGTAAAAGGAAAGAAACTTTAAAATAAGCACTTATTAAAGAATAAATTATACATAGTTTTAATAACTGAGAAACAATTAGGTACAAACTTTTAAAAAGTTTTTTAAACACTAGAAAGTGGTTACAGAATTGTATAGCACACAATTATTATTATTATTTGTTAGATTACCACGTTAGATGATAGTTAAGAAAAGTTTTAATTAATGTTTTACTTCCTGAAACTTGTGAATGAAGTCGTGAATGAATTGGCCAATAGTTGAAATATTAATATAAAAAAAATCATCGCACAATTAGTGACTTACTAAATCGAACACAAGACAAGATGGCGTTCAATAATTTCTTAAATAAAAATATATTAATAACTAACAAATGCAGTTATTTCGAAACTGCTAACTGTGAGTTTATGAACAAATGAAGGTTGCCAAAAATACACCGTTAATTTCATCCACAACATCTTAGTAGGTACTAGTATTAAAGTAGCTCTTGTACATACAATGATTATCCAAAGCATAAAGAAATAACACTGGCTACCATAATCCTGTAATCTTGTTAACATTTGTCACTCGTGCAGTGTCCAAACAATGTGATTGGCAACCGATCTGGACTGTCGCGTTTTCCTTTTTACATCGTTATTGATTAAAATCTAGTTTAATTACCACCAGCATTCCGCGTAAAATCCTCAATTTTCTAGAAAGAAAATACGTACATACTTTAATGGATATATACTGGATTTTTATCAAAATTGAGAAGACGTGACAGTGAAAGTGGAAAAGTGCGCCGAAATTATTAAATAATCCTATGGTACAGTCAGCAACAAAAGTCAAATAACACTTGTGTATTCTAAATCTTAATTATTGAGAAAAATACTTCATCAAAATCGAAACAGATGTAAATTTTAAAGAAAATTAACTCCAATCTAATAAATGAAATCCTAAAAAGCAGGTTATCGTATCATTTTGTGTTCATTTAGATGATGTCAAAAAGTAGCAGTGTTAACCGACTTCTGTTGCTAACCGTACTATTAAATGAGCAATATTTTGTAATTACGTTCCCGAATACGGCTCTAACGACTTCGATGAAAGTTGCAATACGTTTAGGGGGGCGTAAAATCGATCTGGCTGGGTCTCATTTCTGGGAAAATTCATTTTCTCTATTTTCACCCGACCAAAGGTCGGTCGCCCAGGTACGTCTAAATATTTATTCCAATTTTTTTTTGTAATTGCACCTACTACTGTTTGTCTCTGCATCACCCAAAGGTTGACTGGTAGAAAATGCCTATGGCATTAAGTCCGCATCTGTACATCTGTGCTTGAAGTATTAAATAAATAAATAACTTTTAGCAGGACTTCAATAGGTATTTAAAACAAACCTTGTCACCTTATTTTCATGAAACAACTTTAATTTTGAGACACGACTATTATTTTCAACAGAGGACTTTATTACTTACCTACACTATCATTGTGAAGGTCATGGACTAAGACCAAATACCCAAAAACGTAACTTCAGCTTTTCACGCAGTTTAATCCCTGCTCTGTAATCCAACTGCTCTCAAAACGCGACTCCCCACTGGATGAATCCTAAATCGTATTGTGTCATCTGTTATTCCAAATAAACCTTCAGGAATCCTTCTATCCCGATACCTACTGGTGCTAACTACACTAATTGAATGTACATTTAACAGGAATTTATTGAAAGTGACTTTATTTCCTATAATGCTTATATTAAGTAGGTAGATCTTTAAAAGTTTCAAATAACAGAGTAATAAGTAGGTATGTAATACTTGTTGGTCAAATCGTCAAAAGTCAAAGACGCTAAAAAATAACAGCCGCAGGGGTCGCTCTTCAAGGTTAAGCAGCGCTTGCCGAAGTCGGTCCGTAGATGGGTGACCATCATAACATATCGATACCCCCTCGTGCTTCGCACAACAAAAGCACGTTAAGCCGTTGGTCCCGGCTGTCATTCGTAGATCTTTGACAGTCGCTACGGCTCGTCACAGAAGCCCGAAAGTCTGACAAAGCGACCTATCGTGTTAGCCAGTATCTGGGTTGTGGAGGTCAGATAGGCAGTCGCTTCATGTAAAATACTGGTATTACGGTAGCTACATCCGTATAGACTGGAAGCCGAACCCAAGACTTTTGGGAAAGGGCTAGGCAGATTAACTTTTTTGCCAAATATCTTGCGTGTCAAAGCATTTAATTTTACTAACTGATGAACTAACTAACTATTTTACTAACTGAAAGTGGAGTTAAAACTCTAATGGCTTTTATTACCGTGACCGTGGCTTTGTGCACATGTTTCTTTTGGAAACAAAGCCTCTCTACCACCAGGATACCTTTTTATCAGAAAGATTTCAAATCATTTTGAAGTTTTCTCTAAAAACCGAAGCAAAAATAATGGCAGACATAATGCACGTGTACGTTCAGTTATACTTTTTACTACTTTTTTTATTAACTTGCTTCGTTCGTATGTTGTGTGTCCAGTTTTTCAATAAAAAAAGTAAAATTAAGAAGACATATTAATATAGTGACCTTATTGGTGATGTTCTTCAGAAAGGAGTACTCGCAACCGGGAAGAAACCCCATCCCCCCATGAGAAGAAAGCTTGAGTGTATGTAAAATTAATTTACAAAAAAATACGAGGGATTTTCACTTAGGAATACATAATAAAAATAATACTTCTAATTGTTACTTCCGCCAGACTCAAAGAAATTGTGACATGTTTGCTTCCTTGAGTATTTTGAGTAGACGTTATAAAAATGGCACAATGGGCTTCAAATCAAATGAGGCTGTACAATAGGATATTGTTCGCATGTATCTTTTATTATAATGAAACAATATACGGAAAGCCGACTAAACGATCTCAGAAAAACAACAATTATACAAATTGAATGGAGGAATTGACATCGAAGAATCGTTATATTTTGGTGTTGTTGTTGTTGACGTGACACACTTAAAATTGTGCTCAAAACCGTAACATCATATAAAAAGGACAATTTTATTAAACTTTTGATTACTTTCGTAACGTAACACGAAAGGTAAATTGCGCCAATCTTTTATATAGGTAGTGCATAAGTAGTTGATTCGTGTACTCTTATGCTTTAGGTAAATCTACCACGACTAAATATCAGGCATAAAACTAATCTGCTTATTTAGTCGTGCTAGAATTAAAGCCTATGATTACACGAATCAAAGAACTACGTATGCACTAATTAAAATATTGGCGCAATTTAACATCCGTGTTAGGAACGGTCTGCAACAGATGTGAAATTAATAGACCCTAAATTATTAGTAGGTACGCTACTTTTCAGTATTATATGTGTATGTAATAAATAATAGCTAAGAGTTTTTATTATCGGAATTTAACAACTGTACATATTTTTAATTCGCTTGTACCTACAAAAATTGTTTTAAAGAAAACTGAAGGGTTAATCGAATTTTGTTGCTAACTGTACGTTACCAGAGTTTGGGAGTCCCTAAATTGAAGCCTTTAAAAAGTCATTCCTCCCAGAAATATCCATACTTAATAATAATATGTATATTTAACTCTACTCCCATATTTCAGTGAAAAAATGTAGTTACGTGTGTACGTGTTATGTGAAGTTACGTTATACTTATGCAAAATATACTCGTACTAAGACGAAAATTCTGTAACGAGACAAGTTGTGTGCTGTATTTTTTTAATAAACATAATCCCATTATTAAAAATCCAAATACGAAGAACGTGCATTGAAGTTTAAGGAGAAATCGTACGTCGCAAAGCAATCACAAGCAAAGAGGTTTAATATGTCCGTTCGGTTTTAAGCGAATGAATTATTCAAGCATGGTTCGTAACATATTGAATTTATCAAAAATTGAGACATAATAAATAAAGCTGCCGAACGAAATTTTATTCCGAACATTCAATTAACAAGTCACACTGATTGATTGTGTTTTCTCAGTAACAGGGACTGATAAACAGTAACATTTATATATGAGATTTTTTTCTGACGTGAAAGTCCGGGTATTGCCTTACATAAAATCAAAATTGATACGATTATATTTATATGATATGAGGCTCATGTTTATTGGTCGATAGGGCTCGTATGTGGGGTGCGGGAGATTTCTGTAACGCATGCCATAGAGCCCGCATGCAGGAAACAGTTTTCTTTAGTCGATAGGGCCCGCATGTGGGGTGCTGGAGATTTCTGTATATTATGCCATAGATGCTATGGCATCGACTAAAGAAAACGGTTCTGTGGCATAGAACCGTTTTCATTAGTCAATAGGGAACGATTGCGGTATATGGAGAACCTGCATCACACGTTTGGAAGTTGCTTAGATGGCTCATTTTCATTGCGTGTGAGTATCTACACGCTTTTTACCGACCGATGAATTTCATTGGTCGCTACACCCACTACGGGGATTCCCCAGAGATGTTATACCGACCGCGTTATCGACTGACTTTCATTAGCGGCTGCGGGGACTCCCCGCGTGCTGTAATCGACCGAGTTATTTATCGACTAATGAAAATGAGCCATTACTTAGCTACCTTTAAATAAGTCAAAGTCAAAGTCAAAGTTTTATTTGTAAAACATAGGTGGTGTAAAAAACAGGTGTTATTAATAAAACATAATGTTCACTATGTTTTGCCGATGACGGCGTACAAATATGAATAAATAGTGAATGTAGCCAAAAAATAATAAATTAAAAATGTCATCAATAAAAAAAATTAAATTAACAAAAATGTATGTCAAAATAAATGCTTTGGTCAGATAATTGCAAAATTATGTCATGATGTTCAATTAGAATTACATAAACAAATTTTTAAATAAATTCAAAATGTAATGTAATGCATATAATCAAAAAGTTAAATAATACATAATGTCAAAATTTGTCTGTTAAGAAATCTGAGACACAGTAATAGCATCTTTGACATAACATAGTTTTCAATCCTTGCTTAAATAAATTATTATGTAATTTTCTTAGCTCTTTTGGCAATTTATTATAAATGACTGGTGCCTTAATGTATAAGAGTATATGAAATATACTCTTATACATTAAGGCAGTATTCGTTTAAGCATGACATAGAAGGTATAATGAAATGGACTTAAAGGTTTTGAAAGAGATCTGTCTTTCGGTACCTATAATCGCCAGAATTTAACAAAATAAAAACCCACCTGAATGTCAGTGATATAATCTTTCATGAAACAGTAATCCAACTGTTTTCCATTTCAGTATAATTATTATTTGTTCAGTCGCCTCTGACATGCTGACATTAGCATGAACTAATATTTAAACCCTCTTGCAAATCGTTAGATAACGCTAAGTGACTGTCTCGGCAGAATCACCCACTACTTTGTGGTTATGCAACGTCTTATTCTTGTTAAGTGTCTCTTAAGTATCCCTGAAAATACCGAAAATAGAATGTGCTTCTTCTGACAGTTGCAAGATTTTTTCTCCAAAACGCATAAAAACAACGAAGTGTTTTCGTAAACCTAAACTTTTATAAAAATGTCATAACAACATTTTTGCCCAAATATAGCTTTCTGTGATTAGAGTAGTGGTGGCCCAGTGGTAACGCCCCGACTTACGAGTTATAGGTCGTGGGTTCGAACCCAGGCAAGCGCTTTACTTTGTGTCAATAATTTCATCGCCACTGTTCTCAAAACGGCGAAGGAAAACGTCGTGAGGAAAGCGGCATTTCCTAGAACCAATTTTTTTTCGGTTTCTTTATTGCTGGTTACAAAAGCATTCTACACATCTTAGCCCCAAAGCCCGTTGTAAAAATAGCTCTATGGGATTCTGAAATTGGTTGAAAAATTCCTACGAACCAACCCAATTAAAAACGAAACAAAACGTAAGTGATATGGATAAAAGATACCGTAAGTGCATACAAGCTTCGTTATCCTTACAAAAGCAATATTAATGCGGAAGTAAGCTGTTTAATTTTTATTTTTTGTTTGTTTTTTTAGCTGTTTTTTTTGTTTGTTTTTTTAGCTGTTTTTTTTTATTTGGGAAACATTCCGGTTAATTAGGTGAAGACGTGACACCAAGTATATTTTAACCTCCATTTCCCTTACACTCATATAGATGGGCTCGTGCCTAAATGATAACAGCCGCATGGTCGATCGCGGTCGGTTCGTGGATGGGTGACCATCCATTACATGTCGAGATCCCTCCGAGCCTCGGAAAGCACGTTAAGTCGTTGGTCATTCGTAGATCTTTGACAGTCGTTAGTTCTTTAGATCGTTAGATCTTTGACGGGGTAGTCAGAAGCCCAAAAGTCTGACAACCAGTCCTACCAAGGGGTATCGTGTTACCCAGTAACTGAGCTGTGGAAATCGGATAGGCAGTCGCTCCATATAAAATACTGGTATTCAGCTGCATCCGGTTAGACCGACCCTAAAATAGTTGGGAAAGGGCTAGCTAGATTGATGTTTTCCTTACTCTCATATTCTGCATGACATGTTTCTATACCATCATACAAAATATTCTTATGGTTTAGTAGCAAATATTCGTATGGTGCTTGGTGTTAATTTTGTTCCCGCCCACGACTTCAAGATGAGACAGCAAGGTCACTTTGTAGGCAGTAATTAAAAGCCCGGATTAAGGCTTAAAGGGTTGCAAAAAATACCTGACGCTACTAATTATATTCTCTTAAATAAATTAAGCTTATTTGTTATACTTGTTTTTCTTTTTCTCGCAACTGTTAATGAATATTATTTTTTTTTCCGCGGAATTTTAAAGCACCTTGTTGATAGATGCCGTACAATGTATTTTAATACAGAGCCTACCTATTTTACTTTGTAGGAAATCTCTTTAATAAAACGATTTATGGGCTTTTTAAAATGTATAGATTATTATTAGCCAATTAAAAGTCACTAGGAAGTTTATACGTCCGTCTTTCTTAAGGCGCTAACGAGAAGTGAAGTACTACTAATGGTGGGTAGTATTTATGTAATAAGTAGGTACCTACGATATATCGATTATTATAAAATCGACTAAAGATTGATTTTTGTAAATAATTAAATCAAATAAATCAACACGCCCCCTCAAAAATTAATCTACCAATTATACATAAAAAAAAACTTAAATCAAAGTAGGTAATACCTAATTGACCGGAACATATTCACTTCCTAGTGTTTGCTGGGAATACATCATGGTCCAACATTTGCTGCCAAGGATTAAGGAAAACCCAGAAAACCTTAATCAAACCACTTCATTAAATTATTCTTAATAATAATTAAATTAATCATAAATCATATTATTATGTAGAATCACTAAACATTCAATGAGTATCTTATTCGAAGCCCATTTTACTTCTCATCGCTTGAAAAGTGATAGCGGTTAATGCCTTGGTCAGAACATCTGCCAACTGCTGAACTTTTGGAATGTAATTTTATTTTATTACATTTTTCTCAATCTGTTCCTTAGAAAAATGATACTTTATTTCTATGTGTATTGTACGTTTGTGATGGGTTGGATTATTTGCAATGCTTATGCAGCTATTTTTATCCTCATAGAATATGATAGATTTAATTATATCTATCTTAATACTAACTGCTAGTGATTTAAGCCCTAAAGCCTCCCATGACAGTTTCATACAATGCCATACAATCTGCCTCAGTTGAAGAGGCAGCAACTGACATTTGTTTCTTTGTACTCCAGGTTTGCTTGCAGCTTGAAATACCCAGTTGTACTTTTCCTGTCATTTGAATCACTGCCACCCCAATCTGAATCTACGTAGCCACATATAATGTTAGTGTAGGCACATCTTTTACCTATAACTTAATTTTAAATTAACAGTACCTTTCAAGTACCGAAGCACTCTCTTTAGACACTGCCAGAGTTCTTTACTATTTTTGTTCGTATACCTTCTCAGTATATTAACGCTTGTAAGTAATTAAACCTGGACGAGTGCATAACATGACATACATTAAACGTTCTATAACGTTTCAACATGTATCATTATATATTTTTCTTCAGAGTTTAATGCGTCATAATTAAGTTTATTTTCCATTGGTGTATTGACAGGTTTACAATCGTGCATATTAAATTTATTTAATACCGTTTATATTTATGCACTTTGATTTAATGCTATTTCATAAAATTAAAATTATTTCATAATCATCATTCATTTCATTCATCGTCATTTTAAATTTACTCATTATATAATACCTTTTTTTTAATTATTTCAATGCATACTCTAACTAAATCACCTATATATAAAACGACAAATATTTTTATGTATACATCTCCATTGTCTAGCATATATTGACACCTATTCGACTGGAGAATTTTGAAAACCTTCTTCTTTATGAGATAGATCGAAAACTTCAAACCAACATTTAGCTGCCTGCATTTTTCAGCCCGTAAAGTTTATTTAATTTAACACATAATTATCTAAGATACCCTCAGGGACTTTCATATAATATCTTCCTTTAATTCGTCATTTAGGAAGGCAGTTTTGACATCCCTAAGACGAACTAGCAAACTAAGTTGATTCGCAAAAGTAAGATACATCTAAAACTAGCTATTCATGCTAATACTGGTGCGAAAGTTTCATTATAGTCCGTGAGGTATTCTTGACCGAAACCCCTTGCACAAGCTGTTTTTTTTTTTTATCTTAAAGGTTTTCTAAATTCATCATGTTTTACAGAAAACATCCATTTACAATAAATTGACAATGTTTTTATTTTCAGGTGTTGGTATTAAAGTCTAAGTATTATTTGCACTTTCCCACTGAGATCTGTTTTGATCTCTTCTAATGAATTTGGTATTTTACATAGAATAGACTGAGCACACAAAATTGCGATCATCATCATCGTCTTCACTAAACGACATAGGTGGACGACTTTTGAACCTATTGCATCATCTAACGTCAGGATTTTATTTGTGTTTTCTTTTGGTGAAGATGGGGTATCAAAAAGTATATCATTTATTTGATACGATTCAATTTTATATTATCATGGTTTAATTTGCGAACTTTACTAGGACATTCGTGCTCATCAGATTTAGACCATAGACGTATCTGATATAGAACTGTCAGAGTTATGAGACTTGACCGGCACTGACTTGGATATTACATCATCAGCTTTGCCGTGAGAATTTTTTAATATTCCCTTCAGACTTGAGGTCTGGCCTGGATTGAAGAAATCCAGTCTCATTAACAATAACATCCCTGACTACTATGTAATTTTTCGCACTCTGGGTTCCAAACTTTATAGCGTTTGGTTCATAACCCACAAGTATCCCTTTCCATGATTTTTCATCAAACTTGGTCTTACTGCTTTTATTGTGAACGTAAACAGTTGAACCAACCTTCAAATTTTTTTTTAATTTGAGGTTTTGTATCATGCCACATTTCGAATGGTGTTTTTGAAATCTTTCAAAGTTTTAATTGCGGTCAAATTAATCAAATAAACAGCAGTTTGTACTGCCTATCGCCCCAAAACACTTTGTCTAATTTAGCACCGCTTAAACGAGCTTTTCCATTAAGTAATGGTTCTGACCATACGTTCAGAAACGCCATTCAATTGTGGTATTCTCGGAATTTTTAAATGTTATGATATCCCTCTCTCTACACAATAGGTAACCTTTCATTTCAATCGATAGAAATTCGCCACCACTATCGCAGCATAAGTTGACTAATTTTAAATTAAACTTAGCCTCGCTTTTCGCCACGAAATCTTTAAAAACAGCAAACACGTCTGATTTACAGGTTAACACGTTTGATTTATATGTGGGTTAAACAGTACGTAACAAAGTACCTAATGCGTATACTCATTAACAAAAAGTACAAAGTACTTTTTTTTTTTGTTTGTCGTTAGTTGGGGTATAAACAGTAACAATAGTCCACAAATATCTGAGTGCACAATAAATAATAGCTGTTTAACATGACTTTTATTTTTGACCTGATATGAACGGAAATCGACTTTGTTTCCTATTTATACAGGCCTCAACTCCGTGGGTCTCACACAATTTATCATCCAGGCTCGCATAACAGTTTCAATTTGGCTGATGTCATCAACTATTTTATTATTTTTTTTTTAATTTCGATGAATTAATTTTTAGTAATTATGACCAAAGCCATAATTTGTACATACTGCACACTTGAGAAACACATTGACACTTATTTACAGATGCCATTAAGTCTACAGCAATTAAATTATTTTTCAACATACCTTGCATGATAGTTTTATTAACCTTACGTATTTGGGCTCCTCGCTGGTCGACAATGACTGTCAACCCTGCTCCTTGCATTTTCGTTAAGAACAACAGGTGGTACCGCAGCACAGAAGAGCACGTCCTCCAAAACTTCTTGAACGCTCATGTTGCTGGTCACATACATCGTTCCCTGAAATAAATTCACCATTTTTAGCAATAGAAATTTTTAATGGCGTTTGCAAGACGGTGTGACTAATGAAAAGATCTTCCCTGTTTATAATATGGTCTGATGCTCCAGAAAAGTAACTTTGCTTCCATCATGATCCGCTTGATAGTCTGCCATCATAAAAGCAAAGCCAGATAAATTGCTCGACGTGGATGTTTCACTGATCTCAACTGCCTGGACCGTCCTTCTCATATCCGTATTTGCTGCTGCTGTCGTTTTTCACATGCTCCTTGCGGCCACAATGACAACACTTCATGAACTGAGACTTATTCTTGTGTTTGTTAACCTTCTAGTTGAAGCTATTATTCCCTTTATTATTTTGAGAATTATCGAATTTTGTTTTACGAAATTCCTGTCCATTTTTCCCTTCAAATTGCAAAACTTTTGACACTGGTATCACTGGACTCATTTTTAAACTTGACTTCATGATCCAAAAGCCTTGGTTTAACAAATGTTGGCATTAACTTATCCTCCGATAAAGTTTCGATCGCAGTTATCACGCCATCATAAGATGGGGGTAGGTTGAGCAACAAATGAGCTACCTCGCGTGGCGTGGTTTGGCGGCGGCGTGCCGGCTAACAATTCGATGATCAAATCATCAAAAATTGTTAAATTTTTTTATGAGTATGCCGTCACCTACTCGACGATAACATTGGAACTTTTTTTATCACGTCCATTTCACTTAACAATGCCCGTATTTTTTTATTTAAATTTTAACCACTTATATTGCAGTAAAAACGTAACCTGGGCCCATAACCTGTAGGAAATCTAGGTTCTAACACTTTAATAAAACGATTTATGGGCTTTTTAAAATGTATAGATTATTATTAGCCAATTAAAAGTCACTAGGAAGTTTATACGTCCGTCTTTCTTAAGGCGCTAACGAGAAGTGAAGTACTACTAATGGTGGGTAGTATTTATGTAATAAGTAGGTACCTACGATATATCGATTATTATAAAATCGACTAAAGATTGATTTTTGTAAATAATTAAATCAAATAAATCAACATACTTTATCCAGCATATTTTGACATACCTTTTTAAACTTACCTATTTTTTTTTCTTTCTTTTCACTAAAGAAGTCGTGTTAATTTAACCATGGAATTTAATTTAATCAGCAAAAAATATAAAAAATAAAAATTTGACCTTTCTTTTAATGTTTTTGAAGACGGTTTTATAATTTGCTCTGGAGTAGGTACGTTTTAAGTAGAATAACACTTATGGAATCTAATGATCATAAAATTTTTAAGGCGTCAACAATTAATTTTCAAAACATAATAAAACATAAAAACAATTTATAATCAAACTAAGTAACATTACACTATTTTTTTTTATCACTCTGCGAAGTAAAATTGCTTCAATAGTTTGTATAAGCTTATTCATCACAATCTTTTTGTTAAACAGTTCCAAACAAAAACACTTAGGAAATCATTACGAGTAGGGTCTCAGTTTCAATTGGTAAGGGTTTCTAATACGGAAACTTGTACTAACAGTATAATAGAAATAGGGCAAACTTTACTACGTAATCGAATCAAATTAATGTCACGCACGTACTTGGAAAGTCCAATAAAGTTTTTTGATTGAAATTATGATGCAAAATATTTCTATTTATAATTATTACCGAATGGTGTTTATTTATTATTAATGATTTAGAGGTGGTTCTTGGTGTTTCAAGAAGTTGAGCGGCCCCCTCCTAATGTCGGTCACCGTGTGAAAGTTTTCAACACGTAATCAATATACACGAAAGTAAACAGTAAATATTTGGACATTGTTTATCCATTAAAATTTCGGCGTGTTGGTTAGAAGTTGTAAGTACCTACTGTGTACTAACGTATCTATAACTAGCCGTTTTCTAAATAAACAGATCAGCATGTCATTTATGTAAAATTGAGAAGTTATGGGTCGAAACGATTGTACTATCGGTGCAGTAGTTTTTGAAATAAGCCCATTAAACAGACAGACAACTTATCGCCACTCCAACTAGCTGTAAATCGAAACCCTCTCGTTTTAATTTATTTTTACTAAACGATAAACCATTTTAGTAACCGTAAACTTTTATTAAATCCTAGAATACTAATCCCGAGCAGTCTAGACATACGTGGATTTTTAGGGAAGACATAAAATGGTGAAACTTAAATGATGAGAATACACGCATCTTTGAAAGGTTCCTAAGACATCGCTTGAGATGTCACTGGATAAATCTTTATCATAACACGATTCAGAATAAATTAACCCGTCTCTAATAACAGAACATTAATGTTCTGTTATTTAGAAACATCACACCGCATTAGACACAAAACATTCGAATTTAAGCTAATCTGTAACGTAATTTTCCGCCATTTACTTTTACATGTTTATTTCGTAAGATATCTAATTACTTAGATAAATATGTAATTACACAATTATCTTAATTACAACAGTCACTGACGCCAGGTTAAAGTTCATGTCTCGGTTAGAAAGCAGTAATATAGAATGTAATCGCATGGATCTTAAAAGACTATTTTCTAACTTTGAAATTGTTGGATTATTTTTCCAATTCCAATGGATTAAGGCTGGAACGCAACACAAATCTCTGCAACATCTAAACAAAAGGGAATATTTATTTCCTTCTCTACATGTATTTGTAGTAAATGTAAAGCTCCCTTACTTTGTGGACGAACTGCTAGTCAATATTTTCGTCTGGCAAATATTCTACCTAAATTATGTTAGTAGGTAATCTGTGCAATAGCCACTTAACGTCCCAAGGTGTTCCACCTCTCATTAGTAACGGTTGACTAATTTTATTTGTCACCTTGTGGCCTTTATCTGAGCATAAAAACAAGAACCTAAAACTAAGCTAAGTACCTAAGAGTAGGGTTTTTTAGATGAAATCTGTGTACAGGTAGCAAAGTATGGTGGGCGATAATAGTACCACCAGCCACTAAAATCTAACAAGACAGTGTAACATAACGAAATTATAGAATGAAAAATACATGGGAAAGAGCTGCGCGTTCATTGGCGCGGCTCGATATCCCCCAACCTCGCAATATGCCCTGGCGTTGGTCCGGTTTATCGTTAGCTCGGTGTAGTCCTTCGCTTTGTTGTGTTGTGTAGATAGTGTGCGCTCGCTTCTGTTAAGTTTTTTCGATAAATGTTTTTTTAATTTTTTTTTCGACCGGTATTTTTTCTGGACTTACATTACATACATATCGACCCAGAAAATAAATATTCTTATTCATTAATTCATTTTTATTTTATCTATCTATACATGAACATATCTATTTGCTAACCTTACTACGTCGCACGCCAATTAGCAGACACAATATTTTTTTTATTGTTATCTGCACACCTGGGTGTCAATCGACGTTTTAAGGGACTGACACCTAATCTAAACTGACCTGTTTTATTCGTGTCACAACCGTAAAACCCTACATGAACTAACCTAACATAACATTGTCAGAACAAAATAACCCTGGGACAGATTTTGATGCGCCTTGAGTCTTCAAAACTATAGTGGTTTTAACTGTAGCCGTAGGTTGTAGTGGGACCAGCTCCCATACATTTTTGCCCACCATCCTTTCTCAATTATACCTAGATATATTGAGTAAAATCTCTATTGCTAGTGACAACTGTGACCATCTTTGCTATTTGCAAATGTTTTGAGATCAACGAACGTCTAATTCAAAGCTGCTTAACGGTACTTAAATATATTTTTCTTGCCGCCGCAATGACGAAATTAATTAAAGACTCACGTAGGGTTAGTGGCCAATAATCATAAAAAATATAATAAGATAAAATAATTAATAAATTGAAAAAAATAAAATAAAATAAAATAATAACCAAAATTAGGATCACTTTATGCAAAGGACTCATTCATGAAGCTATTGTTATATGTCAGCTGGTAAAAGACTGTTGATCGACACGTTTTTTTTTTGTCATCGTTTGTTTATTATTCTGACCTAGCTGTGGTAGCTTCATGATTGAATTTTTTGCTAAAAACTCAGAAAAAACTCGAGTGGCATGACTTTTTTTTCTCGTTCGGTTTAATTTCATCTCTGCGCTACGTGCTATTTAAAAAAATGTAAATAATTCAATAAACGTTTAATACAATTAAAATACCTTTATAAAACGAAAGCGCGGAACCGTATTCGCGTGTCAAATAGAATAGAATAGAATAGAATAGAATAGAATATTTATTCATAAGTTCACATTACATTAATTAATTAATTAAATTACATAAAAGTTACATCATTACAAAGTACATAGTAATATTAGTATGAAAAACTTAAGCTATGTTAAAAATCTAGTGTATAATTTATATTTATCGGATAAAGGTCTAATTATTACAATAGTGACCTGCCAGATGTAGGTTTATTAAAACCTGTGTTTCAGGCCATCACTTAACAACGCTGAGTGCTTTAGTGGACAATGTGTTAGTGTACATATAAGAGCTAGCATTTATACATTATAATTATATTTTAATTAAAAAAATAGAAAATTACTTAACATTATTAAACTTATTGCATTACATCTAGCAATTTTTCAGTGTCTGAGAAATGAATGTCGTCATTGCAGCGACACGTTGTATATTCATCTTGGGTGCGTTTTTATACACTCTAACCTAACACACAGGTTTCTACAAAACTTACGACTACAGTGACTAGAGCAGTCACCTCTGTTCCAACTGATCTATATTTAATTAGTCCACATGTGCTTCCATATAAAAAGAAAGAGAGAGAGTTATTAAAGTAGATTGTACCTTCGTTTTCAGTGATCAATTAGGTTAATGTGATCCGAAGTAGTTAGTGATTGGAGCGATTGGTATGAGCGCGCATTGTTTGGTAACTATTTTAATTCAGTAAAGTAGATTAGTTTGCAGTCAGGTTGTAACTTCCTGGTTTTACGGAGATGTCTTACACAATGATAGACGTAAACTTTTGGGATGGCATGACACTTAATTTAATGTTTTTAAAGTTTTAATTGAAAAGATCAACTAATCCATTTCGATTATGTTAGGGACATTGAAACCAAAAGTACTTATTAGCAACTTAAAATTCATTCTCACTTATTTTTTATGAAAATAACTAATAATTCACGTAATTTTAATCATATAGTAGACAGGTTGCTTTAAATACTTTCACAATAATGGTATTACATGGAATACAAATAGATGATATACAAAGTTGCCGACTTTCAAGTTTTATAATAGTTCATCAACTATCAGTATCAATAAAACAAGTAGTGTTTTCAACAATATTGTTGTATTTAGTATAATACAGCGCTCATTTCTAGTTTATTTACTTGTACTATCACATAGAGAGAATCATTCTGTATTCATAGTTGGCGGCCCGACAAACATTGTGAAGTGCAGATAAAACTGATTAGATACTTCTTTTACGATTAAAACAAGTTATGACATAAATCTCAATACGTTACAAACGGTCAACGACCATCAAAATGAATGTTTTCACACAAATTGTTTGCTATTTACAACTGAATGACGGGTTAAACAGCCAATTAATTATCTAAAACAGATCGACATAAATCTCAGGAGTTGAGCGAACAGCGATTAATTTGACATCCATTTCATTAGATTTATTGGGTTTCAAATTATTGTGTAGTCGAATGTGTTCTAATCAATATCCGATACAAAGGTAATTCCGTGACTGACTATCTGAAGAACAGCTCAAAGAAAACCACTATAGAACGAAACACGAAATCTTAGTTCCCACTAAGATGTGTGTGATTTGAATGTTTTCGTAGCAGCTCTGCGTTCGAATTTGTATGTAGCAGATCTACGCACGGATTCTTACGTAGCAATTTTAAGTACGATTTTGTGCGTAGCACCTCTACGCGCACATTCTATTAATACAAAGTTTCACTAAGAATTGATTTTTCGTGTTCGTTTCAACCGCGCGGCCATGGCGTTAAAAAAAAAAAACTATGCCAACATTTTGTAACAATTTCTAAAAGTTGACTCGCAAAACCACAAATTTGTCAAAGCTATGGTTAAAAAGTTAGAAGGGTTTGAACGTGGCCGCGTTATTTAACAAAATTTGAGGTCTGTGCAACGCTTAGTTTCTGAGATCTCCGTGGCCGCGCGGTTCTCCGCGTTCCGATGACGCGGCCACGTTCAAACCCTTCTAACTTTTTAACCATAGCTTTGACAAATTTGTGGTTTTGCGAGTCAACTTTTACAAATTATTACAGAATGTTGGCATAGTTTTTTTTTTAACGCCATGGCCGCGCGGTTGAAACGAACACGATTTTTCGGAATTAAAGCCCTGACGGGTCTAACGCACCAAAGTTTATATGCGAACAAAGTCGCGACCAACTAGTAGTATATAGTTACTTTATTAAATAAGTATGGAGGCTGCGCTCACACTTCACTTCGTCCGAGTTAATTCTGTGGTACACTGATGAATGTTATGCGATTCTCACTCATCCAAATATGATTTGTGCCTCCGCGATGGACATACTAATGCTTATTAAGTACTTGATGAGTACGCTACTCGTGTTCGGGAGTTTAGGTAATGTTTCCAATGGTTTTAGTGCTCTGTGGTTAGTTAAAGGTTACTCGTAATTCAAATTATTTCAATGTGACATGTGAATCTTGATTTATTAAAATAGGTAATTATTTATACCTCTTTTGTGCCCGGTTTCTGAAGAATTCTTAAACGCAGTTTAAACTCTCAATAGCTATTGATCGAATGGATAAACTCCGTTTAAATAACTCAGAAACCGGTCATTAATAAATCAAGATTCAAGATTTTTACAGCTAAAAAACGTACAGATTCTTACAGTACAAAAAAAAAACTGTTATTTGCCAAACTGTAGAATTTCATACTCGACTGATTCGCGTGTAATAATGGCTAGAGCTCCTCCATCAATGCCAAGACTCTTTGCTCTGAGCTTTTATTTAATGCTTTGTTTGCCCACTAGTTGAGTCCACTTTCCAATGCGGGCCACACGGTTTGCCAACCAAGTCTATGAGGCTACGCCGTAGCACCTCGTAGCAAATTTTTAGATCCAGCTACGAGGATCTAAAAAAGTGCTACGAGGCGCTACGGCGTAGCAAGCACCACAGTAACTTATTAAGCTAACTAAGTTAGCCTGTTGTTGCGTGAAGGTGGTTTAATAACCTGTAACGTACGTGAACGTTATTTTAAAGTGAATATCACGTTGGAACGTAAAATAGCAGCTTTTTAACTTTTTTATGTGAACGTAGTTAACAAGTTTAGGTTTAATGTGTCAGCATGACGGTGAGTTTTATAACATCCTTGCTGCATGCTTTGTGCAATTATAATTGTTTTTTTTTCACAATTTATTAGTGTTGCGTACCTTGTACAAAGTTTGTTCCGAAGTCTTGCGGTATTCTGTTCTGAAGAACAAACGCAAGCAATGTTGTAAATTAAAGAAATACTACGGCCATTCGTAAACTTTGAAAATCTTTTATTTGTAAAATTATTTCTACTTGAATGTCGTAAATACACGTAGCTCTTTTTTAGTTCTCAGAAAAAGTATAAAAAACAAGATTTACCTTCTGGCCAAGTTCCTAAGATTCCAAATATTTCAAAAGTATTCTGAGCTGGGGGCGAAAATGAAATTCCTCTGAGTGAAGATTCAAGGTGAAACACGTTATATTTCGTGACGACGCGACGGTGCCATGAATCAAATAAAGACTATTCAGTGCCGATTCCGTGTCATTCCTCATGCAAATTGATGCGGAGTGACAAACCCGATTCAATTCTATTTAGGCAGTAGTTACAGAGTTGTTAAACTTTGGGTTGTAAACAATCTGGAACAAGCCGAGGGTTAACCATCAAGGTCGTATCCTACTTTCTAAATATAAACATTTATTAGTTGCGACATATTCCGCACACGGCGTCTCTAATAAATAGTACTAGAGCGCTGTTACTGCAGAACTTTTTATTTCCATGTAAAACGATGGCGATATAAAATATTATGAAGATTCCATTCGTCTGCAGGCGTTACGTCCGCAGTTTAGTAAACTGTAAAGAGTTGTGCCTTGTTGCTGATAATAAAACTCAGTTTTATGGTGAAATTATGCGTTCCTGTGCCCCACCGGACGGCAGTAAAGTTATTTTACAGTGCCATTGACGCTCAGACATCTGACTCTTGTATGCATTCTGATATGCACTTAAAAAAGCTTTTCCACGAATCACACTATTTCGTTCATTATCATAAAATTCTAATGATATTTCATGCTTATGTGCGTTTGATTACTTAATGGAATCTTCGGTTTATGGCCCCGGAAAATGTGTTTTAGAAAAGTTAGAAAATGAGGTGCCTAGTAGCGTCGTCGTGTCATTATTTTTTTCATCAACTTGATGTTCTCTTATTTAGTGTTTGGGTAGTCAGAAGCCCGAAAGTCTGACAACCAGTCTTACCAAGGGGTATCATGTTACCCAGTAACTGGGATGTAGAGGTCAGATAGGCAGTTACTCATGTAAAATATGTATTCAGTTGCATCCGGTTAGACTGGCAGCCGACCTCAACATAATTGGGAAAAGGAGATTCATTAGTGTTTGGGATCGTTGTAATAATAATAATTAATCTCATATTTGATTATCTTTAAAAGAGTCTCTTGTAAGACTTACTGTAGGAGATACGCTAACTTTTCTAACACTGTAAATAATCTTTGTAATTTCTAAAAACACATCACAAAACATAAGATGTTAGAACTGCTTCAAACACTAGAGATTTCGACTCTTTCGACGAGATCTAGATGTTTTCGACTTTCGACATTTGTTGACCTACTCGTGTAACAAAAACCGGTCAAGTGTGTATCGGACTTCGCACAAATAATAATAGTACATTATGATATAAGAGCGGTAAGTTGAAAATTACAGCCGAGGCGATATTGCTAGCCCGAGCCGTAGGCGAGGGCTACAAGAAAGCAGAGGCTGTAATTATCAAAGCGCACGTATGTCATACGACGTTTTATAGCATATTTGCGAGGAAATAAATAAAACTCGGACTTTCTTAAACGAATAAATCTTTAAAAACACACTTTCTGAAAATGAATTTGCATCTTTGCTTGTTTTCCATACGATGAAATTTTGATACGCTTGTAAGTATCTATCGGTCGACTTTTCGGGCAAGAAGCTTAGATTAGGCTTTTTTGCTGCCTCTGAGACTTCTGGCGGTGTCGAATGAATAAATTCATCATTACCTACTTGACGACATTTTCAAATAAAAACAATACAGCGAAAAGAAAAAACGCACGGAATAGTTTTTACTTGTTCACAAATTAGCGATGCGCACGCATCATCGCTTTTTTTTAAGGCAAAGGCACAAAAACAGCCAGTATTATTAAAGTAAATTAATATTTTTTTGTTTTTGTTACAGATAAATGGTTGTAATTTATTGTCAAAATTAATTATTTAATTTAATTAATTTAAGAATTAAATGTTTATCATTTAATTCTTTAATTTTATTTTATCCCAAAGTTAATTTTATTCATAAAATGTTGACACTTTTCTGACATAAAACCTCTTTACTAAGATTTCAAAAAGTACCGTTCGTTTTAGTCGGTGCATCATGATAAACAGTACGTGTTACCTTATTAAAAAGAAACTCGTGCGTTTTACTTTACGATAACGCACAAGTACGTAATGACATACATTACGATACTGAAATTGGTGAAATAAGAGACCCTTTACGAGCAAATGTGTTATAAACATTATTACCTTTCAAGTTCATGTTCATAGGTCAATTGTAAGTTAAAAATTTCTTCAGAACAAAATTTTGTAAAAAAAAAGCTGACTGTGGTGGCTTCTAATTCCTTTCTTTTCCAATATTTTATAAAACAAAAAAACAGGTTGTACGTTGTTTTATAGCTAATTGTTTTATAGAATTTCGTTTCACATACTTACATTTTTTCTCATTTATCATTTCATAGAATAATCAATACCCAGAATACTTACTTTAAAGAAATTTAAATCATTGATTTTTGTTTCACATAAAAATTTTATTTAAAATATTCATATCATAGAATAACTAATCAAATATAAAACTTATTACCAAGAAAATCATTTTATCGAGTGACAGTTTCTAAACGTTTCAATTCATACCTTTAACAAAATTCATTCCCTCATATAAAATTACAACATCACGTTCACAAAAATAATGTGTTCCGTTGTTCTAACCTACTGTACATGCTTGCTGCATACACCATGCATGCAGCAAGCATGTAGCATGCAAGTGAGCATGCAACATGCAGCGTGCAAGCAAGCATGCAGCATACAAGCAAGCATGCAGCATGTAGCATGCAAGTAAGCATACAACATGCACCGTGCAAGCAAGCATGCAGCATACAAGCAAGCATGCAAGTGAGCATGCAACATGCAGCGTGCAAGCAAGCATGCAGCATACAAGGAAGCATGCAGCATGCAAGCAAGCATGCAGGCAAGCATGCAACATGCAGCATGCAAGCAAGCATGCAACATGGAGCATGCAAGCAAGCATGCAACATGCAGGCAAGCATACAGCATGCAGGCAAGCATGCAGCAGGCATAGTTTGTGTCACGCAGGCATTGTTTGGTTTTAACGCTCACCACCGCAGCTTCGGCTTGCTGGCCTCAGCCGCGGCGGCGAGCGTTACAACTACCTGCTCCTCAAGGCGGGCCGCCTCGCCCCTCCGCGGCTACGCGAATTTAAATTACACTCTAGGGTAGGGCAGATAAGACTAGGTGGAGTCGGTTTTGCGGCGATTCGTTTCTGTCACTAGCTTTCTATTTTTACATTTTCGTTGAAATAAAATACCATGGAAAAATACACCGAACAAACAATATTCGTTAAAAAATAATTCTACTGTTTGATAAGTTTGTTAAATAAAAAAATGTGATTATAAAATTCATTGAATGGTGTTTCTGTAAAATATGTTTCATTCAAGTAAATACTAGTTGAAACAATAATATTAGAAATAAAAATACAAGGACCAAAATATTATATGAAATATTTTCTGGGAAACGAAATTCTATGAAATTTCTGTCTGCGAAACAAGGGGACTCCCAAAAAATACAATATGTATCCACTCAATGAGTTCTAAACAACGATAGGGACTCGATGGGGTAGGTCAAAATTTTTTTTCGCTATGCTTAAAAACATTTAAAAATATTTTTTGACAATCTGTATGTCTTTGGGTCAACAAGATGCTTATATTGCGAAACTTTGAAGACTGTAGCTCCAACCGTTTGGCTGCAAAACCTGTGTGACAGACGACGGACAGACGACACGTGAGTGTCAGTAATAGAGCTCCGTTTGGACCCTTCGGGTACGGAACCCTAAAAATGACAACAATAAATAAGGTAAACGTGTAATAAATAACGAGAACAAACTTTTTGAAAGTTTGTCTTTAATTTGCAAAGAGTTGGTGACCAATGCACGAAACCAGATTAACAAGTCACGTTCTTTATGTCAGTTTAAGCCCTGGGACGGCCGGAAAATGATTACTGAGAAGTTCCAAAACAAAATTACGTAGGTCTACGTTTTTTCTTATTCTTTGTTGTTTTGTAACTTGTTATTTAAAATTTATTATGTCCATCTTAGGCGCCGCGACGCGAATTATAACAATAAAACAATTTAGAGGGTTCATTCTTAATAACAAAGAAAGGACTGTGTTTGACAAGATTATGATTTGTTTTATCTTTTTATGTTTTGGTGAAAAAGGTTAAGTTTGAGTGACTATTTGTTGAAATTCAAACTAGGCAATGCTCATTAATATTACACACAAACTATTTATAGCTGGCTTCAAATTGCCAACTACCTTTTACCAAGAATTTCAACAGAAATATCAGCAGGAAAGCAAAGTTCTCTCGAATTAGTATAATAACCAAAATACAAACCGTACTTCATCATAAAAATATTCCACGAACGCTCTCACTATTCATTGCTCGACAAAACGTCTTCCACTAGACTTCAAGCAATAAAAGGGGCACGACGTAATCAGTACCCATACGTCCAAAGATAAACGTATATTAGAACGAATCCCATTGTTCACACAGTTCCTCGTCCGATCTACATTGAGACTTTAAGAGGTCCTATGGAGGCCTTAACAAAAGAGGCCGGCCTACACTCGACCGCTAGTGGAGGATAACGAGAGACCGTGTTCGGCAAACAGCTTTGTAGTTGGAGATACTAGCCATGCCTACGGGGCGTTCTTGAAACGTGACGCAGAATTGTTTGCCTGGATGCTTAACTTTTTATATTCTTTGAGATAGTTTTATATAGTGGCTATTAAATTATTACAGATTATATTAATTACAGATTTGTATCGTACGCATACGCCGTGTGTCTGACACTGGCATGGCCACCATCAGGTATTTTGATTTTGATAACATAAACAATTTGTCGCTAATTAGTTGAAATTTGTCGCCAAATATCAGAATTTGTCAGTCACAGGTTCAAAAGTTGTAAGAGTTCATAAGTGGCCGATCTGGAGAGCGTCTCCCCAGCTTGGCCACATTTATATCTCAAAAACTAGGCCACCTAGCGAAGATCTAAAGAGTAACTTTTCGATATAGCTCTTGGACTATACTTAAAAATCGAACTCATTATATCTTCTAATCTAAGATCCGACTAAATCTGTGACTTGGCGAAGAATTGCGACTAATTAGCGATTAAATTTGGAAGAAAACAGGTCTTCGCTAGGTGGTCTAGTTTTTGAGATAAAAATGTGGCCAAGCTGGGGGAGATGCTCTCCAGATCGGCCACTTATTGACACTTATAACTTTTGAATCAGTGACCGACAAATTCTGGTATTTGGCGACAAATTTCAACTAATTAGCGGCTAATTTTTGGATTATCAAAATTGAAATCCTTGATGGTGGCCATGCCAGTGTCAGTCACGCAAATACGCATTGTCTGCAGGTTGTACATTATTCTAGTCTTATTCGGCCATGCCTCAGCTCCGCCTAGTTTGTTAATATCATGAGTTTTCGCGCATTCGGATTTGTTACTATGTCAAAAACAGTTTAAATGGTTCAAGTAGCCCATAAAAGTTTTTATTATCAACTGTGGCATACATATTCGAGCTAGATACTACATAATTGTACGACTCATAGCCAGTTTTGCGAACGCACTGTGGTAAAATATTCGTAAATGAGTTACAAAACAAGGACAGTTTTGTGGAAATTGTTTGTTACCATATTTATGTCATACTTCGTCAAATGAAGGACACGATGAAATGTTTTTAATTGTGGGCTGAAGTGGACATTTCCTGAAAAAATATAAATATTTATTGCCAAACAATATGGTGATCCATCATATGGGGAAGGTAAACGTTTATTGTGCGTATATTCTTTTGTCCGCGCACCTACTTTTTTCTCCTTTAGCCTTCGCTGTGGTCAATGTGGTCGCTACACCTGCAGGGCTTCTATTATACAAGTTTACACTAAACGTCGTCGTGTCGACACGTCCAGTTTCGTATCTTTGTTTGCGATAGTCATTGTGTGACGTGCTTCTGATCGATTTGCGGCGTGCCTCAATAGGCCGGCCGTCGCGTCGGTTGTGGTCACCATCCACCGTCGTGTCCGTCGTTGCCACATGTCCGACGCACTGTCACGGAAACCTATGCGCCGTCATTTGTTATAACTCCATCTTTTTTTTGCTGCGTCACCATTGGCTATTAAGTTTAATGGTTTATTATAACGTCATCGTTTCGACATTTTAAGCTTTATAGTGCTCGATTGTTCTTATTTAGTACGCGTTGATGTAATAAAGTGGAGATCAACTAAATGTGTAGCGATTAACACAATGACTCACTTAGATACGAATTATTTTTGGCAGTGTGCACTGTTAACTTAAACCGATAATATATTTATAAAATATAATGGTACGGGTAAGTGCAACATGAATTTATCATTTGTTTTCCTCAAATTATTTTCACATGCTGCCGATACGTCACCGTAGATTGTCTACTTTGTTTATATAAAATTACCATAACTTCTATGTTCTGTCGAAAACTGTTTACATTAAACTTATGTAGACCCTATAATCGTGCCAATGTCGGATCGTACAACGTGACGCCCACGAGCCAATGTGGCTGCGTTTGACGTTCTTAACGCTAACTTATTTACAATGATCATTTGAAAAAGAACAAAATATTATGTAATTTCTGCCTTGATATTGCTGAGTTTTGAATATGTGGATTTGAAGAGTAGGTACTAAATAGTGTTATTGGTCTTTCATCCAAAATCTAGTCAGCAGTTAGTACACAGGACGTACTTATACCTAATATCGTCTCGGGGAGGCTACTGTTTAAAGTTTGGAAGGCATCAAGGCAACACAACGTTCCACTTCTATCGATGATCTCTTTACGAAATTTGTTTTGTCTCCATGTTTAAACTTGGCCTAATAAAACAACAGCACTTGTTTGCACATCACGCGGAGTATTTCTCTAAGAGCCCGTGACGTGCCTACGCGCAAATTTAACGGCCTACCGACATTCGCGAAGATTCTCGATACTCCGACAGTCAAAATGTTTCTAGTTATTAACAATTAATCCTCATTCCTACGACTTGACCTCTCGTTATTAATTGAAATTTTGAAGTTTGAAACGTAATTAATAATTAAAATACACTCGTATAAGGCTTTGAATTTTTTATGAGTCATCGTTACGTTTTGACTTTGATTAGATTTATTTCTCTAGGGGTTCTTATATCGGTGACGGACCCAACGACAATAATAAAGACAAGTCAATGACTGAAGTGGATTATCGCATTTATTTCCGACACCTCTCTTCTAATCTGAAGGACACTGGGGTGTGTTATTAAACATGCACGAATGGAAAATACATTTTATTTTTTGTATTGTTGTTTTGTCCATTTTTACACGAATGCTTTTAACACAGATGTTTGTTTACATAAATGTTTTATGTTTAGAGCTTGGACAAGGGAAAGTTAAAACAATGTAAAGAGGTGACTCATTAGTGTTTATGAATAATATGATACGATATTGTGAGCCTAGATGAAGCATGTTTTAGTTAAGGCAAGGAAAGTACAGAATAAGTAGAATAAGTACACTTTTTTAATTCGCAGGAAGGTATATTATCTGTTGAACATAAAAAATAAGTAAGTAAACACAAAACATTATCAACATTTTCAATATGTCATGTTTAATGCTATGTGGGTGTAATTTTTCCCTAAAGAATAGAAAACAAAAGGTTGTTTCCTTATTGCTGTTTCCGAACCAATTGGTATAGATTGATCTTATTTGTGAAGTTTTTATTCAATACCAATGATTTACGATAGATCCAATAATGGAGAACTTATTTAAGTTATAAACAGCAAAAGTACTGTAGACGAAAAAGTTTTTATCTGCATTAGTATTTATTTTGACTTCCACGGAGTTTCTTGCCCGTTTTTCTCCCTAAGAAATATAGGTACGCTTGGCTTAAACTTTTTGACTAACTGGCCGTCGTTCCATGAGAGAAGCTGCTGAAAGTAGTTCAGTAACCTACCAAAATGATCAAAATTGCGTAATTCGCTTTTTCGGTATTTATATTTATAAACTCAAAATTGCATAATTCGCTTTTTCGGTATTTATATTTATAAACTAATTTACTAGATAGCCCATTTCAATTCGTCTTATTCTATATTTTCCCGGAACTTAACTCCTTGTTACCCATGCCCGAGAGTTATCAAGAATGCGCTCATTAATCACTTGTTTCACGATATTTACGTTGATTGTATAACATCAACATCGACACTTGCCCACCGTGTAATTTCAAAGTTCACTTTTATTTTCCAGTAAAAAAAGATACCTCGTTGGTCTAGTGGTCGCAAACGCTACTGCTGAGCATGAGGTCCTGGGTTCGATTCCCAGGTCGGGCAAAGTGTTATTGGGTTTTTCCATCTGGAATTTTCAGTTGAGTCTATTTGTGCCCGGTTGGTGGCAATAGGCTCGCCCCCTATTATAAATGATAAATGATTTATTTTCTGTAAGTAGGTTTGTACAAACACTTTTACACGTCAAACATATTTTTTTTAAAACTAGATGAGATTGACGTTTCCTATCTGACTACTCTGAGAAGAAACGCCGAAACAAACTCAGAGGTCACAGTCTCTTTTAAAGTCCAGACATAATCTTGGTCAGATCATGTGAAGACCATGTAGATTGCAGTCTGAAATGGTCTTTTGAGGAAAGAACCACACAGATTGAGTGGACCTGTCCAGTCAGTGCACGCATTTGTTTGTATTACATGGGACTTAAAAATAACTGGTGAAATGTATGTGTACTATAGGTACACACATAGAAATATGGGCACACCTCAACCTAACCCTTCGTGGGTTACTAGCGTGATGTTATGTTTTGTAAAAAAAAAGCTCTCGTTCACTGACATGGAACGCAAATAGAAGGTAATTCCAATTTACACAGTGATCAGAGCTTGTCGGCTTATTGTTGGCTGTCATCCGGTGTGACCGCTTGTTACATCCTGTTACGAATTCAAAGGAAATTTAATTTCATAGCATCCACTCAATTTTTACCTTTATGCCTTTGATATATTTTGGGCACAATCAGATGGAATGATACTGATTTTTAAAACAATCAAATATTTAGATCTTACCCACACACTTAGGGTGCTGTTCCATCAGAAATGTGCTATGCAGCTATGCTGCAAGGATGTGAAAGCTAAGCTACGAAGCTATGTGACCGTTTCCACTAATGCTAAGCTGTGTAGTGGATCGAGTAAGATGTGCTATGAATATGCGCAGTTCGAGCTATGCGATGCATCGACAGTAGGGAAGGCATCGGGGAGCGGCATTTACACCACTCGCGCATTCATAGCTCCCATCCATAGCACGCATCCTTCCATAAGAAACATAGCTTAGTTGAACCCGTTTCCACCAGTGCTATGCTATGTGGACCAATGAATATGATTCAAACGCATCCATAGCAACGTAGCACATATCTGGTGGAAAAGCAGCCTTATAATTATGAGCGGTGTGAGCAAACACTTAATTTGCAAGTGACTTTAGAGATTTAAATGTATAAGTACTTACGCCTTAGTTTGTAAAATTGTACCTACATAGATTCAAATAAAAGATTTTCATACCAAGAAAACATAAAAAGAGGGATCAGTCAGTCAGTTTTTTTAGTACCTAACTCATAAATGTTTTACAGTAATAGTAGAACCAGTAGGAATGGTAACAAACTTTATTTAGCACAGAAATCACTTCGTTAAAACTTTGTCCACAGGTTTCCGGCAATCATCTCGGTTTATTTATTACTAAAGCCTTTGGTACATTTTTAATTTATGCTGTGGTAGTACTCTGTGAAAAAATGTTACGAACTTTATCTACGGGACAAAAACAGGTTGCTCCGTTATTGAATTTATATTCATAACTGGCACGCCTCTAAGTCGGCTTCTAATAGAAAAAACATGCTTTTACTGCCCCGAAGAATTTCAGAATTTACTGCCGTACTTAGGTACGTCCATTATATCAAAAGTGAAACAATAAATTCTATTAATAGCAAAACAAAGGAACAACAAGAATTTCCAACATATTTAACATTACGAATATAAACACCTTAATTTAACGCAAACAAAACAACGGTAACAAATCGAGCCCGTCACACACGAGGTCGGAACATACAACCGGCAAAACAAATAGGTCTTCAGCAAATTAAATTTAAGATTAGTCACGTTTGATTCACACAAATTAGTTGCTGACCCTCCGTATTCACTTAATACTTATGAATATTCAACTTGTAGATTGAATTCGAGCAAACATTTTCAATTGTGACCTACGTGACTACATTCATAACTTTGTTCGACACGTGTTATTTAGAAAAATATATTGTGGTTATTTATTTTTATTCAATAACTTCTTTTCAGAAAGTTTTATAAGTCGTGGTTTGTTATTTATACTTAATCTACTAACTTCTGTCAATCGGCGTTGGAATTAAATAGTTGGATATTGTTCCTTCCTAATATTTAAAACAAAAGAAAGAGGAACTAAGGATATCCGTAAACGAAAAACCATATTACTTACACGTAAAATATCCAGTTACCGACGTGTAAAGGGTTTTGCGAATTTAAATTAATTTATAATGCCTAAAAGGCACGAGTATCCGTACGGTAGATTCGTTTTCACTATATAAGACAATAAAATAAAACATGTTTTGCTTTATAACACCTAGGTGTAATCCTAATGTAAGTTTCACACGAATATGCTTTGAAACGGTCTCGAATTTAGACTAGAAATTTACTGCGCACCGCAAACTGCAGAAATTTCATATATTCTTACGCATGAAATTAGCAATTAAATATTATAAATTAGCAAAGGGTTAAATTTGATGAAACTTTGGTGATAACTGTGGATGAATTGTGCGAGGTAACATCGAGTGCTCTTCTATTTCGAGCGAATGCAAACTAGAAATTAGTGAATGTGGGGATCTGTCTGTTAGATACGGATAAATCTCCGCATTCAGCGCACAGCTTGATTAAAACTGAAAGATCTACATGAAACACACATAGCATAACGTGAAGTAGCGGTCGACTGAGGATTACAGGCAGAATAATCCTACAAGTACTAGTTTGATGAACAATTATTAGTAAGATATATTTAAAACAATCTATTTACTGGTTTGTTAAGGCACCTTTGAATTGTCAAGGACTTCCTTGACCATAGGCATGATGCCTGGGTAAAAAAAAACATCTATTTAGTCCGTCAGTCAGATAATAAAACAATATTAAAACACGTATTTTTTGCTTTATTATATTAATAAAAAAATACTAATAAAACGCATTATAGTTGGGGAATGCGGCTCGCTATGTCACAGATATAACAAACTACGTATAAAATCTAGCAAGTAGTGACGTCATGCCACATTTTAACCCAATGAATCACCGCAATCTTTTAATTACGTAAAAAAAGAAAAAATACGTGTCCAATATTTTTAAATAATAACATGACGGACAAAAAAATTTTGTCATCATCCCGATTAAAAGTGCCTGTAAATCTTCCCAACATTACATGCATACCATGCTGAACTGTTCAATTGGTTTATAGGTACGTCAAAAAGTTACTAGTTAAAATTATGAAAACAGTTGTAAAACATATGTTAGGCAAACGAAAACCGGGTCCGGGGATACCGCACGGTCTCCCGGGAGGCGGCGAGCCTCCTTGCTGGATTGCCGCCGTGGGATCTGGAGGCAAAGGTCCTCGCGCACGTGTGGGAGTGGCGCGAGGAGGCGAAACGCCGAGGCGTGACTCCGCTGCCGCGAGAAATCACGGTACAGCGGACAGAGCTCCGGCGGGATCTCATGGCGACATGGAGAGCGCGACTGTCGCAACCCAGCGCTGGGCACGCCACAATTGCGGCGATAAGTCCCCTCTTTGAGGAGTGGTTAGAGCGGCGCCACGGCGTCCTCACCTTCCGCCTGACGCAGGTCCTCACCGGACACGGCTGTTTCGGGAGGTTCCTGTTTCGCATAAGGCGGGAGGAAACGCCCGGGTGTCACCATTGTGTAGATCGCCCGGAGGACACGGTGGAGCATACAGTGCAGGTCTGCCCGGCTTGGGCAGAGCACCGCCGTGTTCTCACGGAGGCGATCGGCGGAGGCGATCGGCGGCGGCGATCTCTCGCGTCCGAGCCTGGTTCAGGCCATGGTGCGGTCACCTCCTTCTGCGAAGCACTGATGCTCGCGAAGGAGGAGGCGGAACGCGTGAGGGAGAGGCAGCCTCACGCCCTCAGTCGCCGCAGGAGACGCCCTGGGCGGCGGGAATCGCCGTCCGGTAAGGACCAGGCCCGAGTCGACGGCGCGTTGTGTTCCACGCGCGCCCCAAAGAGATGTCAGCAAATGATGGGGTCCAATAGGGCCGACGCCGCTGGGGTCGCGGGTAGTTTGAAGAAGATACCGCGGCCCTGGCATAGGTAACTGAAGGAACACGGGTGGGTTTAAGTCAGTAAAAGTCTGACACGCCCTTCCGCTTCACCCAGAGCGGGAGAAGTTATTTGATGATTTCCCACCCTCAAAAAAAAAAAAAAAAAGGCAGACGAAAACAGGGGTGGCTTTAATAGTAGGTTATAACACGAACGTTGAAGTATTCTTGACCTTTACCCACGAGAGGTCAGACAATCGGGGTAAAGGTAATCAAAACTGAACATTTTCTACTACGTAAACAATATTAGAAACCAAAGAACAACAGGCATTTCTGGGAAACTATTTCTCTATACAGGGTGTAAGTGTAAACAGTGGCAATATTTTAAGGGGTCATTGTAATCATCACTATGAACAACTTTTACTATGGGATTAAACCTGAAATCGCGAAAAAAAATCAGATGTTCCCTATATTTTGACGAATTATACCAACATAAATATACTTACCTACTGAACAGCTGTTTTTTTTCGCGATTTCAGGTTTGGTCCCATAATAAAAGTTGTTCATAATGATGAGTACAATGACCCCTTAAAAGATTGCCACTGTTTACACTTACACCCTGTATACCTACTTGTAGTATGTTTTACCATTCACAATTAGGTACTGTGGATTACTTTAGAAGCATAACTAAAGTTTTCTTAACTAACGCATACTTATCCGAGCCGAAAGAAACGAAGGAGCCGAAATAATCGAATTTTAGTTTTTTTTTTGTATCAAATCCAGTGAAATCCTGTGAAACCGCGCCGAATTGGATGAATCGCCGGAAGAAATACTAGGAACTTCGTTTCATTCGGCGTGGACAAGTGTGCCTGTGCCTGTGTGTGTGCCTGTGTGTGTGTGTGTCCTTAGGACATCCTCAAAAATATTTTTCTTTGCCCAACTTCACCTACTAGGTATAATGTCACAGATACTAATTATTTTATAGATCAAGTTGTCTATTAACTTTGAAACTTTTTGAGGGCCATCGGAAACGTGTTGCCGCCTACGAGACAAGACGACGCACACATTCAGCGGATTATGATACTTTCACTTTGCATATTTCCAATTATAAGAAGCCCTTATAATTTCACTGTTTACATTAACAATTTTCTATCAACGCTAAACATTACGATGTTAATAGAATAACTTAATTATTCACTGAAATGAATATTTAAAGGACAATGATAATAGACACTCTTCGAAGGTTTCCGAATTCTCTTGAAATTGATTAAGTTCATTGTACAATTGTGGCTCGCAAAGGTAACTTAAATAGCTCGAATTACGGTCGGAGAGTTCCGCTTCGTTATTGTTTCCAAATATTTTATTAAGTTACCGAAGAATATTTATTTCCAATTTGATATTAATATCCGCTACGCAGATTCTAATTAATAGATACCTATGCTATTTCTATTTAAATATCATTATGCTTGGTAATTTCGAAAATTTCATGAATAATGAAAACTTCAGCTTTTTATGAATCAGCATTTATAGTCGCGTAAAATTAAAACAAAGTAGTACTTAATTCAGATAACGCTTTTTAGAAATGGGTTAATTCTCATAAAATGTAATAAGGTGTACTTACTTATTTTAATAGAAGAGTTTATACCTGATTTAGCAAAATGTTATTCAGGGTTCAAACAACGACCTGCTTACTTAGCAAGCTACTACTAAATATAAACAAACGAATTATCTACCTCAGTCCTAATTATATAACATTATATTATCACAGCACTTCTTTAAAACCCTTTCGTTTAATACCATAAAAAAAACACAGTCCACCTAAATCGTCTCCCTAGATCTTGATACAATCAATCTGCCTAGCCTTTTCCCAACTATGTTGGTGTCGGCTTCCAGTCTAACCGGATGCAGCTGAATACCAGTATTTTACATGGAGCGACTGCCTATCTGACCTCCACAACCCAGTAACTGGGTAATACGATACCCCTTGGTCAGACTGGTTGTCAGACTTTCGGGCTTCTGACGACCCGTAACGACTGTCAAAGATCCACGAATGACAGCCGGGACCAACGGCTTAACGTGCTTTCCGAGGCACGGAGGAGTCTCGATATGTAAAGATGGTCACCCATCCACTGACCAACCGTAGATGCCTGATGGATCGATCCATGCGGCTGTTATTACTTAGCCACGAGCTCCTTTCGTTTATTACCATAAAAAAAATACCACAGTCCACCTAAATATTCTCCCTAGATCTTGATAAAATAAACAATAATCTGGGGTTTACATAGGATTTTCCATTTGGAATATGTGCACAAGATGCTTAACACCTTGAATCATAATTAGTTTCCCATTACTGGTCCGGGACTTGATTTTATTAGGGCTGAATCTTGTTAAAGATCACGTCAGCTTGAGGTGGAATATTACACGAAGATAGACCAGTTTTGAAGTGGGATTTTAACTAAATATAACATGTACGATATTTTTGCGAATAATTGCTGTTTTTTCAATTTCGAGTTAAAGCTTGGACGTATTTTATAGGGTTCCGTACCTTAAAAAGAAAAAAACCGTCCAAGTGCGTGTCGGACCACGCACAATGAAGGGTTACCTATTTGAAAAGAATTTATCCCAAAAACAAATTTAACATTGTTACCGACAAAAAAAAATAATGTAATAAAACTACAAATTAATAATTTTCGGACTTTTTCCTTTACTTGTGCTCTGAGACCTTGCTTCTTGCCAAATTTCATAATTGTAGGTCAACGGGAAGTAACCCTGTAGGTTTTGATTTATTTGTGAGTATCAAAATGTGTCGTATATATGGCCGTATTTTTTTATCGCGATGACTTAGAAGCTTGACTTTTTTAGAGCTACAAGGGACTATAAACTTATGTATTTGATATGTATTTCAACATGATATCTCCACCCGTTTCTGAGAAAAAGGGTCTTACAGGCTGACAGACTTGAAAATATTTTTTTGTGTGAAAAAATTACAAATTAACAAGTTTCGGACTTTTTCCTTTATTTGTGCTGTAAGAGACCTTCCTTCTTGCCAAATTTCATGATTCTAGGACAGCGGGAAGTACCCTGTAGGTTTTGATTTACTTGCGAGTATCAAAATATGGCGCATAAATGGCCGTACTTTTTTATTGCGTTGACTTAGAAGCTTGATTTTTTTAGAGCTCTAAGGGACCATAGACCTACGTATTTGATATTAATTTCAACTTGTTACCTCCACACTTTCCTGAGAAAAAGTGTCTTGACAGACAGACAGACAGACAGACGGACAACGAGGTGATCCTATAAGTGTTCCGTTTTTTCCTTTTGAGGTACAGAAACCTAAAAACGGAACCCTTATAGGATCACTTCGTTGTCCGTATGTCTATCAGTCAAGACCCACTTTCTCAGGAACGCGTGGAGGTATCATGTTGAAATGAATATCAAGTACGTAGATCTACGGCCCCTTGGAGCTTTACAAACATCAAGCTTCTAAGTCAACGCAATAAAAAAATAAAGCCACGTGGTAAATTTTTATACAAATAAATCAAAACCTGTGGTGTCTTCCTGTTGACCTAGAATCATAAAATTTGGCAAGAACCAAGCTCTCACAGCACAAGTAAAGGAAAAAGTCCAAAAATCGTTAATTTGTACTTTAATCACAATTTTTTTTGTGTTTACAAACTTAAGTTTGCAGTTGGAGAATTGACCGTGATGTATATCGATGTATGGGAGAACATGTTTGTAAATGTTAAGTTTGTTTTTGGTATGAATTCTTTTCAACTACGGAACCTTTCGTTGTGCGTCGCAACACGCACTTGACCGGTTTTTTCAATGTTGACTTCAAGTTTTTTGAATGAAGAGGGTGCAAAAAATCAATATTCTATTGTAATAAAAAGCAACATTTCATAATTTCATTTGTTATTATCGTATGTTCATATTTAAAAAAAAAATAAAAATAACGAAATATGTATTTGACAGCTATCTGCGCCGTTGCCAACTTTCAGTAGAATGCATACTCTGTAGAATGCAATACTCTGAAATTCAGTAGAATGCAATACTCTGAAAGGTTAAAAACAACCTACAATTCATGCGTATTTTGCATCAACAATGGTGTTGATGTTGGCTTCTATCTAAACATTTATTTCCGTAAAAATGGTGAGAGAAAATTAAATTTACGTTGCGTAGGTACCTAATGAAGTGGTAACACTGTTATTGCCCTCGTCCTAAATATGGGGAAATAATGGTGGCCATGAAATGGAAGGAGAGTTATTATGAATGAAAAATATATAAATATACTCTTCAAATCGGCTTATCAAGAACTTACATAGGATTGTGCGTACTTACGTTATAATGATCAATTAAGATAAGATAAGGATAAATATATTTGGAGCGTCACCATTTGGAATTTAAGTTATTAAGTATTTTGAAATTATCAACTGACTAGTTTATGTTTGCGTTTGTAAAAACTGTTGTTCATCTATTAAAGCAAAAACAGGAAACTACTGCGAAGTTTTCATGTTAAGGCTTTATCAAACATTTTCCAGGCAAATCTTTGCTTAAAAGGAGGCTCCAAACACTAAACCCTGTTTTGTAAGTTGAAGCATAAATGTTTTTTTTTAATCTTAAACTTTATTTAATCACAATTTTTTTTGTGTTTACAAAAAAAATTGTGATTTTAAATCATTATTATAAAACTAGCTGCGCCCCGCAGTTTCACCCGCGTAGACTTGGATAAAAAGCCTATGTGTAAATCCAAGGTGTCAGCTACCTCCATAATAAATTTTATTCAAACCGGTCCAGCCGTTTGAGCGTGAAGAAGTAACAAACATACAAACCCACACTCACAAACTTTCGCTATAGTGCGTGATAGTGTGATACACAGTGAAGAAAAACCGCAAATACTAGTTGTACAGTACCCAGTGAAACATAACATTGAATAATACCAATTTTTCCTACATTTTGTACATAATTGTTAATTACGTAGTATACAACCATTGTCAAAGCTGATGTGTGTATGCTTATGAAGATAATTAGTATTTGTCATTCTACGAAATCGTCTTTAACAGTAATACTAGCTTTTGCACGCGGATTCGCCTGCGTCGATATTGGAAATTATCCCATCGGAACGTACTATCGGGATAAAAAGCATTCTATTACACAATCCAGGTCATAGTCTACCCATCTGCCAAATTTCATACAAATCCGTTCAGCCGTTTTAGCGTCAAAGCGTAACAAACAAACAAACTCACTTTTGCATTTATAATATTAGTTATAAATGCTAGGATAGACTAGAAAAAAATAGCTTGAAAATGTATCTTATACCTAACTAGCTATTGTCCGCGGTTTCACTCGCATGCTAGGGAAACTACTACTGTACAAGTACCCGCTTATAAAGGATGTGAGCCAAACTTTATTTCAAATCTTTTCAGACGTTTAAGAGTGATTAGGTATCAATCATACAAACATTCATATCTATAATTTTGAAGGTTTTTGAAACACATTACTTATCTAGTCACATTTTCATCAAATGTATTCTTGTGTAAAATCTCCAATAATTCTAATTAGCCATTTATTTGTTACAGATTGCCTGCCAGCAGCAAAAATACTAAGGTACGTCCATAATGTTAATTAGCACCATTTCATGTTAAAATCACATCTGTTATGGTATAAATGCGTGCTGTCCCTCTATTAGGGAGGTAGAGCCGTGGGATATATTCGTAGGTAGATTTTTACGCCACTCGTGCTCACTGATTTAACCTAGGTACTTTATTTCGTAAGCAGTAATTTAGTTTTTTTAATTCCCTTCGGTATCAAAATCAAAGTCTAAATTAGGCTCGAAATCATCAAACGTTACAAAAAAAAAAAGATCCCAAAACCTCCATTTACCATTTCCTAGTTTTTGAACAGGATACATAGAACAAATCCAGAACAGAGGTTCAATTTCCGTATTTTTAACAACGTTCGCAATCTCATCTCAGTCTCAATCTGTCAAAAATTGTATAGCGTTTACCTACATTTTTGATATTTCATTGTCGTTGGCATGAGATTGCGACTGGAATTTGAACGTTTTTACGTACGAGAATTGGCCTTTAGATCAAAACAATGCCAACAGAGAATAAATATTTTTTATAATCGCCAATCATATTTTGATCAACATACAACCTGACACTGACCTGCAACTGAGAAAAACGTAGAAAAAATTGAATTTCGCGGTCTAAGATTGCGCGTTTGCCTTAAATCAGTGTATCATTTAGGTCTGTTAGTGTCCAATGCCTTGCAGTGACCATAATTTCATTAAACGCCCGTAGGAGAGGTACAATTGCAGTAATCACTAAGTTTGACAGATGTATTGGAAACCGTAATGATTGTGATGCCATTTTAACTCGACCTTCGCAGTTTACACAGTAGAGTTACAGTTTTTTGGTATATGTATTGAATATCTCAATAAATTCTCATCATCAACTACATTTGTCTTTGTTAGGCTCAACTTCAGTACAATGGTGTCGATTCTCTTGTCACAAATGCCTCTAAACTAGACTAAAAATCACTAAAATTTAGTTTATTACTGTCAAACGACGATTTCCCATTCTGAAATTGATTAAAGTGACACAACTTAACTAAATTTTAGTTTGACAGCACTAAGATTGTACTGAGATTATAATTTAGTGAAAATGGCAATTTTGCTATTCTGAATTTGACGTTTTTTTACCTAAAATTTTGATTGTCAAACTAAATTAGACTATTTTTAATAGCGATTAAAAAGGTGTGGAATAAGATTAGTTGTCATGACCTAAATTCACACAAACACCTTGACTTCAAGTGCAAAAACAGTACTGTATTTTTTTTTTCTTTTCCATATATCTCGAAAACAATATATCTCAAAAATAATGAAAATTTGGCCCCCCTCTATAAAACTCTTAAACCCGTAACCCTCAACACGTAGGTACCAAAAAAAAAATCCACAAAAACACGTTGAAGCTGCCCCCTCCCTGCCCCCCTCCAGCTCTAAAAAATATCTGACACGGTAACGGCGGCGATGTCGGATTGTCTGTAAACAAAATATGACAAGCCTTCTCACTTTTCATAGTGATTTCGTTAGTTCCAATTAAAGCCACCGGGTCAAATATACTACGAGCACTATACCACGCGGAGTCACGATTGTCAAACTCAATTATAGTTGTGTCAACATTTTTTCTAAATTTAGAGGTTTTTTTTTTGCAGAATAGCTCTAAGATTCTCATAGAAAAAAGTAAGGAATTTTAGTGATAGTTTAGTTAGTTTAGTTCGGTGTACAACAGAATCGGCACCATCTCCTTGTATGTCTATATTTTTAGCTCTAATATGGCGACCAGTAGAACAATAGTCGTTTAGGAGGGCGTTCTAATGGCTGGTGAAGTAGAACCCTTTTAGAATGAACAAGCGATCAGATAGGGCAAACGCTTACTAAATCTGGTTGCGCTAAGTAGGAAACATGTAGGTCGGTTAAACACATAACTGCTAACCAAATAAAATTAGGAAGCTTTTCTTCTTTTAAAGTTGTTTCAAAATCTGTAAAAACCGTGCGAAGTTGGAGAGGTTCGCTAGTCATTAATAAATTCATTAGGTAATACAAAATGTAGGGAACAGCAGATTTTTTTTCGCGATTTCAGGTTTGGCCCCATAATAAAAGTTGTTTATAATGATGAGTACAATGACACCTTAAGAAGTTTTCAGTTATTGCAATTATTCCTTATATAATAATGTTACGCGGCTTTGCTTACCTACTGTCTCGAAGCCTCCATAGCGAAAATCGTCACCTCTGCAACACCAGTGTCATTTAGAAAAACAACAAACAAGCAACAAAGATAGCATCAATTTTTAAGCGAAACAGAACGTTCAGCGGTTCTATAGCTAAACGGCTACTGAATAACAATCGTGGGCGCTTTATCCAGCGCTGCAGCGGGACGAGCGCCTTTTGTGTCCTGGCGACTGTATGCACTCCATCCACTCTTTGCATAGAAAGGCTTGCCAGTATGAACGTACATGCACATCATTAAGTCGACTTGGGATACTCGAGAGGGATATAACAATCCCACGCTAAGGATCTCATAAATATATTAAAGACATCTTCTGTAACAAATGAGTTGTCTTTTAAAATTCCTAGTACCTAGGCCTTTGTAAAGATTTTGGATATCTATACCTATCCCTAATTGCCTTATGTTATGAAAACTGTTCCTATATTTTTGGGTATGTTTAAAAACTGTAAGTTGTTACTTTTAGGACCAAAATAATCGTAGCGTTCTGAAGTTTCTGAAAACTCCAAGCATCTATTTCAAATAAACCAATTACAGGTACTTTTGAATTGTCACGGGGTCAGTCAGTTAGAAAAATGAAGCTAGTTGATTCCTATGGTGAAACTCCATGGAGACTCTTTTAAATCAAAATATTGTTACAAAATATTGATTAAATCATTAATGTTGAAAATATACATGTGAGAACAATGTAGAAAGACGTGCACGTTAAAAGGGTCCGTAATAAAAAGATAAAACTAAAACTAAAGATAAATAAAAACTAACTGAATAAAAATAAGCCGTGGCAGCTAAAAGATGACCAGTCCCTACTGACGGCGCCCGTTCACGAACATGGCGCATGGATCAGCACCATGTAGCTCAACCATTTTGAAGGGAACTTAAAATTGTCCAACACACACGCTACCACCAGCGAAACATTTGAGTGAGCATGAGTCTCAGTCGCCGGGGCAATAATTCAAGTCAATGAAAGACGTACCCAGTAAACGGTAGTTTTATAGTAGCTCACAGTGCTCTCACAAACATGTGCTATGCAATTATACAATGCTAAGAGATTGAATTTATACAAGGTTGATATGAGCGAGAGGCATTAAATTAAACCACATTTACTTTGTATAATTACGCAGGTCAGAGGAAATCTCTACAAAGGATGTTTGCATTTTAATTGATTACTAAGCTATTTTATTTGTTCAAAAAAAGTTTTTTCTTATTTTTCTCGTAAACTTTTTTTTAATAGTTCCGAGTTAACACTATACACCTGTAGATAAAATTTTGACAAAACAAAGCTAATGCAATATAGACCATACCAAAAATGCAAATTGGATATAAATTACTCATACAACAACATAAAGCTGCAATGCATAAACGAGTTTAAATTGTTAGATTTGACTGTAGATACGAATATAAATTGGAAAGCCCACATAGATACATTGGCAAACAAACTAGCCAGCTTTATATATGCTTTGGGGGAGCTTAAAAGGGCTACTGATTTTAAAACTGCTCTAATTTAGCCATGTATCAGCATACTACGCCTACGCATATTCCTGGCTAAATTATGGAATCGTAGTGTGGGGGAAATGGTGTAGAAAAAGATAGACTTTTTATTCTACAAAAGAAATGTATACGAATTCTTGCCAATATACATAAGTTACATAAGACAGAAAGCTGCAAACCATTCTTTGTAAAATACAAAGTTCTTACACTAACTGGTACCTGCATTTTAGAAGTTAGCAAATTTGTAAGAAAACACCAGTCACTATTCCCACTAACTAAGGACCTTCGTGCACAACATCGCAGTGTTAGACGCCAAAACAAAAATGAATTAGCCTTACCAAGCTCAAAATTAACTATGTTTCATTCAGGACCTTTAGCCATGTGCGTGAAAATATATAATAAGCTTCCAAATTCAATTAAGGACATAGAGTACGAAAATAAAATTAAAAACAGTCTACCCCAACCCCTAAATAATACCTTATATTAAAATCGTATTAAGGCTCTTACAGACAGAGGCGATATCGCGAGCGATATTGCGATATTATCGCGTCGCAACACCGCTACGCGACACGTCGCAACGCGATATCGCCTCTGTCTGCAAGAGCCTTTACACTCTAAAGGAATTCTTTGACGATTTAATAAGTAAATTTTGACATTGAAATTCACGCGTACACAATACACACAGCACCTACATACTTATAATTTTGTCTTTGTTATGTTATTTTATGATTATTATTTTATCGCTATTTGTTTTTAATTTAATTTTTATCATATTTTAATTTATGAATGAAAATTATGATCTATTAATTGTTCTAACCCTAACTTGTATTATACCATCATGACACCATGTTTAAATTAGTATTATGTAGGTACAGAGGTTTGTTTATTATTGTGAAACTGTAGCTTAACAAACTGTTTATATTGCTGTACCCTAGCAGGGTTCATGTATGAAACTATAAATACTTGTAACAACTTATACTACATGAATGCAATAAATGATTATAATTATGATGTGGTTTAATTTATTGCCTCTCGCTCATATCAACCTTGTATAAGTAGGTAATGCAAAGATAGTTATTACAATCTTCAGTAGCCTTCTGCCTACCCCGATAGAAAAAAGGCGTGAGTTTATGTATTCATGTGTTTTAGGACAATCATTGTTAAGAATTGGAGATCTGCTACTTGTGCTGTCTGTGTATTGTGATCTGATAAGATAACAATGATCCTACCGAGCGATCAATGACCGATACTACTCTTGGTTTTAGTTTCACAAGCACTTGCACATTATAATTCAATCATAAACTCACCACCATGACCAATTGCTCATGGTTTTGTATTTATTAAGGATTAACTACTTTACTATACTTCTCTCGTTAATTTATCTCGCCTTAGAGACTTCCAATATTAATTATTTCAGAGCGGGTGTGATTCATGGTAGAGAAAGACTAAGCCAGCCTATATTTTAAAATAAACGCTCGTATGATTAAAAGACTATTTCAAATGGGGACAGTCTATTGATTTGAACTTTGATAACATGGCTTCTACAAAAGATAAGATGAAACATTTTAGTTAATCTAAAAATAAACTGTCGATAATATACAGTCGTAATAGATCATAATCGAACAAAATATATAATTCTACCCAACAAATAAATGTTTAACACGTTCTTGAAGTAAATTGCGTAGCTCTATACCTTCCTGCTATTGTGTACCTATCTACCGATATAAATCGAGAGTGCTTATCAGTGCTGTATTAATATATGCGCCCACGATAGAAAGGCAAGGCACTCGGTATCACTCACGTGAAGGAGCTCATGTTTGCCGGTCCCGGCTTATGTAAACGATCTTAATAGCGTACTTCAGTTTTCTTTTTTCCGCGTCATTGCTCGCATATGTTCCATTATTTCTATCTCAACGAATCGATATTGTAGACCTGATGAAATCACTGAAAGAAAACTTATAAATTAAAGTATCCGAAGTTCGATTCCAATTGAATACTAATTTTATGAAATTAAGGTTGATGCGCCAGGGTAGCCCGCGAAATTCAAAATTTCTTACGTTTTTTGCAATTTGTAGGTCAGTGTGAGCTTGTATGTTGATTAAAATATGATTCGCGGCCGTAGCTAATATGGCTTTACAGAATTATAATCATTAGAATCAGCAATACAACTCCATAAGTTAGCATTTATCTCAAATCTAGCGATTTCATGAAATCATGAGGTTTGAGGTAAATGCGAACTTATGGAGTTGTATTGCTGATTATAATTCTGTAAAGCCATATTAGCTACGGCCGCGAATCATATTTTAATCAACATACAAGCTCACACTGACCTACAAATTGCAAAAAACATAAGAAATTTTGAATTTCGCGGGCTAGCCTGGCGCTTTCGCCTTAAATAAGTAAACTTTATTGGATTTAAATGTCGAATTAGATTGACGTTAAAAAAAACAATTGACTTAAGTAGAAATAATACAGAAAATCTATCACACAAACAAGCCTAATACTATGCTATAAAAATGTGATATCACAATCTTAACATTTGTTTTGTTAGAGCATGAAATAGGTTTCAATTTTTCACTTGGAGTTTAAAGTCAACATTTATGTCTGGATAGAATTTGTCGAGTAAACAGGCTTGCTGCGACTTTTCAATGTATTGCGCGGGTATCTTCCTGCGCTAAACTTTCTTGGAAGTTTGCCAAATAAAATGCCTATAACGTCCGGGAATGAGTTTCTAGCTTCTTTGAGAAAGCTTTTATAATGCATTGGAATCACAAAGGAAACACACGAAATTAAGAACTGAATTGTAGATTCAAATACTTACCAAAAACTTAACCTAGTAATACCTACTAGAATGTGTGAATGTTTTCCTATCCAAGTTCATTCGTAACCACAGATCCAGTCGTATAACCACAGATCATGTAAAGTGTGTCACTAAATATGTCAATGTCACACACTGCTCAATAAAACGATATATGATTAGAAGCACATGTGTATAATTCGTACATTTTCATCGTTGTATCCGAAGCCGTTCAATTAGCAGGCGGCGGTTGATCGTTCATTGACCGACGTGTTTGTTGAACGACGCGGTTTACGGCTCCGTGCGTTATATTGTCGCCGATGTTATTTTTATTTCTGTCTTTACATCGCTTACTTAGCTCGATCGTATAAAGTGGGGCTTTGATGAAGTGGCTATAGATTCTTATTATTGGAAGTTTGGTAGAGTATCGGTATGTTAGCTAATAAATAAGCTGAGGTTCAAGACAAATAATTACAACGGTACAAGTCTGACTATCGATATTGTTTTTTTTTGCTTTTGGTTACCTTACCAAGTTTAAACCACAAAATCACAACCCCTTTGTTTGTTTAAAATTATACTGACTTGGAAATTAATAAGTTAAGGTAAGTAGTAGTTATTTCTACACTTGTTAATGTCAAAAGATAATTACGACACTTGTTAATGTCATAGCATAATTTCGACACTTGTTAATGTCAAAACATAATTACGACACTTGTTAATGTCAAAACATAATTACGACACTTGTTAATATCAAAACATAAATAAATTTTTGTTTTACAAGACATGTTAACTTTCAATTGTGCTTACCAAAGATGAAAGTAAAAGAGTTCTTGAATAATAATTATTCAAGAACTCTTTTACTTTCATCACTGGTAAGTATTCTAACAGTGGATAATTATTATCCACTGTTAGAATACTTACCAGTGACGTAATTTGAAATGTAATTATACGTCTAGTTAACATTAAAAAAGAGTATTTATTTTGCCTGATCAGATATTTAAGAAGCTAAAAAAGAACAGTGTTTTTAATACAATGTTCAAAGATTAAAAAGGAAGTTCGGTACTCTTTGATAACTTATTCCATTTAACTGGTTACTTAGTTTTTTTTAAATACAGTCAACAAGCCCTACTCTTTGACATTGTATAATTTAATTAATATCCTTTTTTACAAATAGCTTCAATAAAGGAAATGATCAAAGGTTCTTTTTTCCATCAGAATTTTTTAAACAACAGTAAGGCTAGTATTTACTTTAGATGGTTTCTTAGATATCGCGAAATAATAACTTTCTCTTTTATTTTTCTCAGAAAATTGAAAGAAACTGAACGATAAAATGTAGGTGTGCTCTTCAGTAATAGCCTATTTGTGACCTGCGTCTTACTTACAACCTATACTCTTATATTGAAACTAGTATGTAGGTACTGCTAGGTTCAATTTGTAATTTACGTGACCTGTGAAGGAAAAAAAAACGAAAACTTTATTGGAAAACAAAACATGTCTACGGTCTATTTATACAAGGTTACTGGTAACTCGACGTATTGCTTACAGGACGTCATAGTAGGGTAACATGCAACAAATTAACACACCAAATGTTCTACCGAAGTTCAGTAGTTTTTGAGTTAGTTAGATTTTTAGTTTTTATGAAAAATCCCAGATTAAATCATTTGAAGCCAATTTACAAAAGCTTCATTTGGTGGCTTCATTTATTGCATTTTAACCCTACTATGACGTCCTGCAAGGAACACGTCGAGTTTACCAGTAACCTGTAGAACATGAACTACTACACTATTCTAGTTATTATGTAGATATTTTGCTGTGGATACAACATACAGAATACTGTATTGAAACCACTGTATTGGAAAATGATAACTAAAGCTAGGGCCTACTCGAAATCAAGGCAGATGTTACATATGTTTGGATCGGATAACATATATTCATGAAATCGGCGATTCTATGTCGACCACAAAATGCAAATTTATCTATAACGAAGCTGAACATTAAATGAAGGAAACCCTAATTCCACTTGTAACATTTCGTGAAACTACCGTGTCACTTGTAATTTTAAGTACAATCTGCAAATTCTGCAATAGTTTAATCAGTTTAGTTTGTGAGCGGACTTCGGGATAGAAATAGTGTTATTAAAGAAGAGTTTTGTATAAATAGATACCACAACTAATTACTTCATAAGTTTTCGATACGAAATATCATGGAATCATATTCTAATTTACTTTCCAAGAAAGTTTGTGAAAACACATTATTAAATAGTTTGTCTCCACAACAATAATGTATTTTCGTATAACTACACAATTATGTGGGGGAGAAAAAAAAGTTTTTATTATTATTTTAAGTTCTTGGTGCAAAGGTTAGCTATTGTCATCCAACGTGGCAATGCTACAAGTGCTAGGCACCTTTGCGCCAGGAACAGTTAGGGGCGGGTTATCTGACGTGTTGATATGATTATTTTTTTCTGTGATTACTTTTTTATACATAGGTATAATTTTAAGCATTATTTGTAAGAAATGAATTATGTTATTTGAACACTTTAGGTCTTGATATTGTCTATTGGACAAAGCGTCTACGCTACTTCAAAGTGTGTACGAAATATTCACGTGTAATAAATATCTTGTATTTTACAATCGAGAGCTGTACCAACCCTAGTAAATTGTTCACCACCTTATGATGTTCATGTTCGTGAACGGGCGCCGTCAGTTGGGACTGGTCGTCTCTTAGCTGCCTCGGCTTATTTTTATTTAGTTGTTTTTAGTTTTTATCTTTTTTTTTTTTTTATTACGGACGCTTTTAACGTGCACGTCTTTCTACATTGTTCTCACATGTATATTTTCAATATGAACGATGTAACCAATATTTTGTAAAATATTTGATTTTAAAAGAGTGTCCGTGGAGTTTCTTGCCCGTTATTCTCCATAGGATCTACGCTTTGGAATGGGCAATCTAGCTTCATTTTTCTGACTGACCGACCCAAGACCGACCCTTTGACAATTCAAAAGTGCCTGTAATTGGTTTATTTGAAATAAATGCTTTGAGTTTGAGTTTGAGTTTGATGATCAATTACTCGTCAAGTTTTTACAAAATAGCCCAAGGGTCTGTCTGGCAGCCCTACCCGGTGAATCTCTGTTATTGCTACGCATACACATCAACGCCGCTCGTCTCCCTAACTCTGTTAGGAAAATTTAATCCCGATGGCCGCAGTATTGTGGCTTCTTGGAACTCTGTAGGCAGCTCTAAGACAGAATTACAGCCGCCCGATGAGAATTAAAATGTCATCATTTATCATCTTGTAATGTATGGTGCACTGTATTTTATTTGTGAGTGGGTTGGCCGTGTAATTTAAAGGGATTGCGAAGTAGACTAACGAAGTGGCTGTGTTCCGTACCTTTGATAAGGTTCCGTTTTAGCCATTTGGCTACGGAACCCTAAAAATGAAACTGTTTTTAGAGATTTTCGGTGACCGTATTTTTCTTGTTGCCATTTGCTCTTTAGTGTCACGAAACTAGGTTTAAATATTTCAGCAAAGCTAACGGAAATACTGAAGAAATAATAAATTGATAATAGGTATGAGGAATGAATACGTGACTAACATTAAAATCTTCAATTCATACAATCATTTAGGCAAAAAGGTAGGTAAATAAGTTAATGTTCCGTTTGAACGTTAAAGTCTCCAAAGCTCCCAACGGAAACGTAACGCACATGTTTTTCTATTAAAATAACATTTGATGCTCTTACGTTTAACATGCCATCTCCTAACGACGACGGAATCGCAATGTTGTAACACTATTTATTTAATAATAATAATTATGTTTATATACACTCAGCGTCAGCGCTGCAGCCGCATTGAGTCGCCCATGTGAAAAGTGAAATATTATAAGTTATTTCACTTTTCACATGGGCGACTCAATGCGGCCACAATTTCAGACCACAATTTAATATTTTACACATCGAAATGAAAATGGCACCCAACTATATATCTTTACGAGCATAGTATTAATGTGTTTTTAATATATCATATCAAAAGTACCATTTTACAAATAAAGTAGGTATACCTACGTGCTAACTCGAACAATCCAAAGCGTTTACTTAAAGAGTATTTTTAGGGTTCCGTACCTCAAAAGGAAAAAAACCGGCCAAGTGGTATCGAACCACGCACAATGAAGGGTTCCGTAGTTGAAAAGAATTTATACCAAAAACAAAAAAATTGTTACCGAAAAAAAAAATAATTTACGCGATGAAACTACAAATAAATAATTTTCGGACTTTTTCCTTTACTTGTGCTGTGAGACCTTGCTTCTTGCCCTAGGTCTACGGGAAGTACCCTACCCTAAAAAATACGGCTATTTAAGCGCCATATTTTGATACTCGTAAGTAAATCAAAACCTATAGGGTACTCCCTATAGGTTTTGATTTACTTACGAGTATCAAAATATGGCGCTTAAATAGCCGTATTTTTTTAAAGCGTTGACGTAAAAGCTTGATTTTTTTAGAGTTTCAAGGGACCATTATAGACGTACGTGTTTGGTATTAATTTCAACTTGATACCTTCACGCGTTCCTGAGAAAAAGGGTCTTGACAGACTGACAGACAGACAGACAGACGAACGAAGTGATCCTATAAGGGTTCCGTTTTTTCCTTTTGAGGTACGGAACCCTAAAAACGGAACCCTTATAGGATCACTTCGTTGTCCGTCTGTCAGTCTGTCAATATCCTTTTTCTCAAAACCTATCTTAGGCGCGAATTACACAGAAAAGGCGTACGGTGAAACCGCGGCGCAGGCATCTTGCCGCTTCAAAACGTTTCAATAGAAAATGTGTTTTGAATTATACTGAAGCGGCGTGGCGCAGGCACGACGTTTCGTCGCCTATTCCGCGTCGCTAGCAGACGCGACTGGAGAGGCGCGCAAGCAGCACGACGTTTTGGCAAGCGCATCTCCGAAGATGCGCTTACTGTCACGATAAAGTCAGTCTGTATAATGACTAGTTGCGGCATCTCTTCGCCTCTTTGATATAATTTAAATCTTATCCGTGTCTTATCTGTTCTACGCCTGCTCTGTGCCTGCGCCGCGTCTTTGCCGTACGCCGCTTCTGTGTAATTCGCGCCTTAGGCTACTTACCTTCTAGCCTTTCATGAAATCATGGTCAATAAAATCATGAAAGGAAAGAAGCAAGGTCTCACAGCACAAGTAAAGGAAAAAGTCCGAAAATCGTTAATTTGTAATTTAATCACATAAAAAAAATTACAAGCTTTGCAGTTGGAGAATTGACCGTGACGTAATTACGTCAACGTATGGAAGAACATGTTTTTCAACTACAATGTTATGTGTATTTTTGAGATAATTTCTTTACAACTACGGAACCCTTTAGGTATTGTGCGTGGTCCGACATGGACTTGGCCGGTTTTTTTTACTTGATAGTCAATCAACACCAGGTTAATCAAAGATAAACTGGTAAGTATTTTACCTAGATTCCATTTTTCCCATTTGTGATATCACTTCATAGTATAAAACAAAGCCGCTTCCCGCTGTCTGTCCGTCCCTATATATGCTTAGATCTTTAAAACTTCGCAACGGATTTTGATGCGGTTTTTTTAATAGATAGTGTGATTCAAGAGGAAGGTTTATATGTATTATAAACGCGGGCGAAGACGCGGGCAAAAGCTAGTTAATACTAAGCCGTAAAATTCAGTAATATATCATATCAATCAATCTGCCTAGCCTTTTCCCAACAATGTTGGGGTCGGCTTCCAGTCTAACCGGATGCAGCTGAATACCAGTATTTTACATGGAGCGACTGCCTGTCTGACCTCCACAACCCAGTAACTGGGTAATACGATACCCCTTGGTAAGACTGGTTGTCAGACTTTCGGGCTTCTGACGACCCGTACCGACTGTCAAAGATCCACGAATGACAGCCGGGACCAACGGCTTAACGTGCTTTCCGAGGCACGGAGGAGTCTCGGTGTGTAAAGATGGTCACCCATCCACTGACCAACCCCGGCAAGCGTAGCTTAACCTGATGGATCGACCCGTGCGGCAGTTATTACTTAGCCACGAGCTCCTTTTATTTATATAATATATCATATATGTATATAAATAAAAATTTATTGCCGAATATACACATTAAGCCCATTACTTCAGAACAGTTGCACCTATTTGGCTAATTCTTTTTTATTGTGTAGGTATGTAATTGTCTGGACAAGGTTTGTATTAAATGTTTTTTTAATAATCAACCGGAAAGTTTGGGAATATGAAATTCACCCGGGCGACGCCTGGCACGAACAACTAGTTTAATATAAATGCTTGCATGTAATTCTGTGGCAGAATAGTCGCATGCAAATCAGATTTCGGTGGAAAATGGAAGACGAAAGTATTATTCGGTCGTCTGTCCGGCAAAAGAGGTTCATTACGACCACGAGTAGATTCCTAGCAGTCCTAACTGCAAGGGAATGCCAAAAATAATCCAATCTCCGTTCTCTTTTCAATTTACCGCTAACATGATAGATTTAGAGAATACTTAGTAATTTTACAATGTTTTGCATCAAAGTATTTTTTGAAGTTATTTTCTGTCTTCATTTGTGGGGTTATACTTTTTTTTAGGCTATAAACAGAAAACATCTTTATGATCAAGAATCCCTTATTAAGGCAATTGCACTGAAAAAAATAATATCGATGCCTCACAGCGAAAAAGGGATAAGAGGCATTTTTTGCGAAATCGACTTATATATGGTTAGAATCGGCTTTTTTTTCTGCGTCTATTCATCTAAGTTTCGTGATTTCGCAAAAATGTCGCTTCCCTTTTTGGCTGTGAGGCATCGATATGTAACTGCCCATGCAAGCTGTTCATGTTAATTTTATGAAAGCCCCTTTTATTAAGGTCCCTTGTAAGTCGATATCGACAATGCAAGATTTAATACTGCTACGTGCACTGACGGGCAATAGGGATGATGCCTGGGTCAAAAAAATAAATTCTATTTAGCCCGTCATCGTCAGTCAGACAATAAAAAAATATTAGACACATTTTTATACAGGGTTATTGGTAAAACACCAGCAATCTCTTAAGGGGTCATTGTACTCATCATTATGAACAACTTTTACTATGGGACCAATCCTGAAATCGCGAAAAAAAAATCTGCTGCTCCCTACATTTTGACGAGTTTGATGTAGATAAATGTACTGAACAGCTGATTTTTTTTTCGCGAATTCAGGTTTGGTCCCATAGTAAAAGTTGTTCATAATGATGAGAACAATGACCCCTTAAGAGGTTGCTGGTGTTTTACCAATAACCCTGTATACATATTAATATTAATAAAGAATGACAGATAACGCCATTGACTTATATATTTTTCACACCACCTGCTCGAAAATGTCAAATTATATGTCAAGCAACCTTAACCTAAAGTGAGTCATTAGTGGCCGGGGGCACAGCCGGTCAATAATGTTGTACTGGATTTCATTATGACCCGCTGGTCAATAATGTGATTTGAATTTGGAATCTCACATGCTCAGCTAAATTGGCAGTATAGTACTAACAAACACCTTTTGGTGCCAGAAAGAGGAAAGCTATTCTCGAAACCCTTACTACGCGTGGATGATATTCTCGATTTCCTACAAAATCATAACGACTGCTTCTTCATATCGTTGCCATGTTTTCGAAGACATAATATTGTAAGAATAATTAGATAACTACGAACCATTTTTCATTTTTTTAAATTTTTTTTTTTTTAATTTTGGAACGAAGTTCCTTATCGCGCGTTGTGAAAGGGGGGCTAGACGAAAAAAAGTCTCACGAAAAGTTGTCACGACACTTTTTGCTATAGGTAGCTATTGTAAGCCGTGCGGCGTGCGCATGTTTCTCTGTCTCTCTCTCTCTCTCTCTCTTATAGAAAGCAAGCCAGATATTTTCATTTCTATTTCGCATTGAACAGTGTGGTGTCGCGATGATGATGATGATGATGGTGATGATGATGATGATGGTGATGATGATGATGGTGATGATGATGATGGTGATGATGATGATAATGATGATGATGATGGTGATGATGATGGTGATGATGATGGTGATGATGATGGTGATGATGATGATGATGATGATGATGATGATGATGATGATGATGATGATGATGATGATGATGATGATGATGATGATGATGATGATGATGATGATGATGATGATAAGTATAAAAATAAAATTTTGTTACAATTCCTTCACTAATTAATCGAAAGGAACTTCGTTCCATCCGGGTGTCCACCTCTCAAGTTTTTTTTTTTTTAAATTACACATCAACATCTATAAACGTACCAAATAAAAACTTAACTTTATCTTTGCACAACTGGACTAATGTCTCAAATGTTACCATTAACTTCAATTAATATGTAAGTGCATATAACTAACTAGTTCTAAATATGTTATTCTTACTGTTTGTTTATTTAATAAATACTTTGTTTTTCGTACTATGGCTATTATTTTCTCACAGTAGGTGTAAAAAGTAGAGTATCCTCCTCTGGGCTAAAGGTGTCTTTGCCTTGGGCTAGCTTGAATCCCTCACTGCATTCAGGATTCTTGTATTAACTCCCTCGCTTCGCTCGTGAGTTAAACTCTTAACTACCTCGCTGCGCTCGGGAGTTAAATCCCGAATCCTTCATTGCGCTCGAGATTCAATATGACGCCCGTGACATAAGACACAACTTTAGCCCCTCGGTGCATAATCTACTATTATAACACATTTGCTCGTAAAGGGTCTCTTATTTCACCAATTTCAATATCGTAATGCATGTCATTACGTACTTGTGCGTTATCGTAAAGTAAAACGCACGACTTTCTTTTTAATAAGGTAACACCTACGGTGTATCATGATGCTCCGTCTAAAACCAACGGTACTTTTTTAAATCTTAGCAAAGAGTTTTTAAGTCAGAAAAGTGGTCAACATTTTATGAATAAAATTAACTTTGGATAAAATAAAATTAAAGAATTATATGTTAAACATTTAATTCTTTGATTTAATTAATTTTGCCAATAAATTACAACCATTTATCTGTAACAAAAACCAAAAAATATTAATTTACTTTAATAATACTGGCTGTTTTTGTGCCTTTGCCTTAAAAAAAAAAGCGCTGATGCGTGCGCATCGCTAATTTGTGAACAAGTAAAAATTATTCCACGCGCTTTTTCTTTTCGTTGTATCATGTTTTTATTTCAAAATATCGTCAAGGAATGATGAATTTATTCATTCGACACCGCCAGACCCAGAAGTCTCAGAGGCAGCGAAAAAGGCTACTCTAAGCCTCTTGGCCGAAAAACCGACCGATAGATACTTACAAGCGGATCAAAATTTAATCGTATGGAAAACAAGCAAAGATGCAAATTAATTTTCAGAAAGTGTGTTTTTAAATATTTGTTCGTTTAAGAAAGTCCGAGTTTTATTTATTTCCTCGCAAATATGTTATAAAACGTCGTATGACATACGTGCGCTTTGATAATTACAGCCTCTGCTTTCTTGTAGCCCTCGCCTACGGCTCGGGCTGGCAATATCGCCTCAGCTGTAATTTTCAACTTACCGCACTTATATCATAATGTACTAATATTATATCAATGGATAACGCACTAAAGTTGGGGAATGTGGGCTCGCTACGTCACTTCTACGTATAAAATCTACAAAGACGTGACGTCATGCCACATTTTAAGTCAATGTATCGCCCTAATCAACTACGTAAAAAAAGAAAAAATACGTGTCCAATATTTTTGAATAATCTACAAGACGGACAAAAAAATAAATTTTAGTCATAATCCGTATTTGTGTGTAATTTGCGTCGGCATTTGAAGCATGTATGACATTATAGGGTTAAAATCAAGGATTATCGTTCACTTTACCTCCTTCAGTAGGTACACGAATTGGCAATAACCCTGCTGAACGCTCTCGGAACGTTTGCATGTTGTTTTTTGTTCAGTTTTTGCGCCTTCCTTCATGAAAGAGGTTCGTTACTGCATGTTTTCCGGGACCGTGATTGGCGCGCTACTCATTCTAGCTTCACTAGTCAATATTGGAAGCCGATGCTAAAACAATTTTAATTACAAAATGTGTTCATCTCGCAGCTTTGGAAAGATTATAGAAAGTAGAAAACTTAATGAAGTTCTAAGTTCACTTTCTTAAGAGGATTTGCTAAATAGATACGTTTCCGATTTGACCTTTGTTGAATTTTGTAACTTTGTAATTAGGAGGAATAGGTAAAATAGGAATTCACTTAATTGTGTATCCGAAGATCCAACAATATTTATGATTGATTGAATGTTTTAATAATCTTTTAATTCTGCTTAAAGCTATAATTAGTCTTGTGAAGTGAATTTCAACTAAATAGTTTTTTCTATTAGTGGTCGGACGTCGGAAGCGGTAAGTGCGGATCCAATTAAAGTTACCCGGTAGTACCGAAATCCCGTCCCTCTAACAATACTTAGAAAGACTTCTGCCGTCAACATTTAACAATCAAATTAATTGGTTTTCAAATACCTGACCTTTCCACTCATTATACGGTGTAAATTAATTTTAGGGGGAAATGACTTTCGTTTAGGAACACGTTCCTAAGAATAAGAGAAGGTACCTACTAATCGTATAAGGTAATTATTTTAATGCACTCTACGACATGTTATCATTTATACTCCCACTTAGTATCTCACAAATCATCATCATCTGCCTAGCCTTTTCCTAACTATCTTGGGGTCAGCTTCCAGTCTAACCGGACGCAGCTGAATACCAGTATTTTTACATGGAGCAACTGCCTATCTGATCTCCACAACTCAGTTACTGGGTAATACAATACCCCGTGGTAAGACTGGTTGTCAGACTTTCGGCCTTCTGACGACCCGTAGCGACTGTCAAAGATCCACGAATGACAGCCGGGACCAACGGCTTAACGTGCTTTACGATGCACGGAGGGGTCTTGGTATGTAAATATGGTCACCCATCCACGAACCAACTGCGGGAAGCGTAACTTAACCTGATCGATCGACCCGTGCGGCTGTTATTACTTAGCCACGAGTTCCTCCTTAGCCACGAGCTCCTTGTATGTATGAAACTTAATAAAGAAATGAAAACAATTTAAAACTGATTACAAGTTTCTCTCTTGATTGAACTAATAACAAAGTTTATCGTTCGATATCCGACGAAGTGTCATGGAAAGATAAACGATTATACGCAGGTGTTTTCAAGTATTTTAATCATAGGATGGTGTTGATCCCGCGGTGATTGTAGAATTCCAGTCGAATACGGGTGATACCGTACACTTGCAGAAGACGGGGGGTCTAAAACGGCCACTTTGGCAGAATCATAATAGGATAATATTAAATATTTGAAATCGTAAAACGGTCACAAACTGACAATACATTATGAATTGTCAGTTTGTGACCGTTTTACGATTTCAAATATTAATCATAATATTATCCTATTATGATTCTGCCAAAGTGGCCGTTTTAGCCCCCCAGGTGGCATTTGGCGTGAAATGGTAAAACATTTTTTCCCTAAATGTCAGCCGCACCAAATAGACAGTGACACTGACAAAATATGCGGGAAATGCAAAATTTTCGTTGCATTTTTGTGAAAGATAGCTAGCTTTACATTTGATATTAAGCTCTGCCAGCTGACGACGGTGATGTAGAATATTACATGACAAGTACAATAAGTGTTTGACAAAATGTTATAAAAGCAGCAGCAAAACTTTTCCTACAAAAAGAATTTACGTCAAGCGTAACATAATACAACAACGTTACAAAAAGTGTAAAATAATATTGGACGCGAGTTTTCGTCACTGAATAGGGTAAGCGCATATAGTGTTAGGCTAGTGCACACCTGTAGCTTCGTGTTGAGTTCCAATTTACCGCTCGGGTGATCAAAGACAGCCACGATGGCTAATACCGTACGCGTACAGCCGTACACCGCTCGTTAAATAACGTCAATCGCCGATACCGAATCACGCGTTCGATGTTATGGCCAATGCTTTGACGAATTCTATTGAAGCATCGAACTGGACTTAACAAGATAGCTATATGAATTTTGATAGCATTGCATTTTTCCAAAGAATTTCGGGAAAATTAATTTACAAATAAATATCTTGTAAAAACAGTGAAGTTTTACTGTGTGAAGTAGAAGAAATTTCATAGTTCAGTAGAAGAAATCCTTGAAATATATTTCTAGTCACCATTTTATTTTCATAGAAAATTTAATTAGTGTGGGTCGTGTGGATAAAGGAACAGTGATGACATGGACAAAGTTTGTCCATATTATCACTGAGGCCTGTCTGACTGCAGCCTACTTATAAACACTTCAAAATAATATTTATCATTCTTGACATTTAAATAAAGTATATCAAATTAAACAGTCGGGTTGAAGACGAGGATTTATTATTAACAGCCAATCTATCTATATAAGTCTAAATTAATTAAAGCACTCGCTCTAAGGTTTCAGATATATTTTGATAGATGTACGTATCAATCAAATTCAGTCTATTTATACATATTTTTACACTTTCGGCCGAAATAGTTGGGAAGACTCAAATAAATATAATGGCGAAGAAAAATAAATCAATACTCCTTGTAGACAGTATTGTATTCCGAACACCTATGAACATTTACACAACCATTGTCATTTCAGGTTTTGATCAAAATAGCTACAAAGAAGATAACTGACAAAAGCTTTTCAAATCCTTAAAGTATTTCTAAGCTTATAAGTAGGTAGGTACTTTGGTACCACGAAACCAAGAATAAGAATGTGTTACAAAAGAAATGTAAAAAGGATAAGAATTGTATTCATGCGTGTGGTACTGAGCCTTGCAGTTTTCCATGTTGATGCAAAACGATTAAATTATTTCTATAAGTATGATCATCCAGTTGGACATAAGCCGTTTTCAAAAAGATATCTGAGTGAGAGGGTTGTTGAGGGATTGAACTACCATATACCATGATATATGTATCTATTTATTCATCTGGGTATGAGATGCGGAAGAATGAGGAAAATATCGTGAGGAAAGTTTTGAGTGTGAATGTATGGCTACAATAAGACAAGGGCAGGGATGGCGAACCAATAGCACGCGTGCGTGTTAGATGACACGCGACAAAATAATTTGGGCTCGGCAGTAATTCAGGAATTTAGGTACCTAAGGCACAGTAACAGACATGGAAACCTGAGCGCTATATTCTCGTCTACCTATGTCTGTGCGAGTCGTTATTTTCATTTCAGAAACCGTTTGTCAGACAATTCCAGTAAAATATGCCATGATATAAATTATTTGACCTCTAGTTTGCATCAGCAGAAGTTGCACTAATTTGTTCTTTCATAATGTGATGAGAATTGATTTGAGTAAAGGTCTGTTTCTGTTTGCAGATAAGGAGTACTTACCTACTATTGTGAAAGTATTTTTTTCCAGTAGTCACTAAGTCAAGATTGTTTCTTGACACGTCATAGCCACCTATATATTTTTTTTTTTGAAAAAAATACGTGTAGAGCTATAGAGGTTCGCTATCCCTGGACTAGGGGAAGACCAATGAAACGATGGATGGATGTGTGACTACAGAGATGAGGACTAGCAGAGAAGTATGGAAGAAATAGATGCACCTGTTGCACCGACCCCAAATAAATTGGGTAAGGGCAGGAATGATGAATGATGATCTGTTTCTATCTATCCAGAGTCCACACTGTATTCATAAATATGAAATATTTGTACTTCCTCGATAGACCCTAATTATGGAGAATTATTGGACAGGATAACAAGAACTCGAAAGCTATGGAAGCTTATAAATATTTTCGGCATATTTACGAGACGGTGTATGAGGTATTTTAATAAGAAGTCTGAGTATTTTCATAATATATCTTGTTGTATTCATATGGCATCTGATTAGAAGATAAACTAAAATTAGAACCCTATTAGAACATGTTTCCCATACATCGGTTTTGTGTCTACTCATCATTAACAAAGCAATTTGATAATACTTATAAGGAAGATAAATATGGTACTTAAACAAACATTTTACATGTTTGCCAGTTTTTTCCATTTTATCTTTAATAAAATGTAATATAGTTGTTCGCTTTTTACAAGCTACGTGAAAGATGAAATCTAAAGTGAAAATTAACCTAAATCTAAACCTAAACGTAGCAAATATTATCTAGGAATGTTGCATAATGCACATAATTAACTATATATATATATATAAAACACAATTTGTTCAACATTGTTTCAAAAGTGTATGTACATACAATACACGTATAATTATATTAAAATTTAATTAAATGACTTTACGTAACGCTCAAATTACGAGTGAAAACATTTTTTTTTTTACATTTCACTGTCCCGTGTTGACAGAAAAGTATTTTAATTTCAAACAACGAAGCTGGATGAAAAAAGTTGTGTCTATTTGGTACATAAGTTGTCTGTTGACGTTGTCTGATACATTGTCTAAACTTCACTAGTTTTAGCTAACTACCAACGATCCAATCAATTATGTTAACACCATTTTCTTTAAAAGTTTAAAACAAGATTTAAGGCATCTGTCGCACCGACGAGGAAGCTACCAGCTATCAACGATTTTCACGATTGAGAAACGAACAAAACATTGTGGTCCCGTGTAAGCAAGAGACATAGCTACATAGTATTTGTATATTAATAGTTGAGAGGAATGACGGAACAAAAGCCATTATTAACAAAGTAGATATGAATTTCTTTGTTTTATTTGTTTCCTCTCTCAAAGTTTAAATACACAGCCAAATATTAACAGAGCACTTTAAAAACCGATAAATCTTACTGAAAAAAAATTTGGTTTTCGATGGTTTGACCAAAATCCTACAAATACGTGATTATTGCTATCATTGCAAGAACTATTCAAATCAAACCGATTTTCCTCCATTAACTTATTTTTGCAGTCGATAAAATTAATGCAAAGTGCATGCATAAATATTCATCCCAACTACGGAACTCTTCACTGTGCGTGGTCTGAGATACACTTGGCCAGATTTTTAAATTTCGTTAGGAAACTACCACTAAAAAAAAAACCATTTTCTACTATTCAATAAACTAATAGTTCAAACAAACAAACTAACTAAACTCAGACAAGTAACAAAAATATTGACATTTAAAAATGTTTGCAGAGTACCCAATTTATAGAATTAATTTATCATCAGTCCCAAACAAAATTTTGCTAAACCTACCTAAAAATGTATACTAGGCATTCTGTAGCAAACTATCAGAAAGTATCAAAAATAAAATTCACAATAAATAATTGTCCAATAAATTAAAATAATTTTGTACCGCGAGCGCATTCCGAATTTAAATTCAAATAGTACGAAATAATTCGGCGCGAAATTCAATAAATTATGTACAGGTCATAGTCTATTGTCTCGGTTTCAATATAATCTCCGAAAAACGATTAAAATTACATTAGAAAAGTGTAAATTATTATTAAAAACAATGTTTATTTTATTTAATGCTTAGTACAATTTTATTTCAATTTCCAAGTATCGATTTCTGACATTCGTCATAGGTAATTACCTACTCGAGTCGATCGAAATAAAAAAAAAATCGTTTGCTATAATCGCTATGGCACATCGTTACGATAAAAAAAAAACCAGTCAAGAACGAGTCGGACTCGCGCACCGAGGGTTCCGTACAATCATTTACATGTAAATTTTTGTTTCATAATTTCTGAAAAACTGTGCTATTTAGAGACATCGTTTTATTTTTCCTGTAATCTTTATATAAACTTCTATAACATAGAATAATTTCAGATTTTTCTCTATTCAAAATTCGGAGATAAGGGGGAGGGAACGGTATTTTTTTTAACATTTTTCATCAAAAGTCGAAAACTATGCGGCCTAAAAAAAAGAAAAAAATGTTTGAGGATGTGCAAACAGAGTTCTTTCATATGATACCCCACATGCCTTAGTAACCCCACTTCGAATTTTTAAGACCTTTCAGTCCCTGTTGCAAAAAAACACATGTATTTTTGTTTCTTTCCTATTTTCAAAATAGTTGGGCAAACGTCATCTAAAACTGTTCCAAATTTCAAGTTGATAGCGTTAGTAGTTCTTGAGATATCTAGCTGTGACAGACAGACAGATAGACAGACAGACAGACAGACCGACAGACAGACAGACAGACTGAGTCACACCATAAAGGTTCCTTTTTTACCATTTTGGTACGGAACCCTAAAAACAATAATGGTGGAAATTATGAACACAAATTGAGTAGTGGTATTGAATTACGTATTAATTATTGGAGCTATGTTTGTATATTACTTTAAGATGTGGGCATTTTCTTGTTGTTTGTAATATTTTGAATGATATTTGCCACATTTTAAATCATATCTACATGTGTGTGTGTGTGTGATATTTGTGAAATGTAAAAACGTAAACAATCAATATTGGCGGGAAACTTCGACTTTGGATATCAAAAAACATCAATACCACTACTTAATTACCTTGAACAATGGATGAATTCGTCAAATAATTAAATGATACTAATTCACTGCCCCTGTGGTGCAGTTTGGATGTTCGAAATCCCCAATTTTTATGTTTTCTAGCCTCGACCACCACTGTCATAAAAATGGCGATTATCGAATTTACAGACTTGGATATTTTAAAGGTAAATTAGTAAACTTGCGTGTTAAATATGAAAGATTTAAAGGCGTTAATATGCGAGTTGTTTATCCAACTCTCATAATTAACGCACATTCATAAGATTTGATGAGTAGCATAATAAATATTTACATAATTAATTTAGAGTGTCGTATGTCGTCAATTTGGGGTCCAATTGGGTGCGATAGAGAGCCGGTGGAGGTTCGTGTGTTCGAGTCCAATTGGGGGCGGTTCCGAACTATACGGTTAAAGCTTATTACGGCACCGCCTGATGGCATTTTGTATTTACAATCGTACTTTCGGCCGAAATGGAGTGTCTTTCAAATCCGTTTTTAAAGTTATGGGGACAAATGAACACAGGAATATGAAAATGATGCACTCTCTGTGTAGAAAATGTGCTTACCGCTAAGGTTTCCTAGAAGAGCGGTGGTCGTACTAACGGCCGCAGTGATGGCTATTATGAACATTTTCATATGAAAATTAATTTAATTTACAATTTTTTTTTACAGTTTTGACAGCGGCTAAGATTTAAATCGTTAGATTCGCCTTACCGCGTCAAAAGATAGTCGCATTTCTGTTTCGTTTTGACGGTTTCTGACACGCAATGCAATGACGAAGTGACTTCACTTGATTACCTATCATGGAAACGCTGTTTAATAATGTGTGAGCTCATTCTTCTCAATATGGACACTTTTTCTTGTGACTAAGTACGGTGAAGACAAATCTAGCGGTTTAAATCTTTGGGGAGTGGCGTTTGACTTAATGTCAAATACTGGTGAAAATTACAGATTTTCACTGCCGCTTTCCTAGGAAACCAAAGCTTTAGGGACTGAATGACACTGATTAATGCAACTATCTAATTAACAGGTAAAACAGCTTCCTTTTGGATATTCGCGTGTGGCATCCCCAAAGTACGAAAAGTAATTAAGTCTTGTTGGTTTGTTGTTCGATTCTTCTTACTGCCCTTTAACTAAATGGCACGCAGAGCAACGTGAAGAGTTTCATTAATTGCAGTTGGCTTACTTTGTAACTTTTATAATGACTTGTTTAATGTCCACCTTTGAATAAATAACTTGAGATTTCAAACAGGGATTTTTAGTTTCATTTATTACCAAGCTGTCGTGCTGCCTCTTATTTAGCTTTTCCGAGGGTATCATAACATAACGATGGCATTAGGGATGGTCTCGGAAAAACATGGCAGACTCCGACGGATTGCGGAATCACAGCTTGCTTAAAATGTGTTATTCTATCGTTCAAGAATAAGTGATAGTAATGATAAATCTGCATACGTAACTAAGACCAAAGTCAGTCTTTTTCCTACGTGAAGGCTCTGAAGGAGTCGACAGCACGATGCGACTCTAGTAGAACAATTCGTATGAAAACTTCATGAATATTTGCTCTACCAGAATTGCGACGGACCTTCCCGGAACGCCTGTCTGCGGAAGCCTTGATAGCTAGTATTATAAAAAGAAATACTTAAGTAAAGAAAAGTAACGACACAAAAAATCGATAACTATTAACTTTAATATTAGTTTTTTGATGAAAAACACTTGCTTTACCAAAAAGGTGAGAGAAAAACAGTTGATTGATGAGCCGACATTATTTTATGATGACGTCACAAAATGAGATAACGAATACCACAGAATGGAGGGTGACCAGTGACCGCTTTATGAACGAAACTTCGCTACAAAAAGGGATACCTCAGCTTATAGGATTGGACCTTTTAATAAAACCGCATAGGAACATTATCTCTTTATCTATTGTCATAATTTAATCACAATGTTTTGCTTCAATGAGTTTATCGAATGTTATAATATCCAACTTTCAAGTAGAAATATTTATAAAGGTCGGTCAAATTATTGTTATTACTTACACACATAGATACCTACAACTATCATTACATATTCCCAATATTACTATTATTCGATACTGAAGTTTAAAAACAATAGGATCTAGTAAAACATTTGCAGCTAATTTACAAACAATATAATACAGTAGCACTTCCCGCGCGGTTTTGCCCGCGTGGATGTCGAAAAATATCCCACGGGAACGTGCTACCGCGAAATCCTTGTCTACATTATAAAGGGAACTTCTGTGCAAAATTTCAGCTTTCTAGGTTCAAGAGTTTGGGCCGGGCGTTGATGAGTCAGTCGTCAGGACTTCACTTTTTATTTATATAGATAATTTACCTACAAAGAACATAAGTACAACATGACATGATTGACAAGTGAGAACTCTATTAAAATGAGTGTAGTTGGTCGAGAATTTCAACCATAAAGATTTTTATATTTCTAGGATTTCAACGTTCTGATATTTGTAAGCAGCTAGATGAAATCGTTTCGGTTCACTTTTTGTTTGCATAGGCAAATGTTCAAAGAGTTACTTAATATCAAAGGCGGATACCACAAGTATTTGAAGTATACAGCCAAGAACTTATCTGAACTATATTAGTAACAGTGTAATAGTATCTAGCTAGTATTGTGTATTTATTTTATTACATTTATATTTAATTGCATGCTGCACCGGTCTACGTCATCACGTTAACGCCGCTGTCACCCGTTTTATCTGGTAACTCTTGTCCGTTGCGTCGTGCTGCGGTTTACGAAACTGGGGGCCTACTCCCTAAGCACGAAGCCGTAGTTTCGGCCTTCGTTACGGGCGTTTCTTACTCCGTATCACATACGGATGGATGATTGGTTCGGGGCCCGAACGACAACATGATTTGCCAGTTGTCCCTACTCCCGATGTGTTTTTTCCCGTCCGAAAAATTTAACTTTTACACTTGTTTTGATGGATCGTAATATCAGACGGACGGATGAACGGACGGACGGGAAGCCGGAAGGACTTAGGGAGTAGGCCTCCAGGTCACTTTCGTCCGTTGCACGTTTGGGTGGCTTGTTATTTTTTGCGTCATGTTTGCCGAAAATAAACGTAATTTCTTTCTTTCTTTTCTTCAAACTGATAGCTCCACATTAGAACTAACAAAACTATTATACAAAATGACAAGGTCAGTCTTACGTCCCGGACTAGACACCAGCCTAATATTGTCCCACTCCAGGGCAAGCACCTCTTCTCATACACAGAAGGCACGAACATTAATCACCACGCTTGCTCAAGACGGGTTGGCAATTTCAGACAAGTAGGTATAAGTTAGGTTTCCTCACGATGTTTTTCCTTCACCGCTGTCAGTAATTTTCAAGATCATCTCAGAGTTGAAAAAATAATTAAGTTTCATTCATTCTCCTGCCCTTATCCCAATCTATTTGGGGTCGGCGCAACATGTCTTTTTTTCCATACTTCTCTATTAGTCGTCATCTCGGTAGTCATCCCCTTTCTAGCCATGTCATCTTTCACACAATCCATCCATCGTTTCTTTGGTCTTCCCCTACTCTTATAGCCATCGACACTCATACTCAAAACTTTCCTCACGACATTTTCCTCATTCCTCCGCATCACATGCCCATACCATGACAACCGATTTCCGCACAACTTTTCAATCACCGGTGCCACTTCTAAACTTCCTCTTATGTACTCATTTCTTATTCTATCCATTCGTGTAACACCACACATCCCTCTTAGCATTCTCATCTCAGCTGCATGCAATTGCTTTTCATTCATCCCTTTTGTGGCCCAACATTCTGATCCATACAAGACAGCAGGTCTAACCATTGTTTTATATATATTCCCCTTAAGTTTAAGGGGAATGCGGGAGTCGCAGATTGTTCCCATGACCTGCCGCCATTTCATCCATCCAGTGCTTAACTGTGAAAAAATAATTCAGTATACAATTGAAAATGTCACATTGGTACCTAGTTGCCAGGATTTGTACGCACAACCACGCACAACCCCGTGCGATGGAGGCTACCGGGCCATAACAACCGTAGGTGGTATTAAAATATGTATTAATCTCAAAAGATACATAGGCACCTAGATTCATGCGGTACGTAAGTACGCTTGTTCAGTTATATAAAATACCCTAAAATATTATAAAGAAATCCTTTGAACTTATTTCACTATTTGTATAATATGCGTGTCTGTAATACGCTTTTATAATCCGCTTTTGATCTGCCTTCCTTTGGAAAGAAAATAGATTCTATAAGGAATAATCGAGTTTCATGTTTTTTCCCTGTTTTGAGGTCTATTCCTACTATTGTGAGTAAATGTAAGGAGGTAATGTAGGTACCTAGTTATGTTAATTATTCTGCAGAGGTTGTGGACACTTTCGTTGATCTTTACGAGTCTGTGAAGTGGATACGACCCTAACATACGGCTCACTGATCTTAGCGAATATTATGTCTTTTGATGTTTACATATTTTCTTAAATTAATTCGCAATACTCGTGTACTAAAGCTTCGAATCCCGCCTAGAAGAAATACAGTTATACGAGGCAGAGTCATCATCATCTGTCTAGCCTTTTCCCAACTATGTTGGAGTTGGCTTCCAGTCTAACCGGCTGGAACTGAATACCAGTATTTTTTTACGAGCCAGAGTGTCTGTACATTATGAGATTTGTTTGGGCACCTACACTCAGTTGAAAAGTCTTTCTCTAATTTATTTATTAACCTCTAACGTCCTGGTGCAGTGACACATTGTAAGTCAAGAACCATAGATAGATAATTAAATGTGTCTCATTATTAGGGGATCGATATGTTAAGGACGCACCGAGCTTTTTCCTTCGTCTCTGTCATTTTCTTTAAGTGTAAAGAGTAAAGAAAATAACCACACTTTTGCACTTTTTCAATATTTTTCGTTGTTGTTTTCATTATAATGCGCTTAGATAAAAAACTATGGTGTATAAACGCTCCAGTCATCTATGAACTTTATTTTAGTAAATTAATCATAATATCAAATTACGTATTTATACGGATAAAAAAGTATCTAAATAAACACTCGTATAAAAAAGTATGGAAATAGAGAATAAAATTACTCGAAAAGAGGTAACTTTGCGACTTTATCAAATCGTGTTTCCATCGTGTATACTGTCTAGTATATATCCCAATAATACCAATATATTTGCCTGGATTTTAATTTAATCGTTTACTACTTTAAACAACGGTTATAAAATCGTCTTTGTGTGTTTAAAAAGCTCGGTGCCCTTAAAGAACATTTGAGATTTTATTTCTGTTCGTTTAATGTTAAGAAAAACAAACTTAGGTATAACATAACATAACATTACGCCTGTTTTTCTAGAAAGGTTAAGCAGAGGTGTAGGTACATTATAGTACACACACATTTCACCAGTTATTTTTAAGTCCTATGTAATATTAGGCGAGCCTATTGTCATCAACCGGGTACAAAACCAAACTCCGGATATTACTGAGAAATTCCTGATGAAAAAACCCAATAACACTTTGCCCGACCTGGGACTCGAACCCAGGATCTCATGCTCAGCAGCAGCACTTGCAAAAACTAGACTAACGAGGCAGTGAACTTAGGTAGATACCTAAGTTCACTGCCTAGATGAACTTAGGTAGATACCTAAGTTCACTGCCTCGTTAGTCTAGTTAGAACTAAAAATAAATACTAGATATATTATAATTAGTCTAGGGTTTTTATCCCGGTGTTAATAATTTGCTCTAGGGGCTTATGGCTAAGGTAATTACAGCCGCACGGGTCGATCGATCAGTTTAAATTACGCTTGCCGAGGTTGTTCCGTGGATGGGTGACCATCTTTACACTCCAAGACCCCTCCATGCCTCGGAAAGCACGTTAAGCCATTGGTCCCGGCTGTCATTCGTGAATCTTTGATAAGTAGTCATTACGGGTCGTCAGAAGCCCGAAAGTCGGACAAACAGTCTTACCAAGGGGTGTCGTATTACGCAATAACTGGATTGTGGAGGTCAGATAGGAAGTCGCTCCATGTAAAATACTGGTGTTCATCTGCATCCGGTTAGACTGGAAGCCTACCCCAACATCGTTGGGAAAAGCCTAGGTAGATGATGTTTATAATTGCTCTGGGCTAACTTTGTCTAGACACAAGTACACAGTCAGGTACATAAGCACTAAGCAGCAACATCTCGATCGCAGCCTAACTCGTAATTGCGTTACCATCAATTAAAAGTTGTTTTACATTTACAAATTGCATTTCCGTGAAGTGCACTGTAACCGAATGACAGTTTTATATTTAAAGTTCGTGTTTACTCTTAAATGGAAGCTTAGATATAAATAAACATTAAGTATATTATCAAACTATTTCATTTTAAGGCAACGGTGCCTTTTGAGTGATAATTACATTTATTTTTTTATGTTTAACTACCTTACTTTCTTCTGTAAACTATTTATTCACAGGTAAGTAGAATGGAAGTCATAGAGTGGATAAAACCACAAAAGCGTCGAATTAAATGGAAAGTCATAAAAAAATTAAAGTCACTCTAATGTAATACAATTAATTCTAAATTCTACAAAATACATTTCCACTCCCTCATTAACAAGAAATACATAAAACCTATCTCTCGTTATACAAGTAAGTGTTGATTTATTTGATTTAATTATTTACAAAAATCAATTTTTAGTCGAATCTGTAATAATCGATATGTTGTAGGTACTTACTTATTATATAAATACTACCCACCATTATTTTTATTTTACTTCTCGTTAGCGCCTTAAGAAAGACGGACGTATAAACTTCCTTGTGACTTATAATTGGCTAATAATAATCTATACATTTTAAAAAGCCAGTAACTCGTTTTATTGAAGTGTTAGAACCTAGATTTCCAACAGGTTATGGGACCAGGTTACGTTTTTACTGCAATATAAGTGGTTAAAAATTTAAATAAAAATACGGGCTTTGTCAACGTGATAAAAGGTGCAAAAAGTGTTCATCATCGAATTGTTAGCCGGCATCAAAGACTACAGTATATTATAGGGTACGGCAAGACGACACGCCGCCACCACGCCACGCCACGCGTAGCTCATTTGTTGCTCAACCTACCCCCATCTAATGATGGCGTGATAATTGCGATTGCAACTTTAACAGATGATAAGTTAATGCTAGCATTCGTTAAACCAAGGCTTTTGGATCATGAAGTCAAGTTTAAAAATGAGTCCAGTGATAAGTCAAAAGTTTTGCAATTTGAAGGGAAAAATGGACAGGAATGTCGAAAAACAAAATTCGATAATTCTCAAAATAATAAAGGGAATAATAGCTTCAAGTAGAAGGTTAACAAGCAGAAGAATAAGTCTCAGTTCATGAAGTGTTGTCACTGTGGCCGCAAGGAGCATGTGAAAAACGGCAGCAGCAGAAAATACGGAGAGGACAAGGACGGTCCAGGCAGTTGAGATCAGTGAACCATCCACGTCGAACTATTTTTCTGGCTTTGCTTTTATGATGACAGACTATCAAGCGGATCATGATGGCAGCAAAGTTACTTTCCTGTTGGATTCTGGAGCATCGGACCATATTATAAACAGGGAAGATCTTTTCATTAGTCACACCGTCTTGCAAACGCCATTAAAATTTCTATTGCTTAAAATGGTGAATTTATTTCAGGGAACGATGTATGTGACCAGCAACATGAGCGTTCAAGAAGTTTTGGAGGACGTGCTCTTCTGTGCTGCGGTACCACCTGCGGTTCTTAACGAAAATGCAACGTGCTGGGTTGACAGTCATTTTCGACCAGCAAGGAGCACAATACGTAAGGTTAATAAAACTATAATGCAAGGTATGTTAAAAAATAATTTAATTGCTGTAGACTTAATGGCATCTGTAAATAAGTGTCAATGTGTTTCTCAAGTGTGCAGTATGTACGAATTATGGCTTTGGTCATAATTAGTAAAAATTTATTCATCGAAATTAAAAAAAAATGGTTGATGACACCAGCCAAATTGAAACTGTTATGCGAGCCTGGATGATAAATTGTGTGAGGCCCACGGAGTTGAGGCCTGTATAAATAGGAAACAAAGTCGATTTCCGTTCTTATCAGGTCAAAAAAAAAATAAAAGTCATGTTAAACAGCTATTATTTATTGTGCACTCAGATATTTGTGGACTATTGTTACTGTTTATACCCCAACTAACGACAAATAAAAAACTACTCTGTACTTTTTGTTGATGAGTAGCATTACTTTGTTCAGTACCTGTTTAACCTGTAAATCAGACGTGTTTGCTGTTTTTAAAGATTTCGTGGCTAAAAGCGAGGCTAAGTTTAATTTAAAATTAGTCAACTTATGCTGCGATAATGATGGCGAATATCTATCGATTGAAATGAAAGGTTATTGTGTAGAGAGAGGGATATCATAACATTTAAAAATTCCGAGAATACCACAGTTGAATGGCGTTTCTGAACGTATGGTCGGAACCATTACTTACTGGAAAAGTTCGTTTCATAATAAACGCTGCTAAATTAGACAAAGTGTTTTGAGGCAATACGCAGTATGAACTGTTGTTTATTTGATTAATTTGACCCCAATTAAAACTTTGAAAGTTTTCAAAAACACCATTCGAAATGTGGCATGATACAAAACCTCGAATAAAAAAATATATTTGAAGGTAGTTGGTTCAACTGTTTACGTTCATAATAAAAGCAGTAAGGCCAAGTTTAATGGAAAATCATGAAAAGGGATACTTGTGGGTTATGAACCAAACGCTATAAAGTTTGGAACCCAGAGTGCGAAAAATTACATAGTAGTCAGGGATGTTATTATTAATGAGACTGGATTTCTTCAATCCAGGCCAGACCTCAAGTCTGAAGGGAATATTAAAAAAATTCTCACGGCAAAGCTGATGATGTAATATCCAAGTCAGTGCCGGTCAAGTCTCATAACTCTGACAGTTCTAAATCAGATACGTCTATGGTCTAAATCTGATGAGCACGAGTGTCCTAGTAAAGTTCACAAATTAAACCATGATAATATAAAATTGAATCGGAGGAAATAAATGGTAAACTTTTTGATAACCCATCTTCACCAAAAGAAAACACAAATAAAATCCTGACGTTAGATGATGCAATAGGTTCAAAAGTCGTCCACCTATGTCGTATAATGAAGACGATGATCGCCATTTTGTGTGCTCAGTCTATTCTATGTAAAATACCAAATTCATTAGAAGACATCAAAACTCGAGACAACAGATCTCAGTGTGAAAGTGCAATTAGGGACAAACTGAATTCTCTAAAACTAAATAATACGGACTTTAGTACCAAGACCTGAAAATAAAAACATTGTCAATTTATTGTAAATGGATGTTTCCTATAAAACATGATGAATTTGGAAAACCTTTACGATAAAAAAAAAGGCACAACTTGTTGCAAGGTGTTTTAGTCAAGAATACCTCACGGACTATACCTAATGAAATTTTCGCACCAGTATAAGCATGAATAGCTAGTTTCTGATGTATCTTACTTTTGCGAATCAATTTAATTTGCTAGTTCGTCTTAGGGATGTCGAAACTAAAATAAAAATAAAATAAAATAAATATCCTTGGACATTTCACACAACGCCATCTAGTCCCAAGCTAAGCAACCTAATGCTTGTATTATGGTAACGAGATGGCTGATAAACTACTTATATACATTTTTTTTTTTTTTTTTTTTGTAAATACATACATATTATAGATAGAAAAACACCCAGACTCGGAACAAATACTTGTAGGTCGTACAAATATTTGTTCCGTGCGGGAATCGAACCCGCGACATGCTGCGCAGCAGTCAATCGCTCAACCACTGCGCCAACCGTGTCGTCAAAGAAACTACCTTCCTAAATGACAAATTAAAGGATGATATTTTTAAGAAAGTCCCTGAGGGTATCTCTTGTTTAGATAATTATGTGTGTGAATGAAATAAAGTACTTTACGGGCTGAATTATGCAGGCAGCTAGATGTTGGTTTGAAATTTTCAAACGATCTCGTAAAGAAGAAGGTTTTCAAAATTCTCCAGTCGAATAGGTGTCAATGTAAGCTAGACAATGAAGATGTACATAAAAATATTTGTCGTTTTATATATAGGTGATTTAGATATAGTATACGCTGATATTGAAATAATTATAAAAAAAATAAATAAATAAAAGGTATTGAGTAAATTTAAAATGACGGTGAATGAAATGAATGATGATGATAAATTAATTTTAATTTTATGAAATAGCATTAAATCAAAGTGCATATAAATGGTATTAAATAAATTTAATATGCACGATTGTAAACCTGTCAATACACCAATGGAAAATAAACTTAATTATGACGCATTCAACTCTGAACAAAAATATAATGATCCATGTTGAAACGTTATAGAATGTTTAATGTATGTCATGTTATGCACTCGTCCAGATTTAATTACTTACAAGCGTTAATATACTGAGTAGGTATACGAAAAAAAATAGTAGAGAACTCTGGCAGTGTCTAAAGAGAGTGCTTCGGTACTTAAAAGGTACTGTTGATTTAAAATTAAGTTATAGGTAAAATATGTGCCTACACTAACATTATATGTAGCTACGTAGATTCAGATTGGGGTGGCAGTGATTCAAATGACAGGAAAAGTACAACTGGGTATTTCAAGCTGCAAGCAAACCTGGAGTACAAAGTAACAAATGTCAGTTGCTGCCTCTTCAACTGAGGCAGATTGTATGTCATTGTATGAAACTGTCATGGGAGGCTTTAGGGCTTAAATCACTAGCAGTTAGTACTAAAATAGATATCATTAAATCTATCATATTCTATGAGGATAACAATGGCTGCATTGCAAATAATCCAACCAATCACAAACGTACAAAACACATAGATATAAAGTATCATTTTTCTATGGAACAGATTGAGAAAAATGTAATAAAATAAAATTACATTCTAATAGTTCAGCAGTTGGCAGATGTTCTGACCAAGGCATTACCCGCTATCACTTTTCAAGAGATGAGAAGTAAAATGGGCTTAGAATAAGATACTGATTGAATGTTCAGTGATTCTACATAATAATATGATTTATGATTAATTTTATTATTAAGAATAATTTAATGAAATGGTTTGATTAAGGTTTTCTGGGTTTTCCTTAATCCTTGGCAGCAAATGTTGGACCATGTGGATTTCCCAGCAAACACTAGGAAGTGAATATGTTCCGGTCAATTAGGTAGTATGTACTATGACTTATTTTGTTCGTATAATTGGTAGATTAATTTTTGAGGGGGCGTGTTGATTTATTTGATTTAATTATTTACAAAAATCAATTTTTAGTCGAATCTGTAATAATCGATATGTTGTAGGTACTTACTTATTATATAAATACTACCCACCATTATTTTTATTTTACTTCTCGTTAGCGCCTTAAGAAAGACGGACGTATAAACTTCCTTGTGACTTATAATTGGCTAATAATAATCTATACATTTTAAAAAGCCAGTAACTCGTTTTATTGAAGTGTTAGAACCTAGATTTCCAACAGTAAGAAACACTTAACAATTAAGAGAGTATTGGTGTATCATTAATTGGTGACGATCATTAATAATATGCAGTGTATAAGGTGACAGAAATAATGAGAGTCATCCCTTCATACACGCAAGAGCAAGAGGCAGCTTGGTTATTGTCGCCTTGTTAAAATAACATGATTATTTCAATAATGTTTTTGTTATTATGAAAAAACTTATTTATAATAAAACCGGCCAAGTGCGTGTCGGACTTCGATCATTTTGGGTTCTGTACCAAATCTGACTTATCAATATATTGGTACTTGTTAGTAATATAAACAGGTACACAATAACAACAACAGGTACCACAGGTACAGGTAACAGGTACGTAATAATAAACATTATCACCAAATTTCAAGTTCATAGGTCAATGGGAAGTTAAAAAATTCTTCGGAACAATATTTTGTAAAAAAAGCTGACTTTGGTGGACTTCTCATACAATATTTATTTACTCGACGAGGTCTGAACAACAATACCCCACTCGGTGGGGTAGATCAAAGTTTTATTTTGCCCCCTTTTGGCTGTATGGGAGCCCCCCTTAAAAACATTTAAAAATATTTTTAAACAATTTGTATGGCTTTTGGGTTAACAAGATGCTTATACTGTAAAAAAATTAAGACTGTAGTTCCAACCATTTGGCTGTAACAGACGTGTGTGACAGACGACGGACAGACGGACAGACTGACACGTGAGTGATAGCAATGGGCTCCGTTTGGACCCTTCGGGTACGGAACCCTAAAAAACAACCAACTTCCAAAAAAAACACTCATCATCATCATAGCCTAAAACCAACTATGTTGGGGTCGGCTTACAGTCTAACTGGATGCAGCTGAGTACCAGTATTTTACATGGAGCGACTGCCTATCATCCTTCAAAAAAAAACACTACAAAGTGAAAAATAACTTTAATTTCGGAAGTCGGTGTCTTGGTTTTGTATTTTCGGTTTTTACCACCAACTTCCGAAATTAAACCTATTTTCACTTTGTAGGGTTTTTTTTTGGAAGTCGGTTGTTTTTTTTCCTCCTCCTTTTTTTGAAGTAAGTCAAAAAGTTAAGAGGTGTCATGGGACACCAGGTTGGAACGAAGTTCCTTTCGCTGTATATTATGTATTAATACAGACCCAGCTAGTATAAGTTTGCTGAAAACTAAATAATACTACATGGCTTCAAACTGACTTTTCGGCCTCTTCTTATAAAGAGAAGGCATTGATCACGACGCTTGCTCAAGACTGGTTTCTTGAAGCCTTTGGACTTTCTACTATTTATAATCTATATCTCAAAGAATTGTTATTTGTTTTTTTACAGCCGTATATCTAGTACTTACCTACTTTTAAAGGTGTTTTTATTGAAATGATAATATCTTTGCATGAAGACAAGAACTTTGCATGACTACATCAGATATATTATATTTTTATTACCTTATAATTGATTTCAAATGTACTAAAAAAACAAATGTGTAGGTAGGTATGAAATTTTTGTTCGTAGCAATTTCGTAGCACTGTAGCTACGCCGTAGCAAGTAGTAACAAAAATGTTCAATGTTAATATTCGCATGTAAACGTCGTGTTAGTAGCAGTTGTGGTGCGTGTGACGTGTCAGCACGTCACGTCGGTCGCGTCGTAGTGATAAGCGTGATTGATGACGTCACCGCGACATTCGTCCGCGGGGGGGTCGTCGACACGCGCATTACCCTACTTGTTGAGCCTTCCATCAGCCTATAACGACGGTTTGAGGGCCGTACATCTATATCCATGGCGTCAGCTCGTCAGCTCTATTGACTGACAGCTCATATATCCACGTACTCATTCTCACGCTCATGATATTCCGTAAATGTCATCCGTAATGTCATGAATAATGATAAAGAGAATTCTATGAGAATTGGTAACGTATTTAAGGTTCGGTTTCGCATAAATTAGGTGTAATGTACAAAAAATGTTTGCTTTGAGTATTGAAGGCTATGGAAATAAACAAATTCAAGTTGACATAAAATGTCTTACTGAAAGGAAATTCAAGTAGGAAGATGCGCATATTTTTATTTGGTAAGCGATGATCCATTTCAAATAAATATGTACTGAGATAAATTTGAAACCAAACAACTTCTTTAAATGTTTTAATCTTTTAACGGAAACTTTAAACGACAAACTTCAAAGTACACTACTTAAACAAACAGCCAAAAACAAAAATTCATTTATACTTAGAACACGTGTGGAAAAGGTTGTACACTTTGGACACGACATCCCTCTAATAAAAAGGGGTTAATGGTACCATTCACATAACATCTGGTTATGCTTGGCAGAATGTGTACAAATGGCGGATATACCACGGATAATTCGGACAAATGAATGCTCCCTCTAGCGGAATAAAAAGGCTAAATATGAATATGATAAATGGGTTCTGCTTCTGTGTGTCGTGGTACAAGCCGAAATTTTAATACGACATCTCTTAACTTAGGTATGATTCTTATAAATTCGAAATGTGTGTAAAAAGTAGAACACAAAATAGTTTTTATTAGTTTTTTAGGTTTCCGTTCCTCAAAGGAAAAAACGGAACACTAAGTAGGGAAATACGGTCACTTCGTTGTCCGTCTGTCTATCTGTCTGTCAGTCTGTCAAGATCCTTTTTCTTAGGAACGATTAGAGGTATCAAGTTGAAATTAATATCAATACGTTCATTTATGCGACATATCTTGATATATCTATATACTTACCGTTGACCTACAATCACGAAGTTTGCCTTCATTGTGTGTGGTCCGAGTCCGACACGCACTTGGCCGGTTTTTTTTATTATGGTTCATTCTTGGTTCAAATATATTTAACAATTAAACAATTCTGTACTAATTAATTAAGGTATTGGTCTGTACCAATTACTTATAAATAAGGAGTTTTTACTTCATCCGTATGAAGTAAAAACTCATATCAAACAGTAGCATATTTTTTTTCTTATAATATTTAACAAGTAACTTTTAACAGATTAGTAGTAGTAACTGGTATTCATTATTTGATTGCTTGCAACCCACATTCAGTCATGCACTGTTTGAACGCCGCACCGTGAATGGGACGTCAACGAGAACGAGATAACTTCGCCGAAGTAGCGACAGCACCATTAGTACGGCGCGACGGCGATACGAGCTTGAAATTTACTGCAGCATCTCGGATAGGTTAATAGGTTAGACTTTCTTTGACCATTCCCACAAAATTAGGAGTTAATTTTTTTTGCAGCGAGATTAAACTGAGCCGCCGAGTTCGGTCGCGGTGAACAAACGATCGCCGTCAACCAGGACGTCAAGTTCGGTTCGAATAAACTCGTTTCTCGTTGACGTCCCGTTCACGGTGTGGCGGACAAACAGTCTCTCAAATGGAGCAAACAGTCCACTTCGTAAACAATAAATATTATTTTTAAAAATCTCGACGTTTTTGAATGTAGTGGAGCGGCAACTTCATTTATTTTGCTACACACTCGGTATTTATTGAGAGGTCTGCGCACCACGGAGTATATTCCCATTTCTATTTGCTCATACGAGTAGACAAATGATTATTGGAACAAAACATGAGAAAAGCTTGACTTTTGTAACAGAGGGGCAATTCTAGATGGCCAATTCTCGTACCTAAAAACGTTCACAATCTCATGCCAGTCAATCAAATGTCAAAAATGTAGGTAAACGCTATACAATTTTTGACTGATTGAGACTGAGATGAGATTGCGAACGTTGTTAAAAATACGAGAATTGCCCCTCTGTATTTGCAATCTAATCTGTGTCAATCTGTCAAAAATACCTCTAATTTTCAAACTTTATTGACGTTGATTATCGCTGAGTTACGGTTGCAACTTGAATTGTGAAATGCGATTTTGAACGTTTTCAATAGGAATTAGCCTTCTAATAAATTATTTATTGATACCACATTCAAACCACACGTACCACATTTCAAATGTATCGTAACAAAATTTAGATTTTTTCGATTTTGCAGCTGTTCCTTTGGGTTTTTCCTAATTTTCTTTTTCCTAAACCCCCGGTATTGAGGCGAACAAAACATTTAAAAAAATTCAAGTCTCTCGAGCCGTTTTCGAGTTTTTGCGAGACTAACTCACGGCAATTGATTTTTATACATTTAGATAGGCACATTCATCGTTTTAGAATTCTCTTAGAAGTAGGTGTGATTGTTACACACACTATAGCTTTATGCACATTATGCAATTTAAACATACTCTCAAGTTCCTTGACCCCTACGTCATACCTACCTACTAATGGCTTTACCTTGTATGAACCTATTCCGTACCTTATAGTCCCATTATACAATGGACCATGCAGACTGAGATCCATGGCCCAGACGAAGCTCATCTAATTATTAGTTATTCATCAATTGGCTAAAAGCGGAACCTCTCATAAATAGTCATGATACCTTCTTGGGTGTAATCTACTTCATAACTAATGTGTCCCGATCTATTGTAAGACTGTAAAACCTCTGCAAATAAAGATTAACATTGTTTAAAAGTTTTCGTCATTCCTTAATGTGAGTGAGCGAGTGACTTTCATTATGAAGCTTTTGATGTCGTGTGGTTTTATATTTCCAAGGGCACGAGGTGGCTCAGATTTGTGAGGAAAATAACTTATTTGGGCTTGCTTGGACTGATAATCCAAACAAATGGTGACTGTTTCGGGATTGCCTCACTATAATTTCGTTTGAACAGACCCTTATATACAGGCTCAGCAAGTCAGCACGTAATTAATAAGATCTTGGTGAACACTACCTACATTCGTTGCAAATAAATTATTTGATTGATTGATTGATTGACTAGCCACCCGCCCCTGCTTCGCTATGCAATCTACTGATGTCGACATATCAAAACATCGAGATTTCTGGTATAGCACATGAATGTATTAGTTGTAATATTTTTTTTTTTTTTTTTTTTTTTTTATTTAAGATGGGTTTGCTCTTGACTCTAGTCTAGGTCAGAGGTGACAGAGACAAAGTCGACGATGGAGTGAGCTTACCCAGAAGAAGCCTGTTCACTCTTACTTTGAATAGTTCAGGGTTGTATGCGGTCGGAAACACAGACGCAGGCAGAGAGTTCCACTCTTTTGCTGTGCGCATTATAAAAGACGTTTGGAAACGCTTAGTGCGAGTTGGTGGAATAGCAACCAGGTGTGGATGGTAACCTGCAGTGCGCCTAAAGGTCCGATGGTAGAAGGGGGCCGGTGGAATGAGGTCGTGGAGTTCATGGGCACACTCTCCGAAGTACAATCTGTAGAAGACTGACAAACAGGCAACCTTGCGGCGATGAGCCAAGCTGTGAAGTTTGATATATATTTACTTGGAGGTGCGGAAATAAGTAAACGAGTGTCTTGATTGAACGCTGGTTTATTACTGATGTTAACAGGGGTCCACACACACATTGACAATATAAGAACTATGTGTGAGTAGCAAGCGCAAACACATCATTCCTCCACACTAATTACGAAACCTGTTGACAAAATAAACATTGAACAGTTTATGAATATTTTATAAAACTTAAGGTATCAGTACAATTTTGTTACAACTTATTATTATAATTATCTATTTGAAAAATCCAGTATAATCTACTTTCTTTCTTGTGCGCTGAGAACGTGCACGTGACGCTTGCATCCCTGCACAGTCCTGCGCAGCAGCCGAGGCTGGAGGAGCCTGTGTATCCGCTGCATCAAATAAGGATTGTCCTGCATTTTCTCGGCTCACAGTATCTGTTAATGCAGACTTATTCCTGTCAACTTCAACGCTAGTTGCAGCCGTACTAATCGGCTCTGAACTCTGTTCCGCCTCCATTGACTTCTCTGAATCTGCACTCACTACGGTGCTTACTGGACTTGACTCAACGGCCGGAATGGACACTAGTGCTGGTGCTATAAACGGTACCGATGAAATCGATGGACTAGGATCGAGTTGGGAACCTGATGACATTGATTCAACGCAATCAATTGACTTTGCAATGTTTTTTTTGCCTTTACAATTTAACAATTGATCAAGATGTCTTATACAAGTTAAATTTTGATCTTCAACTAGCACTTTAAACATTCTTTTACCTATTACCTTATTTATTACTCCTAACTTCCAAGTCTCTTTTCTACCACTGTACCAGCGAACCCATACCCTGTCACCTGCTGCAAAAGTTCTTGTGCGACATTCTTTTTCCCCTGACGATGTTGCACGACATTTATTTTCTTTGCAATGTATTAAATCAAGACGTGTTCTTATATCCCTGCCAAACATTAACTTTGCAGGTGAATGTCCAGTGGTACAGTGCTCTGTGTTTCTGTATACAAATAAATATCCTAATAATTTTTCGTTTAACACATTTTGAGCTACATTTTCACTTAAAATACTTTTTAACATCTTTTTACATGTCCTCACTGTGTTCTCGGCTTGTCCGTTGCTACATGGGTGGTAAATTGGTGACGTCATGTACTTAATACCATTATTGGAACAGTATAATTTAAATTCTTTAGAATTTATCTTTACGTCATTATCCGAGACTATCGTGCATGGTAAGCCAAATGTAGAAAACAAGTGATTTAACTTTCTAATTAAGGATTGGGTGGTAAGGTCGTTCCGCATATAAATGCACTCTGACCATTTAGAGTACGCATCTATCACTACTAAGTAAGTATGTTGCCTTATAGACAAATAGTCGATATGGATTCGTTCCCATGGTGCCGATGGACTTGGCCAGGGCGAGGGCGCCGCCTGTGGTGGGGCGGCCCTCATGCTCGCACATACATCGCATGCGGCGATCCACCTCTCAATATCGCCATCTATACCGGGCCACCACATCCTACTACGAGCATTGCATTTCATTTTGACGATGCCTAAATGCGTGCTGTGTAATTCGCGCAACATTCTTTCACGAAGTGTCAATGGAATTACCACCTTAGGTCCCCGCATTAAGATACCATTTTCATATTGCAAATCCGTGCGACATAAAAAGAATGAACGAATAGACTCGCAAACAATTTTACGCGGCCAACCTACCTTTGTATACTTAATGACAGTTTGAATCGTCTTATCATTACACGTAGCATTCCTTACGTCGGTAAACAAAACAGCTGGCGCGATCGCATCAAAAAAATTCAATGAGCAGTATGCGTCGTATTCGCTACTGCTATCTCCCTCGCACCCAGTATCTGGTACAGGTGCACGGGAAAAATAATCAGCGACTAAGTTATTCTCACTAGATATATACTGAACAACATAATTATATGCAGATAGTATAATAGCGTATCTTTGCAAACGTAACGCTGTGGTTATTGATATGCCCGTTTTATTATTAAATATTGACACTAAGGGACGGTGATCGGTTTTAAGAATAAAAGGATCACTTCTACCGTATAGGTATTGATGGAAGTGTTTTACCCCAAAAATAATCGCAGTCGCCTCTTTTTGTATTTGGCTATAATTGCGTTCACTCGCCGACAACGACCTTGAAGCATATGCCAACGGTCGTTCGCGACCATCGCTATCCCTTTGAGACAAAACTGCACCGAGACCGTTCGGCCCCGCGTCCACCGACAGCACTAGCTGCGCGCTTGGCTCGAAATGTGCCAGCACGCGCTCGGAGGCGAGCTCGGCGCACACGCGGCGCGCTGCGCGTCGCTGCCTCGGGCCCCACTCCCACCGAGCACCGCTGCGTAGTAATTCGTGGAGCGGGCTCAGTAAACTTGATGCATTTGGTATAAAGTTTCTGTAGTAGTTGACAACTCCTAAAAACCTTTTTACTTCCGTTATGTTTTTCGGTTCCGGCGCGTTTAATATGGCTTTTACTTTATCGCGATTAGTACGCAAACCGCTTTTATCGATAACGTAACCCAAGTAAGTTACATGCTCCTTAAAAAACTCGCATTTGTCCTTCTGAAGACGCAAACCAGCTTCATTTAACCTGCTTAAAACCTGAGCTAGCCTCATCATATGAAGTGTTTTCGTTGGCGCAGTCAAGCAAATATCGTCTAACCATATACTGACCCCTTCGATGCCAGACAGCAGTACTTCCATTGCCTTTTGGAACAAAGCAGGAGCATTTGCGAGGCCATAAACTAGTCGCGTATATTTAAATAATCCTTTTGGTGTGTTAATAGTAGTCAACTCTTGGGAGTCTTCCGACAGAACAAATTGATTGTAGGCGTTTTTTAAATCAATTTTTGAATAATGTTCACCACCACCAAGTTTCGCGAACACTTCCTCAATCCTCGGTAACGGATATTTATCTATTATAAGGTCTTTATTAAGTGTGACTGAGAAATCACCTGCAATCTTAACCGTGCCATCATTTTTCAGAACGGGTACTATGGGGGTTGCGTAACGCGAATTACTAACTGGAACTAATATGCCCAAACCGACCAATCTATTTAATTCTGTTTCAACCTTGTCTTTTAAAGCAAATGGTATTGGTCGAGCTTTAATGAATTTTGGTACTGAATTTTCCTTTAATTGCAAATGGACTTGAAATTTATTAAAAGAACCAAGTTCATCCTTCCATAAATTGGTGTACTGTTCCAATAATCCATTAATGTCAGCGTCCTGGCTTATTTTATTAATATTTGTCAAAATCAATTGGAATGCGGACATAAAATCGCGACCGAGCAGTGGGGGGCCATTTGAATCTACCACAAATAATTGTATTTGTTTCTTTTGATTATTGTATTCGACTGTGGCCTGGAAATACCCCAACGGTGAAATTTTATGCCCATTATATAAACACATTTTTAAGTTACAATTAGTTAATTTGTAATGTGCAAACAATTCACTGTACATTCTTTTTGACATAACAGAAACACCCGACCCGGAATCTAATTCCATATTCACAGTTACCTCACCAACTTTAATTTCCAAATTCAACGGTTTATTGTTTACGTACCTTATATTAAAATTATGACATTCATCACAGCTGCCATCCGTGTCTGCCTCACTATCATCACTACCAATATTATTGACGCGCACACGGCCGTTTTTATTATTTTTACTACACACTTTTTTTAAATGGCCTACTTTTCCACATTTTTGGCATTTATAATTTTTGTATCGACACTTGTCCTTATCGTGATTTTTTAAACCGCACACCGAACAACGGAAGTCTTCGTGACGTTGATCACCATCGTGACTCGACGTTGATGCGCGCCCATCTCGCGAGCTCGTACGAGCGCCGCCGGTGCCACCGCCGCCACCACGTTTACCGCTCCCATTGCTCGACCGCTTGCCGCCCTTGTACGATAGCTTATTCACCGCTTCCTCCTTGATCACTGTCATATCTGTGGACAATACGTTCCTGGCTTCTCTAGCACATTCCGCTCGTTCTGCAATCTCCAGTGCTCTAGACAAACTGAGGGTAGAAGCATTCTGCTCAAACAGTTTGTCACGTTCGGGCCCTGCTCCCAGACCAAGGACGAAACGATCCGTAAGATTCGTCTCTAGGGCGGCTCCGAATTCACAATAACTCGCTAATCCTCGCAATCGTGCTGCCCAATCGCCCAACGATTCGCCTGAGTTCCTCTTCGCCCCGTAAAATTTTGCCTTGTCCGAAAATGAGCATTGTTTCTGCTTAAAATGAGTGTCGAGCAATCCTGTCAGCTGCTTATAGTCAAGTGCTTCCAAATCGTCTGGATATGCTAAATTACGCACTAAGCGATACGAATCATCTGATAGATGTGTGATTAATATTGCACTCTTGTTGTCCTCCTTCACATCATTGACTTTATAAAATTGAGACAGCCGGCCTTTAAATATTAACCACTCACATGTTTTATAATCAAACGTAGTTAAGTTTCCTAAAAACGTCTTCGCCATTTTTTTTTTTCTTTGCGAGGGTAAGTTCGATCTCGTCGCCAATGATATATATTTACTTGGAGGTGCGGAAATAAGTAAACGAGTGTCTTGATTGAACGCTGGTTTATTACTGATGTTAACAGGGGTCCACACACACATTGACAATATAAGAACTATGTGTGAGTAGCAAGCGCAAACACATCAGTCCACCAGTTTTTCGTCGCCAATGAGCCTCTTAGCTCTGCGTTCCACCGAGTCAAGCGCGGCAAGTTGGTACTTAGCTGAACCATCCCAAAGGTGGCTGCAATACTCCATGCAGGATCGGACTTGCGCCTTGTAAAGGGTTAAAAGCTGTCCTGGCATAAAGCATCGCTTCACCCTATTTAGGATGCCCAGTTTCTTAGCCGCAGTTTGAGCTTTGTACTCGATGGTGGCGCCAAAGTTGAGACCAGATGTCAACTCCATGCCTAGAAGCTCGAGCCTATCAGTGACAGGAACAGATGCACTCCGAAAAGTAGGAGTTTTGTCGAATCGACTCTTTTTTAAATGTTTCTTTAAAGTCTTTTTTAATATGCATGCACCTTCCAGAATAAATACCGCATTTAGAAGAAATAAGCGGCGGTCGCACAGACAGCCACGAAAAGTGGCTTTGTTTTAGGTAAATGTACTATGGATCTATATTCTAGAAAATATATAGATATTAATGTGCCATTTTCTATTGTTCCAGTCATGTCTCCGAGTTTCGTGTTTGCGCTGGCGGTGTGTGGATTCGCGGCGATCTGCTCCTTGCCCGTAGCCAATGCGCAGGCGCTCGTCTCACCATATGAATGTAAGTAGATACCAAATAACTAAAACACATCAAAAGTACTCAGTAAAGGAAGGATTTTTGAAAGAAATCAGACGAAATATGACGAGAAACAGATACCGAATCGTCACCAAAATGTAAGAATTTCAAATATAATGAAGTATTTTTTTTTAATATGTAGTAGATTTTTTGAGACATTTTAACATGTCAATTTGGTCAATATATTAATAACTAGATGGCGCTAACATTTCCTAGCTAATTGGGTGCATTCACACCGAAGTTACAGATAGCAAAAATAGTATTTAGTAAATATACTTACTAAAAGTTATAGAAAGTTACTTTATCATGTTGCAAAATGTTGCGAGAAGAGATGCCGTAACAAAATCACAGAACTATTAAGAACGGAACCCTAATAACACTGCAATTAAAGTAAAATAAATGTACTATATCATTATAATAGGAGTAGGAAACAAACTTCATAATCATGCCATAGTACCTACTTAATGTAGTGACATGCTTATGCTTAGTTACTCAGTTGCCCTATTACGTGAAACTTTACTCAAAAAACTGTGGGAGTAAGAAAATATACTTCCACATAACCTTTTAGTGATCGCTTGCGTGACAATTGTTTTGTAACTTAGCACTAACTTACTGATTCACATAAAAGACGTGTTAAGTATCAACTTACAATACTTACTTAGAATTTAGGTAGGTATGTATAACATAAAAATACGCCTGTTTTATCCGAAGTGTTTAGGCAGAGGTGTACCTATAGTACACCCATATATATCCGAAGTGTTTAGGCAGAGGTGTACCTATAGTACACCCATATATATCCGAAGTGTTTAGGCAGAGGTGTACCTATAGTACACCCATATAATTATTACTGTATCGTAGATATCAGGAAAAGGCATTCTAAGAGTGCGATAACTGCGCAGTTAATAAAATTCATATCATTTTAATACCCGACGATTGCTCAAAGCTTTTCTACGTGCCCCAACATATCTTTAATGTTACAAGCGAATAATTTGGAGGATTTATCAAGAATCCTTATTACACTCGTGTTACATTTTAGGCATTTTCCGTAACTAAATGTACCTACTTACCCACTGCGTCGCTTAAATGAACGCTCTTATTACATTTCGTTTAATTTTCTCTTCTCTGATATTATAAAGGTGAGCGTCCACTGGTTCGCGTCGGCCGCAACGCACGCACGGCACGCAACGGATTTTGGTTTGCTTTGTATGAATTCATATTGTACTGCGTCCACTACCGGTACCGCCCCGCATTTTCATTTCTTCATACAAACAAACCAAAATCCGTTGCGTGCCGTGCGTGTGTTGCGGCCGGCGCAGACCAGGGGGCCTACTCCCTAAGCACGAAGCCCGTAGTTTCGGCCTTCGTTGCGGGCGTTTCCTACTCCGTATCACCTACGGACAGATGATTGGTTTGGGGTCCGAAAGAAGTATGAATGACAACACGATTTTACTGCTGTCCCTACTCCCGATGTGTTTTTGCACGTCCGAAAAATTTAACTTTTACCCTTGTTTTGATGGATCATTATGTCAGACGGACGAACGAACGGACGGACGGACGGACGGACGGACTTAGGGAGTAGGCCCCCAGTATACGCTTTGGATGTCTGTCACTCGATTATAACGTTACAGTTGAACGCATTTGAATGATTTTGGTTCAGGTGACGGGTTGCGTAGACGTTGAGGTGTAAATGATTAGCAATTATATTACTTTCGTCGTATAAAACGAGACGAGTACATTTGTGAGAAAGGCTTGACTCGTCTGCTTCAGAAGATGTTTTGAGAGCCTATGTTTAATTTTAAGATTCTACTATGTGACAAGACATTTGAATGATGTTCACGATATTAATTAATAAAGCCCGTTAATCCTGAGACTCCTGTATGAGTTCCGAACAATAAATTGTAATTTATATGTTTAACCGCCAAAGGATTCACCGCTGGTGAAGCTGCATGCTTAGCATGACCGCCATAGAAACGGGTTTTGTCGACGGAAGAATAGACAAAAAATGGCAGATAGTAGAAATATTTGTACGCATTCTTTCGTCGACAAAACGTCGTCATGCTACGCGTGGTGGACTTGAAACCACATGTCAGCGACGTCGTAAAAAGGGCCCATCCATGTAATATCATAACATATATATCACCCGTCTCTCCACAATTCCATTGCTTACTATAGGATGCATACCCGATAGGCTCTATAATCCTTCCATATCCCAAGGGCATATTTTCCATACCATTATCGCGCCCCCCGGCAACATGAGGCAACAGGGGCTAGTGTGAATCTTTGGGTTAATTCGAGTAATCGAGACAGGTCAAACTATCGGTCGTTGCATTTCATTCATTAATTATTTCTAAAAAAAATCTTAGTTATTGAAGGCTAAATAAAATTATATTATAGCAAATGAAAGAGTAATTTTAATCCCTAGAGGATACGTTCTTTCCAGTATGAATTAGTGATTTGTTTTGATCAAGGCTATTTGGCTTCATGATTTTAGTTAACTTCGTTCTCATAACACTACCTATAGGTAAAAAGAAAATTTACATTTTTAGCAACAAACTAATTATTCCTGTGAATTAAAGCGTAAAAACAAAGAAATTCTTGGTTTTTACTACATCGAGGAAGTATAAAAATAAATGGAATAAGCACCCTGACTACACTGGACAACGGCTGTGAGTTTGTGGAGTGGACCACAAACTCACAGCCGTTATTTAAAGACCGCTGAGGCATATCGGTTAACTAAGTTTATAACCTTTGTAGTGACACACTAAAAATGTGTTAAAATCGTAGGCACTTAATGATATTTTTTATTAACATAGGTAATAAGGTTTCGGTAATGCAAAGGTTAGGTACAAAAAAATTCGATCTCATCTCAAATCCTCATCCTAAGGCCCTTTGTACACACACGTATTTCTTGCCGTGAAAAACTACGGTTTATACGCCGGTCGTCAGTGTTATATAGATCACTATGGACGCTTGTTGATGGACACGTTTTTTCTACGGCGCGGTTTATACGCCGTATTGTAAAGAAACCGTGCCGTATACAAATGGCCTAACTATCTCACATTTAGGTAGGTATTCATATACATACGTTACGGCTTTTCCGAAACCACAAATAATGTAGTTTATACATAAGTTATTACACCTAAATTGTAAATTACTAGGTAAGTTGTAAATTGTATTTCACTATAATTTACTTCAGTAAAATGGGTCCATTAAAAAAAATATCTTACAGTACTTTGGACTTCAAATCAATTCAAATAATTTATTTGCTTGAATATGGGAATTTCATATTTAATAAACATTTTTTTCTAAGAAAGTCAAGAAAACATTTCCTGAAAAATTGCTTGCTTGTTTTCGAATAGGTGAGCACCAGCGTAAGTTATTTACACCGAAATTGAAATATTCGACAGTTCTCGTAAAACAAGAGGCGATATGTCAAGCTTTTAATAACATTATGTTCTCGACAAGAGCTTAAGTAAACAACTCGAGTGGAGCGCTTAAATCTATAGTGTGCGTCGATGTCACGTAACCTATTAACTATCACATCACTATTACTGTCATTTGGGATCACTTAGTAACAATGCCTGGCATATCTAGAAGACGAATTAAAATATAATCACAAACAAATCATGCAAGAATTTTGTCCATGAAATCAAACTTAAATATTTTTAGCAAAATCATAAAAACTTAATTCATGACAAAGTCTTTGAATTAAAATTGAGCATGAAAACACATTAAAAAAAAACTTTTTCATCTTGTTTCAGGAAAACTTAGAAGAGTAGTTAGTTAGGTATTACTTATTAAAAGTGAACGTATTAAAACTCTTGATGTTACTTATGTTTACAATTGTAGATTTTATTTCCAAATAAGTAATGTTTCGTAAATTCAATCAAGCAACTCAGAAAATTAATCAAACCGCCCGTAGGGATAACAGAGAGATTTGCATAATTTTAGCTCCTATTGTATGTAAAACACAATTAACGAGCTAGATAATAAAAACATTAAATTTCATTAGAAGCAGTTGTAGTCAATGATTTTTTGTAAAGTTTAGTATTACAGATGAAGGCAATTGTTTCTGTGTGTACATACCTATTCATATCCATAAAATATTGACCAATTCCAAAGCCCAAAAACAAATAACGCGAATTAATCGAAAACTAATAGACGTTCAATTTTGTCATTTCATTTTTATTTATGCTAAATTATTGATAACCGGTGCCCAATCTGACAAACAATGGAGTCACGTAACACGAAACAACAATACCTACAGCTGATTGACATTCAAGTAAATCTCCCACAACCTCATCAAACAAAAATAACACGTTTTCAAATATCGAACGTTTCATAATTAAAAACGTTACTCGATCTAAATAAAAATATTACAAAGACGCATTGAATACCGATGTCAAATAAAATGGATGAAACTCATTAGCTTCAGTTCAGCGGATGCGAGTGTTAGATAGGTACCTACATTTTTACAACTCCGCATGACTTTTAATAAAGAATAGACCTTCCCCATCCCACATGTGTGTATCGTAGCAACTAGGTACTACATACTGGAATACTTTGTAGTAATTATTCTACCTACCTAGCGCCTGCCTGTGTTTGCGTAGAAAACTGCGGGCACCAATCTAGATCATGTCAATCGTGGTGATAGTGGCTCATTGGTCATTATTATCGGTAGTTCTAAAATAATATTGTAATAATACCACACTATTAGTGTCCTACTGCAGGCCAAAGGCATCTTCTCCTACAGAGAAGGCACGAGCATTGATCACCACCTTGCTCAAGACGGGTTGGCGATTTCAGACCTAAATTAACTATAAGTAGGTCAGGTTTCCTCACGATGTTTTATCTTCACCAGTGTGAAGATAAACTCAGAAAGTATACATACAGGATTATTTTTCAATGACCAGCCAAATTTTCACAGGGTATTCTACCCATGAATATGAACAACTTTCACTATGGGACCAACTTTGAAATCACGAAAAAAAAACAGCGGTTTCCTACAAAAGTTCAATACTAATTTTCTACTCGATCAAAATGTATGAAACAGCTGATATTTTTTTTGCGATTTCAAAGTTGGTCCCATAGTGAAAGTTGTTCATATTCATGGGTAGAACACCCTGTGAAAATTTGGCTGGTCATTGAAAAATAACCCTGCATAATATATGCATTGCAAACGTATATTCTAAGGCCTGTAAAAAATTACAGTATTCTCAAGTCTTATTCTATCCAGTCCTGCTCATTGAATAGTGATGTAAACATCAACATTCCCTTGGCATGGTCAATCCGAGCCGCCTTTCAAGTTTGTTAATCAAAATTGAAATGCAAGGTGTGCACCTAGAATATTAACGAAGTTGTGAAGCCTTGTTAGTGCTTCAAATCAATTTTCAATACTGTTGTTATACATGGCAGAGGCTATAATTATGATTCGAAAATTAAATCTTTTGCATCTTTCTGTTACGCGGTCGTGACTTTTTTTACGAGTTCGATCATTACTTTTGCAGTTGAGTTTTAAATTTATAAGTATACATTTAAAAAGTTTAGTAGCAAGGAGTTTTCATACATTAATAAAATGGGATAGATATTATACGAGGAAAAATTAATGAGTCCGTACGTCTTAGCATTGAATTCTCAAAATGGTTGTTTAATATATTTAATTACCCGTTTTAATTTAATTATTTTCACATGTCAACATTTGTCAAAAATCGAATAGGCCGTATAGGCTGTTCTCGTTATAAAAAAAATATGTCCAGTTGCAAAAACGCGACATTTTCTGAAAATTATATTTTTTTGTGTGATAAATGGTTTTTTTTTTTGTGAATATGAGTTCAAGTATAAGTAATGAAATGGAATTAACTCCACCCGATATTTTATCTGAGGCGAAAACTGCGCAAGATGAAATTTTGCCTCCAAAATCTCGAGAAAGATGACATAAGAACATAAGATAATGATTTTTTCAATACAGTAGCTAAACATGGCGTACTTTCAGAGGCTATAACTATGATTCGAAAATTAAATCTTTCTGTTCCGCGGTCGTGACTTTTGTTTACGAGCTCGATCATTTTGTTTTGCAGTTTAGTTTTAAATTTATAAGTCAATTTAAAAAGTTTAGTAGCAAGGAGTTTTCATACATAGAATAAATTGGGATAAATTTTATACGAGGAAAAATGAATGAGTCCGTACGTCTTAGCATTGAATTCTCAAAAGTCTTTTAAATGGTTGTTTAATATATTTAATTACCAGTTTTAATTCAATTAATTTCACATCAACATTTGTCAAAAATCGAATAGGCTGTATAGGCTGTTTCCGTTGTAAAAAAAAAAATGTCCAGTTGTAAAAACGCGCCATTTTCTGAATTTTTTTTTTTTGTGATAAATTGATAATGAGTTCAAGTACGAGTGATGAAATAGAATTATTTTAAAACTCCACCCGATATTTTATCTGAGACGAAAACAGCACAAGATGAAAATTTTCCCCAAAATCTCGAGAATATGGCGACTTACGATCATTTTATTTTATGGAAAAAAAAAAACATAAGAAAACTAAATCATTTTCAGCAATTATGTAAGTATTACCTGTATAATACGTCATTGATTTTCAGAACATGTTTTGTTAGCTTATTTTCGTGAATTGAGTAGCAAATATAAACCATCTACATGCATTGTGGTCAATTTATTCCATGTTAAAAACTACTCTCAAAATAAATGCTCTGATTTGTTTTTTTACTATTTCCCACAACTGTATTGAAAAACGTCGTGTGATACACGGGTGTGTAGGTTATTACAAACTCGTGTCATTAAAAACCCTCGCCTTCGGCTCGGGCTTGTTAATGACAGCTCGTTTGCAATAACCAACTTCCCACCCTTGTATCACAATGTACTATTTTGTGGTGACTTACGATTATTTTATTTTATGGAAAAAACAAAAGAAAACTATGTCATTTTCAGAACATGTTTTGTTAGCTTATTTTTCATGAATCACCATATACATTGTGATCAATTTATTCCATGTTAAAAACTACTCTCAAAATAAATTCTTTGATTTGTTTTTTACTATTTCCCACAACTGTATTGAAAAACGTCGTGTGATACACGGGTGTGTAGGTTATTGCACACTTGTATCACAATGTACTATTCTTATCCTACGGTTTATAGATTAATCATTTATAGGAGTAACATAAAGTTCCTTTTCAATACAATTCCTCGAAAACTGGTTCATATCGCACTACGATTAGGTTCACAATGCAATGTATGTCGCACGCGTGCGATTTTTCATTTTCCCACCCGTGTGCGGGAATAAAAATTGCCACAGATAACTTATACCTATACTTAGTCCAAATGGGGAGCCACACGCAAAGCTGTTTGTAGATGGCGCTCTGAACGACTGTACATTGTTTTACAAACAAATCCATACAATTTGACAATCGTTCGTTATGTCAAATGAATGAAAAAAGGACAGTCGATCATGTGCCACCTACCGTGATAAAAAGTTAGTTTTCCTCCCAATTGGTTCAATGCCTCTATTCACAACTCTCTATTCGGAGGTGAATGTTTTTTTTTAAATTTCGGCAAAGAGATTATGCATCTTTACGGCGTTAATATTTTTTGAATATTTAAATAATGTTTATAAATAGAATATCATCAAAAACTATGATTATTACAATAAAAAAAACGTTTATGAACAAATTAACATTTGTTTGCGTTCTAAACTCAAAAATATTTGAATTTTCTATTTTTCATATTAGATTATCGGCTTTATACCTTTGCATAATTCATGACAAAAACATTTTCCGTTACTTAATTTATTTTATTTCCTCAAATGTGTATTGAAAAACGTCGATTGATACTCGTGGACATTTGTTATTGCAGTTCTCGGCTCAAAAACAACCTCGCCTACGGTTCGGGTGTTAATTCCGCCTAGAATGTAATAGCAAACGTTCTCCACTTGTATCAAAATGTACTATTATAATAGGAATGTTTCCTAGGTGAAATTTTATTTAGTCCGTCAGTCTGATAATAAAAAAAAATATTAGACACGTATGCATTACAGTTGGGGAGTGGGGTCTCGCTACGTCATAACTATAACAAACTACGTATACAATATAACAATAAGTGACGTCATGCCACATTTTAACTCAATGTATCGTCGTAATCTTTTGATGACGTAAAAAAAGAAAAAATACGTGTCCAATATTTCTTAATAATCCACAAGACGGAAAAAAAACTCAACATCACTGTTACGACCACTTGTTGTTACGTTTAGAAAAACAGGATGGAGCTTTCTGAATTTGTTTTCTTCTTTTTTTTGTTGAGAACATTTCTAAGTCATTACAATTAAAGGAACTGTTGTAAACAAACAAAGAAATTGTCAGTCAAAGGTTTTGTTGTAAGACCAACTCTAATCTTCCAAAACATCAATCAAAAAGATTTTGTTGTCTTTTATTGATTCTGACAATATCAAATTGCCACGCTCCTGTCTAACAAACGGCCTCCGAAACAACTAAAGTAACGTTGAGGAGACAACCACCACAATTCCCTCGAGTAATTACTTTTCGAGCCACGAAGGAATCCTTCTTTTTCAATGCAAACGCAATTTCAGTTGCGTGAAACATTGAGGTAATTACGTTAAACTTCGGAGTTATATCTCGGAGGAACAAACTTCAAGTGACTAGGATGCACAAATTATTGGAACAGCAACGTTCCTAATTAAGGGCTAGCAAACTAACTTATGAACTAATACTCAGTGCTAAGACCTGTGAACATTCCCGGGTTGACACGGATTATAGACTTGGAAGTTGTGTATCGCAAACGCAATTAGGAATACCGGACTTCCCCTTTGATGATCAACGATATGTTCCAGTTGATAACTTTGTTCCGTTGCGAGACACATTTCAATTCATACGTGTTCGGTATAACAACCAGCGTCATTATGTTGATTATAAGCGCGCTTGTGGCTAAGTAATAACAGCCGCACGGGTCCATCGATCAGGTAAAGCTACGCTTGCAGCGGTTGGTCCGTGGATGGGTGACCATGCCTCGAGAGCAAGCCGTTGGTTCCGGCTGTCATTCGTGGATCTTTCACAGTCGTTACGGGTCGTCAGAAGCTCAAAAGTCTGACAACCAGTCTTACTCAGGAAAGGAGGAGGAGGAGAAGGATATCGTCTAGTCTTATCCACTAACTGGGTTGTGGAGGTCAGATAGGCAGTTGCTCCATGTAAAATACTGGTATTTAGCTGCATCAGCTTAGACTGGAAGCCGACCCCAACACAGTTGGGAAAATGCTAGGCAGATGATGATGATTAGAAGGTATATTGAACCGTCGTACATAGGTACTCTTTTTTTTGCTATTAACCCGTATTGTTTCCCACTACTAGGCAATGACCTGCCCTTTTTCCTTCAAAACATCTCTGTCTTGTGCGATTTCTAGCCATAGTGACCATGTTATATTGGCCCTGCAAACATGATCAGTCGTCACACCACCTTCGCCGCGGTCTACCTCGACGGTCTACTTAGAAAACTATTTGTCGTAAACACAACAATAGCTAATGCACCTGCCGATGCCGGTTAGGATAAGTACCTAAATAAATGGTAGCAGCTCTAGTTCTTGACACTAGATCGTAAAGTACGCCAGAGGAACAACTTAAAACCGAAGATATCGATGACAAGCATCCATTTCGTTGTAATGGATGTACTGACACAGAATCTAGAAAACCTACTGAGACCATAGTACATACACGAGTACTTTAAATAGGTAGATGTAGTTCAGTATATTGGTGAAAAATATTTAAATATCATACTAGCGGACCCGACAGAGGTTGTCCTATATGAACGATCCTAGAACCCGACTGCAGCGTCACCTACCGGGTCCAATTGTGTTTTCAAACCATCCAGGAACCCATTAAAATATATATAGGTACACAAAATTTCATATACATCGGTCCAGCCGATTAGAAGGAGTTAGGTGACAAACACACGTACAAAAGAATTATATAATACAGGGTGTAAGGGACAGCCCTCCGCAAACTAACAGGGTGCATTCAACTCCTCATTTTGAATCATATTCCTCCGGAAATTTTCTCTGGAAAATTTTAATTTTTTCAATTTTTTTTTCAGTTACATTTTCATTATTTCAATGTAAAATTGCATTGTGTGTTCGCAGCACTCCATTTATGTAAAAAAAACTGCAAAAAAAATAGCAAAAAAAAAAACCAGCAATGGATGTTGAAATACTCTAACCAACGACGCATGAAATCAGCTGTTCACTTTCTGTCTAGCTACAGAGTTCATCGAACTCACCGCATACCTATTACCTACCCCTCCCAACCAGTAATAGACGCTCCGATTTGTGCACAAAAACACAAACAAATCAGGTTTTTTGGATTCCCTTAACGTTCCTGAAAAAAAATCATCTACCGGTCATCTTAGTATGACATACTGAATTAACCCTATCAGTTTGCGGAGGGCTGTCCCTTACACCCTTTATACATGTTACGATATGAAATGGGGATCCAACATAACTCGAAAACTACAAAAAATTGTAGAACATACATGGGGGTTAAATCGATAGGTATGGTACTCTGCTATCAGCTCGCACTGGCTATTGACACCTTAAAAGAAACACCCTGTAATATTAACATAACTAGCTGACCCGTCAGACCTTGTCCTGTCAAACTTTCAATTTTGATTTTTCGGCTGTTTGTTTGGGTTTTTATTATAGCACTCCAGTATTGAGTCGAACAAAACAAAAAGAAAATATTCAAATAGGTATAGCCATTTTCGAGTTTTTGTGAGACTGATGCATGGCAATTGATTTTTATATAGGTACATACAGTTGGGTGCAGTGTTAAGGGAGTTATAGTTGACACCATTTAGAGCATTTTGGGCCACACTTGTATTAGACAAAGTACGTTTTTTTTATAGATATGATCTTACACACGATCTTATATAGGTACTATCTTTATTTATTTATTACCTATAGGATATTCTTGTCGAAACTTCCAAGTTACATTAAGTACAGAAAGCTAAGGTTACGTTGGTTGACTATAACATTGTTTAGCGAAGTTTCCAGTATAATTTCCTAGAAATACGTACCGACACAGTTTCGCACACTTTAGTAATGAAGCCATATGAAATAAGTCAAGGGCGAGCGTTTGTGAAGAATGTAGTGTAGCTGCCTGATATTTTCTCTCGTCAAATGCAGATTCTATGTCATTCATAGTTATATGGCTTTTAAGATTTAAATAAAATACGCATGCATTTGCTAATTTTACAATTGCCTACCTGGGCGACCGAGCTCTGCTCGGATGAAAATAGAGAAAACTAATTTTCCCAGATATGAGACCTAGCTAGATCGATTTTTCGCCCCGTAAATAAACCCCTGTATTGCAGCTTTCATACAAATCGTTAGAGCTATTAACGAGAACGTGATTACAAATATACTTATATATTTCTTTGGAAATATTGCTCATTTAATAGTATAGAATAGGATAGGATAATACGCATAAAATAAATGTGTAGTACAGTACGGATGTGATAATAATGTTCTTATGAAATGATTCGTAAAATGCACAAGTAGTTTGTTTTAGTAGTCTCACATTTACTTGACCCAACCTAAGGTATCTCAGCCATTTACCTTTCCTAAAAGATGATTAGGGTAAACTACAGGTCGAAAATTATTTTACTGCGAAAAACAATTTTCAAAGGTCAGACAATAGTCGCCCGTTTAACTAAACAATAAAGACACCTCATACACCTATGCCTACCTACCATGTATAAATGGTACCTAGGTGCCTTTACATAATCAGCCTATGATGTTCCCACTGCTGGGACACAGGCCTCCTCTCTTCGAGAGCGGGTGGGCTTTAAATCTACCACGCGGGCCCAGTATGGGTTCGTAAATGTCACAAATGTCTTCGAATGTTTGGTTCTAGGACATGCCGGTTTCCTAACGATGTTTAAGCCTTAGGCTTTATGAGGTGTCAATTTACTCAATTTGACACATAGTCAACTTTTAAAGGTAAAGACGTTTCCGCAATACTCGTAAGAAGAGTATAGGTATTGAGAATAACTCACGCCTCATTTATCATGCCCTTTCAAGAATAGGTATTGTCGAGAAAATTAAGGAAAATATATGACAATAGCCTCCAATGACCCTCTGTAATACGATGACAAATCGATGATACAGTTTGTGATAAGCCAGTAATTTATAACCAATACTCTTCATTCTAATTTGTTTTATTTAATTTTAAGATTTTTACTTTTGTGATTTGTTTTCATTGTAAACTCCAAAAACATACAAACATGATTATTGTGAACCCTAATTGGAAGTCGAAATTGTCTCTCCTAAATACAGATTACTCAGTGATCTAGCTAGGAGAGCAGAGATTCACCCAACAATTCATTGTACCTCATTGTTGTACCTACATCATGTAGGTAATTAATAATGTATACTTTGGGCTATAATCAGTATTATCTAGGTACAGATATTTTCTGGTAATAACCATCACTTTTCAGCTGAAAATTACAACAGTAAGGTACAATTTTATCATGTGATTATTCTAATTGGAACATTCTATATTTAACAATCTAATTATATCTTCTATTTTTGCTGACACATGTATGGCCGTAACGTAAATATTTGCTGTAATATTGTAATTAATAAGTATTATAACTTAAGTTCTACACGGTAGTCTAACAGCGGGTAACCTATCACAAAATATTGGTAAATTAACTATAGGCGACGTCAGTGAACAAATAGTTATATTAAATGAAGACGTGTCCGTGTAAATGTCACATCGATGTCGGGGACACTGCCATGGCTGACTGCCCACCGACCCTTAGACCGACCGACCCTCTCCTCGCTAAATCTTACGAAGGATCTAATTTTATAATACATTGCGCTCATGTTTACCGGAACCCGTGCTATGAAGGGTGTTAGTATAGTGTATATTCGGTTATGTGAAAGAATATAGTTTTAGAAATAGTTTGCGAGTTACCTTTGACCTTCTCTAACTAGAAAGTGGAAATTAGAAAATATTTGGCATGCAACATTGACGAAATGATTATAGTAAAGTGATATGTTCACTGTTCAAATGACTAAAACAATGAGGAGCTCCAGCAAAAGACTGTGCTGGATAACAACAGTTTGCATTTAAATCTATGTGTGTTCTTACACTCGAGCGACAGGCGTCAACGGCAGAGGCAACTGCAGTCGTCGACGCGCCGACGGCTGCCACCGACTTGTCGGCGACAGCCGTCAGCCGTCGCCGTCCTAAAGCGACGCTGGCGTGTGGCGTCTTCCATTTTGGTCACTCCTGAACTATTTGCAGTCCACTGACAAAATGGCGGATGCGACACACTTCAACTGCAAGGGCTGAAGCCTCATTAGTACGTTGCGTCGTCGCATTTAATGAGGCTTGTTCGTTCTGAAAGACACGAGGATTTAATGTACTTTAGAACCGAGCAAGCGTCATTGAAATGCTACGGCGGCCGTCGTGGGCGCGTGCAGTTGCCTCTGCCGTTGAAGAGTATCGCTCGAGTGTAAGAACACTAACAAACACATAAGTAAGTGCATTGTATACCTCTAAATAACTCCTGACAAAGGAAACAGTTACAGAAAGCGTCACAGAACTAGTTGAGAATAATTTAAAAATAAACGGTTGTAAGAAAAATACACCTAGAGCAGTCTTCTAGGAAAGGTAGACGGCACATTGTGTATTTTTCTTTGACATCCAGATGAGCGAAAAACTGTGAGGGAGGAATAGGTCTTGAAATAAAATATTACACCTACGTAGGTATACCTACTCTGAACTCAAACTCAAGCTCAAAGCATTTATTTCAAATAAACCAATTACAGGCACTTTTGAATTGTCAAAGGGTCGGTCTTGGGTGGGTCAGTCAGAAAAATGAAGCTAGTTGCCCATTCCAAAGCGTAGATACTGGAGAAGAACGGGCAAGAAACTCCACGGACACTCTTTTAAATCATAGCTCGTGGCTAAGTAATAACAGCCGCACGGGTCGATCCGTCAGGTTAAGCTACGCTTGCCGGGGTTGGTCAGTGGATGGGTGACCATCTTTACATATCGAGATTCCTCCGTGCCTCGGAAAGCACGTTAAGCCGTTGGTCCCGGCTGTTATTCGTGGATCTTTGACAGTCGTTACGGGTCGTCAGAAGCCCGAAAGTCTGACAACCGGTCTTACCAAGGGGTATCGTATTACCCAGTTACTGGGTTGTGGAGGTCAGACAGGCAGTCGCTCCATGTAAAATACTGGTATTCAGCTGCATCCGGTTAGACTGGAAGCCGACCCCAACATAGTTGGGAAAAGGCTAGGCAGATTGATTGATTTTACATAATATTGGTTACATCGTTCATATTGAAAATATAGATGTGAGAACAATGTAGAAAGACGTGCACGTTACAAGCGTCCGTAATGAAAAAGATAAAAACTAAAAACAACTAAATTAAAAATAAGCCGTGGCAGCTAAGAGACGACCAGTCCCAACTGACGGCGCCCGTTCACGAACAGGATCAGCACCAATTAGCTCAACCATTTTGATGATCCAACACACACGCCACCACCAGCGAGACATTTGAGTGAGCATTACATACTCTCAACCGCCAGGGCACATTCAAGTCAGTGAAAGACGAACCCAGTAAAAGGTAGCTTTATATTAGCTACATAGTGCTCACACATGTGCTATGCAATATACAATACTAAGAGATTGAATTTAAACAATGCAAATAAAAATTTTTCTCTTCTTAATCTTCAGCAGCTCCAACAATATTTTCGAATGCTAATCAATTAGTTTACGAACGGTTAAGCAGAGACGTTTTGGTTAAAGTTACCACGGAACCTTTACCTTACCCGACCTTACCCCTTCACGGAATCGTTACCTTTGTGAATAAAAAATCTGTGAAAACGGAAAGATTAAGGCCTTTGTAAAACGACTGGGAAGCCTTTTTAGGGTTCCGTACCAAAATGTTAAAAAAGGAACCCTTATGGTGTGACTCAGTCTGTCTGTCTGTCTGTCTGTCTGTCTGTCACAGCTGGATATCACAAGAACTACTAATGCTATCAACTTGAAATTTAGAATAGTTTTAGATGACGTTTACCCAACTATTTTGCAAATAAGAAAGAAGTAAAAATATTTATATTTTTTTGTAACAGGGACTGAAAGGGGGTCTTAAAAATTCAAAGTGGGTCTACTAGGGCATGTGGGATATCATATGAAAGAACGCTGCTTGCACATTCTTAAAGATTTTTTAATTTTTTTTTAGGCCGCATAGTTTTCGACTTTTGATGAAAAATGTTAAAAAAAATACCGTTCCCCCCTTATCTCCGAAGTTTGCAAAGACAAAAGTCTGAAATTATTCCATGTGATAGAGGTTTTTATGTAAAGATTACAGGAAAAATAAAACGATGTCTCTAAATAGCACAAGTTTTTCAGAAATCAGAACGGAACCCTCGGTGTGCGAGACCGACTCGCTCTTGACCGGTTTTTTTAACATATTCAGGGCATAATCTTTGGCCGGCAAAATTTTTCAATCTATTTCTTCAAGAAGTAGCAAGGAGCTTAATTTTTTTTCACAATATGTTTTGTTCGTCATGTTATTAAAAAATATTGGACACTAAATTTTTCTTTTTTTACGTAATCAAAGATTACGGCGTTACATTGAGTTAAAATGTGTATATAAGTCCTTCTCTAGGTCATGGTCTACCCATGCGGGTGAAAGCGTAACAAACAAACTCACTTTCACGACGATAATATTACTTTAGATAATTAGGATTACTGATTTTTATTTTTATTTTTACTAGCTGACCCGACAGACGTTGTCCTGTCTTAGCTATGAATATTCTAATGTAAACGCGCGAAGTTCCTGAAGGCGCAAGCTGAGCACATTTTGAATTGTTTAGGAAAACTTAATTTATATTTTAAGAATGAACCTAATATTTTTTGCTGAAAAGCAAAATACCGGAATAAATTTATACTTAGTAAAAAGTCAAGAACATGAAAATGATTAATTGGAGCCAAATAATTTAAAAAAAAAATTGTTTTGAGTATGAATGTCAATGGCTATATGAGTAGGGGAAGATCAAGAAACGATGGATGGACTGTGTTAAAGATGATATGGTTATAAAGGGGGTGACTACCGAGATGACGACTAATAGAGAAGTATGGAAGAAAGGGACATGTTGCGCCGACCCAAAATAAATTGGGATAGTAGGTTGTTACCATAGGCCTATAAAAATCTGAGGTTGTTACTTGTATCAAATCTCCACATATTTAGTACAGTAGTGTTAGTAAATTGACGTTATAACAATAAACTGTGTAGAAGTTTCTTTCATACAAACTTTGTCCTGACAATTACAAATACAACAAAAAAGAATTAGCCAAATACGTGCATCCGTTCTGAAGTGATGCGCGTACCTACATACATTCGGCAATTGATTTTTATTTTAGAATACTACATAAGTAGCTGACCCGCCAGACGACCTGTCAAAAATTCAATAAATCGAACGGCAGCAAAAGAAATGAACAACTGATTATAAAATGAATTTGAATTTGGAATTCTAAAAAGAATGAAAGTTTCCCGACAGACATTGCCCTGCCCTTTCATGTATGAGAAAATGAATTTTCTTCATATTTTTTTGTGAATTTTCCTGTTTTTAATAGTTATTCTGCTATTCGGGACGGAGACAAATACAACAAATCAAAAACCATGAAAATTGGTCCAGTATTTCTCGAGTTATAAGTGTTCGAACAAACCCGACTTTGTTTTATATATATAGATTAAATAAAGGCAAAATTTTCTGCCTCCATTGAAAATCAAACATGAAACGCGGACCAATCGCACGCGACTACAGAACCAAGGCGTTATAGAGAAACTTTTAGTCAACATTCAACAGATTAGTTATTCTTCACACATAAGCCGAGGATAAATCTTTTTAAACAAGTTAAAACCTGTATGTACCGCAGTTGAGCTGTAAAAACTTTTGTTTGGCCTCCCAAAAGGCTTGTCCCAATAAAACTTGCTTACAACTTATATTACTTGATTAATAAGAAAAGTTGTCTGGATGACGCTCTCCTTTCGTCATATCTGTTGTAATGTAAGTGGAATATTTTTTTAATAGTATGTACTTAATCATACGAGTACCAGCAGCAGTGGTGGCCCAGTGGTAAAAGCCCCCGACTTAAGAGTCGTGGGTTCCAAACCAGGCAGGCGTTTTACTTTATGTAAATAATTTCATCACCACTGCTCTCAAAACGATGAAGGAAAACATCATGAGGAAACCGGCAAGTGAAAATAATGTTAGTAAGTATATAAGATACGACCTCACAAAACTCACCTACTTTTTACTATCTACTAGCTTCTCCCCGTAACTACGTTCGCGTAAAATTTCTAGTACCCCCGACCCACCGCGTCGCATCGCATAGCCCGCCCGCGCTATTATTTCATTTTAGCTTGGCGTTCTTTCGGACTTTTTTTCTTTTTGCTCGGCTCCTAAAGGTCGTAGCGTAATGTTCTGTAGCCTATAACCTTACTCGAGAATTGGTCCACCAAATGCAAAAATATATTTTAAAACCGACTGGTAGTTCCAGAGATTAGCGCGTTCAAACATACAAACAAACTCTTCAGTTTTATTATTAGTATACATAGATTATTTCTGTATTATTTTATTACATTTTTCAATAATAAAATAACGGAGAAACATTGAATTGTTCTAATATCTGAGTACCTACAAACAGCAAGTATTTATACAAATACTTACTGTTTGTAGATACTCAGATATTAGAACAATTCGCAACAATCGCGTAAACATCCATACGGATGTTTACGCGGTCCACACAGTTCCAAGCGTATGAATAGGACCGCAGATGAATCAATTCTATGCCAAGTCCTAGTATTCAAATGGGCGCTCAGGGGTATAATCTTTTATACTGTAAACAACATGGCGGTCAGGACTGTCTACCATATCCGTACTCCATAAACCAACCTACACATCATAAGATTTATTTCTGTAAAGATAATAAAGGCTTCCTACGGTATTTTGCCTTAAAACACCTTTTTTAAAGATACCTACCTAACTACTCGGTATAGATATCCTACCAGAATCAGATGGTATTTTTTTTCTCGATTACGAGGTTGGTCCCATGGAGAAAGTTGTTCAGTTCGATTTTCTGTACCACCTTTAAATTTGACCACACCTTTCTGATACACCCTGTATAATAGTGTCATTCTATTTAGTTTGTGATCATCCTTTGAGAGTACCAATAAATATTAGGGGTTAAAGTATAATATGAAATTGCCGATTTGTACTGAAAAATTGAAATTCGTTTTTTTCTTAATTTAACATATTTATTTAATCAAAATAACTACCAATATTATCTATACATTGCTGCCATCTAATAGGAAGGTCATTTATGCCTTTGCGATAGAACTCTCGTGATCTAGATTCGACAAACTGTGTGAAAGCATTTTGTACTGCCTCCTGAGAAGAAAACTTTTTATCACGTAGAAAATTGTCCAAATCACGAAAAAAATGGTAGTCCGAGTCCGTTGGAGGAACGTCTGGTGAATACGGAGGGTGACGAATGGTTTCTAATTGCAGGTCCTGTAGAGTTTCCACCATCTCTTTCAATTCATTGTTATTCTCCTGTGTGCGGTCTTCCACGTGGTTCGTTCTTCAAAACAAAGTTTCCATCACGAAAGCGTTTAAACCAAAATCGCACGGTGCGTTCATTAGCAGTCCCCTCTCCAAACGCAACATTGATATTGCGAGCTGTTTCTGCCGCGTTAGTTCCGCGTCGGAACTCGTATTCAAAAATAACTCGAATTTTCGAATTATCCATCTTTCTTGTCTAAGCTGAATAAAAAAAACAACTGAAAGTCGATAATCAAATGTTGCAAATTTTTTAAAAGAAGAACTTCATTGGTACCATGTGAAAAAAGTTTCACTCAAAAATCTCAAACCATGAAGGTTCTATGTCATTTTGAAGTACCTAATACAATAAGACGGCAATTTCATACTTTAACCCCTATTACTTACTTCCTTTCTTTTTACCCGACTACGGCAAAGCCAAAAGGAAGGGTTATGATTTTAGCAGTCTATGTATGTATGTAAGTATGTAAGTAGGTATGTATGTATATAAGTATGTATGTATTTACGTGTGTTCCACCATACCATGTTTATGTTGTTCTTTATCAAATTGTACTAAAAAGCATTTCTCTTTTGTTTAGCATCAGCGGCAGCGGACAGTCAAGCCGGCTGGGGTGCGTTAGGCGGGCTGTACGCGTTACTGGCCCAGCACGACGCGCTCGGCGGGCACGCTCTGGCGCGCAAGTCGGTGCGCTCGCCCTCCCGCCGCCTGCGCTTCGGCCGTCGTTCCGACCCCGAAATGCCTCCTCAAGCTCCTGTAAGTAACAGACAAAACAGCATCAGCAACAACAGTATCCGGACACTAAGCCGAATTTACATTACGAAACTATTACAATAATTATCTATTTACACGTGAAAGTATCAATGAATAACTGTAAGTTTGCGCAACTAGTTTCGTAATGTAAATTCGACTTTAGGGCACATCATGTTATAGAAGGAAATTAACTGTCACACAGCGCGTGACATAGACGTGCTTTAAGATGATCAACAAATCCGGACCTTTTCTAAAATTGGATGTGCGCCATAAATACATATAGGTAATGTCTCAAACGTTTTCTCAGTTATTCGGAACTCCATGTGTAGTTAGATTCATTTAGCTGTTCTTTTGCAAGGAATTGGATTAAATGGATGCCTGAACGGAGAACCTTCCGAAATTCGTAGATTAAACTCAGCTCTAACTGCAAATTAATTAAGAATCCAAGAATGGAACTGGTTGAACTTTGCCTGAAAACTTTTTCTGAACTTAAATCTAGATTCAAGCTATCATTTCTACTCTAGCACTTACAAATAGACCCAATCCACAATCATACTCAGATGAAGGTCGGCAGACAGAGCAATCCGTTTGAATCACTCGTATTTAGCAATTGTATTAATTTGAATACATCAGTAATCTGTCGGTTATCGTTCTCTCGAGCGTTCAGCAGCAATCCAATAAAGTCACATCTCCGGGAACCGCCTTCGCGAATTATCTCTATCAGATTCTCATATTTAAATACTTGATATTAGGTTACCGTGCCAACGTTTGCGATTGGTATTTGTGGCATTACATAGTTAAATGAAAAGGTTCACACATGCAGGGCATGTAAACATTTTCATAACAATAATTTATAACACAATAGCTGTTGCCCGCGACTTCATCTTCTCCTTCTCCTGTCATGGTCTACACATGTGCCAAATTTCATCCAAATCTATTTCATCGTTTTAGCGTGAACTCGTAACAAACAAAGTCATTTTAGCATTAAAAATAATACTAGCTGCGCCCCGCAGTTTCACCCGCGTAGACCGAGATAAATAGAAATATTATGTGTTAATCCAAGGTATAAGCTATCTACATACCAAATTTCATCCAAATCGGTCCTGCCGTTTGAGCGTGAAGAAGTAACAAACGTACAAACACACACACACACTGACAAACTTTCGCCTTTATATTAGTTAGGATTAATTAGGATAACATTATAACGCCTGTTTCCCTGAAGGGTTGGGCAGAAGTGTACATATACCCACATATTTTACTAGGGAAGAATGATTATTATGATTAAGTCCCATGTAATAGAGGCCAAGCCTATTGCCATCAACCGGGTACGAATCCAGACTTCGGGCTGCTATTGAGAAACTCCAGATGAAAAAATCGAATGACACTTTGGCCGAACATGGGAATTGAACCCAGGGAATTTAAATAACATCCTTATTCTTTTGGTTGGTTACCTAATCTATAAATGCTAAAACGTCAAAACCAACTTTATATACCAGTAGGTGTAGCTACTGCAGTACAGTGCAACTAGTCCCATTGAAATGCTCATCTTATTAATGAAAGACGTGTGAATGGTGCTCAGACTGTAAACACTTTTGTTTGCATTGCAAAACGAGAGGGGCTTATACAAACACTTCTGGTAAAAACTAATCATAAGGATTGCCTTATTAAATACTTTTTCTTCTGCACCCAGCTTAACCTCATTCCAGATCACACGTATTTTGTTTATGAGTAAGTACCTGCTTACTTTTAACTACAAGAGAATAAAAAATCATGTTCAAAACAAATGATTACGTACATTATTTTATATTCCATAGAGATGAGTCCAAAAATACTCCTGTTCCACAAATAGACTTTTAATGAACCCTTATTTTTGAATGAAAAATGAAACCAAGCAAGGAAAGGGAAATTTAAAGCAAAATAAAGTCCCGTAGTACGCGCAGGTCTCCCACAACCGCAACAGTTTTCAGACGGAGGCCCTAAGTGTTTCTCGAGTGGATAATGCATTATAATGTTCACCGACGACCAGATAATGTTACACACAGCTACCTACATTCAACTAAAAAGCTATCTCACCATCCCTTTCACTCCATCTACCAACGTTTTAAAACCAGAAACAAGTCCCTTAACTTCATTAAATTCAGCCTATTCATATTTTATCATTATCTTTACAAACCTATTATTATACCTTCTATGTTATCTTTTGCAAAGATCTTTATTGTTGGGTTGTCCCTACATACGTCACGGGCATACCTTTCTTCTTTTTGGCAAATTATAATCTTAATTTCCTAAACCAGTGAATGCGTCGAGTAATTTGATTTGTCATATCTGACTTGTTCTGTATTGTCAGTTACCCTGAGCCTATAGTACCTATTATTATGTGAAGATATTGTCTGATATCTGATTACATTAAATGTTTATTGCATTAACGTTCAAATAAAACCTTTATGTAAGGAAGTGGTCGCTAGTCAAAGGCTTTTAAACGTACTTATTACCTACAACTAGATTTCTAAAGGACTAGCTTTTGCCCGCGGCTTCGCCCGCGTGGATGTCGGAAAATATCCCACGGTAACCAAAATCCTTCCTTATTCCTTGTCAACATTATAAAGGGAACCTCTGTGCAAAATTTCACCTTTATAGGTCCAAAGGTTTGGGCTGGGCGTTGATGAGTCAGTCAGTCAGTCAGTCAGGACCTTTCTTTTTATATATTAACATAGCTTCTGCCCGTGACTTCGTCCGCGTGAAATTTCTTGTTCCCCCAACCCACCCCGGCGCATCTCATTACCTGCCTGCGCTAATATTTTCGCTTAGCGTTCTTTCAGACTTTTTAGGGTTCCGTACCTCAAAAGGAAAAAACGGAACCCTTATAGGATCACTCGTGTGTCTGTCTGTCTGTCTGTCTGTCTGTCCGTCTGTCCGTCTGTCACAGCCAGTTTGCTCCGAATCTAATGGACCGATTAAGTTAAAATTTGGTACACATATGGATTTCTGTGATCCAAACACGTACAGCTAAAGTAAATATATGAATTTTGAATATGAGAGTCACTTTTAGGGGGAAAATAAGAAAATTAAAAAAAAAAGTTTTGTAAACCGTACCGTGTGACATATCAAATAAAAGGGCTTACTATGAGGGTCTCAAATATATTTTTTTTATAATTTTAAAATATATGGTTTTAAAGTTATTTAAGAAAATTGACGAAAATTGACCATTCCCCCCCCCTTATCTCCGAAACTACTGAGCCTAAAATTTTGAAAAAAATATAGAAAATAGTTCTATACCTGTAGATTACAGGAAAACCTATAAGAAGTCTGTGGTCTTAAAATAACATGGTAAATCTATATATATAAAAAAATCAAAGTCCTGACTGAGTCAGTGACTAATATATCAACGCACAGCCCAAACCAATGGACCTAGAGACTTGAAATTTTGCACATAGATACCTTATATAGTGTAAACATTCACTAAGGAAGAATTTTTGGAAATTATATCCCTAAGGGGGTAAAATAGGGGATGAAAGTTTGTATGAAAAATCCTATCCCTTGAGTTAATAGACTTCTTTAATTACTTGAAACTTAGCACGAATATTCATCTATAAGTAAATTACAAAGTTTATCATTTTTAGTTTTCCTAAACTACCCCCTAAGGAGGGATTGGGGGTGTCAAAGTTTGTAAGGAAGAACTTTAACACGCGATCCGATTAACTCAAAATTCAGTTTTTATGCTTGAGACCAAAAATTAAGACTAACGTATATCAGGGTTTTCCAAAAATCTACCCCTAAGGGGTGAAAAGTTAATTTTATAGCGGAGGATTTTATTGGGGGCTTGATTAACTCTAAAATTGGTGTAAATAATGTTTGAGTCAAGTTATGGAAACATACCAGACGATTTTTGAAATTCTTTATTTGTGTTCGTGAAAACAGAGATACAGTTTATATGAAAAATCTTATTAATTTGGTTAATGAACTTGAAACTTAGCACAAATACTTGCATAAGTAATTAATAATATTTGTCATTATTAGTTTTTCAAAACTACGCCTCAAATGAGGTTAGGGATGTTAAAGTTTGTATAGAAGAATTTTAAAGCGCAGTCCGATTAAAAAAATGGTACTTTGAGTCAAGTTAGGAAACTTGCCAAACGAATTTTCACCGATTTTGACGACATATAGCTGATGTTTTAAGGAGTAACTTAGGCTATTTTTATTTTAGAAAAATAATTAGGGTTCCGCGCAAGAAAATTAAAATCCATGAAATCAGACAACCACGTACAGTCCAGTACAAACTTACTAAGCCTCCGCTGTCTATTACGGCTATAACAACAAATAATAAAAATAAAGCAAAGTTAAAAATGTAAGGGGTCGATCGCCATACAATAAACTTTTCATTTTGAAAAAAAAATAAAAATTTTAATCTAGCATGTGTCATCGTCTAGAACTCATTGAGTAGAGTACAAACATATTTTTTTTAAATCTTTTAAAATTAAGAAATAGGGGGCCGCAAAAGTTGTAAATTTTAGACCATTTTTGTACGAGCTCTAGCGCAACAATTCAACAAAATAGGAATTTGAAACTTCTTTATACCATGTAGGTACCATGAATACTGTATTTAATCAACAATACTGAAAACGGCGATTCATAAGGTATTTTGTTTAAACATGGGTGATTTTCTGCAACTGCAAAAAATAACCTGTAATTCACAGTATCATTATAAAATAAGTAAAAGTTATCTTTGCGATTGTTAAACATATAATATGGTACGGAACCCTTCGTGCGCGAGTCCGACTCGCACTTGACCGGTTTTTTTTCTTTTCTCTTGGCACCTAGGAGTCCTAGAGTGATGTTAAACATGCCTTTAACCTTCCTTAAGAATTGGGCTATCAAATGTAAACATAATTATTAAAGTCCGACTGATAGTTCCTGAGATTGCACGTTCCAATGAACAAAAAAAAGGGTGTGTGTGAGCTCCGACGCACGACTGGGGTTTACTATTTCTTTGTGCCGTTCCGAGATTCTGGCTTACTATTTTTCGGTAATTTCTGTCGGGCTGGGTTTCTTCAATGAATCAGTGCTATATAAAAAGCAACTTTAATGTGTGAAGGCACTCTTCCCCCTTTCACCCCCTCCCCTTCCCAACCACTCTCACTTCTCCCATATCATCCCCTTCACCACCACCCCCTCTCACCCTCTCCATCCTTCTCACGCCTCTCACCACATCTCTTTCCCGCTAACCTCCCCTTCACCCTCTCACCCTCTCTCATACCACCCCAACCCATTTTCCCTCCCCTCTATCATCACCAACTCCTGCCATCCCCCTCTTCCCTTCTCCACACCCTCCCCCTCACTGCGCCCTCCTATCCCTCTCCCCCTCCTTCCATCATCCTCCCCTGTCCCTCCTCACCACCTCTGCCCCCTCTCTCTCACCACACTTCCATCCTTACCATGCCCTCCACTTCCCCCCTCCCCTGAACCCTTCCCTCTGCAAACTTTATTACTTGCTTAGGCAAGTATTTTTGCCAAGTAAATGAAAAAGATTTTTCATATAAGTAAACTATATTTCCTGTTTTCACCCCCACAGGGATGGCATATAAATTCACTGAAAGATTATTTACACCAATTTTCGAGTTAATCAAGCCCCGCAGTAAAACCTGCCCTGTAAAGTTGACAACCCCTTATCACCCTTAAGGGTAGATTCTCGAAAAACCCTGATACACGTTATTCTTCATTTTTGGTCTTAAGTATAAATACTAAGTTTCGAGTTAATCGGACCGCGCGTTAAAATTCCTCCATACAAACTTTGACACCCCCCAATCCCTCCCGATGGGGTAGTTTAGGAAAACTAAAACTGACAATCTTTATTATTTATGTAGATAAATATTCATGCCAAGTTTCAAGTCTATTAACTCAAGGAATAAGATTTTTCATACAAACTTCCATCCCTTATTTTACCCCTTTAGGGATGGAATTTCCAAAAATCCTTCCTTAGTGGATGCCTACACTCTATAAGGTATCTATGTGCAAAATTTCAAGTCTCTAGGTCCAGCGGTTTCGGCTGTGCTTTGATATATCAGTCAGTCAGTCAGTCAATCAATCAGTCAGTCAGGACTTTGAATTTTATAAATATAGATAGATCATTAACTCATTACCTAAATTGAGTTCTAAAGACAAAGGTAAAGAGTTGTTATAGTGTAAATGCAATCGAAGTAACGTAAACAGCTCCTCTACGTTTTGATATTCTTGAATATTTATTTTTTGCAAGGTTAGGTTATAAAAAATTCTATAAAAAATCTGTGGGTGCAAGTGCAACCTAAGAGAAAACAAAGCAGTTATCCTAGCTTACAATTTAACGAGCAGACATTTTATAATCCCTTCATTAAGCTAAGATCAGATAACAAGCGTTATATAGCTTAATTTTTCATAATAAAACTCTTGGAGAGCTATAAACCTCTTATAAACTGTAGTTAGGTATTAATCAATATCACTAGTTTGTAGAAGCGTTTTAGTAAATGGGCATCAAGCGCTTTTCAGTAAATGGAGCTTAGCGCTAAATTAACAGATTTCGTATAGGGTAAAAGTATGTAATATTCAGTATAATGCATCAAAATATCGCAGGACTTTTAAGTAAAGCAGATGCTCTTACTGTGTGCTTAGACGAATTGTCCCAAAAAAATGTTAATATTGATATCCTATGTATTACTGAACATTTCATGATGACAGGATATGAACATCATTTACAGATCCCTAATTATTGTTTAGCGGGGTATTTCTGTAGAAAGGATAGCAAAAGGGGTGGAGCCTGCATTTTAATTAGGAATGGACTTAAATGGCAAGAAATACCAGAAATAGCAGCTCTATCTGTAACAGGTGTAATCGAATGTTGCGGGATACATCTCATTCAGAGTAATACTGTTATCGTATGTATATACAGAGTACCTAAACAGAATCAACTAACTGTATTTTACGAGATATTGGAAAAAATACTTTTGAATTTATGTAAGAAACGATACAAGCACTTTGTAGTAGCAGGTGACTTTAATATAGATGTGTTAAAGAAAAATAGAGTCACATTAGAATTTGAATCTCTGTTATTAAATTTCCATCTAAAATTAGCAATAAGACAACCCACCAGGATTAAGAGTCAGACCTGTATTGATAATTTTGCGCACAATATTAAAACGAAATGTAACACCGAAGTCATAGAGTTTGCTCTGTCTGACCATACAGCTCAAATATTGAAATGCCCTGTTGACAGAAAATGCATTTTACAGTACTGGCGCGTTAAGCGACGAGACTACAGTGTTGATAATATGATTAAGTTTAAGAAATATCTAGAAAAATTGACATTTTCAGACGTATATGAAACAGATGACCCAAATAACGCATATAACATTTTCATAGACACTTTTAAACTTTTCTACGACCTTTGTTTTCCCTTTAAACTGACGACAATAAAAGTAATTAAAAAATCCAAATGGATTTCTCGTGGCATAAGACTATGCAGTAAAAATAAGCGCAAACTCTTATGGCGTTACAGATTGAAACCAAACTCTATGAATAAGAATAAATTTACTAACTATACAAAAAGGCTTAAAAAAATTATACAATTGACTCGATGTGCACAAAATAATTATTCAATCAATACCTCTAAAAATACATCAAAAACCACTTGGAACATAATAAATCATTCAAAACCTCAATTCCCAAAAGACTCTATTAACATAATTAAAGAAGACGATAAAATAATAAGTAATCCCCTTGACATAGCCAATAAGTTCAATAATTATTTTGTAGATAAAATCCAACCTTCGGAGGCCTCTGCAAGTAACGTCCCGATTACATCCCATATTCAAAGTCGCAAAGATTCTATATTTGTAAGACCAAGTATACCAACGGATATACAAAAAATTATAAAAGCTCTGAAAACGACGAACAGTGTAGGCTATGACGGTATCTCAACCGGAGTTATTAAGTTTGTATCCGAAGTTATCTGTGCACACTTAAGCCATATCATCAATTTGTGTATTATCTCAGGAGTATACCCAGATGCTCTAAAAATAGCAGTTATCAAACCGATACATAAAAAAAACAGTAAAGAACAAATGGCTAATTATAGACCCATCTCCTTAGTTCCTATAATGTCTAAAATTTTCGAAAAATATATTTATAAAGAACTTTACTCTTACGTTGAGAAAAAACATATACTTAATAACGAACAAAACGGTTTTAGAGAAAATCGAACAATTAATATGGCCATTTATAATTTTTTACATTTGATTATGATGAACATGGACAGGAGAACTCCAGTCTGTTCTATTTTCTGTGATATGACGCAGGCCTTTGACTACGTCAACCACAAGGTACTATTGCAGAAACTGGAGGCCTACGGAATTAGGGGAAACGTACTCGACCTTATTCAGTCATACCTAAGTAACAGGAAGCAGTACACAGAAATTACGAAAGTCAATTCTGTGACAAAAAAAGAGGACATCTTTATTTCAGACGAACGCTGTCCAATACATGGCGTCCCTCAGGGTAGCGTACTTGGACCCTTACCGTTCATTTTATATATTAATGATCTGCCTAAAGCTACTGACCATCAAATGACGCTCTTTGCTGATGACAGCACTGTGACCATATCGTGTAAGGACAAACGTTATTATGAATATGACATCAATCAAACATTGACATCGTTAATATCTTGGCTAGATAGAAATCATCTTAAAATTAATTTGGACAAAACTATTATAATGCATTTTGGTCAACGTGCCCCGAATAATGACATTGAGATTAAATATCGTGACGTAGTACTTACTGAAGCTGACTCCACAAAGTTCCTTGGTCTTATGATAGACAAGAAATTGGATTGGAAGACGCACATTGAGCATCTCAGCAAAAGACTAAGCTCGTCTGCATTTGTACTTTACAAACTTGCACCGGAACTTAACCCGGGTACCTTGATAACTGCATATCATGGCTTAGTCGCATCGGTATTGCGTTATGGTATTATCTTCTGGGGCAATTCCACACACAAAGAAATTGCTTTCAAGGCCCAAAAGCGATGTATTCGCGCCATGTTTAAGTTAAAACCGACGGATAGCTGCAGACCTTATTTTAAAAAGCATAAATTACTAACGTTACCATCACTGTATATTTTTGAAACGGTTATGTTTGTTAAATCTAATCCTAAATTGTTCCAACGACTTTCTGATACCGTTACTCGTAACAGACGTGACAACAGCAAATTACGCTCGCATACTGCAAAAACTGCGCTCATGAGGAAAAGTATTTTCTGTATGGCCCCTACTATTTATAATAAAATACCAAAAGAATATAAAGATTTAAACACAAATATGTTTAAAAAAAAGATGCGAAATTTATTAGCAGAGAAATGTTACTATCACACAAATGACTACTTGAATGATACTTTTTGATTATTTAATATTGTTTTTGGACAAAATATATTTCAATTAATCACATTATAATTTAATTTTGACACTTTGTTATTGTTCGATATTTTACCTAGACATTGTATTTTGTACTTTAATTCAATTTGTACGCCATAATTGGCAAAACATGTACGTACATTTTTATAATTTATATACCCTGCATACCCGACCCGTCGGTGTGTAAACGCATGTTTTTTGACAAATAAATTATCTCTATCTCTATCTCTATCTCTATACAATCTGCGTTTGGCGGGCTGTGATTGAAAGTATGAAGTTCATGCTTACCTACTTGGAAATTAAAATGTTAAATAAACGTATAGAAAAGGCGGATTTTTGCTTATCCCAGTCGCTTGTGAAGAAAAACATCGTAAGGAAACCTGTGGGGTGATTGCGTAACACACTTACCAAAGCCATTTATTTCGACAATTCAACAACATTCATTGCGTTATTTGCGCTGTCGAGCAGAAGAGTTTTTCAAACATAGGTATAAAGCGACAGATTACGAATTTCTCTCAAAATCCTTCAAATTGTGATTTAAACTGTGTTACGCAATGAGGGTTTTCATGAACATTCACGCCACCTTGACAAGAGGTCTTCCATTTCGACCATGAATATAATATGATTGACATTGGTATATGATGACGTTCATCATTCAGTCACGACTAAAGAAAATATAGGTGCTTTGACACTTTTGACAGATGCACGGACCTGACGTCTCAGTGCTGCCACCTAGTGAACGTCATTTTAGAAAACCAGCATTGAGGTGCTGGATAGCCTGAAATCGCAGAGTAGAGTAAAAAAATAATAAAAAAAACCGGTCAAGAGCGAGTCGGACTCGCGCACCGAGGGTTCCGTTCCGATTTATGAAAAAGTGTGCTATTTAGAGACATCGTTTTATTTTTCCTGTAATCTTTACATAAACTTCTATCAAAAAATGTTTAAGAATGTGCAAACAGCGCTCTTTCATATGATACCCCACATGCCCAAGTAGCCTCACTTTGAATTTTTAAGACCCCCTTTCAGTACCTGTTACAAAAAAAATATAAATATTTTTATTTCTTTCTTATTTGCAAAATAGTTGGGTAAACGTCATATAAAACTGTCCCAAATTTGAAGTTGATAGCATTAGTAGTTCTTGAGATATCCAGCTGTGACAGACAGACAGACAGACAGACTGAGTGACACCTTATGGGTTCCTTTTTTACCATTTTGGTACGGAACACTAAAAAGCACACAGTAGGCAAGCGTGGTGGTCAATCCTCGTCTGAAGAAACTATCAACATAGGACTTGGCACTGCCCTAAGCCAATCACAGACCAGCACCCTAATTGCGTAACACCCTATCAATCAGAATCGGTTTCATTTTGACAGTTCAACAATATTAATTGCGTTATTTACGTTATCCAGCAGACAATTTGTCGAACATATGAATCAATGGTTTAGCAATTTGCTTCAAAATGATTCAAATTCTGATCAATAGTGTGTTACGCGAGGAGCTCGTGGCTAAGTAATAACAGCCGCAGGGGTCGATCCGTCAGGTTAAGCTACGCTTGCCGGGGTTGGTCAGTGGATGGGTGACCATCTTTACATATCGAGATTCCTCCGTGCCTCGGAAAGCACGTTAAGCCGTTGGTCCCGGCTGTTATTCGTGGATCTTTGACAGTCGTTACGGGTCGTCAGAAGCCCGAAAGTCTGACAACCAGTCTTACCAAGGGGTATCGTATTACCCAGTTACTGGGTTGTGGAGGTCAGATAGGCAGTCGCTCCATGTAAAATACTGGTATTCAGCTGCATCCGGTTAGACTGGAAGCCGACCCCAACATAGTTGGGAAAAGGCTAGGCAGATTGGAGTGTGTTACGCAATCAGAGTGCAGTTTAACAAAGGAATACCCACTGCTGGCCAAACGAAAATATTTTTAATAAGTAAATAACCCACATTTACGTCACACATCATCGCACGCGTCATTTCAACCCCAACGCATTTGTATAACTCAATTTTGTTAACATATACACCCTTTCATCCCTAATTTTATGAAGCCCCGTCTTATCCCTCGCTCCATTAGTTCCTCGTATGTACGTATACTTAACCACAGGTTACAGTTAATAGTTTTGGCCTTTAATATTAAGACAACTATAATATTAACGATAAAATTACACACTTCACTAGACTTTGTGTTTTACGTCGCTTTAAAATAATTAATGTTTTGTATTTAATCGGTAGGCTATTATGTCGTTAGTGACCACCAACATGGAAGTAAGTTGGAAACGGTATTAAAGATGTTCATAATAATGGTAAAAGCTATGCTTCCCACCTGTGTTCTTTGAAGATATTTAGGCAGTTTCCCTAATAGGTCCAAAACTCTTCCATTTTCCTTTTACGTTGAAGATTTTTGACGGCGGGAAAGTTTTAAGTTTTAGGTGGTGAAAATAAATTATCATGAAGATTACCTACTTTATAAGTAGGTACTTAATTGCCTTTGAGTATCTCGGTTAGCTTTCCTTTTAACAGGGCCAGGGGTGTGAACACATGTAACGCTGCAATAGAATTTGTGGTAAGGTTGTTTCTTTTGGCAAAAATAAAAAGAGATAAGTATGTCATTAATGCTACAAATTTTTAAAAAATGCGAAAGTGACACATTTTTGTGGACAGGTGCTGTTTAATAAAGTAGAAAATGTATGAAAGGAAATCGTTAAATTGTCGGATTGTCACCTGTCACCCTGTTGGCTGTTGGTTTTATTAAATACTAGCTGTTCGTGCTCGTGAATTTCATGCTCCAGTGGTTTAGGCTGTGTATTGTCTGTTTTCATACAAAAATACCATCCAAATTTCTGTCAACAAAAAATCTGTCCTTGTCCTTGTCTGTCATACAAACACAACAAAAAAAGAATTAGACAAATAGGTCAACCGTTCTGAAGTGATGCGCTTATTACATACATTGGGCAATTGATTTTTAGGGTTCCGTAGTCAACAAGGAACCCTTATAGTTTCGCGATGTCGGTCTGTCTGTCTGTCTGTCTGTCCGCAGCTTAGCTCAGAGGCTGTTAGTACTAGAATAGAAAGCTATAATTTGGCATGTGGCCGACAAAGTGGTAAAATAAAATCATGAAAAATGGGTCTTTTAAAAATAATGCGGGTTTGTGGAAACAATTTTTCGATTTAGGGATCCGTTTCTGAAATATTAAGCTTTAAACTGCTAATTTTTGTTAGAGTCAAGTGCCCCCCAAACCCTGCCAGCTAAACGGTTAGTTTTGGATAGGTGAAAAAATTCACGGTAGTAGTTTAGATAACGAAGTTAAAAGGAACACTATCACAGCTAAGTAGGCTTTTCAAGTTTACAAGTAATAGTCATTTATTCATGAAATAACAAAAAGCCCTCTTCTTAGTCCGCATTATTGTGCAACTACGGAACCCTATTACTGCGCGTGGCCCGACACGCACTTGACCGGGTTTTATTTATAGAGACAGCTGATTTCCATGGTCATTGCCAATCTTCTTTTGTTTTGCGTTCCGTGTTTTTTGGTTCCCTTTTCAAATATCGATAGTTCTAAAGGTGTAGTCACTAGGTTAACGTCATACTAAATCCTCCAATTTTTCAGCTGGACGAGATGAATGAGCTTTTGTCTCTTCGCGAGGTGCGTACCCCCGTGCGTCTGCGCTTCGGACGCCGCTCTGAAGAACGCGCCGTGCCCCATATCTTCCCCCAGGAGGTAACTATGTAACTATAACTACCCAGCATGTCTACTAGATCCATAGAAGAATACAGAAAAAGTTTAAAAAGTCTTCTAAGGTCGAATTCGACAAAACTTTTATACCTAGTACCTATCATTCTTACCCTGTGAATACATTTTGAATTTTTGACAGTTCCTCTATACGAAAACTGCCAGACGTCAAATTTTATTCGACGGATAAAGATATCTGAATTTTATTAAATAAATCCTAAGTTGTTGCTGAATGTACCTATGCATCGCTTTTTGCATCGTTATAAAGTCAAAATTAAATAAGTAGGTATGTCAACTGGTCCAAGTCTTTAGAACCAATTCATGATTTGAGCCTCAAATGTCGTACCGTGTGAATGTCTAAAGATATAAATATACTTATAGGAAGGAAGTGTTATCCATACAGTGTGTCCATTTTCAATACAACATAAATATTTCAGTAATACCTGGTTGACCCATAACGTACCACATAAATTAGGAAACGTTACCCCACAAATAAAAATAGCTACAAAATTTAATACGAACTCATAGCACACTATATAAAGCCTCGTAAAACCATAAATATCTTGTGAAGAGACGTATCTATTACTCCAAGATACTATTGATTCGAACATCGTAAACCCTTGATGCCGTGTAAACCCGTGTAATGAAGTTATACCCCCTAACAAGCCACTATAAGATCTTTTACGATGATTGACCACCTTTATGGTCCGACCTTTCTTGTAAAACAATCAGACTATACCATTATTTTGGAAAGCTTTTATTTTGATCTTTAAAATAATCAGACTGCGATTTATAGATAGGTGAAACATTTGATAGAGGCGATAAAGGTATTTATATTTTAAATAATAAAATAATACTTTGTTTTCAAAAGTTAGCCAACTGTATAACGTTGGCCAAAAACACTCACCCACCCTAAAGCTACGGTTTCCTAGAAGAGCGGTGACCATCATTAATGGCTGCAGTAACGGCTGTCATAAAAACGATGGCAGCGGCAAAGATTTAAATCGTTAGATTCACCCTACCGCGTCAAAAGATAGTCTCATTTCTGATTCGTTTTGACACCTCTGACACATAATGACGCAGTGACTACACTGGATGGTCATGGAAACGCTATTTAATAATGTGTGAGCTCACTCTTCTCAGTATGGACACTTTTTTTTGTGACTAATTAACTTAATGTCAAATACTGATGAAAATTACAGATTTTCATGGCGGCCGTTATAATATGACGGAACCGCTTTCCTAGGAAACCAAAGCTTTAGAAAACAAATTGGATACACTTATTAACGTTGTTAGTATGTCAATAAACAGTTCTCGCAAAAGTATAATATTATGGGCCGAAGAATACTTAAAATATTTTATAACACATTTGCTCGTAAAGGGCCTCTTATTTCACCAATTTCAATATCGTAATGTATGTCATTACGTACTTGTGCGTAATCGTAAAGTAAAACGCACGAGTTTCTTTCTAATAAGGTAACACGTACGGTTTATCATGATGCTCCGTCTAAAACCAACGGTACTTTTTTAAATCTTAAGAAAAAAAAAGCAAAGAAAGCAAAGCAATGACTTTTTATGTCAGAAAAGTGGTCAACATTTTATGAATAAAATTAACGTTAAATAAGAATTAAATGTTAAGCATTTAATTCTTTAATTTAATTAATTTTGGAAATAAATTACAACCATTTATCTGTAACAAAAACAAAAAAATATTAATTTACTTTAATAATACTGGCTGTTTTTGTGCCTTTGCCTTTAAAAAAAAAGCGCTGATGCGTGCGGATCGCTAATTTGTGAACAAGTAAAAATTATTCCGCGCGCTTTTCCTTTTCGCTGTATTGTTTTTATTTGAAAATGTCGTCAAGTAATGATGAATTTATTCATTCGACACCGCCAGAAGTCTCATAGGCAGCGAAAAAGGCTACTCTAAGCCTCTTGCCCGAAAAATCGACCGATAGATACTTACAAGCGGATCAAAATTTCATCGTAAGGAAAACAAGCAAAGATGCAAATTCATTTTCAGAAAGTGTGTTTTTAAAGATTTATTCGTTTAAGAAAATCCGAGTTTTATTTATTTCCTCGCAAATCTTAATATATAAAACAAAGTCGGGTTTGTTCGAACACTTATAACTCGAGAACGGCTTAACGGATTTTCATGGTTTTTGATTTGTTGTATTTTTCTTCGTCCCGAATAGCAGAATAACTATTAAAAATATAGGAAAAGTAAAAAAAAAAAATATGAAGAAAATTCATTTTCACAAAACATTTGAACATGGCTGTAATAGAATGAAAGATTCCCGATCTTTCATTCTATTAGAATTCCAAATTCAAATAAATTTTATAATCAGTTGTTTTCCCGCCGTTCCATTTATTCAAATTTGACAGGACACCGTCTGGCGGGTCAGCTATGTAGTATTGTAAAATAAAAATCAATTGCCACTTCAGAACGGATGCAGGACAAGGTTATTATGAAAGAAACTTCTAAACAGTTTATTGTTACAGAGTTAATTTACAAACACTACTGTACTAAATATGTGGAGATTTGATACAAATACAAACGCACTATCCCAATTTATTTGGGGTCGGCGCAACATGTCCCTTTCTTCCATACTTCTCTATTAGTCGTCATCTCGGTAGTCACACCCTTTATAGCCATGTCATCTTTCACACAGTCCATCCATCGTTTTTTTGGTCTTCCCCTACTCCTAAAGCCTCGACATTCATACTCAAAACAATTTTCTTTTGTCAAATTTGTTAGCTCCTATTAATCTTTTTCATATTTTAGACTTTTTTACTTTAACTTTATTCTGGTATTTTACTTTTCAACAAAAATAGTAGATAAATTCTTAAAATATAAATTAAGTTTTCTTACACAATTCAAAATGTTTTCAGCTTGCGCCTTCGGGAACTTCGCGCGTTTACATTGGAATATTCATAGCTAAGACAGTACAAAGTCTGTCGGGTCAGCTAGTATGTTATAAAACGTCGTATGACATACGTGCGCTTTGATAATTACAGCCTCTGCTTTCTTGTAGCCCTCGCCTACGGCTCGTGCTAGCAATATCGCCTCGGCTGTAATTTTCAACTTACCGCACTTATATCATAATGTACTATTATTCGACAGGTTATAATGTAAACAATGACCTAATTCAATCAATCAAATTTTGCCTGGAAGGGTGAGACAAATGGTGTTCATATTTGTGCTCCGTAGTCCTCCGGGCATTTCGGAGCTGTCAATATTATGTTATGTTATGTTATTTGTCCAACACTGTTACTAATAATATCGAACTATATTATGTCAGCGATGACGCAGTGAAGGTTTGGCTCCCGCTCCCACACGTTTTAACAGGCAAAATGTCACTTCGATTCGTGGGAACCAAACTTAATAACGTAATAATAAATAATAAATATCCTTGGACATTTCACACAACGCCATCTAGTCCCAAGCTAAGCAACCTAATGCTTGTGTTATGGTAACGAGATGGCTGATAAACTACTTATATAGTTAATTTTTTTTTTTGTAAATACATACATATTATAGATAGAAAAACACCCAGACTCGAAGCAAATACTTGTAGGTCGTACAAATATTTGTTCCGTGCGGGAATCGAACCCGCGACATGCTGCGCAGCAGTCAATTGCTCAACCACTGCGCCAACCGTGTCGTCGAGTAACATACTTACAATCGCAACAGCCTTTATGTTGACAATTCAGCATTATCCATTGCACGATTCTTTGGAAAATCCATTTCCCCGGCAACTATTTCAACGCAATGAATGTCATTATTACTTAGTTGCTTTCAAATAAAAAAGTATGCGCTTCGGGAATCATCGCGAATGCGCGTTGATATCTAATACTTATAGAGTTGTTACAATCATGGAAGTACTTGCCTATTTTGTTTACCTAACCAATCCACCAACTCTATGCTTTTCCAATAAAACTTATTAAAACAATGACAATCTGAGACCGGATTAGCCTAGGTAACCCGACAGAGACAAGACTAAAGCGCGGTAGTACAAAACTTAGAAGCATTGTCTCTGTAGGGGGTAACCACGGAACAGTAAATTACTGTTCCGTGGGGGTAACGCTGTGGCGCAACGTTCGTGCTAATTCGGAAAAACGATGATTACCGGAGCACATGATACTTTCTTTTCTTTGGAAAGCTGTAGGTTATTGTGATTTAGTTTCGATTTTTTTCCATCTTTGTGTATTTATGTGTATATTAAATGAAGTATAGTTTTTAACACAGGAACAAGACCGTGCCGTGCGTGCCCCGTCCATCCGCCTGCGGTTCGGACGCCGGTCCGACAACAACATGTTCTTACTCCCCTACGAAGTACGTACTCTTCATTTGTTAATAATAAATAAGTTAGGTAATACTTACAATAACTTGTTTAAAGTTGATAAGTTTAACAGTATTTAAGTAATTACCATTGCAAAAACATTGTAGCCCACAGAGTTTGAAGTTTAATATTCTAACACAAAGTATTTCAGAACTTATTCTAAATGTCTAACTACACGAAAGCCAATTAAAGTAATTCATAGTAATGTTTTAATATGTTAATGAGTCAGAAGATCCCCAAGAAGTCTTCATTAATTTTGTGTTTTGAATAAAACATTACTACATTTTTTGATAGTTACGTTTATTTAGTGCACACAAAAGACACAGCACAACACACAGAATCACAATTAAATGATTTTAATTTACATGATACACATACACAAAAACAAGGTAAAAAAAAAGATAAACATACTTAAAGAACATACATTTTGCAACTCAAGAAAGTGACACAAACATTTCTCTAGACGGACGTACTTCCGAGAAGTGTTCAGACACCCTGCATTACTAATGCTGAATAAATTGTGTTTCAGTCGGCTCTGCCCCAGGAAGTGAAAGCCAACGGCTCCGTGGAAGACGACAGACAACAGGAATAAACACGCAACATATCCGTAACCAACATCTCATAGAATACTACCCGCCCCCGTCAAACTTTTATTAACAACTCTTTATTAAGGACAATACGTCCCACCGTACATTTATGTGTAATAAACAAAATACAATCGATTTTTAGATGTTATTCAACTTAATTATAAGCTATGTGTACATAATAATCAGTTAGTACCTTGTATGTTGTTAACCAAAATGTTATTCGTGGATCTAAATGTATAGTCATCACTCCTACTCAGACCTTCTCAAAATAGTGTTAAATAATTAAATTATTGAACTGTCAAATGCTTCCCACATGAGCTAAACTAAAGTGTTAAAAATGTTATAGATATCGATGATATTCTAGTCAATACTGAAGTAAGACTGTCTCTTTTTATTTTGATCTCTATTTCCAGTTAGATATATGTATAATATAAACTTGCCGCGAAGAGTTGTACATTTTTAGAGCTGGGCAAATGTAAAACTACTTCGCTTCTTGTAGGTACTATTTGATTTGATCTCTTGGTAAATACCAGAACAGTAAAGCCGTAGTTCAAATTTAGATCATTACGCAAAAACATTATTTATTATATTAAGTGTAGTGAAACTATGTTTAGTTTTGTATGGATATTATAGTGCAATTGATGAGTTGAAAAATAAAAATATTTCCAAGGGATATATTGTTGTTTTATTGTCTTTGTACCCAGCAGTGTTAGTGGTGTGACCGTCGGACTGCTAAGTCATAGGTCTCGAGTGCCCACGCACCTCTAACTTTTCGGATTCAAGTGCGTATTGTACGAGGGGCTTGTGGCTAAGTAATAACAGCCACACGGGTCGATCGATCAGGTTCAGCTCGCTTGCCGCGGTTGGTCCGTGGATGGGTGACTATCTTTACATATCAAGACCCCTCGGTGCCTCGGAAAGCACGTTAAGCCGTTGGTCCCAGCTGTCATTCGTGGATCTTTGACAGTCTTTACGGGTCGTTAGAAATCTTACCAAGGGGTCTTACCAATCGTATTACATAGTAACTGGGTTGTGGATGTCAGATAGGCAGTCACTCCATGTAAAATACTGGTATTCAGCTGCATCAGGTTAGACTGGAAGCCGACCTCAACATAGTTGGGAAAAGGCTACGCAGAGGATGATTGTACGAGTATAATACCACTTGCTTAAAAAACGGTGAAAGAAAACATCGTAAGGAAACCGAAATGCCTAAGAGATATTTCTCCACGGCATGTGAAGCCAAGTCAGAGGCCCATGGACGGCATTAAAACTCTGACACCAGGTTAGTCACTAACCACACGAAAAAGAAAGAAAGACCCAGAAAACCGTTTACATTTTACACAGGTAACCGTTCTCAAAGTATCTAAGTATCCGTTAATGTGTAGTTAAAAGCTTTTTTACAAAAAAAAAAAAACAACCGACTTCCAAAAAAAACACTACTTACAAAGTGAAAAATAACTTTCATTTCGGAAGTTGTGTCTTTGGTTTTGTATTTTCGTTGTTTGCCACCGACTTCCGAAATTATAGTTATTTTTCAGTTTGTAGTGTTTTTTTTTTTGGAAGTCGGTATTTTTTTTTTTTGTAAAAAAGTTTTTATTTTTCACTTTTTAATCGTGGTACAACCCCAGACAAATTCGAAAAGAGAATGCCAAGGGGCAGTACCAACTTGCGAGGGAGCGTGTCACAACCAAATTTAGTTCATAAAATTACTCCAATTTTTTTAATCAGATTTACGTTTTTGTTATGAGAAAGATTCCCGGATTTCTGACATCAAAAATAAAAGTATTTTTTACTTTGTACTTATGGATTTTCCACGTATAATTATGTCAATGTCACTGCCATTGCACTTTTTTAATATTTTTTATTCATGACCATAGATACCTACAAGTCTTTCAGTCGGGTACATAGATGAATTATAACAAACGTAATATTACAATACACATTTCCCGATGTTGCTAATACGTAAAAAAATGTAGCAATATACACCAACAAACAACCAACCATCACCATCAACCAACAAACATTTTAATGAAGAAGATAATTTATGCAAGGACCATACCGATTTGCTTTTTAGTACCTACGTGATATTAGGTATTGTATGTTATGTGTGATGAAAATAAAATCTTTAGGCCACGCGTTGCGGCCTATCGATTTAAATTATTATTTTGGAATACATTTTATGGATTCAATTAAAAGAGGACCGATTCAAAAAGTGAAAATGACGTTTTTATTGTGACGTATTGCATTTGTTTTTTGGCTGATTTATATTATTAACTGTAATTCTTTGGCGCCGTCACGAAATGACGTTACTTTCAATGTTGGTTTCATTTATGAACTATTTGAATTCAAATTCAAATTCAAATTCAATTTATTCAATGTTTACAATTATTTCATGATAATAACTATGGATACAAAATCATAATCTATGTCAATAAAATACATGTGCCTGAACTAGGTAATCCTGTGTTTCAGGCAATATGGGCTAAGCTTAAACTATATAAAATAATCACAAATTAATATTTACAAATAAAACAGTAATGTACAGTTGGCAAACGTGAAAAGAAAGACATATGAATATAATTAAAATAACGAAAACGGGGGTTCAAGTGCTTTTTCTTAACGTAGTCTTGCAGGCGACGGCAGCGGCAGTGCCGCCCGTCCGCAATTCATGGCTGACGCACCGACACCTACTGGTTTCTATAGGAACATAATACAATCAATACAGAGTATTGGTGATTGCACTTCCCTCTAACTGGTCATGAAAAGTATTAACTAGTAATAACAATATTTGTGTAGGGCGGATATAGTTTAAATTGTACATTTTTAAATGTGGTCGATACATTGTTGTCAATCTGCCTAGCCTTTTCCCAACTATGTTGGGGTCGGCTTCCAGTCTAACCGGATGCAGCTGAATACCAGTATTTTACATGGAGCGACTGCCTATCTGACCTCCATAACCCAGTAACTGGGTATAACGATACCCCTTCGTAAGACTGGTTGTCAGACTTTGGGGCTTCTGACGACCCGTAACGGCTGCCAAAGATCCACGAATGACGTCTAGGACCAACGGCTTAACGTGCTTTCCGAGGCACGGAGGAGTCTCGGTATGTAAAGATGGTCACCCATATCGGACCAACCCCGGCAAGCGTAGCTTAACCTGATGGTTCGACCCATACGGCTGTAATTACTTAGCCACGAGCTCCTCGATGTCATTATGTATATATATGAATAAATACTTAATTAACCATATCTACGTTTTTCATTTCTAATATCCTACCTTATTATTCTAACATTTCAAGTTCAAAATATGGGTGTAGGTACTATAATAATATGTAAATACACCTCTGCCTAACTCTTCAGGTAAAATAAGCCTAATGTCATGTTATGTTCAGAGTAGTTCTTCAAAAAGTAGTCTCCGCGTAGCTTTCGTGGCGAATTTTTTTTTTAGAGTAATCTTCTAATAAATGGACACACATTTAAGATGCTCTAAAAATAATAAGTGCAATTTTGATTATATGTAAATCGGTGCATAAAGTACAGAGATATTCTATTTTGAAATTTCGGTTCCCACGAAAGTTACGAAAGACGCCACAAAAGTTACAAACGTATTTTCTGTAAGCAAAATACAGTTTTAAATACTTATTTTTTCATAAATTTCCTGTGGATTGAAGTTTAAAAAATGAAATACTTATTATTTATGAATCAACTTGTATTTGAGATCAACATAGTGTTTTGAGATCAGCTTATTATTACTTATTAGTAACTTTGGTTGCTAATTTAGCTTTGGTCCAGTAATTAAACTGTAAAATTTACATCATTATCATCATCATAATTTCAGCCGAAAGACGTCCACTGCTGGACATAGGCCTCCCCTAAGCACCGCCATTTCGACCGGTTCTGTGCTTCCCGAATGTAGCAGATTCTTGCGGCCTTTACAAGGTCATCTGTCCAACTTGTGGGAAGCCTTCCAACGTTACGTCTTCCAGTACGCGGCCGCCACTCCAGAACATTTTGGCCCCACGGCCATCTGTTCTTCGAGCAATATGCCCTACCTACTGCCACTTAAGTTAAGCAATTGTTCGGGCTATGTCGGTTACCTTCGTTCTACTGCGGCTCTCTTCATTTCTGATTTGATCACATAGGAAAATTCCAAGCATAGCCCTCGCCATTGCCCTTTGGGTGACTTTCAGCCTTCTCATAAGGCCCATTGTGAGCGACTACGTTTCAGTGCCGTAGATCTTTACTGGCAACACGTACTGGTCGAAGACTTTCGTCTTGAGATACTATGGTATGTGAGACGAGAAAATATTGCAAAGCTTCCTGAACGCTGCCCAGGCGAGTCGGATTCAACGATTGACCCCTTTCTTCAAGTTGGACCTACCTAACTGAACAGTGTGTCCTAGATACTCGTCCACAACCTACAGTGTAGTGTCTCCGATCTCCATGAGAGTGGGTGCTACATGGGCATTTGAGATGCCATTTGTCTTATCCATTTTCATTTTAAGACCGACTCTTTCGGAAGCTCTACTGAGGTCATCGAACAGTGTACTGAGCCCCTCCATAGTCTCAGCCATGACTACTATATCGTCTGCAAATCGAAGGTGAGTGACGTACTCGCCATTGATCCCTAGCCCTTTCCAGTCCAGAACCTTGAAGACATCCTCCAGTGCAGCGGTGAAAAGTTTCGGAGAGATAACCTCTCTCTGTCTCCCCCTCGCCAGAAGGATAGGTTTCGAGGTCCGTTCCTGGAGTCGGACTGACATAGTGGCGTTTTCGTACAGGCACTTCAGCACCTCAATATACCGATAGTCAAGACTGCAGTACAGCCCATGCTTTAATCGTCTTCTGTATAACATGTCGCAGCGTATACGTATGTAGTCTATGGTGCCTTTACGGAATCCGGCTTGTTCGGGAGGCTGGAAGTCATCAAACCTGCGTGCGAAACAGATCGTGATGACTCTTGAAAGCAGCTTGTAGACATGGCTCAGAAGTGAGACGGGTCTGTAATTCTTAAGAAGAACATTATCGCCCTTCTTAAAGAATAATACCACCACAGCTCTGTACCATGCCTGCGGCGTTTTGCCCTCGAGTATGACGGAATCAAACAGCTTCTGGAGGGCCTTAAGAACGGGTTTTTTTATACTTTTGTCTGACAAGCACTCTACATAATAAAATTCATAAGGTATTTTCTTACTGTCAATTAGCCCATTGGCTAAACAGCACAGGTTGAGGTGAAGTAAGCTATTCATTTGGCTACGAGAAAACATACAAACAGAAACACATACTACGAGTCGTTACAAGAAAAAAATTGAAGCACATACTCGTACACGCATAAATACTTATACAAATACATAACACCTTTATTTTGAGATTCGCGACAATCGAGTAAATGCATCAGCGGCGTCACAAAACATCTGAAGTCATTATTTAATGGAGATATAAAACTTTCATGGTGCGCTAGCTGACTTTCGTGGCCAAATAACCACGAAAGTTGTGCCACGACAGTTACGAAAATTTCACATTTTTGAGAATTACTATTAAAGTTACAGGTAAATTAACGAACAAAGTACTTGGGAATAATCTCGAAGATCTATCTTATTCCTTCATTCAAAATGAGTTGGAAAATTGTAAACATTATCCTTCAAAATTTGCGCATGAAAGTTTCTTGACCAAGGCTACTTGAAAATATTCAAAGGTTAACTTATCTCATATTTTTTTTGTTTATAAGCAATTAATGTATTTGTCTCCGCAACTGATGCCGGGACACTACTGAGCGTCCGCGCAACTAAAAAGTGTAGCTACAAGTTGCCCCTCTTGGAAGATAGGTGCAGTTTTGTTGCGCCCTCGCGAAAGTAGGAAAATCGTGTGACAGAGACATAATGCCTATTAACTATTGTACATTAAGAGATACAATTAATATTCTTTGATCATTATGATGGCTAATTAAATACGATCAATTTGATATATTACATTATATGCTTATGAGTAGAATACAAAAGTTATCAAAGTTTTCCGTGAGCGCGATCAGAGTGTGACGCGCGAAGAACACCGATTTTGCTCCCGTTTTGGACACTAGATATTTTTTTAAATAAATATTATAAATAATTTTAGATGTTTATTGTTGAAATTGTACACATAAATAAACAAAGAGTAATCAGTATTTGGTCCTAAGACTGAATATTTCATAGGTTAGGAATTAAGACCGTGTGACCGCCTTTTGAGGGACCTCGAAGAATTACCCTTCAAGTTCTTATGAATCAAGGAATCAGTAAACACAGTACAGAATCGATTGTTGGTTTAGCCAGCACTTACTGCAAGTACCTACGTAGGTACTTGATTCATTCATTACATTAAAAAAAACTGACAACAAGAATATTATTATTGACTATGAATGTATTGTTTATTCACCCATCAGGAAAAAGTAGCACAAAATCAAGAATAAAAAACATGACCGATATTACTATCTTATTTCTCACTCCACTATTTCGAATCATTCATTTTCACGAACCTAACCTCAAAAATATTAAGTAGGTAAATGGCAAATAAATACAAACTGCGGGAATCCATGTAAAAACAGTTAACAATATAGGAAGAGCATTAAATTCTCCTCCAAATACACTGGGTTTGGTTGTGACACCGGACTTTTCCGTTTGGTACAGGGCGCCATATAATTAAAAACATTCTCCGTTGGAATACTTACCACTACCTGCAAAAGAAATGAGAACATCATCGACATAAAAAATAGGAAATAAATACGTATTATTGAAGCTAACTCAAAAACTACCGAAGCAAAGTTAATAAATTTTCAAATCAGACAATTCTGTAAAAAGTCATGCGTGGTCATACATTAAAAAAAAATACATAGATATACGTGTCGACTTGAGAACCTCCTCCTTTTTTTCGTCGGTAAAAAAATATACCAACCTGAATAAAAACTACGAAAATCAAATAGTTTTCATAGTTTTGCGAGAGCGTCCCCGCTTCCAGCTTGTGATCTCGCAAACGATATCGGGTGCAGACGAAAAAGAAAACACGCTAGATAAGGATTTAGACTAAGAAAGAAACAGCCTCATTATTTTTGCTGGGTGCATTGTTTGGAAACTGTGTCGATGTCAAAGAAAAAGCTGTGCTGCTATGCTACGTACCTAATATAACTATTAGGTACAGACAGCAGCACATCAGGTTTTAAACTTTAACCGTCTTATTACAGAACAAGGTTCATCTTCAAACCCAGGTTTAAACCATGGACTCTTTTTGAATTTTGAACTTTATTCCGACACATTCAGTTGTCAGTTTTACAAAACTGACAACTTAGTACCGGACTAAATTGTCAGTTTTGTATAAAGAACTGTATTTCTATCACAGCTAGGTTCTTATTACAAAAACTGGCTCGATGGTTTAAACCATGACAGAAGAAAAACCTCGTTTTGTAGTAAGGCCGTAAGCCTTTAAAAATTTTAAACCTTAAATGTTGATGGTTAAGTTCAAAACCGAATGAGAAAATTTGACAGTTTGTATTAACTTGACCTGCTGCTGTTGCTGTTTTTAAATAAATTAAAACTTTTTAATAAAAACTTTTTAAACAAGCATTTGCTTATTTATCTACAGTTCACTAAGTTATTGAAATTGTGAAGTCCCAAGTCAGTTTAACAACAACAAATCAATTTATTTAAAATGTGCTGAATCGTAAGCAGCAATTTATTTAGAGCGTTTAGAGCACTGCATCCGATCAGAATTCGAGATCCGAGTTCCATCCGAATTGGAAACGTTCTAAATTGGGACGGATGGTATTAGGATTTAAGTAGTACTCAACTCTTCATACACATGGTACGGTCAGCAACAGAAGTCGGTTATAACACAGCTACTTTTTGACATCATCTAAATTAACACAAAATGATTCGATAAATTGCTTTTTTTCGTTTATCTGTTAAGAGTTAATGTTCTTATAATTTTAAGTAGGTCTAGGTACTTCTGTTCCGATTTGAATTAAATATTTCGCTTAGTATTTAAGATTAAAAAACTTCAAGTGTTAATCGACTTTTGCTGACTGTACTACGGGCACTTCAGACAGACCGTCATTTCTCGGATTCGAGTCGAATGCGGTGCAGAAACGCACTTCTTTTCTGTGAATTGAAATGGCAAAAAGGGAAATGTTATATTACTAGCGAAATGTGGGTGTATCCATCGACCCTTCTTGTCCTCAACCACAGTAAAGGCGTCCTCGTCCCAGGGACTGGTTTTAGGAGCCCATCGCTTCTGTGCCTCAGCAACCGACGCCGAGTAGCAGTTTGTTGGGTGGTCATAAAATACCAAAATCTTATTTAAATGTAAGTATGGTAGTGTGCCTTGAATAACAGTGGAATAAAAAAGTTAACCTACCCACCTATTCTGTGGTTTTTTTTTTTCCTTAAAATTTCGTAGCCATTAATCATAACTCTTTATCACGGAGAAACAAAAATGCTTCGAAAGCAGAAAGGCGACGTCACGCAAGCTTAGATACTTTGGAAGGAGAGGAAGTATAGATACCATTTATTTTATCGGAGTCTATATAGGGTGACTGGTAATTAGTGACCGATACCTAACTAAACACATGATTGTGCTCATGATAACAAACTTTACTATGGGACCAAACCTGAAATCGCGAAAAAAAAAATCAGCTGCTCCCTACATTTTGACGGCGAGTTATGCGAACATGAATGTATGGGGCAGCTGATTTTTTTTCGCGATTTTATTTTTGGTCAACGCAATAAAAAAATACGGCCACTTAACCGACATATTTTGATGCTTGCAAGTAAATCAAAACCTATAGGGTACTTCCCGTTGACCTAGAACCATGAAATTTGGCAAGGAGCAAGGTCTTACAGCACAAATCAAAACCTATAGGGTACTTCCCGTTGACCTAGAATCATGAAATTTGGCAAGGAGCAAGGTCTTACAGCACAAGTAATGGAAAAAGTCCGAAAATTGTTAATTTGTAATTTTATCACATAAAAAAATATTTTTAAGTATGTCATCTGTCAAGACCCTTTTTCTCAGGAACGTGTGGAGGTATCTAGTTGAAATGAATATCAAATACGTAAGTCTTCTTAGATTGTCGCATAAGCTTGATTTTTTTTAGAACTCCAAGGGATCTTTCCCTTGGAGTTCTAAAAAAAATCCAACGCAATAAAAAATACGGCCATCTATGCAACATATTTTGATGCTTGCAAGTAAATCAAAACCTATAGGGTACTTCTCGTTAACCTAGAATCATGAAATTTGGCAAGAAGCAAGGTCTTGCAGCACAAGTAAGGGAAAAAGTCTGAAAACTTATTATTTGTAATTTTATCACATAAAAAAAATAGTTTTTAGTTTTCTTTTTCTGGCAAAATGTGGGTGTACTATAGGTACACCTCTGCCCAACCCTTCGGGTAAACAAGGCGTGATGTTAACCCTTCATTGTGCGTGGTCCTACACCTACACTCACTTGGCCGGTTTTTTTTTTTGAAGTCGTTTCTTTATTTTTTGCAAAAAAGTTTTATTTTTGCTTTTTAGCTATCGCGGTCGTGGGTTTGAACCCAGGCAGGCGCTTTACTTTTTGTAAATTATTCCATCACCACTGCTCTCAAAACGGGGAAGGAAAACATCGTGAGGAAACCGGCATGTCCTAGAACCAAACATTCGAAGACGTGACCACTACCAAACCCCGCTGGGCCCGCGTGGTGGACGACCGGAGTGGGCGTCCACCACGCGGGCCTCTCAGAAAGGAGGCCTGTGTCCCAACAGTGGGAATGCTACACAGGCTTTGCCGGCGGCTATAATGTGTAATGCCCGGCGACAAGGCCGGCGGCACAGCTGCCGGCTGCTGCGTGGATTCACCTTGAGAGACGTGACGTCTACGCGACGTCAACGCCTACACTGGATAAACGCTAACTGCGAACTCACCCTTAAAGGCAACGAACCTCTTGATGAGTGAGTAGTTACATAGTATTAGGGATCCCCTCTATGAAGGGGTAAGGAACTCTCAAGTGTCCCCGAGACTGGGCCATTGTGTTTAAAAGCCTCGATTAACATAAATTACAAGACTACTAGTGAGTTCGTCAGCTTATCTTTTTGGATTATAGTTTATTGCTGGTTTAAACTTTGTTGGACGCCATGTTAACTTTCCTGGGCAGATGCTAATATACACATACAGACATTCCCTCCAAAAAATAATGATATACCTATAACTCGCTTTTACCCTCGGCTTTGCCCGCATGGAGGTTGGAAATTATCCCAAAGAAACGTAGGTACCTACTACCGCGGTGAAAATTTCTAACCTAAGTCATGGTCTACCCTACCTGTTTGCCAAATTGCATGCGCAAAGGTAACGGGACAGACAACTTTCGTGTTTATTTTATTAGTATGGTTTAACAAGGTTTTGATCTTCACGTCATGTACAATGAATACAAAAAGTGAAAGAGTATTTTGGAATTTCGAAGTCAATTATAACTGTAGATAATTATTATTCTGAAGGGGAATAAAAATTCAATAGGATAATTATTTAAACAAGAATGAATTAAGCCGAAAATAAATTATTAAAATTTTAAGCCGATATTGACAGAACACTTTTGTCGTCTTGCAAAATATTGGTAACTAGCTTCTGCCCGCGACTTCGTCCGCGTGAAATTTATTTTTTGCTCGACCCACCCCATCGCATCGCATTGCCTACCCGCGCTATTACTTCGTTTTCACTTAGCGTTCTTTCAGACTTTTTTTCGTTTTGCTCGGCACCTAAGGACCCTAGAGTGATGTTAAATATAAGGCATATTTAACATCACTCTAGGGTCCTTAGGTCATCTTGCCCTATAATTATTTTATCTTATTATCTCAATAAAAATTTTATTATTATTATTATTCTAATAAATATTGTAATTGGAGCTATTGGAGGATTAAATCAAACTTCTTTACGCAAACTAATAGCTTTTTCTTCAATTAATAATTTAGGGTAACCTAGGGGTCCTTAGGGTCATTTTAAATATAAGGCATATTTAACATCACTCTAGGGTCCTTAGGTGCCGAGCAAAACGAAAAAAAGTCTGAAAGAACGCTAAGTGAAAACGAAGTAATAGCGCGGGTAGGCAATGCGATGCGATGGGGTGGGTCGAGCAAAAAATAAATTTCACGCGGACGAAGTCGCGGGCGCTATAAGATTTGGGCTATCATTAATGCAAAAATTTTTTTTAAAGTCCGACTGGGTAGGGTAGTTCCAGAGTTTAGCTCGTTCCTTCACCACATCCCGTTCCGCTACATCTCCCTCCCCCTCTCACTCACTCTCACATCCCCTTCACCACTTCCCCTTCGCTCTCTCTCTCTCACCACCCCGTCCCCTCCCTCTCCCCCTCTCCTCCACCTCCGGCTCACCAACCCCTCCCCACCCCTCAGCCTTCACCATGTCGTCCTCCTCTTCTCACCAATTCCTGCCCTTTCTCCCTGCGTCCATCATCCTCCCCCTCACACTCCTTAGCACCCCTCCCTTGCCCCTCCCCCTCTAACCCTCCCTCCGGGGTAGTTTTAAAAAACTAATAATGACAAACTTAGACAAATATTTGTGCCAAGTTTCAAGTCAATTAAAACCAAATGAATAAAATTTTTCATGTAAATTGTATTCCCTGTTTTCACCCTCACAGGGGTGGAATTAAAAAAAAATGGTTTGAGATATTTCCATAGCTTGACTCAAAGATTATTTACGCCAATTTTCGAGTTAATCAAGCCACGCAGTAAAATCCTCCCCATTGAAATTGACTACCCCTTTTCACCCCGTTAGAGGTAGATTTTCAAAAAACCCTGACACACATTATTCTTTATTTTTGGTTTTAAGTATAAATACTGGGTTTTGAGTTAATCGGATTGCGCGTTAAAAATTTTCCATACAAATTTTGAGACCCCCATTCCCCTTTAGGGGGTAGTTTAGAAAAACAAAAAATCATAATTTACTTAGATAAATATTCGTGCCAAGTTTCAAGTTTATTAACTCAAGGAATAAGATTTTTCATACAAACAATATCCCCCTTTTTAACCCCGAATTTCCAAAAACCCTTTCTTAGCGGATGCCTAGGTCATAATAGCTACGTGTGTTCCAAATTTCAGCCCAATCCGTTCAGTGGTTTCAGCTGTATGTTGATAGATCAGTCAGTCAGTCAGTCAGTAACGCTTTCCTTTTATAGATATAGATTAGCACGGAGTAAAGAAAGAAGGTAATTAGTAATAGAAAACAAAAACGTACTTAATTAACAAAACGGAACAGAACAGAACAGTAACAGGAAAAGTTTTGAAAACAAAAACAATTGACTAGAGTCGAAAATCGAGATCCAAACAACCGATATCTGGGCTGATATTATACGGACTTCCGACCCATCAGATCCGAAAGGGGAATCCAACCGAATAAGTCAACGAATCCGGAGGAGTATCCTGTCCACATTTCCACATGTAACTGCAGCTTTACGGAGACAGCATCAATATAAGGGATTGAAAAAGTTAACAGTTCACTTGTAAAGGGGAAACATTTACAGTCTGCCGGCAGGCGGTCTAGTGGGGTATATAATAATACTAGCTTCGTCCGCGCGGTATGTCGATAAAAAGTAGCCTATATTAAGTAATAAAAGTAGTTTATATTAAATTATTCCCTTTCCACCCACTGGGACTTTGTCAATACGGGAATAAATTTAATATATACTATTTAATCAAAACTATTATTTAATATTATTGATTAAATTTGAACAGCGGGTCTAAAACGGCCACATTAAGCAATTCCTCTAAAAGCGATTCATTTCCGGAATTCCCAGCAATTTATTATGATTGACGTATTTGACATTAAACTTCAATAAAGCAATTCATTATTTGTGGACCATTTTACGAATATCCATATACAAAACTGTCAAACAGATGAATTGCGTGCTATGAATTGTACGAAGATAAATTACGAATCGTCAGTTTGTGACCGTTTTACGATTTCAAATATGATTCATAATATCAGATTATTCTATTATGATTCTGCCAAGGTGGCCGTTTTAGCCCCCCAGATCGCCGACCAATCCAATAGGCAGCACAAACAAATAGCAAACAAATTAGCATTGACATTGCAGCAGTAAGAGCGATCTTCGTAGTACAAGTGTTACCACTGACGTGCGGTTAAAATCTTACCTTGCACAGTTGGTGCACAAGATTGACCTTAAAGATGACCCATTCTAACCGTATAATCCAGTTCTGGGGATTAAAATCAGGGCATTTACATTAGTTGTTAAGTATCTAGAAACATGCGCAAACACAAAAAAAAATCGTAACCAGGCCAGACTGGTGAATTTTTGTAAGTAGGTAGTTAGCTGTTAGTGGGTTATCCAAGCAATAATTTCGCATCTGTGTTATCTCTTTTAAAGTAGGGATTCAGATCAAAATAAAACGAAATGTAGCGGAACTTCTATCTAAGTACACTGTATACCTCGAGTGTAAAGTTTTACCAATAAAAAGCTTGTGAATTAAAACTTTATTATTAACTTTGTGGAAATATGCGAGCTCAAAATACATATAATAATATTAGAATTTTAATTCGGAAACAAAATATAGGTAACCTAGCTTTTGGACTTCCGATATTCGATTTATTCCAATGACCAACAAACTAATACCCCTGTCCACTGGTATTTGTTTGAACTCATACCCTATTTATTTTCTATTCCGAACGGATACCATTGTATATACGTATAAACTAATTGTATATCTGAGTTGTTGGTATTTGTTCGCACATTCAATTTAATTATTATAAAAGTGGTATCCGTTCGGAATAGAAAATAAATACAAATTCAAACAAATACCAGTGGTATTAGTTTGTTGGTTAATAGGACGGAAGAAATACGATATTCGTTCAATTAATTCGTCACTTTCTACTTTTTGATTTCAAATAACACTTAGCTGAAAGCAAGAAGAAATCGCAAGACAACAATGACTTGAAAAAATGCAGTGCATACTAGCGACCCGCCCCGGCTTCAACGAACGGGTGCAGTTTTCATGTGAAGACTGTCTATTCACAACAGGTTGTGCACAAGTTCTAAGCATTACTGCTCCTAGCCTAACAAAAAGTACTAGGCTTACATAAATTCAATACAGTATTTCATTAGTATTGTTAAATACTTCTTTTTTGATATATTTACATAATATACAGTATACGTCCATCTGGAATAATGTATCCCACCAAAAACATTTTCATGTAAAATGTTGCCAAGACGAGACCACATCAGCTCGCACTGACAAAAAGCTATCAGATCGCATGTAGAGCCAAGCTTCTAACTCTACACGCCCTAAATCTCCAAGCCCTAACTTCACAAACTCTACACCTTAGTCAAAATATGAGGCTTGACCGTTTCGTTACTACAAGAACTATTGTATAACAGAAAAGTAATAAACAGTGAATACATTTTTCACCTTGCGCCCATGTGATGGTAGCGAAACGGCCAAGCCACATATTTTGACTAAGGTGTAGAGTTTGTCCGCTGGGGTCGCGGGTTGTCTGAAGGGGTTACCGCGGCCCTGGCATAGGCAACTGAAGGAACACGGGTGGGTTTTAGTCAGTAAAAGTCTGACACGCCCTCCCGCTCCACCCAGAGCGGGAGAAGTTATTTGATGATTTCCCACCCTCAAAAAAAAAAAAAAAAAGGTGTAGAGTTTGTGAAGTTAGGCCTTGGAGAGTTAGAAGCTTGGCTCTGCATGAGATCTGATAGCTTTTTGTCAGTGCGAGCTGATGTGGTCTCGTCTTGGCAACATTTTACATGAAAATGTTTTTGGTGGGATTTCATTTCTTTTTGTAAGTTGCTTATGACATGTATAGGTTTCAAGGTAGGAGATTAATAAACACTTATCGAAGTATATACAAGTGTATTAATATTATTCGTAAGTATAAGTACTTATTATTTGCGGAAGTCTCATACAAATTTCCATCCCCTAGTTTAAGGGGTTGGGACTGGGGGGGTAAAAGTTCCAAGTTTTAGAATTTTTTTGTTGTTTGTGTACTAATACTAGCTTAAATACCAAATTTCAGCTTTCTAGGACTTCAGGAAGTACCCTAAGAATTTTTATGATCATCAGTGAGTCAGTGACGAAATCGGGGTATTTTAGATATCAATAAAATCTAAAGTATAAGAGCTATGCAATTGAAACTTTATAGGTTTAATAAGTCGACCACTGACATCATATCCCGAAAATTTTGTTTATCTGGTATAACCCAAACCCAAGTTAAGAAGGTTCAAAAATACGACGAAGTGCTTCGAGAAAAGGTAGGTAGTGCCCTTGCGCTTCGCTTGGCTCGTCTTAGCGGGGGCACTACCGTGCCCCCAGATCTTTCAATTGGTGAAATAATATTTCAAATATTAGGAGCTATGGTTCAGGAGATATACCCTCTAATATTATACACAAACTCAAAAAATTCGCTCTCTCTCTTTATAATATGTATTACTTACTTGCATATAAATAAGAATTCAGTAGTTTTCAAATTAATTTACCAACTTTGGCTTGGCAAAAGTATCACGAGCTTACTTTTGAAGACCTTTGAATGTCGGTATTATCGAATAGCGAGTGACATTCAATTTACAAGTACTACAAAATCCTCTAGCTCTAGCCTCTAGAGAGAGCTAGACAATACTCTAAGCGGCATTACGCAATATTCCAACGTCTTGCAAGTATAGGTATCGAGAGCATTATAGGTGAGTTTGCAATCGCAGCAGGACTGCCTGCAGATAATATCTTGGAAGTAAGAACACTTGTCAATGTGTCACTAACACGCCCCTTCCATTTTCAAATCGATAAGGATGATAATACCTGATAGTGTTTTGTTCGCAGCTCTGAAATGTTAATTGTATTGTTACTGACAATTAAACCTATGAAATTATCCGACAGTTATTATTATGTCGAGGCGTAGGACAGATTGTATTTTTAGTAACTGAATCATCTATCTTAAATCTTAAATCTAAATTTATAAAAGAAGAAACTGACTGACTGACTGACTGACATATCAACGCACAGCCCAAACCGCTGGGGCTAGAGATTCCAAATTTCGCACGTAGGTTCCTTATAAAGTCTAGGGGAGCACTAAGAAAGGATTTTTCAAAATTCACCCTGTAAAGGGGTGAAAGGGGTTCCAAAGTTTGTATGAAAAATCTCATTTCTTGAGTTAATAGACTTGAAACTTGGTATGAATATTCATCGTTAGCGTTCCTATTGAGGGACCACATTTGAATTTCGAGCTTTTGAATGCGTCAGCTTTTAGTAAAAGTTCTCAAACAATTGTAAATTCAGCATTTAGTTTGTAAAAGTAGCCACTCAAAAGTTAGAAACTGTTAAAGGTGGTCCCTCAGTCGTGACTGACAGGCATCCATATCTCAAAACCTAGTTAAAATTTACAACTGCTATAAATGACTATTCTTAGTAAAAGATTTGTAAAACTAATTTATTGAATATCAACCCTTCCTTTTCACAGAATAAAAAGAAGTAGTACCTATGCCGAAGGTAGTCCCTCAATCGATCACCATAAGGTTCACTTTGAGTGGAGAACACAATGGAATTTGAAATTTACATGGGTCTAGCGTTAGTAAAAGTACTTGAACAATTGTGAATTCAACCTGTAGTTTGTAAAAGCAGCCATTCAAAAGGTACAATCGATTTAAGGTGGTTCATTTGAAATGTTTATTACAAGAAAAATCAATTTACGTAACATTCGGAAGTTAAATTGACGAATGCTACAGTCTATCCTTTAGTATTTTTTTAGGGTTCCGTACCTCAAAAGGAAAAAACGGAACCCTTATAGGATCACTTCGTTGTCCGTCTGTCTGTCTGTCTGTCTGTCTGTCTGTCTGTCAGTCTGTCAAGACCCTTTTTCTCAGGAACGCGTGAAGGTATCAAGTTGAAATTAATATCAAATACGTAAATCTATAGTCCTTTAAAGTCCTAAAAAAATCCACCTGAGTCAACGCAATAAAAAGATACGGCCATTTATGTGACATATTTTGATACTCGCAAGTAAATCAAAACCTATAGGATACTTCCCGTTATCCTAGAAACATGAAATTTGGCAAATAGCAAGTACTCCTAGCACAAGTAAAGGAAAAAGTCCGAAAATTGTTAATTTGTCATTTTATCAAATAAAAAAATATTTTCGAGATGTCAGTCTGTCGAGACCCTTTTTCTCAGGAACACATGGAGGTATCAAGTTGAAATTAATATCAAATACGTAAGTTAATGGTCTCATAAAGTTCTAAAAAAATCAAGCTTCTAAGTCAACGCAATAAAAAAATACGGCCGTTTATGCGAAATATTTTGATACTTGCAAGTAAATCAAAACCTATAGGGTACTTCCCGTTGACCTAGAATAATGAAATTTGGCAAGAAGCAAGGTCTCACAGCACAAGTACAGGGAAAAGTCCGAAAATCGTTAATTTGTCATTTATCACATAAAAAAATATTTTCAAGTCTGTCAGTGTGTCAAGACTCTTTTTCTCAGGAACGCGTACCTCCACGCGTTCCTGAGAAAAAGAGTCTTGAAATTCAATCAAGTTGAAATTAATATCAAATACGTAGGTTTATTTTCCCTTAGAGGCCTAAAAAAATCAAGCTTCTAAGTCAACGCAATAAAAAATACGATCATTTAAGCGACAGAGGTACCTGTAGTACACCCACATTTTGCCAGAAAAAGAAAACTAAAAACTCTTTTTAGGGTTCCGTACCTCATCAGGAAAAAACGGAACCCTTATAGGATCACTACGTTGTCCGTCTGTCTGTCTGCCTGTCTGTCTGTCCGTCTGTCTGTCAGTCTGTCAAGACCCTTTTTCTCAGGAACGCGTGAAGGTATCAAGTTGAAATTAATAACAAATACGTAAGTCTATGGTCCCTTGGAGTTCTAAAAAAAACAAGCTTCTAAATCAACACAATAAAAAATACGGCCATTTATGCGACATATTTTGACACTCGCAAGTAAATCAAAACCTATAGGGTACTTGCCGTTGACTTAGAATCATGAAATTTGGTAAGAAGCAAGGTCTAACAGCACAAGTAATGGAAAAAGTCCGAAAATTGGTAATTTATAATTTTATCACATAAAAAAATATTTTTAAGTACGTAAAAAATCAAGCTTCTTAATCAAAACAATTAAAAATACGGCCATTTATGCGAAATATTTTGATACTCGCAAGTAAATCAAAACCTATAGGGTACATCCCGTTGACCTAGAATCATGAAATTTGATAAGAAGCAAGGTCTTACAGCACAAGTAATGGAAAAAGTCCGAAAATTGGTAATTTATAATTTTATCACATAAAAAAATAGTTTTTAGTTTTCTTTTTCTGGCAAAATGTGGGTGCACTATAGGTACACCTCTGCTCAACCCTTCGAGGAAACAAGGCGTGATCTCCCCTCAAGTATCGAATGCACCCCATGTGTGCATAAGAAAAACCATTAAAATACTAGGTATATAAGCTTATATGACATATATATAAACGTAAAAAAACATCATCCGATAGAAAAAAAAACATCCTCATTAGTAGTGAACCTATTAGTTAGGGAGGCGAGTAAGGGAATTTCGGTAATACTCGAGCGTGGCAGTTTAAGATATGAGAGATACCTTAGACCTAATAGAACAACCTTGTAAAGTATTTAGCTCTATATGTAGTGACGCGCGCCTAGGATAGACGATCAGATTAGTAAAAAAAAATCGATAGTCTGAAATACTCGAGCGCGTCAGATTAAGATATTGGGGGTTGATTGTAGTGTTTTAAGACTAAATTTAACTAATCTGACGATAAGTCCTTGACGCCGCCTAGTTATATGGTCGCGATCTTGTAAAAAAAAAACGTTAATCCGGCATTCTCGCGCGCGATTTTTTTATTTTTTATTTTGAAGAATATAATCTAAAACTTAGTAAAAATACAAAATCTGCCGGTTTCCGCATGACCCGAAGTGTGGAGGAGCCATTTCATCTTTCGAAAAACGCGTTGCGGCATATAAGTCGCGAACGATACATTTTACAAAAAAAAAGTTTAAATAAACTAAAAAGGTAATTTTATTTTACACAAAAAAGGTCTCTTTACATTTTTGTCCAAAGTTAAAACTTTTTGATTTGAAGCATCATAAAAACTCAAACTCCCGGTTTTTTGAGTATATCTCGAAAACTGAGGGTGTTAAAAAAAATTGATATGAAATAACGATGATTAAATTATGTGACTTTTATTATAACTCAAAATTTTTTTTTTCTAAAGCTTCTCGCAATTTTCATGCCAGTCAGAGCTATAGGTACCAACATTGCCTCAGAACTCGGTACATCGCCAATTTGTGGAGGAATGCTTACAAATCCGACATCACTGACCTTGCACCAACCGATCATGGGTGGAATGAAAATAATAATAAATTCGAGTTCACGTGGTTTATGGGAAACAATTGCCCGATGCGTATGAAAATGTTGTTGTATCGCCGGATATTCTGGGCAACGAGAATGACACTGAGGACAGCAATGACGAGACGCTTGATTCAGGTAAATTTTTGTACTTCTATTTCTCTCAACAAAATTACTGAATAGAAATAATTGTTACGGATGTTGCAGGCACTCAGCAGGAAAGAATTGTGGATGAGAAGCCACAATATGAAAGTTCCAGTGAAGAAGAAGATGAATTGTATTGAGCAAAAATGTAAAGGCCATACATAACAATACAATTATAATACAATTTTTATATCATTTCATTTTTTTATACAATAAATAATACAATTCATACTACATTTCATCTACATTTACGTTGGTTGTACGTATCGCTTTATTGTCATTCTTAAATTCTCCGTTTTATCAAGGAGAAAGAAAGGAAAAAAAAGAAACCAAAAAACCTTTTTCGGTCAGATTAAGAGAACCCACCAACATTTTTGACAGATTAAGAAAATATGCTTTCAGGATACCGAGATAAACCTCCCCTATGAAAATCTGACGCGCTCGAGTATTTCAAAAAAACTTATTTTTTTTGCATTTTCAAAAATTCATCGTAACTTATCGTCACGCCGAAATCGTCAGTTTTTTTAAAGGGAGCTTCCTTGGGGCCTACTTAACACCCCTTCCGAAAATCTGACGCACTCGAGTAATTTTTTTTTTTTGCATTTTTGACTACTTTATATGCCTACCCCCACCGCGCAAACCGGCAGATTAGTATACCGTTGTTATCAGAGGCACTTGGGGCATACGTAGTATGAATATCTGACGCGCTCGAGAATGCCCAAGTAACTGTTTTTTTTAACATTTTTGAAAAACCGTACACGCCAAACCCACCGCTAAAATGGTTTTTACCATACGAGCTTTTCTGTTCGAAATTATTTTATCTTTCGATTTTGATAGGTCTCGACGGCGCCGTTGAATTACGCCATTTAGCTACCTCGCCTCCCTAACTATATGGAGTTCACAGCTAACCCCCCCTAACCCCCCGGCTTGTCAAATGCACCCCAAGTGTGCAAAAGGAAAAAACTTTACATAATAGGTATATAAGCTTAGATCACATATATATAAAAGTAAAAAAACATCATCCGATGGAAAAAATATTATCATCATTAGTTGTGAACCTATGGGGTACGCAACTAACCCCCAAACCTTCCTACTCGCTGGGGTTTTGGGTCTAAAATTAGCAAAACTCAGACACTTGAGGGGTTAAGAATAGCTTTTTGCGAATACAAACTTAAATATGCAGTTGGAGAATTGTCCGTGACTTATTACAATGTATGGCAGAACATGTTTTTCAACTCAATGTTAAGTTTGTCATTGCGATAAATTCTTTTCAACTACGGAACCCTTCATTGTGCGTGGTCCGACACGTACTTGGCCGGTTTTTTTACTAACGATTACTTTACTAAACAGTATCAAAATATTTACCGTTTTATTTCAAACAATAATCAAATTTCTGGGAAGAAATACTAAGATAGAGGTGACCACACAGCAGGATTTTTTTGAATAAGTAAAAACTATGCTCAGACTTTTAATTAGCTGCAGTAAAATGACTCTTCTTATCATTTCACGCGAACGAAGTCGCGAGCAGAAGCTATCTCAATACATAAAAAGAAAAGTCCTGACTGACTGACTGACTTATCAACGCCCAGTCCAAACCCTTAACCTATAAAGCTATATATAAAGATATATATAGGAATAAGGACTGATTTTTGTTCCCGTGGAATATTTTCTGACATCCACGCGGGCGAAGCCGCGGAAAGAAGCCAGTTGATTTATAAAATAGGAAGATATGTTACTCTCTAATGTCACGTAAATATTATTGGACTAGGAACAATTACATGTAAACACACCCACACAACTACATTTCCCGATGTCGTGTGTCATGTTCATCAACAACCGAAATAGAGAAACATATTACGTGGGCTGTAGCGAAAACGAGATAGCAATATGTTTTATAATAATAATAATTTATTTAATCAAAATAATTGTCACTGTAACATATCCATAACAAATCTACTGTACGCCGCGCCGCTTGTCTCTTCACACTCTTATGAATCATATAACTATCCCTTTCTGCAAATGGTGACCAAGCGGCAGTAAAAATCAGGAGAATTTTAAAGAAAATTAGGCTTTGATGTACTTACGATTGAAAAGTAATCCCATGGAACTTGTTTTTGGTTTGTGAACTATTTGTGCACATTTTAAAAACACAGGAAGGCATTGTTGCTGCTTATTTAGACGATTACGATAATTTTACTTAACGTGCTACACAAACGCCAGTTCGATTGTGACTAAGACAATAAGGCCTGTTTGCACAATTTATTACGGTCCACGTCAAGGAGCGCTTACCATATTTTCCATAATTTCAAATTATAAACCAATAAAATAATAAGTGCTTATTTTTAGCAATCAAAGAGACTGTTTGGAGTAAACAACGTAATATTTTGTCTGTGTGCGAGCCTCGATAATAGTAAGTAGTTTTTTGCTTTATGTTATTAACTTATACTTCAGTGTTGCATCCTCTAGATTTAACGTACATTGTAGTCCGTTTATCGTTGTACTACATTGCCACACTGTTCAAAGACTAGAAAAAAAAAAAAAAAAAATATTTGATAGTCTATGTCATCTGTCAGCTGTCACCTCATTCGTTCTTCGTGTGTTGCATTGCTACGCTGTTAATTTTTCAATTTAATTTTAAATCCATAAAAATCTTTCTAGTTTCATAGTGAAAAGTGTTATTTTAGCGATAATTAGACGTGAGAAAAGGTAAAACAAAAGTAATGAAGAATATTTTTAGACGCAAGATCAAACGTTACGAAAACAAATTAAGGGAAAAACGCAAAGAACGTGAGTAAGACGCCATACTTATGGCACCCTTATTTTAAAAAGTTAAGACTATTATGTTTTTTAACCCTTCGTATGCCGTGAATGCGGATCCGCGCGAGACACAATAGCTTTTTAATTGTGTCTGTAATTACGGCATTCAACTCGTTAAATATTGTAATGAGATAACACCTGATGTTATCCTGTTTACAAAATGGTATTTCTTAACGAGGTAACACACGATGTTATCCAGAAATACAGTACTTTCTTGATGAGGTAGTACGTGATACTATCCTGAAAGTAACTTTGCTTTTTTTTGTTTCGACTTACAAAAAAGTTTATCATTGCGATCTATACCTATGCTTATTGCCATATGATGCATACCAAAGTTCTGTAACACCTGCTGTTATCCTGTTAACAAAATGGTATTTCTTAGCGAGGTAACACGCGATGTTATCCAGAAATACAGTACTTTCTTGATAAGGTAGTACGTGATACTATCCTGAAAGTAACTTAGATTGTTTTGTTTCGACTTCCAAAACAGTTCATCATTGCGATCTATACCTATGCTTATTGGCATATGCTGCACACCAAAGTTCTGTAACACTTAATGTTATCCTGTAAACAAAATGGTATTTCTTAGCGAGATAACACGCGATGTTATCCAGAAATACAATAAGTTCTTTCTTAATGAGGTAGTACGTGATACTATCCTGAAAGTAACTTTGCTTTTTTTGTTTCGACTTTCAAAAAAGCCCATCATTGCGATCTATAAGCTTATCGCCATATGATGCATACCAAAGCTCTGTTTAAACTTTCACTGCGGATGTGTCTACAGAAATTCTTGACTTACTTGGTCAAGCAAAGAAATTGGATCCTTCTCTCGGGGAACAAATATCCAGTGAAGTTGCTGAACGTTGGGGAAATATACTGCTTGATGGATAAGACAAAGGCCACAAACTTGGTACAAGGAATCACCGGCCTCGTCAACCTAACAAAATACCTCATACGGGCCCAATCTGTAGACACATTAAATATTCTGAAAAGTATATCAGAAATCAGACAATTGCTTCTTGATTGACATGAACTGACATTTAATAGACGAAAACTTGGCATACCTTTATTAGAACGGGCCTACAAATTAAAAAACCGACTCCAGTGAATACTGCAGGCAACCGGCGAACCGGTTTTCAGGTGTGAAATGTGCGGGGTCCTCTTAGACGAGCAAACAATGCGACTGCAGCGCCATCCACAGCCGACGCCTGACACCAACCGCAGCCATCGACTTCTTCAGCGAGGAGGACCAACAACTCAATGCAGTCGGCAAATGGGACTATTAGAGGTACCTCACGCGCCGGTAGAAATAGATATTTTATAAAATTAGATGCTGTTAACTGATGATCCTATCATATTAAGTTATGTTAGTGGTTATAAAATTTCGTTTATTGGGAAAGTGGTTCAAAACACTGAACCAAAAAACCCACCATCTCCTCTTGGAGAAATGGATCGTGCAATTTCCTAACTTATTGACTTAAGGGCGATTTCTAAATGTTCTGACCTACCACAACAGTTTATTTCGTCGGTATTCTTAACGCCTAAGAGTACAGGCGGTTATAGATTCATCTTAAACTGGCTGCGCCTCGCAGTTTCACCCGCGTGGATGAGATAAAAGATGGCCTGTGTGTTGGTCTAGGGTGTGGGCTGTCTGCGTGCCAGATTTCATCTGTGACGGTCCGGCCGCGGCCGTTTGAGCGAGAGAAGGTGGCAGGCGTGTGGGCACGCGCACACACGCTTACAAACTTTCGCCTTTATAATATTGGTGTGATTTTAAGAACCTTAATAAGTTATTCAATACTCAATATCTTTATTGCTTTACCATAATGTATACATAGGTGGTAACATTCTAACCAACCCGACATTTTAAAATGGATAATACCTATACGTTCTGTATCCAAATTAATAATACGTAATGCATTCATGGCAACAATAGATCTTATTTTTTCTAATGCCTATAAATATCTGACATAAAAAATATTTGGGTTTTTATTATAATAAAATGTTCAATGAATTCAATTGCTTACCATATGGCCTCAGCCTGGCGCACTAGTATTTACAAAATTACTCAAACCTTTGTAAAATTAGCTTTAGTTATCTATTTAGGAAGAAATTCTCTTATACCAAATCAGATTTGCAAATTCTTAGGATTTCTCATCAACTCGCAGTCTATGTGTTTACAGTTAAAACTAATTGGTGCGTTATCAGCAGCGTGTTCAGCTATAACGTATGGTTGGGTATACACACCAAACAACTAGAGTGGGAGAAATATTTAGCACTTTTGAAGTCAAATGACAATGCAAAAATGACTGTTAGTCCTCTCTACAAGAAGACTTCACTTGGTGGAGTCAAATATCGCACCGAAACATGAACAAACTTCGTGTTTTTTACTCCTTCCGATTGGAAATATTCACTGACTCTTCACTCTCAGGATGGAGGGCAGCCTGTGAAGGAGAAATTACTAGAGGTATTTGGTCAATGAAGGAAAGAAAACACCACATTAACTTTCTTACAGCGTTTATGGGCCTAAAAACTTTCTGTAAAAATAAAACCAATGTAGATATTATATTTAGAATAGATATACCACTGCCATACCACTGCCACTGCATATGTCAACAAAAGGGGTGGCACACAATTTCCGCATTTAAATCGTATCACTCGGCAAATGTGGCAGCAAATATTTATTTACTCTTTTTTTACTAAGCCCAGAGAAAACACTGATGCGGACCAAGCTTCTAGGTATACTAACATATGATCTGTGTATACTAATGTTGATACCAAATGGGAATTAGATTCACAATTATTTAAATCTATTACGAAAAAGTTCGGTAAACCTTTTATTCATTTGTTTGCGTCACGCCTTAACAGAAAATGCACTAAATATTTATCCTGGAAACGTGACCCAGACACATATGATATAGACGCGTATACAACACCTTGGAAAAATTACCTCTTCTATGCCTTTTCACCATTATTTTGGTCTTATAAATTATAAACGACAAAGTAATTGGCATAATTACAGTTCCATAATGGCCTAGCCAACCATGGTTCCCGTTATTCAGGAAACTAGTTGATTCTGAAATATTGTCAAGGAATCGTACATAAGGAGAAAAATTCCAATTGAAGCAATATATATAATTATGATTAATTATTTCTCTAATAATATCATTGGACAAATAATTAATCATTAATAGAGCCAGTATAATGTTGCTCTTAAACGTTGGTATTCCTTTTGTAAAACTAATAATATTGGTTACTTCAATAGCTCAATAATATAGATCCTAAAACTTTTAACTGAGTAATTTAAAAAAAGATGCATTATGGGACGATAAATTCTTTTCGCTCTGCATTAAAAATTATTTTGATCAAAAAGTCAAATAGAAAATCATTATATTCGAGATGTTTTAAAGGTGTTTTTAAAAGTAAGCCTACTTTTCTTAAGTACTATGTGCTACCTGGTATCCTAATCTGGTCATAGACCATATATCCGATTAAGTCTATCCCTTAAAGAAATTTCTAAAAAACTTGTAACTTTGCTTGCATTGTCCATGGGACAACGGATGCAAACGTTATCTTTGATCAAAATTAATGATATTCATGTAACTGAAACATTATTAAAACTTCAGCACCGAACAGAAAAAATCCCCGCCTGATTTTACCTTTCTATAATAATAAACAATCTCTATGTCCAGTAGAACTTCTTACATGGGGAAATTTTGTGATAAATCAATACAAACCTGTACCTCCTAGTCCATCAGCCGCTGGATCAAAGAAACGCTTAGTGATAGTGACGTGAATGTGAATAAGTTCACTGCCTACAGCACTAGGCATACATCGATGTCAGTGGCTTTCAGATCACAATGGAAATAATAAAAAGACTGCTGGCTGGACTGGACGGTAACTCAATACATTTTGCAAAATTTTACAACCAACAACCAACCAACCAACGTGTGATAGATTCTGAAAAAGACAAGGTTTTTGCTGAATTCAATTAATAAGTCTGTAAGAATAATCTTCTATTCATAATCCGCTTGTTGCCAATTATTAGCTTTTTAATATAAAACTGATTGTGATTACTGACCGGATTTGTTTTGTTTTAAAAACAAATGCCAAACTAAGTACTCCATAGATATAATGTTAGTGTATACTAAATCTACGAAGTACTCACATGTGATCATGAACATTATAGGTTTTCCATTCCACAATAAACATGCTCTAAACATCTACAATGTACGTTAAATCTAGAGGATGCAACACTGAAGTATAATTTATGGTTAATTGAACTTACCTTAAGTGAACTTCAACCAAAATTATACGAAGTGTTGCATCCGAAGAGATTTAACACCCTACCCACCCATGTAACCATTACCCCCTTATTATTGTGGAATGGAATAGGCAGTGAGCTCTAAAACGAATGAGGTGACAGCTGACAGATGACATAGACTATCAAATAATATATTTTTTTTTTTTTCTAGTCTTTGAACAGTGTGGCAATGTAGTACAACGATAAACGGACTACAATGTACGTTAAATCTCTTCGGATGCAACACTTCGTATAATTTTGGTTGAAGTTCACTTAAGGTAAGTTCAATTAACCATAAAATATTTTTCCACAAATCGGTGCATCAGACTTCTTTAAAGTGTACGCGATTCTCATTGTTTACGTTTACGTGAAACAGTTTTTAAAATCACGTAGCGTTTACGTGGCAGCCATGTTAAATTTTTAATATTACAAGAACTTTATTATTACTGCAAAGAAGTTCATATTTAATTTAAAAGAATAAATTTATATAAATTTTTAGTTTATTTGTTTTTTTAATTTAAATTAACTAGCTTCGTCCCGCGACTTCGTCCACGTGAAATTTCTTGTTCCCTCGGCCCACTCCGTTGCATCGCATCGCCTCGCCTGCCCGCACTTTTATTTCGTTTTTGCTTAGCGTTCTTTTTGACTTTATTCTTTTTTACTCAGATCTTAAAGGTCCTAGCGTGATGTTCCTCAAGAATTAGACTACCAAATGCCAAAATATTGTTTAAAATTCGACTGGAGTTCCAGAGATTAGTGCGTTCAAAACAAACAAACAAACTCTTCAGTTTTACTATTAGTAATTAAAACTCAAGTGTTTAGGAACAGTAAACTGTCACTGCTCAATATAAATTAAAACAGAAGTTATTAAACGACTTGGATAATATACGGTTCGTTATTAAACATTTTACTATTGTGAGAAATACTAAATTCTGTTTCATTCCGACGCATAAGCAATGCACGTGCTACATAAGCAAGGGTATGAAAACATGAACACTAGGTTCATTGTACGTCTTTCTCCATATTTAATTAAATGCACACAGGCGTGCATATTGGCTGTATATCGTTCACAATATTCTAAGTGAAAAATAAAAGAGAATCTGAGAAAATATAAAAAAAACCGGCCAAGTGCGTCTCGGACCACGCACAATGAAGGGTTCCGTAGTTGAAAAGAATTTATCCCAAAGACAAACTTAACACTGAATTGATATACATGTTCTCCCATACATTGATATACCTACGTCACGGACAATTCTCCAACTGCATATTTAAGTTTGTATTCGCAAAAAACTATTCATAAACATATCATCACGCCTTGTTTCCTCGAAGGGTTGGGCAGAGGTACCTGTAGTACACCCACATTTTGCCAGAAAAAGAAAACTAAAAACTCTTTTTAGGGTTCCGTACCTCAACAGGAAAAAACGGAACCCTTATAAGATCGATTTTTTTAGAACTCTAAGAAGCCATAGACTTACGTATTAGACATTAATTTCAACTTGATACCTTCACGTGTTCCTGAGATAAAGGGTCTTACAGACTGACATACTTGAAAATGTTTTTTTATGTGATGAAAATGCAAGTTGACAATTTTCGGGCTTTTTCCTTTACTTGTGCCGTAAGACCTTGCTTCTTGCCAAATTTCATGATTCTAGGTCAACGGGAAGTAACCCATAGGTTTTGATTTACTTGCGAGTATCAAAATATGTCGCATAAATAGCCGTATGTTTTTATTGCATTGACTTAGAAGCTCGATTTTTTTAGAACTCTAAGGGGCCATAGACTTACGTATTGGACATTCATTTGAACTTGATACCTCCACGCGTTCCTGAAAAAAAGGGCCTTGACAGATGACATAATTCACAATATTTTTTTTATGTGATAAAATTATAAATTAACAATTTTCGGACTTTTTCCATCACTTGTGCTGTAAGACCTTGCTTCTTGTCAAATTTCAAGATTCTAGGTCAACGGGAAGTACCCTATAGGTTTTGATTTACTTGCGAGCTTCAAAATATGTCGCATAAATGGGAGTATTTTTTTATTGCGTTGACATAGAAGCTTGATTTTTTGTAGAACTCCAAGGGACCATAGATTTACGTATTTGATATTAATTTCAACTTGATACCTCCACGCGTTCCTGAGAAAAAGGGTCTTGACAGACAGACAGACGGACAGACAGACAGACAGACAGACGGACAACGAAGTGATCCTATAAGGGTTCCGTTTCTTCCTTTTGAGGTACGGAACCCTAAAAATATATAAATAGCCGTCTTCACTCAACATTTTTAGTCAAAATATAAGTATATGCAAAAAGCTCACTGCAATCAATCGTGTTTTCAGTATTCGCGAAAAGATAAATACCTAGTTGGCACATCATTTTTCTTCCTATTTCAAAACAAGAATATTTTTAAAACTGGTTCAACGACATGAAAGTTCTCGTTTGTCAACTGAAATATTGATAAAAAATCTAATACCTAACCTACGTAGGTAAAGCGTAGCAAAGGCAGATTATTTAACTGTAGAAAGAATCCACAAAACCTATAAACAAGACGATGACGCTGCTACATAACAATGAGTTCTTTCTTGCTTAAAACTTACTGAAATCTACTTCACCTGACATTGGTCTACCTGCAGCAGTTATTGGTAACATCTGTGTCATTAGAGAAAATCGTATAAAAACTTGGTAGACGCAGAATACTTAAGGAACACCTAATCGCCTATGATTGCATTGCAAAAATATTGGAAAAAACTTCCAATACCTTTAACTTTTTTTTAAATTTTAACAAAACTTCATGCCTGTATTCCGCGAAGGGTTAGCAGAGGTGTAAGAATGAAACCTGCAGTCCTACACTCACATTTCGTCAGTACCTAATTTTATATTTCCCATAAAATTTTTACTACACTATACCGTGGCAGGCAATTAAAGGTGAAGATGGCGGGACGAACTTGACTCCTACCAAAAGGACTACCAAAAGGTCGACACTAACAAATTATAGAATCTTGTGGAAAAGGGAGAGGGGGGCTTTGCCCTGCAGAGGGACAATACAGGCTAGTTAGATAGCTACCATGTTTTACCCCGAGTGTTCTTCTTTATTTAAAACTAGCTTTTGCCCGCGGCTTCGTCCGCGTGTATGTCAGAAAATATCCCAAGGGAACGCACTTTTAATTTAATTTTATTTTATGATTTTTATTCCGGAATAAATAATCCATTTCTTCCTTATTCCTTATCTACATTATAAAGGGAACCTCTGTGCAAAATTTCAGCTTCTAGGTCTGGGCTGAGCGTTGAACAGTCAGTCAGTCAGGACTTCTCTTTTTATCCGACTACGGCATAGCCAAAAGGAAGGGTTATGATTTTAGCAGTCTATGTAGGTATGTAAGTATGTAAGTATGCGAGTATGTATATAAGTATGTATTTACGTGTGTTCCACCGTAGCGCCTAAATTACTGAACCGATTTTGATGAATGAGGTATAGATAGGTTCGTAACAATGGTCCGGGTGACATAGGTTACATAAATTCTTCCTAAATTTAATATGGTGAACTTTACACGTAAATTTCAGACCTCGAAAAAAATTAAATTGAGATAATCATGACATGTTTGGTATCAAAAGAAAGGTCTTCACGAGCACATTACAAATATGTATATACCTATGTCATTATTGATTAAGTAAATAAATATTTTGAACTTTTTAGATCAATCAAATCAAATTCCGTAGGCGGGTTGCAGTTTTTTAAACTTTATTCTTGTTATTTATATAGATAGATATTTTTACATCTTCTTTTGTTTTAACTTCTGTATGTGACATCTTAAGACTGTGGTCGCCTATTTTCGCGCTCGGATTTTAAACATCTGACGCTCGACGCCGCGTAGCGAGTGCGCGTGTGTGCGTTTTTCCTCATGTACGGCACACAGTTGCGATGCTGCGACGACTAAACGATCTTGATCTGTAGCTATGGCGTACCTATATTTTTTTGAAGTAAAAGCTAGAGGTTTACGGAGAAAATAAAAAGACTGTCCACAAAACATTATTAGTGTATTTTAATTAAATTTATACAAATATGGATGAAGAAAATAATATTATGTAGGTACTTATAAAAACTAAACTCATTTTACTTATTTGCTTAAGTATTTGTATACTTATAAGTAATTGAAGTTTTATAAAAGTATTTGTATTTGACGACACGGTTGGCGCAGTGGCTGAGCAATTGACTGCTGCGCAGCATGTTGTGGGTTCGATTCCCGCACGGAACAAATATTTGTACGACCTACAAGTATTTGTTTCCGAGTCTGGGTGTTTTTCTATCTATAATATGTATGTATTTACAAAAAAAAATGTATATAAGAAGTTTATCAGCCATCTCGTTACCATAACACAAGCATTAGGTTGCTTAGCTTGGGACTAGATGGCGTTGTGTGAAATGTCCAAGGATGTTTATTTATTATTTATTTTATTTGTCTAAGGGGATTGATCGACTTTTCCTTGGATCTATAATTTCTGGGAGAACACAATCAGAATAAAATTTTGTTAACAGCGGAGCCATCTTTTGTCCAAAATCATCGTTTTTTTGTGTAAAACAGTTCAATTTAAGCCCAATTTCAATATAGATAAAGACGCCACGCGCTAGCTATAATTATTTATTTTTCTTGCGGCATTATAGGTTTAGCAACCGCATCAAGTTCATAAAACAGTTGAATTTGAACCAACAATAATACATAAATACATAAAGCCGCCTCATGCGCAAATGTTTGGTTTACTGTTTTCAAATTTCAAATAAGTAGGTCACCCCGCTGCCACAGAATAAATAATAGTACTGCTGCGTTCATGTGGGGTTGGTTTTATAATGTTTATTAGCCTAGGCAGGTATTGTACGTGCCCAGTCGACCTAATGACTATACAGTCGACCACACGTCGCACGTCAGTGGTAAGTGATAAGGATTTGTATAGGTATCGTTTTCATAGTTTTCGATTTCGACTATAGCCAATAGTGAAGTCAAAATTAAAATCCAAGATGGCGGCTGCGAAAATTTTAAAATTTTTCGTCATGGATGTCGTTTTCATAGTTCTCGAGGATGAAGCCGATAGTGAAGTCAATCATCCTAGAAGGGATGATTGACTGCACTATGCGGCCCAAGAGAGCAATGCAATGGTGGCCCAATGGTAACGATCCCGACATACGAGTAGGTCATGGTTTCGAACTCAGGCAGGCACTTTGTGTATATAATTTCATCACCACTACTCTCAAATCAGTGAAGGAAAATATCGTGAGGAAACCGCCTAGAACCAAAAATTCGAAGACATGTGACATCTACCAACCCGCACTGGGTCCTCGTGGTGTATTACGGCCCACTCCCTCTCACCGAGAGGAGCCCTGTGTCCCAGCAGTGGGAATATTATAGGCTAATTATGATTGAGACCCATTATGTTGTGAGCGAGCACGTTTCAGTGCCAGAGGTCATCACTGATGTGAGACGAGAAGATATATTACGCTCAACACAGCCGCGCGCGGCCCTTGTCCGATCAGAGCGCGGCTAGCCGCGCGTGGCAGCCGCGCTCAAATGCCGCTCTATATTTGGACACACCTTTATATAGTGCCTTTATCTATGCCTCACCCGTTTCGTATCGTTTAGTGCGGTCGCGATTTGAGTATATTTCCCACAGTTTTATTGATGTTTTCCTCGACCAATGTTTTCTTTCTGCGGACTTCTGATCTTGCTTCTTGTACGAACCTTGCTACCACACCGGACACGGTACGGAGAACCCCACATAAACGTTGGACTTGAACTTGTTATTTTGTATATTACGACCAGCCTACTGATTTCATATTGGCACCATGGATCGTTGTGTAAATTGTGGCAAAGTGACTAGAGACTGTAGTTTACGTGGTCGTCGAGCTGAAGAACTTCAAAAATCAGCTGTTAAGTACCTATATGTAGATCGTTATGTAACCTCACTTTTATTACATCTCTTTTAACTCGGAACTCAGACCGCGAAAATCCGCAAAATGTTCAGTGATGGTTTGATAATATAGTAGCTATAAATTGACACCAATTTCATCTTTTTACAACCCAGGCCCAGGCCCAAGTTTATATGACATGGTTTCCGTTTCCTTTGTCACGGATCCACAATAGAGATTGTGGCAGTAGAGATTTCAAATTCATTCATCCTCCAAAATTCTTGTAGCCATCTTGGATTTACATTTTGACTACACTATCGACGTTAGCACCCACAAGAACATGAAAACGATACCCATGATGAAAAATTTGAAAATGTTCGCAGCCGCCATCTTGGATTTACATTTTAACGTCACTATCGGCTTTAGCATCCTCGAGAACAATGGGAACGATCCCCATGACGAAAAATTTAAAAATTTTCGCAGCCACCATCTTGGATTTACATTTTGACCAAATTATATTGTATTATTGATATTGTAATTACAATATCAATATTACAAGTAATACAACATAATTCAAGAATTGTAACATAATTCTCCTAAAGTAAGTGTGCCTACCACATTAGCTTCTTAAAATATTACTTAAATGAAAGGATTAAAAATATTTAGTCGCACTACAATTGACTATATATCACGCGAGGCGCATGCGCGGCGGCGGGAGGTCAACCGACATAGGTCCTGCGTCGAAGAGCGCCAGAGCGCGACTGACTTAGGCCGTTCGATGCACCCGATTTTATACTCACTTTAAAAAATTATTTTCGTAAGTGATTGAAGACAGATATGTTTTATTTTTTACACATATATAGTACAATCTTTCTTCTTACGTATAAAATGATTTGTGTTGCCAAATGACTTTTAGATTCTGAGAAATGACGTGTTTTTTTGTAGTCGATTTCTCGATTTTTGATTATCTTAGACGTGATTAAAATACAAGTTAATGAATTAAAAATCAAACTTTTCTCAATGCATTTTAAATTTCAGGATATGCCTCTTCGAATGAATACCACTTTACCTTCTTAATTAGTAGTAATAATTGGTGTAAGATTAGTTCAAAGTTGAGCCTTCGCGCGTCATCTGGAAATCGCGCCTTCGAAATCGACTGTTTTCGTAGTCAATAATTAATTTTGAACAAGTTTTTTTTAATAGACTTTAAATAAAAATATATGATAATTACGATGATTGAAGTCAAAAGAAGCTAAAAAAATAAATTATGTGACCAAAATCACTTCAAAATCTCCCAAGTTCTCGATTTACGTATGAAAAATGCAACAACGCTCTTAAAAGAGGAGCTCGTGGCTAAATAATAACAGCCGCACGGGTCGATCCATTAGGTTAAGCTACGCTTGCTGGGGTTGGTCCGTGGATGGGTGACCATCTTTACATACCGAGACTCCTCTCCGTGCCTCGGAAAATACGTTAAGCTGTTGGCCCCGGCTGTCATTCGTGGATCTTTTTTACGGGTCGTCAGATGCCCGAAAATGCCCCTACCCCGGCACAAGTCTTGACTTCAGGCGGCATTTTAAAAACTTAGTTGCAAAAAAAACAGAAAGTTCAAGCAATCCATCATGTCATTATTGCATCACAATGATTCATAAAGGCCGGCTCGCAATGCATCATACATCGACCTTGGATCCATTCCCCACGTAACACCGACCTCTTACGTACAACACACCTGCCCGACTATTTGTACCTGGCTGAAAATAGAAAACTTTTCATTAACATTCACGAAAATATGTTCAGGAATTAGAATGGCTTTATTACTTCCTGCAAACTATTTTTATTAGTCGTCTCAGGGAGACATGATCCCGAAAGTCTTACAGCTGATCAACTTGCGCAAATGACAGTCGTTTCATATAAAATACTGAAATTCAGCCGCACATGCTTAGATTGCCCTCCTTTATTGCATCCTGAGACTGTATAAAAAACAGATATTGGCGTAGGTAACATACCTAATCATTTACGAATTGCATTGAATTAGTAAGGAAATAATAGGCGCCTGAAAAATTTCATCACATAGTTTTACGAAAGAATATTAAATTAATAATATGAAAGCTGTTATTTATTCACGAGAAAAGTCAATGTCTCGCTCTTGGCCATTTTCCGCAATATAATGTTTGTCCGTGACTCTGCTTATATTTAAACATTTCTCGTCCAAGGCGAAGCGCGGACGCATGGAAACAATTACAATAAAACACAAAATAAACAGAGATATTAGACAGAACTAAATTCAGCCGAGTGTCTTGGCTGAGACTGTGTCGAACTATAACTTTCTAAAATATAAACTGTAGGTATTTACTTGGAAACTTTGCAGTATTGCACTGTTCTCTGTTATCATAAACAGCTACAAAAGCAATACTTACTCATTTTGTAACTTACTAGCTTTTGCCAGCGACTTCGCCCGCGTGGATGCCGGAAAATATCCCACGGGAACGTCCTACCGGGAATTCCTTCCTTATTCCTTGTCTACATTATCAAGGGAACCTCTGTGCAAAATTTCAGCTTTCTATCAAGGGTTTGGGCTTTGCGTTGATGAGTCAGTCAATCAGTCAGTCAGGACTTCTGTTTTTATTTATATACATAGAAATATTTGTACGAACGTCTAAAATTCACATCACACTAATATTATAAAGGCGAAAGTTTGTGAGAGTGTGGGTGTGTGTATGTTTGTTACTTCTTCACGGTCAAACGGCTGGACCAATTTGGATTGAATTTGGTATGTAGATAGCTTATACACTGGATTAACACATAGGCTACTTTTAACCCGGTCTACGCAGGTGAGACCGCGGCGCGCAGCTAGTGAGGTATAACATCTAATAGTCTGCCTCGTTGGTCAACTGGTCGCAAGCGCTACTGCTGAGCATGAGGTCCTAGGTCCGATTCCCGGGTCGGGCAAAGTGTCATTGGGTTTCTCCATCTGGAATTTCTCAGTAGCAGCCCGGAATCTGGATATGTGGCCGGTTGATGACAATAGGCTCGCCACCTTACATGGGGCTTAAACATAAGCTGTCGAAATGTACGTGTAATGTATGTGTGTAGGTACCTACTACAGGTACACCTCTGCCTAACCCTTCGGGGATTACAGGCGTGATGTTATGAGTTATGTTATGTAGGTATCTAATAGTCAAGACACGGACGCACGCGCGGCTACGGAGCATTTAGTCCTGGGTTCGGCCCATATTGGATGGGACTTAAACATACCTAACTAGCGAAATGTGTTTTTGTATGTTTGTATGTTTGAACGCGCTAATCTCTGCAACTACCAGTTAGATTTGAAAAATTAATTTTGCATTTGATAGCCTAATGGTTCAGGAAGACTAGGCTATTTAACATCACGCTAGGACTCATAAGAGCCGAGCAAAAAGAAAAAAAAACTCTGAAAGAACGCTAAGCAAAAAGAAGTAAGTAATAACGCGGGCAGGCGTGGGAGGCGATGCCATGCCACGAGGTGGGTCGGGGCAACAAGAAATTTCACCCGGACGAAGTCGCGGACAAAAGCTAGTTTTTATATAAATACCGTGACAGTGAAATCTCTGTGGGTACATACGCCGTAATTTTTTATTTGTTTAATAACAACGACACTGGAAACAAAAAAAAACACATTCGGTGTTTAATTGCCCTCTTGGGCAACACACGAAGCCAATATACACAAAACTACGAGGAGAAATATCTAAATAAACTTGAAACAACGCAAAATATATAAAAGCGACATAATCTTCCGTTTTTAACACAAAAAAAAAACACATTGTATATTTACAAGACAAGTGAATTTCATTTTGTTTTATTGTCATTTCTTGACTTCAATGCGGTTTATAGAAGAATCAGAGAAATAGAAAAATAGATATTTGATTATTACGTGTAATATCTACATATTACACGTAATAATCAAGATTGTTACTGATTTCAAAGCTTATCCTTCATTAATCTTTAATTTTGCTTTGTTTGTGTGTTCGTTTGTCCATTTTTCACGTCTGAACAGTTTACCAACTATCACGAAATTATGTTACGTACTAATAGGTAATTTGTGATGCTAGGTCAAATTAAATTAGCTAGCAAAACTCCGCAGACGTGATGGGTGTCGATATCTACATGACAAAATAAAAAAGTTTTTAAAAGGAAAAAACGGAACCCTTATAGGATCACTCGTGTGTCTGTCTGTCTGTCTGTCTGTCCGTCTGTCCGTCTGTCACAGCCAATTTAAAATTTGGTACACATATGAATTTCTGTGACCCAAACGCGTACAGCTAAAGTAAATATATGAATTTTGAATATGAGAGTCACTTTTAGGGGGAAAATAAGAAAATTAAAAAAAAAAAATTGTAAACTGTACCGAGTGACATATCAAATGAAAGGGCTTACTATGAGGGTCTCAAATATATTTTTTTATAATTTTATTTTTTTTTGTTTTAAAGTTATTTAAGAAAATAGACGAAAATTGACCATTCCCCCCCTTATCTCCGAAACTACTGGGCTTAAAATTTTGGAAAAATATAGAAATTAGTTCTATACCTGTAGATTACAGGAAAACCTATAAGAAGTCTGTGGTCTTAAAATAACGTGGCAAATCTATCCATACTAATATTATAAATTCGAAAGTAACTCTGTCTGTCTGTCTGTCTGTCTGTCTGTCTGTCTGTCTGTCTGTCTGTCTGTCTGTCTGTCTGTTACCTTTTCACGCCTAAACCACTGAACGGATTTCGATAAAATTTGGCAAGGCTATAGATGGTATCCTGGGGACGGACATAGGCTACTTTTTTTTTCAAAAATAATCCTACAGGGGGTGATATAGGGGATGAAAGTTTGTATGGGAAACTCAGTATTTCTTAAGTTAGGGATGTGAAAATTAAAATTTATGTTTTTGATAGGAAATAAAGAAATATGCGGTTCAGCGTTTTTGAAAAATCATCCCCTAAGGGGGTAAAATATAGTAAAATAGGGGTTGATTTTAAAATTTACAAAACTGCATGGATTTCGACAAAATTTGGCAAGGCTTTATATAGCATCCTGGGGAAGGACATAGGATACTATTTTTTTTCAAAATAATACTACAGGGGGTGATATGGGGGATGAAAGTTTGTAAGGGAAACCCAGTATTTCTTAAGTTAGGGATAACAAATTTATGCTATTGGTAGGAAATTAAGAAATATGCGGTTTAGCGTTTTTGAAAAATCATCCCCTAAGGAGGTAAAATAGGGGTTGATTTTAAAATTTACAAAACTGCACGGATTTCGATAAAATTTAGCAAGGCTTTATATAGCATCCTTTTTTTTTTTTTTTTTGAGGGTGGGAAATCATCAAATAACTTCTCCCGCTCTGGGTGGAGCGGGAGGGCGTGTCAGACTTTTACTGACTAAAACCCACCCGTGTTCCTTCAGTTGCCTATGCCAGGGCCGCGGTAACCCTTTCAGACAACCCGCGACCCCAGCGGCGTCGGCCCTATTGGGCCCCGTCACTTGCTGACATCTCTTTGAGGCGCGCGTGGAACACGACGCGCCGTCGACTATAGCATCCTGGGAAAGGACATAGGATACTTTCAAAAACAATACTACAGGGGGTGATATAGGGGATGAAAGTTTGTAAGAGAAACCCAGTATTTCTTAAGTTAGGGATAACAAATTTATTCTATTGGTAGGAAATTAAGAAATATGCGGTTCGACGTTTTTGAAAAATCATCCCCTAAGGGGGTAAAATAGGGGTTGATTTTAAAATTTACAAAACTGCACGGATTTCGATAAAATTTAGCAAGGCTTTATATAGCATCCTTTTTTTTTTTTTTTTTTTTTTTTTTTGAGGGTGGGAAATCATCAAATAACTTCTCCCGCTCTGGGTGGAGCGGGAGGGCGTGTCAGACTTTTACTGACTAAAACCCACCCGTGTTCCTTCAGTTGCCTATGCCAGGGCCGCGGTAACCCTTTCAGACAACCCGCGACCCCAGCGGCGTCGGCCCTATTGGGCCCCGTCACTTGCTGACATCTCTTTGAGGCGCGCGTGGAACACGACGCGCCGTCGACTATAGCATCCTGGGAAAGGACATAGGATACTTTCAAAAACAATACTACAGGGTGTGATTTAGGGGATGAAAGTTTGTAAGGGAAACCCAGTATTTCTTAAGTTAGGGATAACAAATTTATGCTATTGGTAGGAAATTAAGAAATGTGTTCAGCGTTTTTTAAAAATCATCCCCTAAGGGGGTAAAATAGGGGTTGATTTTAAAATTTACAACACTGCACGGATTTCGACAAAATTTGGCAAGGCTATAGACAGCAACCTGGAAAACGACATGAGCTACTTTTTGTCTTAAAACATAATCGTACAAGGGGTGATATAAGGGATGAAAATTTGTATGGGAAACCCAACATTTCTTAAGTTAGGGATATGAAAATTCAAATTTATGCTTTTGGTAGGAAATAAAGAAATATATTGTTGGAAATCTAGGTTCTAACACTTCAATAAAACGAGTTACTGGCTTTTTAAAATGTATAGATTATTATTAGCCAATTATAAGTCACTAGGAAGGTTATACGTCCGTCTTTATCAAGGCTCAAACATGAAGTAAGGTAATAATAATGGTGGGTAGTATTTATATAATAAGTATCTACGATATATCGATTATTGCAGAATCGACTAAAGATTGATTTTTGTAAGTAAGTAAATCAATTATATCAACACGCCCCCTCAAAAATTGATCTACCTAATTATACAAACAAAATAAATCAAAGTAATACCTAAATGACCGGAACATATTCACTTCCTAGTGTTTGCTGGGAAATACATCTCATGGTCCAACATTTGCTGCCAAGGATTAAGGAAAACCCAGAAAACCTTAATCAAACCATTTCATTAAATTATTCTTAGTAATAATTAAATTAATCATAAATCATATTTTTATGTAGAATCACAAAACATTAAATCAGTATCTTATTCTAAGCCCATTTTACTTCTCATCTCTTGAAAAGTGATAGCGGGTCAGAACATCTGCCAACTGCTGAACTGTTGGAATGTAATTTTATTTTATTACATTTTTTTTTCTTTTTTAAATCTGTTCCTTAGCTAGATGATACTTTATATCTATGTTTTGTGATTGGTTGGATTATTTGCAATGCGTATACAGCCATTGTTATCCTCATAGATTATGATAGGTTTACAATAGTGCATATTAAATTTATTTAATACTGTTTCACGTACTGTATGCACTTTGATCTTTCTTTCTTTCTTTCTTTCTTTACTGTATGCACTTTGATCTAATGTTATTTCATTACATGCTTGTAATTTTTTATACCAAGAAACTTTTTTTTTTTTTAATTTGTCTAAAAAAGTCATTTTGTATTTACTCATTAAATACCTTTTAAAATTATTAATTGTTTCAATATCAGAAGTATTTTGTTTCTATTATGTTAAAACACCTTTAAATAAAATGACATAATTATATGCTTAGGTATGTATATCTCCATTGTCTAGCAAATATTTGAATGAAGAATTTTGAAAACCTTTTTCTTTAAGTGATCTCTCAAAGACTTCAAACCAACACCTAGCTGCCTGTTTCAGCCCGTAAAGTGCTTTATTTAATTTACACACATAATTATCTGGACCAGAGATAGCCTCAGGGACTTTCATATAAATATCTTCCTTTAATTCGTCATTTAAGAAGGCAGTTTTGACATCCCTAAGATGAACTAGCAAATTAAATTGATTCACAAAAGCAAGATGCATCTGAAACTGCTATCGCTACTCATGCTACTGGTGCTAAAGTTTTATTATAGTCCGTGAGGTATTCTTGACTGAAACCCCTTGCAACAAGTAGTGTTTTTTTTTTTTTTTTATCTTAAAGGTTTTCCAAATTCATCATGTTTTATAGGAAATATCCATTTACAATAAATTGACAATGTTTTTTTTATTTTCAGCTCTTGGTACTAAAGCCCAAGTATTATTTAGAGAATTTAGTTCGTCCCTAATTGCACTTTCTCACTGAGATCTGTTTTGATCTCTTCTACTGAATTTGTTATTTTACATAGAATAGACTGAGCACACAAAATGGCAATCATCATCATCGTCTTTACTATAGGAAATACGCGGACGATTTTTGGCCTGTTGTTTTTTTTTTTTTTTTTGGCCTGTTGTTTTTTTTTTTTTTTTTTTTTTTTTTTTTAACGTCAGGATTTTATTTGTGTTTTCTTTTGGTGAAGACGGGTTATCAGAAAGAATGCACATCAATTATTTGCTCCGATTCAATTAAATTATCATGGTTTAATTTGCGAATTTTACACTCGTGTTCATCAGATTTAGTCCATAGACGTATCCGATTTAGAACTATCAGAGTCATTAGACTTGACCGGCACTGACTTGGATATTATTACATCATCAGTTTTGCCGTGAGAATGTTTAATATTCCCTTCAGTACCCATCAGATTTAGCCCATAGACGTATCTGATTTCGAACTGTCAGAGTTATGAGACTTGACCGGCACTGACTTGGATATTACATCATCAGTTTTGCCGTGAGAATTTTTAATATTCCCTTCAGACTTGAGGATTGACCTGGATTTAAAAAAATCCAGTCTCATCAACAATAACATCCCTGACTACTATGTAATTTTTCGCACTCTGGGTTCCAAACTTTACAACGTTTGGTTCATAACCCACAAGTATCACTTTCCATGATTTTTGATCAAACTTGGTCTTACTGCTTTTATTATTGAACGTAAACAGTTGAACCTTCAATTTTTTTTTTATTTAATTTGAAGTTTTGTATCATGCCACATTTCGAATGGTGTTTTTGAAAGTTTCAAAGTTTTAGTTTTACACTTTGTTTAATATTGAGCGAGCTTTTTCAGTAATGATTCTGACCATACATTCAGAAACGCCATTCGACTGTGGTGTTCTCGGAACTATTAAATGATGTGATATTTTTTTTCTGATATCCCTCTCTCTACACAATAAATATCCTTTCATTTCAGTCGATAAATGTTTGCCTCGCTTTTAGCCACGAAATCTTTAAAAACAGCAAACACGTCTGATTTTTATAGATTAAATAGGTACGTAACAAAGTATTGCGTATACTCATCAACAAAAATTACAAGGTATTTTTTAGTTGGGGGTAGGTATAAACAGTAACAATAGTCCACAAACATCTGAGTGCACAGTAAATAATAGCTGTTTAACATGACTTTTATTTTTGACCTCATATGAACGGAAGTCGACTTTGTTTCCTATTTATACAGCATTGCAGTTTCGATTTGGCTGGTGTCATCAACCATTTTATTATTTAATTTTTTTTTTTTAAATTTCGATGAATTATGTTTTACTAATTATGACCAAAGCCATAATTTGTACATATTTATGTTACTGGATACTTGAGAAACAGATTGACACTTATTTACAGATGCCATTAAGTCTACAGCTATTAAATTATTTTTCAATATACCTTGCATGATAGTTTTATTATCCTTACGTATTTGGCTCCTTGCTGGTCGAAAATGACTGTCAACCCAGCACGTTGCATTTCGTTAAGAACCGCACCGCACCGGTGGTACCGCAGCATAGGAGAACACGTTCTCCAAAACTTCTTGAACGCCCATGTCGCTGGTCACATACATCGTTCCCTGAAATAAATTCACCATTTTAAGCAATAGAAATTTTAATGGCGTTTGCAAGACGGTGTGACTAATGAAAAGATCTTCCCTGTTTATAATATGGTCCGATGCTCCAGAAACCAACAGGAAAGTAACTTAGCTTCCATCATGATCCGCTTGATAGTCTGCCATCATAAAAGCAAAGCCAGAAAAATTGCTCGACGTGGATGGTTCACTGATCTCAACTGCCTGCATCGTCCTTCTCATATCCGTATTTTCTGCTGCTGTCGTTTTTCACATGCTCCTTGCGGCCACAGTGACAACACTTCATGAACTGAGACTTATTCTTCTGTTTGTTAACCTTCTGGTTGAAGCTATTTTTCCCTTTATTATTTTGAGAATTATCGAATTTTGTTTTTCGAAATTCTTGTCCATTTTTCCTCTCAACTTGCAAAACTTTTGACACTGGTATCACTGGACTCATTTTTAAACTTGACTTCATGATCCAAAAGCCTTGGTTTAACGAATGCTAGCATTAAATTATCCTCCGTTAAAGTTTCGATCGCAATTATCACACCATCATATTTTGCGGGTAGGGTTAGCAACTAATGAGCTACATTATCGGTGGCGTGGTTTGGCGGCGGCGTGGTGGCTAACAATTCGATGATCAAATCATCAAAAATTGTTAAATGTTTTATGAGTATGACGTCACCTACTCGACGATAACACTTTTTGGTTTTTTTTTTTTTTACGTCCATTTCACTTAACAATGCCTGTATTTTTTATTTAAATTTTAACCACTTATATTGCAGTAAAAACGTAACCTGGTCCCATAACCTGTTGGAAATCTAGGTTCTAACACTTCAATAAAACGAGTTACTGGCTTTTTAAAATGTATAGATTATTATTAGCCAATTATAAGTCACTAGGAAGGTTATACGTCCGTCTTTATCAAGGCTCAAACATGAAGTAAGGTAATAATAATGGTGGGTAGTATTTATATAATAAGTACCTACGATATATCGATTATTGCAGAATCGACTAAAGATTGATTTTTGTAAGTAAGTAAATCAATTATATCAACATAATATGGTACAGCGTTTTTGAGGGGGTACAATAGGGGTTGACAAATGGTTGTGTACCTACCTCTTTTTAAGAGATTTAAGGGATTGGAAATGTAGTCATAGTTCGAATCTTGAGGTAACATTTAGTCTTTATTTCATTCGGCGTTTTTACGAGGAAATTATTTGAACGAGTGGACACTCGGACAAAAGTTATTTGTTATTAGAGCGTGACTGGCATAATAAATTTTAAGTAATTAACAAAGTCCCCCCGCCGCGTAAGTCTGTTTGTTTGAATGCGATAATGTCAAAAAGTACCGAACGGATTTTCATACGGTTTTCTCCAATGAACGGAGTGATTCAGGGTAATTCATTATAGTTTTGTGTAAATTGGCTGAAATATGACGACGACTGTTGAAGATGTCGGAAAAAATCATGCCAACTGGTAGCTTTATGCCTACTATACACGGTAACGATATATCGTAGCGATTTGAGTGTGCACAGTTATATCGGACGGCCCTATGTTTTCCACATGAACATTCCCATGAGATATTTTCCGACATCCACGCGGGCGAAGCCGCGGGCAAAAGCTAGTATACATATAAAAATCAAAGTCCTGACTGAGTCACTGACTAATATACCAACGCACAGCCCAAACCAATGGACCTAGAGACTTGAAATTTTGCACATAGATACCTTATATGCCTAGGCCGCACACATCGCGATGAAATTCGGGCGATAAACTTCGTCTTCGGTCTACAACGAAGCTGCGCGGTCACATAGTGCGTGTTGTCAAGTTTATCGTGATGTACGAGCGATGTACAAACGCGAAAAACAAAATGGACGCCGCGGTTGCTCTGTATTTTATGGCAGCAAATAATTATTTTTTACATTTATGTCATGTAAAAAACAATCGGCTCAGACTCGTAACTTGCAATAAATTCTAAAATTTTATCATTACTCCAATCCATGTTACGGCTTCAGCTATATTATGCACTGTAGTTTAACTTAACACGTCCACTACTCACGAAGGGTGGGGGCCGACTGAAGTGTGGCCGCGCAAGCGAAGTTCATCGCGATAAAACGAAGCATTCCCATTTGAGCACCGATTTTCTGAGCACCGATTTTTAGAGCACCCAAGGTATTCCCATTTGAGCACCTACGGTCCAGTAGCTTCTAGTGATGGGGTGTTTATTAAAACATAGCGATACAAACATTCTGAAAGTCAAGATCTGCCTCCTAAAGTCACTGACCTTGACCTCAAGGACACCAACCATGAATATTGACCTGTTACTGCTCCTTAGAATCGTTGATCTTGACTTTCGGAATGTTAACGTTGAGATCAAGGTCAATGACCCTGCGGTTAAAGTTAATGACCCTGAGTTCAAGGTCAGGGATCTTAGGAGGCATATCATGATTTTCGGTTTTGGAATTTTGACCTTGAGGTCAAGGTCAGCCTTAGGAGACTTTAGGAGAATTGCAGAATTTGACTTCCGGAATTTGACCTCGAGGTCAAGGTCAATGACCCTGAAGGCAAGGCCAATGACCCTGAGGTCCAAATCAGTCACTTTAGGAGCATCACAGATTTTGACCTTAACCTCGAGGTCAAATTCCGGAAGTCAAATTCTGCAATTCTCCTAAGGTCTCCTAAGGCTGACCTTGACCTCAAGGTCAAAATTCCGAAAATCATGATCTGCCTCCTAAGGTCACTGACCTTGAACTCAGGGTCATTAACTTTAACCGCAGGGTCATTGACCTTGATCTCAACGTTAACATTCCGAAAGTCAAGATCAACGATTCTTAGGAGCAGTAACAGGTCAATATTCATGGTTGGTGTCCTTGAGGTCAAGGTCAGTGACTTTAGGAGGGAGATCTTGACTTTCAGAATGTTTGTATCGATATGTTTTAATCAACACCCCATCACTAGAAGCTACTGGACCGTAGGTGCTCAAATGGGAATACCTTGGATGCTCTAAAAATCGGTGCTCAGAAAATAGGTGCTCAAATGGGAATGCTTCGATAAAACGCTTTGATCTGCGAGAGTTTACCGAAAGCGGAGTGAAGTCCTTGCGACTACGCACGAAGCTCCGAAGTATACGCGAATACTTGGCTACATACATCGCAATTACGCGAATCTTCGGGTTATCGCGATGTGTGCGGCCTAGGCAATATAGTGTAAACATCCACTAAGGAAGGATTTTTGAAAATTCCATCCCTAAGGGGGTAAAACAGGGGATGAAAGTTTGTATGAAAAATCCTATCCCTTGAGTTAATAGACTTGAAACTTAGCACGAATATTCATCTAAGTAAATTATAAAGTTTATCATTTTTAGTTTTCCTAAACTACCCCCTAAAGAGGGATTGGGGGAGTGAAAGTTTGTATGGAGGAACACGCGGTCCGATTAACTCAAAACTCAGTTTTTATACTTGAGACCAAAAATTAAGACTAACGTGTATTAGGGTTTTCCAAAAATCTACCCCTAAGGGGTGAAAAGTTAATTTTATAGCGGAGGATTTTATTGGGGGCTTGATTAACTCTAAAATTGGTGTAAATAATGTTTGAGTCAAGTTATGGAAACATACCAGACGATTTTTGAAATTATTTAGTTATCTGTGTTCGTGAAAACAGAGATACAGTTTATATGAAAAATCTTATTAATTTGGTTAATGAACTTGAAACTTAGCACAAATACTTGCATAAGTAAGTAATAATGTTTGTCATTATTAGTTTTTCAAAACTACGCCTCAAATGAGGTTTAGGGATGTTAAAGTTTGTATAGAAGAATTTTAAAGCGCAGTCCGATTAAAAAAATGGTACTTTGAGTCAAGTTACGAAACTTGCCAAACGAATTTTCACCGATTTTGACGGCATATATAATAAAAATAAAGCAAAGTTAAAAATTTAAGGGGTCGGTCCCCATACAATAAACTTTTCATTTTGAAAAAAAATAAAAAAATTTAATCTAGCATGTGGGGTGTCGTCATTATTTCATCACCGCTGCTCTCAAAACTGTGAAGGAAAACATCGTGAGGAAACCGGCATGTCCTAGAACCAAAAATTCGAAGACATGTGACATCTACCAACCCGCACTGGGCCCGCGTGGTGGATTACGGCCCACTCCCTCTCACCGAGAGGAGGCCTGTGTCCCAGCAGTGGGAACGTTATAGGCTGATTATGTGTTATGTGGGGTGTCATCGTGTAGAACTCATTGAGTAGAGTACAAACATATTTTTTTTTATCTTTTAAAATTAAGAAATAGGGGGCCGTAAAAGTTGTAAATTTTAGACCATTTTTGTACGAGCTCTAGCGCAACAATTCAACAAATTAGGAATTTGAAACTTCTTTATACCATGTAAGTACCATGAATACTGTATTTAATCAACAATACTGAAAACGGCGATTCATAAGGTATTTTGTTTAAACATGGGTGATTTTCTGCAATTGCAAAAAATAACCTTGTAATTCACAGTATCATTATAAAATAAGTAAAAAGTTATCTTTGCGATTGTTAAACATATAATATGGTACGGAACCCTTCGTGCGCGAGTCCGACTCACACTTGACCGGTTTTTTGGTCTCAACAACCGCTTGTTGTTATTTCAAGTATGACTTGAAAAAAACCGGTTTTTTTTTGGTTTTATGGTATTTAGATATCGATACCTAGTCAAGTTTACACAAAAAAACCGGGCAAGTGCTTGTCGGACCGCGCACAATGAAGGGTTCCGTAGTTGGTATGAATTTATCCCAAGAAAAAACTTAACATTGTAGTTGAAAAACATATGTTCTCCCATACATCCCAACTGCAAATGTAAGTTGGTTGACTATTACTCGTTAACTTGTAAAGCCTCCTTAGCTGCGAAAACTTTTTTTTTTTAAGCTTTAACTTCGTTAGAATTATATACTACTGCCGTGAATGTTTTCACATACCCAAAAACAACCACTTAGCTGGCAGTGGGGACATTTAACTTTAGCAAAAATTTGTACTTTAAAGCTTAATATTTCGTAAACGGATCCCTGAAACGAAAACTCGTTTTCACAGGCCCGCAATATTTTTGAACGGCCTAATCCTTGATACCTCAAACAATGGGATAGACGAGAAAAAAAAATATCATCCCCACTTTACGTGCAAGGGTCCCAACCTACCGTACAATTTATTTTTTTTCAAGATTTTATTTTAGTGATTAATTATATATTCCAAATTACAGATATTTTTTTTGCAGCTTTTGTACTAAGAGTCTCTGAGACAGACGGACATGGAGAAACTGTGAGAGTTCCTTATTAAATACGGAACCCTAAAAAAACTGTTTTTTTAAAACTGATATTTCAATATCACACTGCGGTTATAGATAGTGCAATCCACGAAGACGCGCCCCAATACTCCTAACCGTTGCACACATATACTATAATCGGTTAGGAGGAGTAGTGGGGCGCGTCTTCGTGGATTGCACTATCTATAACTCTGTAAACGTCGATTTGTGTGCAGAAAACAATAAAAAATCTATTGTGTCTGCTAATTGGCGTGCGACGGGTTAATGACCCCACAAAAATCATCAAATTAATTTAATTTTTGCATGTTTAGATGTCCGACCCATGACGTCTGCGGAGTTCCGCTAGTTATTACTTTAATTTGACCCTGTATTATAGACGTAGAAGAGTGCGTATACATTTGTAATTTTGTTAATTATTATTTACCCTAATAAATAATTGAAAATGTGGCAAAACGTAGAATAATTTTACAGAATGAAAATATTTACATATATATGAACATACCTACTTAGTTTAAAGCTGAAGGTATGCCATGTACATATTTCATACACATTAATTATCTGGACATAAACAAATATTTTATTAAAATTCACGTTAGTCTGTTGGCTGTCTCTATGAATTAAGAGATAAGTACTTAATTAAAAATCTAATCGCTATTTCCGCGGAAAATGAAGTTCAATAACCTAATAACTAGATCGAAGCCATTCGCATAGATTTGATGGTTAGGAAGAACAGAGAATCTGGAAATTATAATTTATTCATCAACTTTAATATAAGGCCGACTAAAAATAGTTGATGTAAACTAGATAAAATTCCGGAGTATAGCTAAGGAAAGCGGTTTCATTCGGTGGCTGGAAGCCGAAGGTATCAGTGATCGCTTACCGACTGTCAGTTTACTGTGAGAAGTTTAAGTTCAAGGACTTGTGTGACCTTTGTTTGTTTATTCCCTATAAAGCAGGTGAGACAGTGATATTTTTATTGGAGTCAAAATACGAACTATATAAAATATTGGACACGTCGCCACTTAACTAAATTCCCTATTCTTTGAACGCTAAAAAGATTTATTGAATTTTTATTTATTATCAATAAATTATAATCTTGATTCAAGTGTTTTTCGCTTACAAAAAGTAAAGTATAACCAAATACATAGACACGTTTTCATAGCCATTGCTCATGTGCGCACTTATTTACGTCTGCGTCTTGCATATTGATTCATAAATCATATGTGCCGAAGTATGATTCAACCGATACCTTGCAATTGGCAGAGACTTATAGCCGTCGATATGATCATCAAACAACATAACCGTGATTGCTGAAACATTGCAGGTGAGGGCGTCGGTTTCCCAGCGCGCGCGCAGGCAGTGGGCGGGCGCCGACTACAGACTCAGTAAGAGACAGGCATCGACGCCGCTCGCACGAATCTGAACGCAAAAAGGTATAAACACTTAAAACAAAGCTTCTCACTGCTTCATTTAACATTTTGCACTAATAAAAGCTTACAAATGTCTGTGTATTTTTTTTCTACACTAATCACCCGCCGACCTCGACATCCATGACTAACTTCATGAACAAGGTGTTCAGTTACAAAAATAATTCGCCGTGACTTCATGCGACTGAAATAACGTTTCGTTCAAGCGGCTGCTGTAATATTTTGGCTGGTCACGAGAATATTTTGTTCCTCACTTCATCGATATGGCTACTTTTTTTACATTATTTTTACTTATAATTCAATGTTTATGAAACTGTGTTTATAAAAATCAATCGCAAACATTGAATGTACCCTCGATGATCCGTTTTAATGATTGTGACTTTTGAATCAGAATAGAATATTATTCTTGTACATCAGACAGTCTGAATTGTACGAATGGATTATTTTCAGCCTTGATGACGGTATTGTTAACCTCGTCCAAGCTATAAACATCTCGACTGACCTCACAACTATCTCAATATTTTTAATGTTTACCGTGTCCCCTGCCAAGGACACCATAACATTGTTTCCTGGCTTTAGTTTACACTGTAAACGTCACCTTGCAAGTTATTATTGTTGCAAAATGCTTTGCTGAAGACAGTTCTAGCAGTTAATTTTATTTACGATAATGATTGTTTAATTGAATGTTATAAACACAGGTAACAAAGCATTCAATTGTTGTACCACTCTTGCAAAACATTCCATGTTATCTTGAATTTATAATTCCGAAAATAAGTGCGCAAATATTTATTACGCATGCGGGCAAGGAGTCCAGAACGAAAATAGCCGACACCTCTCGCCGTTCACATTAAATATCGCATCTTGAGCAGCATGAAGATAACGAACTATTTTTCCTACACCTACACACATTCTCTAACAAATTTACATGAGCCCGATATTGTTTGAAATGCATTCATAACTTTTAAAGTTCAGTTCATGAAAGTAACAGTATTTTTTCTTAGAACTGTCTTTGAGATGTTGGAAAGTAGTTTTATGAGACTGCTAGCGACACAAACCTTGCACTTTTAAGGCATAATAAAAATGCTATTTATTCTAGTTTATACTTTCTGGACATAAAACTGTGTATAAAAATGACAACTGTGTACTGTACAAGTTTTAGTAGGTACCCAGTTACATCTAAATAATAAGAAAATAAACGGTTCTCTATTTGTTATGACAGCGAAATCAATACGGCTATCGTCCCGTCGATTCGCAAATTACAGACATAACATTAGCATGTCAAATGTATCAATACGTTGATTGTAAACGGATGCATGGATCGAGTAAATTTTCAACTCATACGTTTGATCTTCGCTTAAGCCAATCGCACTTGCTGTTTTACATGAAAATTGTTACACACATGCTCTGTGTTTATACATTCATTCCATGTACAAGCTGTGTTCAGATCTTTGTTTTGATTCCATTCCTGAATGTAACGATTGGTTCTTTGTGTTAACTTAATTATGTAAAACGCATTTGTGATAATAACGCCTATAATGGAATGTGAGGTTTTAATCAATAATTGTAGGTAGGTACAGATGGATATTAGGTATTCGAATTTTCTGTGTAAATAAATCTCTGATAGTTAAGACGGGAAGTTTTTAAGGAAAAGAGATGTCACATTGTTTTTGTTGAAGTAAATTCTTTCTGATGGCATTTATAACTTTTCACAAAACTACAGCTGTAGGAATAGCCAATCAATCAATCTGCATATAACCTTTTCCCAACAATGTTGGGGTCGGCTTCCAGTCTAACCGGATGCATTTTACATGGAGTGAGGGTCAGATACGCCATGGTAAGACTGGTTGTCAGACTTTCGGTTCGGGCTTCTGACAAAAAAGATAAATTATTACGCCTATGATAGGTATAGTAATTATAATTAAAATTATAATTTAATGTACCTACCTTTTAAACTGATATAGATCTCTTTAGCACCTGCTGTTCAAAGTGAAATGATATTCTTATTTACAAAGGAAAAAAATAAATATTAATGTGGTTGTCCACGATGCGGTAACATGAAATAGGCTAATTCTGGAGTAGAATGTGACGGTGTTATGAGAAGTCTTCCGTGTCCATTTCGCAATTACAAAGACACTTTGTAGGTACACAAATAAATCCAGTGACGAGCGATTCTGCACGAGACGATGGATCGTTTGTTTTACAACATTATCCTACTCTAAATGCATTAATTAAAGTGGGTGCATAGCTCGCAATGTTTATTAAGAAATGAAAATTCTTGATAACAAATGAAAATTCCTAGAAAAACTAGCACCTCGCCCAAGAATATGTTAGGTACCAAATAGATAAAATATTCTAGCTTTTTCTTCAGCGATTTCCTCGTACATAAATAACAGAATATTCTGTACCGAAGACGTTAGTATTGAAATCTTATTCCCACAAAGCTGGCTGTCTCCAGCACATTATTCGGAAAAAATATGATAGCCGTCGTTGGCGGTGGCTCGGCTAATAAAAACGCAATAACACGAGGTGCCTCGACGCCAACCCCGAGGCGTGAATCTTACGACACTGTAATAAAATTATCTCATGAGAAGGATAAAATTTGTCATCCTAATTTTTCTGATACGCGTCCTGGGGTAAATAGTCGTATATTCTAGAGAGAGTAACTACGCGTTTGTTTTGGCATGTTCGCTTAAATCTAAAAGCCAAAGTAAACATTAAATTGAGGTACCTAAGTTGATTAATTAAATTACTCTTAGAGTATTAGGTAATATGATTTTCAATTTGTTTAAGTAACATGTCAAAGCTTTTAATACTAATTCATTAATCAATAATAAAGTCTAATAAGATCATAATAATCTAATAAAATTAAACGATTATTATTACAATATCTGTATCAGTTGTTGTTGGGTCATAAACCATGAACAGATATAATAATATTTAATATTTTTGAATGCCAGCATGCATCGTAAATTTTATTATGCTTTCAAGAGTGCAGTTAAAAGTTGAAGCTGATTTAAAATGCGGCAGATTCTATCTACGAATGTTATGGTTTATAAATACTTGACAAAACAAATGCAAAGATATATTCCATTCGACTTTACACAACCCAAAGATTTTTTTTTAAATTCTGAAGGTAATTCGCGTGGTAGTTAAGCAAATTTTCCACCCTCTATTTTCCGGTGTGTACTTAACTCGTAAGAGACAGCTAATTAATTCTCAGAAACTTTTCGTAGGTACTTCTCAGCCGTTGTTTCTTCTTCTTCTTCCGTCCCTGGTCCCTTTATTTGGGGTTCTCAGCCGTTGCAATTAATAAATTAACTAATAAAAACAATATTTTCTAAAATTCCAGCGCTGAACGAACGAATACAAGATGGCCACCGGCCCGAAGATAGTGCACAAGCAGTTCAACTCGCCCATCGGGCTGTACTCGCAGCAGAACATCAAGGAGACGCTCACCAAGCACATGTCGAACCTCGGCAATGGCACCGTCGGGTAAGTACTACATTTATTACGCGGATGCCCAAAAAAAGTAGTGTTATGTTTATTTACTTCTATACTAGGGTGAATTCTTGTTATTAAAAAATTATAGGTGGTACCTACCAGGTGTTTCATACATTTTAACCGTGTAGGTTGCATTTTTGGATGAAGTAATTGTTATTTTTTTAATAACCGACGACAAATTACTGCTCTGGGGCGTACCTAACCTTACCAAGGAATTTGTCGTTATACCGTAGTGACTGGGTCACGGAGGTCAGATAGCCAGTCGCTCCATGTACAAAATTCTGATATTTAGCTGCATCCGGTTAGACTGGAAGCCGATCCCAGCATAGTTGGGTAAAGTCTAGGCAGATGATGATGATGATGATACGCATCATACCTATGATCTCCTAAAAGTCGAGTGCAAAAATGGTCCCAATGATCGCCACCACGTTTGGAGTAGACGGGTTGCTGAACGCAGTTCATTATTATTACGTATCCGGCAAGAATACTGTATTCACGATTAAAGAAATATGAATTTCAACGTAAAACCAACCAACTATGTAGCTCTTATCTCATTGTAATGAGGTACATAATAGAATGAATGCAAAGGACATTCATTCTAATTTATTTAATCGTGAATTAGCACCACGATTAGTAGTCTTAAGTCCCAAAATACAGGATTGCCTATTTCGGGTGACGGTGAACTTAAATTATGTCACCATTTTTCAGTTAACTGTTAATTCTGACTACTGTTATTAAAATAAATAATTTATTTATTTACTACATGCAAAACCGTACTCATAATAATTCCACATAATTATTATACGTAGAAATTTTGATTTTATTAATATGATATTTGTAAATTAATTTTGCCACAGTAAAGCCTCTACAATTCTACAATTTCAATGAATAATGAACTTAATAACTTTACATTATCCACTTAAACCGATTGAAGTTAACGACAAACTAATCTAAGAAACATAATTATATTGTCTCCTGCGCTTTCAAGAAGCTTTAAATTCTATTAAACATAACTAGCTAAGCTAGACATCTCGGTTAACTTGATAACTGTACATTAACTGAATATCATCCTAACTAATATTATAAATGCCAAAGTGAGTTTATTTGTGTTTGTTACGCTTTCACGTTGAAACGGCTGAGCGGATTTTTATGAAATTTTGGTAGACCAAGACCTAGAACAGTATGTTCCCGTGGAATACTTTCCGAAATAAACGCGGGCAAAGCCACTGTCAAAAGCTGGAAGATATTAAGATAGAGTTTCGTATATGCCATTAAGAAGAAATACGAGTATATCTGACATTAGCTACCAAGGCTTCTTATTCTTGATAGAAGGGCGAAAGTTAATACTACGGTGATAATTGATTGGCCACGTCATAAGTAATTCGTGATCTTATTAAATTAAGTAATCCAATAAGGTTACTTTTGTTACGTTCTATTGAAGTACCACATAGAATTACTGAGAGGGTCAATAAGCCGGTATTACAGACACCTTCTTACTTCATAAACCCGTGGTTATGAACCCTGCCATTAGGCTTCAGGGAAATTCATCAGCGTTGTGAAAATATATTGACTGAATAAGCGATTTTATTGTCTGAAATAAAATCCTTTGAATATTCCTCGTGCAATATATTAACCCCAACAGTAAATTATTTATAATAAAAAGGTCTGTGACTTTAAACAGTACCTATCATATCAACTATTAAATGAGCAATCCATGAACAATATTTGTATATAAATATATATATTTGTAATCATGTTCTCGAAAACGGCTCTAACGATTTCGATGAAACTTACAATATAGGGGATTGCGGGGGCAATAAATCGATCTAGCTAGGTATCATAATTATCTGGGAAAATTGTTTTTCTCTATTTTCAGCCGAGCAGAGCTCGGTCGCCCAGGTACCTACTTATTATTTAATTGAGTAACTCGTATTGATTCTTGGCTTGACTTTCTAATAACCCAATAATTTTCTTCTGGGTTTTCTTATATTAAGTTACATAACACATAAAGCATCACGCCTGTAATCCCCAAAGGCTTAGGCAGAGGTGTAGGTGTCTATAGTACATCCACATGTCGTCAGTTATGTATAAATCCCATGTAATAGTGGGCGAGCCTATTGCCATCAACCGGGCACAAATACCGGGCTGCTACTGAGAAATTCTAGATGGAAAAACACAATAACATTTTGCCCGACCCGGGAATCGAACCCAGGACCTCATCCTCAGCAGTAGCGTTTGCGACCACTAGACCAACGAGGCGGTGGCTTTTCATACGCGGAGAAAATACTACTGGGGCCGTACTTACTATGACGTGAAAAAAGATCATGGATCCATCATAGTTCCATTGTGAAAAAGGATGGTGTTATAGGTCGTACATAGCACCGTCTCTCACACTGGAGCTCGCGGCTAAGTAATAACAGCCGCACGGGTCGATCCATCAGGTTAAGCTACGCTTGCCGGGGTTGTTCTGTGGATGGGTGACCATCTTTACATGCCCAGACTCCTCCGTGCCTCGGAAAGCACGTTAAGCCGTTGGTCCCGGTCGTTCGTGGATCTTTGACAGTCGTAACGGGTCGTCAGAAGCCCGAAAGTCTGACAACCAGTCTTATCAAGGGGTATTGTATTACCCAGTTACTGGGTTGTGGAGGTCAGATAGGCAATCGCTCCATGCAAAATACTGGTATCACATTAAAAGCCGACCCCAACATAATTGGGAAAAGGCTAGGCAGGCAGGCTGTACGGCCCAGTACAGCTTTAGTTAGGTCCGATTTTATTAGGTACAATGATCAGTAGACAGCTTAATGCTACCTGCATCCATCAACCTCCCTATCTGATTATCTCATTCTTCAACAAAATATAAATGTCTATTTCAATAAGACAGGAACCAAACATGTAAACATTCTGTAAACAGCACCTTTCTTCCGTCCATTTTTAACATAATTGTTCCGTCACGGTATCCCACACCGTTACACCAGGAACAATCCTTCCGGTTATCGTAAAGCAGCAAAAAAAAAACCAAGGAAATGAAAACCATTGTACAGTCAGCAACAATAGTCAACTAACACTTTTGTAATCTTAATTATTAAGCAAAATTATTCATTAAAATCGGAACAGAAGTAAAAGGCGATCATTCACCGTCCATACATTTTTGGGCTAAATGTGAAAGTCGGTCCAAACAAAAAAAAAGCTAAGAATATTCCGAAAGAATTCGTTTTTCTCTAAGTATTTATTTCTGTTTTTCTTTCTTTTTTTTTTACTATTATTATTTTAACTAAAACATACTGAAAATAGTATTTTTCAAGGAATGGCCTACAGATTTGGTCCTGTAGTGAGAAGTGAAGAGAATAACATGTTCTAACGGAACTTCGGAACTTTTTTGCTGTCCAGCTTTCATCATTTAGCCTAAAATTAATGATCTCATTTTAAGGATAGGTAAAGCCGGAGTAAGGACTAGCCGTCTCTTAGCTATTAGGTAGGTAAGTATCAGGTACTTGGACTCTTAATCGTATTTAGTAATTTGACAGTTGAAGGGATAAGTTCCTCACAATCAAAAGGAAATTAGGTGAAAAAAAGAATTAGCGAAACTACCTTGAAGTGCTTATAGTTTAACTATACATTCGTTTACCATAGTTAATACAACTAGAGATGGGTCATTGACGGTTTTTGAGTTAATGTAATTTAACTGTTAAACATTAATGGTCAACGGGTTAAAAAAACTGATAATAAATAACAGGTTAAAATTTCAATGATTCAATCGTTAGCGATAATCGTCAATTTATTGTGTCAACGTTTACGATACGAACGAATACGCATAAAATAACAACTTTGTTGCAGTTTAGGTTGAGATTTGATAAGAAATAAGTTTTTTTTTTAAATTAAACTGGACTGTAATGGAATGACCTTTCCTTCGTACTTATTCCAGGCTTAGGACTGCCTGGGTAAAAATAGTATCCAGGCGTACTTAAAAGATCATCTGATTGTATATACATAATTAATTTTTAAAGTAACGAATATTTCCGAAGGAGACTAAATTCACAGGAATGAATAAAATAATATTGAAATAATGCGTTGAGTGCGTTGACGTAAACTGACAGCTAATATTTTCAAACTGTTTTTTCATTAATGATTAACAGTTAACCCGTTGACCAATGAAAAGTCGTTAAAAAAAACAGTTTATTGATTCAACGCCCACCTCTAATACAAACGATAAGTAATGACGAAAGTATGGTAAGTAACATTATTTTGCTTCGAACTGTCAAGTTAGGTACTGAATACGATTAAAAGTTCAAGTATAGGTGTATTGTATATGAAATAATAAAAAGCAGAATATCAAATCATTTTGAACCAATGATAATGTGTAAAAGAAGCAGTTATAATCGACTTTTGTTGCTAACCGTACGGTCCCATCTTAATAAATGGGTGCCTCAAAAATAATTTTCCGACGGCTAGGTCACATTAGCATGAGAAAAAAGTATAAATAATTAAAGTCCTCTGTCACATATTTTGTCAGATTTCTGTAATAAATAAGACGAGAATGTATTATCACCTGTTTTACTTGAAATATAAGGGTATCGCTGTAGTAAATAATACGCATTAGCTGTCCTGTGTGATGAAATGATTTCGTTAAAAAAGGTCTCTTGTTTTGGCAACTTGTCTTCTCTGTCACCTTACAAATTGCTGAATAACAAAAAGCCGATGACTTTTCATGTGTAAATAAGTTTATATTCAGCATTTTCGTTAAACGTATTAGGTACCTACTATGTGTTGTCTTTCAGAACAAATTACTTTTGATCTCATCACTTCAGCCGAAAGACGACCACTGTCACATAGGCCTCCCCAAGCACCGCCACTTCGCTTACTGAACTAGCATCAAACTTTTTCAGGGGAATAAGCCATACACATTTCTAAAAAACGTCTACCAAGTCTTACCAAGGATTATCGTATTTCCCAGTCACTGGGTTACTATCGACTGAACGACGACAGCATGGAGCGACTGCCTGTCTGACCTGCAGCTCAGATAGACAGTCGCTCCATGTAAAATACTGGTATTTAGCTGCATCCGGTTAGACTGGAAGCCGACCCCAACATAGTTGATAAAAGGCTAGGCAGGCAGGCTGTACGGCCCAGTACAGCTTTAGTTAGGTCCGATTTTATTAGGTACAATGATCAGTAGACAGCTTAATGCTACCTGCATCCATCAACCTCCCTATCTGATTATCTCATTCTTCAACAAAATATAAATGTCTATTTCAATAAGACAGGAACCAAACATGTAAACATTCTGTAAACAGCACCTTTCTTCCGTCCATTTTTAACATAATTGTTCCGTCACGGTATCCCACACCGTTACACCAGGAACAATCCTTCCGGTTATCGTAAAGCAGCAAAAAAAAAACCAAGGAAATGAAAACCATTGTACAGTCAGCAACAATAGTCAACTAACACTTTTGTAATCTTAATTATTAAGCAAAATTATTCATTAAAATCGGAACAGAAGTAAAAGGCGATCATTCACCGTCCATACATTTTTGGGCTAAATGTGAAAGTCGGTCCAAACAAAAAAAAAGCTAAGAATATTCCGAAAGAATTCGTTTTTCTCTAAGTATTTATTTCTGTTTTTCTTTCTTTTTTTTTTACTATTATTATTTTAACTAAAACATACTGAAAATAGTATTTTTCAAGGAATGGCCTACAGATTTGGTCCTGTAGTGAGAAGTGAAGAGAATAACATGTTCTAACGGAACTTCGGAACTTTTTTGCTGTCCAGCTTTCATCATTTAGCCTAAAATTAATGATCTCATTTTAAGGATAGGTAAAGCCGGAGTAAGGACTAGCCGTCTCTTAGCTATTAGGTAGGTAAGTATCAGGTACTTGGACTCTTAATCGTATTTAGTAATTTGACAGTTGAAGGGATAAGTTCCTCACAATCAAAAGGAAATTAGGTGAAAAAAAGAATTAGCGAAACTACCTTGAAGTGCTTATAGTTTAACTATACATTCGTTTACCATAGTTAATACAACTAGAGATGGGTCATTGACGGTTTTTGAGTTAATGTAATTTAACTGTTAAACATTAATGGTCAACGGGTTAAAAAAACTGATAATAAATAACAGGTTAAAATTTCAATGATTCAATCGTTAGCGATAATCGTCAATTTATTGTGTCAACGTTTACGATACGAACGAATACGCATAAAATAACAACTTTGTTGCAGTTTAGGTTGAGATTTGATAAGAAATAAGTTTTTTTTTTAAATTAAACTGGACTGTAATGGAATGACCTTTCCTTCGTACTTATTCCAGGCTTAGGACTGCCTGGGTAAAAATAGTATCCAGGCGTACTTAAAAGATCATCTGATTGTATATACATAATTAATTTTTAAAGTAACGAATATTTCCGAAGGAGACTAAATTCACAGGAATGAATAAAATAATATTGAAATAATGCGTTGAGTGCGTTGACGTAAACTGACAGCTAATATTTTCAAACTGTTTTTTCATTAATGATTAACAGTTAACCCGTTGACCAATGAAAAGTCGTTAAAAAAAACAGTTTATTGATTCAACGCCCACCTCTAATACAAACGATAAGTAATGACGAAAGTATGGTAAGTAACATTATTTTGCTTCGAACTGTCAAGTTAGGTACTGAATACGATTAAAAGTTCAAGTATAGGTGTATTGTATATGAAATAATAAAAAGCAGAATATCAAATCATTTTGAACCAATGATAATGTGTAAAAGAAGCAGTTATAATCGACTTTTGTTGCTAACCGTACGGTCCCATCTTAATAAATGGGTGCCTCAAAAATAATTTTCCGACGGCTAGGTCACATTAGCATGAGAAAAAAGTATAAATAATTAAAGTCCTCTGTCACATATTTTGTCAGATTTCTGTAATAAATAAGACGAGAATGTATTATCACCTGTTTTACTTGAAATATAAGGGTATCGCTGTAGTAAATAATACGCATTAGCTGTCCTGTGTGATGAAATGATTTCGTTAAAAAAGGTCTCTTGTTTTGGCAACTTGTCTTCTCTGTCACCTTACAAATTGCTGAATAACAAAAAGCCGATGACTTTTCATGTGTAAATAAGTTTATATTCAGCATTTTCGTTAAACGTATTAGGTACCTACTATGTGTTGTCTTTCAGAACAAATTACTTTTGATCTCATCACTTCAGCCGAAAGACGACCACTGTCACATAGGCCTCCCCAAGCACCGCCACTTCGCTTACTGAACTAGCATCAAACTTTTTCAGGGGAATAAGCCATACACATTTCTAAAAAACGTCTACCAAGTCTTACCAAGGATTATCGTATTTCCCAGTCACTGGGTTACTATCGACTGAACGACGACAGCATGGAGCGACTGCCTGTCTGACCTGCAGCTCAGATAGACAGTCGCTCCATGTAAAATACTGGTATTTAGCTGCATCCGGTTAGACTGGAAGCCGACCCCAACATAGTTGATAAAAGGCTAGGCAGGTTGATTGTCTACCATGGATAAAATATATCTAAAACTAAAGTAAGCTATTGCTTACTTTAGTTTTAGATACGGGAACGGTCCGATAACATCAATAGAAATAACTTGTAAAGGTAATTAAACGACTTTTGGGGTACCTGTAACATTTAGCCTCTTGGTGGTAGCTATTAGCGATTTTGTAAGCTTTGCATACTTCATATTTATTGTCTCAACGTTTCAGTAACATCTCGGAAAATATTTAGCCAATAATAGATCTCTTTTATCTAGAGGTAGGATTTAGTACTCAGGAAAATTACTTTTGATCTAAGTATCTGAAAGATTATTTGCTTTATTTATTTTATTTATTCCTTTATCTAAGACTCTAAAAACTAAACTCTAAACTCTTTGAAATACTGAGTGGAAATCAAAACATGCAGCTATTTTTAAAGAATGCAAATTAAATTTTATAGCATTTTTACATGCAATGTTATATCTTAATAAAAAGTTATCTACTCAACTAACACCTCTTTGCTTGTTAAGATTTTTGTTATATTATTATTTTTTACTTTCACTATTGTGTAGCAATGTTTTTCTATTATGTTCGTACGTTCAACCTTTTCAAAACGCAATGTGATAACTGATATTGTCGAGAATAAGTTGATATCGAAAGGGAAAAGTGTGGGATGATAATTTTATAAAACATACTTACTTATATTGTTTATAACAATTGCTTTGTTTTAGCTGGCTTATATTGTTTATAACAATTTCTTTGTTTTAGCTGGTTTTAGCGCATATCTTATTGTAAGATGGCTTAGAGTGGCCAATCGTTTTTAAATCGCTTTGTATTTCTACAACTACTTTCAACAGGATAACGGATATAATATTTCGGTACTCCATTCCGGTTTTTTTTTCGGTTTCCATTTTCGTTATCGCCAGTTAATCTTTGGTTTCCTAGGAAAGCGGTTCCGTCATTTATTTATTTAATTAAAATTAAAATAAAATAATAAAACGGCTGTCATGAAAATTTGCCGTTTTACCAGTACTTATTTTAAATTAAGGCGAGTAGTGCTGCCAACTAGCGCTACAACTGAGAAAAAAATAATAAGTCTGGAGATACCTAGGTAACCTAGGAAACTTCTTAAGGATTTGAAATTTCAATATTTCAAAAATCTCCTGACTTTTTAATTTTTTACTCAATGGCGCCACCATTGAGTAATCTTTTGGCAGCTATAATCGCCTTATGGCATTGATATATATGTAACTCAATGCCTTATGGTGTCAAAAAACGCTCTGTATTTGGACAACCGGTATTTTGTGACCGCTCACAGCTTTCTTAGGAAACCAAAGCTTTATCGCTGATAGAATGTCATTTTGTTTATGCCCTCAGATCCTAATTAGTGGCTTGTAAAAAATAAAACAGTAGGTACAAATCGGTCTGTCAAAAGTACAACAAACTGTTTATGAGAAAATAATTGTTTCACGGGGTTTTGACCGTTTGCCAGGGCGATGACGTCTTATTGATACAATTGTCGAGTAATTAGTCAGTGGATATTAACAATAGAATACCCTTGTCTTTGTTGACATTACACACATATTTCTACATTTTACTGCGAGTTTACGCCAACGTGTTTACTTACGTAGTAGACATTAATTACGAATGTGAGGTACCTACCTATATTTATTATTTGATTTGGCTATGAACACGGTTTTTTTTAAATTCAGATACTTATTCTTAGATTTTATGGGCAAGTTCAATTAGAAAAAAGATTATGTCGTGGACCAAGCACTAGCTACTATTTTTTGTTCTACACAAATTATAGAGTAATGTGAGCATTCATAATAAATCCCTCCTGCATAAATCTCAAACTCTCAAAGAAAAATACTTAACATAATCGCGTCTAATCGGAATGTAGACTGACTGCAGCGCGTTAAAAATAACAGCCGCGAGCTATAAATAAAGCCACACACACACGAACATGTACGAAACAAAACAAAATGATAGACGTGCCAATAGGAGGTCGATGAGTCACACTCACCCCAAACGAATCAATACGACTACGTTATGCTCACGTGCCCTCTAATGGAAGAAATTAAACCATGCTAATACAATCTGCAGTGAGCCTATTTGCGAACAGAGAAAACGCACTGTATTAGCCTGAAATGCAGATGAAATCCTAAAACCCAGTCTGCCGCTAGATAATTAAGTTAGGCGGCCCCTACACCAACTTACAATGTAAACAAGCTTACGAAATATTTTTTTGCGCAAAATGATTGAATCTGCCCTTGCACTCTAAACGATCAATTAATTTCAGGCATTAATATTGACAGCATAATTTCAATGAAAATATTGTGCAATAAAATTGAAACTCTAAAAATATGTTTAGCGGCATGCCTTGTTTGCAATTATCACATTTTTTTTAAACATGTGGATCAGCGCGGCGGCGGGGCAGTTGCGTAACACATTATCAATCGCAATCAGTTTAATTTTGACAGTTCAACAACATTCATTGCGTTTACGTTGTCGAGCCGACAAATTTTTCGAACATAATATGAAGCAATGGATTAGCGATTTGCTTCAAAATTGTTCAGATCTCGATTGATAGTGTGTTACGCAATTAGGGTGCCGATCCGTGGGGAATCAAAGTCGGTCAGGCACTATCATGCTCTGTGGCCACTATTATGAGTACTGACTGACCACACTGACCACACTGTAATTTGTCATGACAACTCAACTCCGTAGACTTAGAAGGGCTTTCTTGAAGATCTTATTTCCGGATGAAGGAAGTATTATATAAAGAGAACTATGATAGTAAATATGGAAGACATTAGGTTAGGATCGCGTTACTGCACGAACGCGGAGCCGCTGAGCTTCCCTTAATATTCGAGTATTACCTATCGTCTCAGGTACATGTTAATGGCTGTGAGCAATTTTTAAGCATAGAAATTGTAGTACATTGTACATTGTGTTTTTTAAAAAGACTGATTGTGTGAAATCGCGGTACACAAAAAAAAATGTAAAATGGTTTTTTTTTATTGCTGATCGGCTCAATTTCATATGCATCACTTCACTGAACCGGAAGCAAAACATCTGGACAGGTAGAAGTGGGTGAAATTTTAAAAATATTTTTACATACGCGGAGGTTTTACCATCAATATTGCAGCAAGGTAAACCTATTTTTCTGTACTTAATAGCTTTTAGTCCAAGTACAAAATGACAGACATACACGTTGGTGTAGTGGTCGCTGGCACTACATGAGCATGAGGTCCTGGGTTCGATTCCCAGGTCGGACAGTGTTATTAGGGTTTTCCATTAGGAATTTCTCAGTAACAGCCCAGAGTCCGGATTTTTGACCATTTCATGGCAATTAGGCTCGGCTCCTATTACATGGGACTTAAACATAACTGTCGAAATGTGTGTGTATTGGTACACCTCTGCCTAATCCTTCGAGGATTACAGGCGTGATATTATCTCATTTTTTTTTTTTTATTTAAAAAAATGTTTATTGCATTTATACAAATTCTTAACACACATGAGTTGGACATCACCTTTTAAGCAAAGAAATGCTTGTGTTTGTGTTAGGTGACTCCGCTCTTCCATTTAACATAATCACAGGTATGCAATTGAAAAACAAAAACAAAAGAAAATTCAAAATAATTTAAAAACAAAAATACATCAAGGAGCGCATTTGTGTGTTGTATATATGGGAGAGTATTTGAATGTGTGTGTGCGTGTGTAATGGTGTGAGTAAAGTTATGATAAGTTATGTCAGATAGGTACACGTTACAATTACTGCTTTAAATTATTATACAAATTGCATACATTTTATGACCACATATTAAGCTTGATACTCCTTTCAGTTAATCTGTTCCACGGCAATAACTATGATTTATGTATTGTTGCCGCAGTAACATGCCACAGCTATGTCTTTTCTTATGGGCGACAGGCCAATTTGAAAGTGCAACTGAAAAACAAATAAAAAAGCATGCGTATAGATGACGCCACTGTCTTTAGGTGAAGGAAATACAGGCTGATTTTAAAAAAAACTTTTTTACAAAAACAAAAACCGACTTCCAAAAAAAACACTACAAAGTGAAAAATAACTTTAATTTCGGAAGTCGGTGTCTTTGGATCTGTATTTTAGTTTTTTGCCACCGACTTCCGAAATTAAAGTTATTTTTCACTTTGTAGTGTTTTTTTTGGAAGTCGGTTTTTGTTTTTGTAAAAAAGTTTTTATTTTTCACTTTTTAGTGGTTCAGTTTGTAATTTATCTAAGTTACAATAACCCAATCTCAACTGCTCATCACGTTTTACAAAATGTTGCTTTTCCCGATGCAGGGACGTTAATTGTTGAGGAGTTCTCCTAGTAAGAACCAGGAGAAATGGAGCTCATGGTGAAGTCACCATTACCATTATTTTGACGAGCATAAACCATATTAAAGTAATCGAATCGCAACCTAACCTGTTATATACTTAGATATAATTGAGTATTTCCGATGGCCCTCTGTGGTCTTCATCATCAGTTCCAGTTCACCGAATGGTACTTTCCGAGAGCAAATGCACGAGTTACTATAAAAAATACCGAAATCGATATAGGTGTGCCCATAAAATTTGAGGGTTTCCCTCGATTTCCATGGGATCCCATCACCAGATCCTGACTTGATGATCATGGGACCACTTGGGACGTATACCCTTTCGAACAAAAAAAGAAAAATCCAAATCGATCTAGCCATTTTCGAGTAATCGGGGAACATACATAAAAAAAAAAAAAAAAAAATAAAAAAAAAAAAAAAAGGTTCCGACGAATTGAGAACCTCCTCCTTTTGGAAGTCGGTTAAAAATAAAGTTTTTTTTTATGTTCTCCTTTAGGATTACTTTAGTAATGCCTTATTTTGATAATTTGGTGGTTCTTGTCAAGTTGATATTACTATTGTTAGTACTATTTTGCATCATAAACGAAGTTTAGGGTAAGTATATTGTACACTAGTTTTAAATTGTTTGTCCTTTTTTAACCGACTTCAAAAAGGAGGAGGTTCTCAATTCGTCGGAACCTTTTTTTTTTTTTTATGTATGTTCCCCGATTACTCGAAAATGGCTGGACCGATTTGGATTTTTCTTTTTTTGTTCGAAAGGGTATACTTCCCAAGTGGTCCCATGATCATCAAGTCAGGGTCTGATGATGGTAACTCGTGCATTTGCTCTCGGAAAGTACCATTTGATGAACTGATGGCCATCGGAAATGCTCAACTATATCTAAGTATATCACAGGTTGCGATTCGATTACTTTAATATGGTTTATGCTCGTCAAAATGCATAATGGTGATGGTGACTTCACCATGAGCTCCAGTGCTCCTGGTTCTTACTAGGAGAACTCCTCAACAATTAACGTCCCTGCATCGGGAAAAGCAATATTTTGTAAAAACGTGATGAGCAGTTGACAATGGCTTATTGTAACTTAGATAAATTACAAACTGACCCACTAAAAATTGAAAAATAAAAACTTTTTTACAAAAAACAAAACCGACTTCCAAAAAAACGCTACAAAGTGAAAAATAAGTTTAATTTCGGAAGTCGGGGGCAAAAACCTAAAATACTGATCCAAAGACACCGACTTCCGAAATTAAAGTTATTTTTCACTTTATAGTGTTTTTTTTTTAAGTCTTGTTATGTGTGGTGTACAATGAAGTAATAATAAAAATATATGAATATTATTTGGTGAGACTCCCTTCAAGCGTAAAATTTCTAAACAAAGATGTTATCAACTAAGATAAACGATTTTAGAGGAAACTCGTAAAAATGAAACCGAAAACTTTATGTCCTTAGACTTTAAAAGAAAACAGGTTTTCATGAATAAATTAAAATTGTAGACACAGTTCCTCTAAATTGTCGATAAAATAGACAAGATGTCATTTTGTTGTTGTTGACTATATTGCCTCGACCTTTGACATCTGGGTCACCTAAATCTTGAAGGTCATTGCCCTACACATGGTCAGCATCAATTACTGACCGTACTCACTTTCGGGCTAAGTGATTTTGATGCAACGACAAACCCACTTGATACAAGATTAATCTAATTAACTTTTACTAATTGGGTATGTTATAAACTTGTTACTTGCTGAGACTTTATTTTGGAAGAGAGAGAGAAGTAGCAGCCTAATTACATAAGTATGGGGCGTTCATTAATTACGTAAGACGGTTGGGTCTCGGCAAATATCACGTAATTTTTTTTTCGCAAGAAACTGTAAAATTTAGAGAAGACTGGGTAATTATTGTAAAAAATAAGTAAGTACCTACGTAATACCTATGTATAAAAAATAATTTAAGCAATTAATGTTTATTTAAATAAATCCAACGATAAATGATAAATGATTTATTTCTGTAAGTAGGTTTGTACAAACACTTTTACACGTCAATGAAATTTTTAAAAACTAGATGAGGTCGGCGTTTCCTATCTGACTACTCTGAGAAGAAAGCCTGAAACAAACTCAGAGGTCACAGTCTTTTTTAAAGTGCAGATATACATTTTAAAGTCAACGCAATCAAGCACAGATTTACACTAAACATACGCATTTTGAAACATCTCACGTGAGATTGGGGGGAGGGAGGGTGTCGAGCCAAATCTCACGACATCTCACCAAGGGGGGGGTCGAGAAATCGCCAAAATCGCCACGCCCCCTTACCTATATTTCAACAATATCCATTCCATTGCGTTATTCACGTTGTCAAACAGACGAAATCTTCAAACATGTGAAGCAACGGATTGTGAATTTCCCTTAAAACCCTTGATAGTGATTGCAAGTGTGTTACGCAATTGGGGTGCTGGAGTTATTAACAAAGTTTTCAAGGTAGGTATAATGCCAATAAGTCTCGCTTGTTACAAAATTCGTGATAAGTTAGTATTTGTTTTATCGCTATGATAGGTAGGTACATGCTTTTGCTTAGTCTGCATAACATGTTATGCGTCCTGTCTAGTACCTACAAGGCAGGTGCAGACTTATCATCTGCTGATAGAATACTGAATACCCTTACAAACGTGTTTCGCAAAAATGGAGCTTTGACCGTTGAAGTATTCTTATTTACTTCAGGCGTAGGTGTATCTGCCAATAAGTTACTATTACCTACATACAGTCAATTAGCCCTTGGCGAAGGAAAACATCGTGAGAAAACCTGGACTTATAGTTAACTAGCTGCGCACCGCAGTTTCACCCGCGTAGACCGGTATAAAAAGTAACCTATGTGTTAATTCAGGGTATAAGCTATCTACATACCAAATTTCATCCACATCGGTTCAGCCGTTTGGGCGTGAAGAACACTCGCAAACTTTTGCCTTTATAATGTTAGTGTGATATAAGTCTCCGATCAGATATTTCTGTATAAAATTATCCGTAATCGATCCGATGTTCCAGAGCTATTATCTGAACTTAATATCACTGTTCCTAGGCGCACTATAACTAGATCTGTACGTAAAACAGATATTCTTACTATGTCCTCATCAAGAACAAACCTTGGTCGCAATGCTCCTATGAACCGACTTATGGCTCATTATAATATAATCCACAACAGCAGCAACATTGACATCTTTGCCGACACTTTTTCCCAATTCCGTAAAAAACTTATGATCCCCAACCATTCATAACATTTGATCACGATTATTGCAGTCGTCTTACGTTATATCAGTTTAGTTTTGGGGTGATTATTGTGCGTAAGTTACGTATAATGGTCGCACCGAGATTGGACTGTGAATCTATTATTTAGGTACTAATTAATTAAGTAAATCAGAGGGCCAATTCTCGTACCTAAAAACGTTCGCAATCTCATGCCAGCGTCAATCAAATGTCAAAAATGTAGGTAAACGCTATAGAATTTTTGACAGATTGAGACTGAGATGAGATTGCGAACGTTGTTAAAAATACAGGAATTGCCCCTATGATGTTGTATTTAAAATAGATATATATATATTGTCTTCCTATGTTAAAATAGCTCTTAATTTGTCTTCCAGTGTAGCAAAAAAATAGGTTTGTTTTTTTTCTATAATCATTTTAAACTTTTTTTAATAATTTGTGTATATTTGCTAAGTAACATACATATTAAGCTGTGTACTTCTTTAAGTGACAAATTCACCCTAATATTAGATATGCTTATAAGTTTTTTTTTTTAATGTAATATGTATTAGTGAATAAGTCGTTGGAGTGCCTTTAAATAAATAAATAAATAAATAAATAAGTCTGAAATCGCCAAACCGTCTTTAGCAAGCGTGGTGATCAATGCCCGTCCTTCTTTGTTATTCTTAAGGCTTGTCCGCCGTAAAAAGCGCGGTCACTGTCAGACTGCATAGAATTGAAAGAGAAGCGCGATGACACAACGCTTGCAAAATATGAAGTAATTACCGATTTACAAAAAGCTAGGGATTGGACTAAAAAGTAATCACATGAAATCATTCCTTATTATTTTGTAAAGAACTGTATAAATTTAACAACACTTTTTTCTTAAATTTATAAAGTTCTTTACAAAATAATATGGAATAATTTCATGTGATTACTTTTTAGTCCAATCCCTAGCTTTTTGTAAATCGGTAATTACTTCATATTTTGCAAGCGTTGTGTCATCTTCCTTCTCTTTCTTTCGATAAATAATGAAAACTGTAGGAGTAATATGGTAAAAAGTCGAAAAAATAGACCTAAATAGACCTGGGTTTAGCCTTTTTTTCTTTAATTCTACAAACTAAAATAGATTTCAGGACACATGAAATCACTTCTTATGTATTCTAGATTATTGTGTATTTTTTTCTATCAAAAAGGGCTATACTTAGTTACTGTAAAAAATGGAAACAAAGTTACTTATTTTCGCCGTATTTTAGGGAGGACAAGCCTTAAGGCTTATTCTTATAAGCCTTTGCTTGCAGTGGGACAATATTAGGCTGATATTATTGTTTATTAGCTTGCTTGCTATCTGAAAATTGATGGTCGTGTAACAATATAGACTACATCTAAATATTCATTCGTAAAACAACAACCTGTTTCTAAGGTACCTTCATTGAAGAGTGCGTCTAAAGATAAACGTTGGGCCGATTTGAATGCCGTTGACCGATCAATTATGGAGTGCGCGCTGCCGATGGGGCACTGACATTTACGCAGATGAAATTTAGCAGCGAGCCAACATAGTGGGCATTCCGCAATGCATGTGGATCATCAAAGTAACGTTAAAATATATTGGTGCAGTACATGATACCTTTGTGTTGGACGTTGGAAGTACGGATGGTAAATGTCTGCGCTCAATGTGGTAGCGATAGAGGCACTCAGTGTATTTGCTTTGCCTGAGAGCTTTATCTGATGTAAGACAGATTGCGTGCGTTTGCGCTGAAGGTGTCTATAGAAATATTATTTGAACAGGAACTGAAGTAAGGCTTTAGACTGTTTGTTTTAGGTAATGTTGCAATTCAAATTGGTAATCAAAAGATTCTCGGTAACTGCAGAGTTGAGTTGTAGAAGGTCATAGAAACATAATAAAATCTGAGTAATGACAAATTAGATTCTTTTTCTAAGAAATGCTGAGTAAAAATGTCTCAGTTTTGTAATATTCTTCTTTAAAGTTTGCTTACTTTTGAAACACAGCAAAAAAACGAAACAATATACACATCTTCAATCTACAAAGAAATGTTATTTAGTGCGAGCACTTTGTATGTTATTTCGTGCGAGTAATTGCTACCTGACGCCGTGTTTTATCTACTATCTCATTATTAATGGCAAAAAGCGACAAAAAGTTGAAATAAACAAGCAAATGAGGAAGAAGCCGCGTGCGCCGCCACAGTCGCGACGCGACCGTAACCGCGCACTGCACTGCGCCTGCGCGAATATAGGAATTCCATATTCATAATTCAAAATTCATGTGATTATTATTTCTGTCATAAAATAGCAAGTTTTTAAACAAAATAAGTATCACGCAGGATTAATAATAAATACCTTAAAAATAATAGATATCAAGCTAGCTTATTTTGTTAATATTTTTCTTCTATTTGGATTTTAAATCTTAAAACCAAAATTTAAGTACTTACAATTTTTTATTTTAAATTTGCATGCATATTGACTGTATCAGTTGCATTGTCTGCAACTAAATTATCACAGTGATATCATAATCATAAAAATAGAAGTTACCCTGAAGCCAGGCAGACTCACCAGCGAGTCAGGATTTGGCATAAAACCGGGCGCATACTCATCGCAATATAATTAAAAATACACGTGAAATAATACATTGTCGAGCTAATTAATTTGTCCTAAAGTGTACCGCGAGTGCTTGTTACAATGGGTACTGTCATAGAGACAAATGGGTAAGAAATATTCAGGTTACCTGACTGCATACTTTTTATGGCACTATTAGAATAGAAGGAACACTGTGATTATAAAGTGACGTGCAGACGTTTATTACCGTGTAATAATTACTTTCTTTGCTATATTTGCATTAATATTCCATTTGTATGTCAGATATGACTATCATGAAGTATTTGCTGTGTGTTTTAATATTCATTCATTTACGTGTTCTGATTGATTCATGATGGTATGGAAGCTTGTCATGATTGTCGGTTTAATTGTAAGAATTTGATCGTTGAAATTACCTAAGTATCACTAATTGCACAATTTTTTTTTTCAAAATCGCAAACTCAACTGACACAAGACAGAGATTGGTATAAATGCTGTAACTTACCAGCAAGTTTAAAGGCTCCCGCAGACAGCTGTGCGATGCGACAGCGCGACGCGACTATAGTGGAACAATTTCTATGAAAACTTCATTTAACTTGTTCTACCAGAGTCGAAGTAAGTAAGACGCTTTTAATAAAAACTCTCAAGTCAAGTGTGGAAAAAAATACCTACCTATCTAGAAATGGAAATTAATGCCAACCAACACCTATATCAATAAATGTAGATAAATCCTAACCCCCTTATTAAACGCCGAGTGAAGTGACCACCAGTATATAAAATTGGGTTAACCATTCATTTTTCGCGGTTTAGGTACTTATGGCATAACTTTACTCCACGCTTATTAGGGGTAAGGAACGGGCGATCCCATGCGACGGCGTGGGACGGGGGAGCAAGAAATTTCACTCTGACGTAGTCGCCGACAGAAGCATAGCATCGCATACAGGGTGTTTTTTATTTCTGTACACTGACAATATACAATTATCTGACATTGACATCTGACCACGTTACCTATAAAGGTGTAGTGAGGTGAATGTAAACTTGATTTCTTTATATGGCAGCTGTTTGTTATAGGCACGCTGACACGGTCATACATAGCCGATGAGATTTATAGCACGTTCGATGATAAAAATAAAAGTATTTTGGTAGTATGAATACAGACTATTGTGTTTTAGGTAGGTAGGTAGTACGCACGGCTACAGACCATGCTATACATTTCCAGTATAAGCTGATCTCGCATTGTATAGGATTTCCTTACAATGAGAGGTCAGTGTAAACTGGAAATGTATAGCTTGACATGTAGCCGTGTGTACATATGCTGCTACACTAATCTTGGTGTTTTTCAAAACTCTACGACATCTAGAAGGATCACAAGTAGAGCTTGTCCACTCTGAAATGACGCGCCCCACTACTTAAAGTTGGCTACGGTAAATGCGGTAGTGGGGCGCTTCATTTCAGAGTGGTCAAGCCCTAATGTTGCACTAGGTAGATAAATAAAGTTTTAAACGCATGTTTTTAGGGTTCCGTACCTCAAAAGGAAAAAACGGAACGCTTATAGGATCACTTCGTTGTCCGTCTGTCTGTCTGTCTGTCAGTCTGTCAAGACCCTTTTTCTCAGGAACGCGTGAAGGTATCAAGTGGAAATTAATATCAAACTCGTACGTCTATAAGGAGGAGGTCCCTTGAAGCTCTAAAAAAATCAAGCTTTTAAGTCAACGCTTTAAAAAAATACGGCTATTTAAGCGCCGTATTTTGATACTCGTAAGTAAATCAAAACCTATAGGGTACTTCCCGTTGACCTAGAATGATGAAATTTGGCAAGAAGCAAGGTCTCACAGCACAAGTAAAGGAAAAAGTCCGAAAATTATTTATTTGTAGTTTTATCACATATTTATTTTTTTTCGGTAACAATTTTTAATTTTTTTTTGGGATAAATTCTTTTCAACTACGGAACCCTTCATTGTGCGTGGTCCGACACGCACTTGGCCGGTTTTTTTTTAATATGTTAGTGTGAACAAATTGTAAGTAGACTCCAAATCTCAAAAAGGACTAAGGTACTTTTAAAATATGAAGTGGAAATGCTAGTAGCGTAATTTTATTGCGGAAAAGTCCCTGGCCTTGTGAAAATCACATAATTTTCCGGAAGTAATATCTATCTATTAGATTATGTAATCCAAAGACGTCAAGACATGATCTTTTCCATTTATAATAATAAATTTTATTTAAAAAGAAACCTGCTTAATTAATATACCTACTACTCTTTTTCGTTTAGTATGACTTTAGGGCTCTATGCACTGTTGGGCTGCACCCGATCCCGATAGAGCTGAATACCTGTAGTTTGACGCATTTCTTCTTCAATTTATATCGATAAATTCCTCACCATGTAAGTATTGTAGGTACTTACATACCGATATATTCCATACATAGGTATAGCATTTCATAAGTTATAAACACCGAAATATGTAGATAAATAAAAATTGAGGAAAAGGAAAATACATTTTTCGGCTTATTAATAAATACTAACTTAAGTAGGTACCTTTAGCATATAAAAACCCAAACCATATGGAAATAAACGTGAACAGTAAACATCATAAATTATTCAGAGTAGACCTTTTGATAACGACATGGCATGTAGAGTGTAGAGTAAAATGGATTACTGTTGCGAACAAAAAATCTAGCAAATTAAGAAAAGTCGATTTAATTTTCATAGATAAGTAAGTAACTTAAAGAAAACTAACCGAAGTTTGTTTGTATGAACATTACCTAAATATCGTTTTATTTTAGTCCCCTAAGACTGAGGTCATCTGTCGTACTTTATATGCATAAAATACCCTTTAAAATATTTTTTTGCTATTTTGCTCTACGTCTGGCCTTCTACGCGTATTAAAAGCATCATCCGTGAAATCATTACATTACATGTCGGAGACTGAACGATATTTCAGTTACACGGTAGTAGCTAAATAATGTGTTTTTTAAAACGGCTAAAGAAAATAGAACCTTAGAATTTAAAAATCATAATACTTACACAAATAATGCACATCTTGTTAGTATTATATCTTACCGGGGTTTTGATGAAGCATTGGTATAGCCAAACGGAGCCTAAAGAATTTTTAAAATATTTATTTTTAAAATTCAATATGCTCTGCTACAATAAATAAACCCATAATCCCCTTATGTTTTAATGGTAAACGTGTAGACGACATTTTATTGAAATTGCTTTAGTTACAACTGAATAGAACCAATGAATAAAACAGTTTTTTTTTTCTCATGAAATATGCAAATTTTGATGGATGAATCATGTTTTGGCCCTCGTAATTAAGATAATCTTCAATTTTTATAATCACGAAAAAGAATAAGACAAAGTAGTTTTTGAGGTTAAAAATTGATTTTGCTTGCAGCCGAAATGCGTCAAAATATCTTCTTTGGGACCCATTTCGCCTTAATCTCTGTCTTCTTTTTCTTTTCGTGCCGGTAGGTAATTTGATTTGACTTCTTTATATTCGTAGGAAGCCACGTTGATTGTGGCATCCAGTGGCATTATTTAGGTCATCAAAGGTGCAATTGAACGAGCACTTAGGATACTCCAGCAATCAGATCAGAAGTAAGACTCGCACTGGGTGTTGGATAAAGAAATAACTCAATAGTACACTAGTCTTGAAAGATTTCAAAAATATATGAAGCGTTAGGCACCTTGCAAATGGGACAGAACTTCTTGTAGTATACACATTTTTAAAGTGATAAAATATTGGTTGAAAACAATATAAGTGGTTTATGGCAAGCGAACGTGCTGTTTTCAAAATGAAGAGTGATTTAAGTGATTTATTCCGTTCTAATACCTACCAATAAACTAATACCACTGGTATTTGTTTGAACTCGTATTTATTTTCTATTCCGAACGGATACCACTCTTTAAATAATTTTATGTGCGAACGAATCAACAACATGAATTTGGTACAGTCAGCTCAGTCAAACCTAATCAAATTAAATTTGTTTTCTAATATTTTTGTGTGATCGTAATAATGCTAAACTTTCCAAATTCACTTCATTCCAATATTTTTACAAAGGTATGTTACAAGGAGGAACTAAAGTTATAATAAAGTTACTAACAAAGTTGATAATTAGTCATATTTTATATACTAGACGTTTGCTAACTAAATTTTATTTTTTTGGATTGTTTGTTTTGCACTTTTTACAACCAATGTAATTCATTACGAATACGCATCATTTTAGTTGAAGTAGGTACTTATAATAAACTAAAATATTGCGTACCTTCCATTTATTAGGCAAGTTTGATTTCTTTTAATTCTACAACTAACTAACCATTTGCTACAAAGGAAAGCAGAAAAAAGATCAATGTTTTAATTGAGCATTGCATAGATACATCCTTTAATATTAAATGAGCAATATTTTACAAATATTGCTCATTTACATATCTGTAATCACATTTTCGAAAACGGCTCTAACGATTTCGATGAAACTTGCAATACGCCCCCGGCTGGTTTACGGGGGCGAAAAAGCGATCTAGGGATCTCATATCGGGAAAAATTAAAAAAAAAACATTTTCTCTATTTTCACCCGAGCAGAGCTCGGTCGACGGTATTTTATGACGTGACGAGTTAGACTCCTACCTAAAGGATTGGGCTCAAATTGGAAAGACCAAGAAAAATGGAAACATGGAAGGTAGGCCTTTGCCCTGCAGTAGAACACAACAGGCTCATAATAATAATAATTACATAAATATTACCGAAACACTGAATAATTAATTGCATAAGATTTTCATCGCTTAAATTATTGCTTGTATTTTCCGTAAAGGGAAAATACTATATAATAGATACTTGAGTCAATTACTCGTGGGCGTTGGGCGATAAAATTCACGCTCTCGTCAAGATTAAAAATATATAATGAAGGTAATCTTGAGCGTAATGAAGTGTGTTCTCGGTCATGGCCCGTTGGCGTTAACTATCGTATACCTAAGTAAATTAGTAACCTAACAAGATTTTTATAATCCTAGGTCACAGATTAAATAGGTTATTATGTGCTCTACCGTGATCGGCAATACTCATGCCATACCGTTTTTTTTTTTAAACCAGGATTAGAAGGTGAAAATTGTAGGACATTTCGCATTAAAAACAGAACGCAGTACAAGAACACTAAATGAAAACAGGGTCAATGAAACTCAATGATGTATTTATTTATTAAACTTTATTTAAACAATTTTTAATGAAAGTACCTTCAATTAAAAAATAAAAGATAAGTTTATTAATTGAAATGCCTACGTATAATAAGAACGGTCAACCGATAAACGTAAGGTTGAAGGCGGTAGAAGCACGCGAAATTTAAAATACAGGGTTATACCAGGATGCTTTAAAAATCCCAGTAAGTACGCTACTTAAAAACTATCCAGGACACCCCAGGACTTCCCAAAAAGCAGGAGATGTCCTGGGAAAACAGGACTGTTGGCAACTCTAGCTTAGGGGGTAGTAGTAGTAGTAGCTATCAGGTGGAAGTTTATTTTTTAAAAACCCATCCATACTTATATAATTATGTATTTAAATTGAAGTTGTTAAAGTGAAACTTCAAAATCGAACCTCTACTAAGTAGTGTAGTGGAAGTAATTTCGCTTTCGTGCTGCCAATTTTGAAATCAAGATTTTAACAATATTTTACAAAACTCGCATAAACTTATAGCGCCTTTATACATAATAATTTGATATGTGCCACAAAATAATGTTCTTAACGAGACGAGACGAGAGAGAAAACGCACGATTTGGTAATGCTGATTTTGATCACGAACGTGAACTTTATACGGCGGTAATGAAGTAGAGTGAAAGTGCATTTAAACTTTCAATTGGCCGGCTGCGGAGGGATTTAACAAAAAACGTATCATGCAACAGTTCAATACAAGCATACGACGCTGCCATGCGTCGACATGTGTTGACATTCAATTGTTTCTTCAATGACTCGATGCCAGACACATCCTTTGTTCTTTATTTATTATTACAACTTAAAGCTCATTTATTAAAACAAATTGTTGGCACCGCTACCAGCTTTTTCAATAAATCTTTCGTCTTTACCTAATGATGCATTCCTATTTAGGTATACTTACGTTTGTCATATATAGTCAGAGATTCCACTGCGAATTTTCCACTTACTAATTACCACTTTTACTACTACTACTACTACTTTTTATTAAGTACTACTTTTTGTTCTAACTTTTTAAATTTGCCTTGAAAATAAATAATTACCATCAGAACCATTTTTCTGAAAGAAACCTATTCAGTAAAAATAACACTATCACATTTATCACCCATACTATCAGGCATTAGCTATCTACGTACCAAATTTCATCCAATTCGGTCCAGCCGTTTGCACGTGAAGAATAACAAACAAACATACAAACAAAAAAACACACACACGCTCACAAACTGTCGCCCTTATATTACTCGTATTACTGTAATTTCCCTTTATATGATTTAACCATCGTAGTTATACATTAACAGATTAGAAACATAATCCGGCGGCTAAGGTTTTAACTTACTATAAATAATAAGTAAAATAAGAAGGCTTTATGATTGAGGTTAGATAACAGTTGTTTTTGCTCGTACACTTAATTTGATAAAGAATTTTTCCATCAAAATGCGCAAACATAATTTGGTTTAGGTATACAGGGCGTCGCGATCAGTTACAATAACATTAATCTAAAGAAGGTTTCTGTCTTATCGGCTACCTTTGTACCAAACACATACATAACTAGTGGAATTATGTTTGTATTGGGTACTTATTTAAAACATACTCCAGTCTTTCACTAGTTTTTTACAACCTCATAATGATGACCAGGAGAAGAGTAGACATGGTGATCCTAGAAAAAGAAACATGGTCGCACTTTCGCAGCTTTGCTTCCAGCAAACCAATTTAAAAAAAATATGTTATCACATTATATTGAAGGTCTGTAAATATGGACCTACAGTAATATCTAATCAGTGCTTATGATGGGACGAAAATAGCAACAAACTAAAATACCTACGTCAAATAAAATTGAATAGACCTTAATAACAACAGACAGGCAAGTATTTAAAAAAATAGCTAACAAAAGCACGTTAATCAATCTCTAAAGTCCCCAAAATAGGGGATAATAAAGAAAAAAAAAACTTGTATCGCCTTTAGGCTGGCACGGTTCTAAATACTTGGGTCTCGGATTGATCGGCTAAACTCGGTAACACAATCAAGGTTGAGTTAACGCTTTGTCACCTGTTCTTGTGTCGGTTCCCACGTAGTTTCCTGTGTTTGTAAAACGAAGCTAATGTTTTTACATGACTTTCCGAATGACAATAATCGATTTACTTTGAAAGCGAGTGAAAGTTGCGTAACACCTCGATTTTCGAATTCGGAGGAAATTAACGTCATTTATTTTCTTAATGTCTATGATAAATAGAGTAGCGTCAGTCAATAAGAAGTTGGGTAGACAGTCAAATGTTTTTGTCTGAAAAGTTAAACTTTAATTATTTTAAGAACAAGAATAATTTTATTGGTCCATTGTTACAAAATCAATTTTAAAAAAAATGAATTAAGTAGGTATGCTCATTAGAATATTTAATTGAACAGTGGTCACTAAACTATTCAGCGCCTATATCTTGGGGGCCTGAGTTGCATTATCTTAAAATTTAATTAGAAACGTAAATTTTATTCCAGGATGTTTGACAATGGACAGTAGAATACCTACTTAATTAAATAAGGGTAAGAGAAATATAATTGTGCGCACAATTCCATTAAAAATAATAAGCGTAGGTAGGTACTATTTATCGCCTATCGGTAAGTTGACCCTACCTTTTCAACTTGTAGGTAGGCAAAATAAAATTACCTAGGTACTGCTAATAATTAATTATTGCTGTTAATTGCTCCTAGGTAGGTAATACAGATAAAATATGACTTTACGAGTACCTACTAATAATTAACCTTACCTATATCCTTTAGCCCCTTCCCGCCACCTCCCTTCCTTTCTCTTCTGTTCCCTTGCTTCTGTTCTGTTCCTTTCCTTTTCCTTTCTGTTTTCTTTTTTTTTCTCCTTTCCATAATCAGCTTAGACCGTTACCACTGCTTGCACACAGGCCTCCTCTCGGTGAGAGGGAGTTGGCTGGTATCCACCACGCAGGCCCATGAAGTTGGTAGATGTCACATGTCTTCGAATTTTCCCTCCCTCCCCCCACCCCTCCCTCTCCCTTCTCTCTTTTTGTTCTTGATTTTTTCTCCCTTACCTTACTCTTTATTATTTTCCCTTTTTAATAATGGTGACTTAACGAAAATATTTCACACTTTATCTAAACACACACACCATTTTATTTTACACACCATCAGCCGACGTAGAAGCTGAAAAAGCACTTAGCCATATTTATTTTGGCTATTGTTTCCCGTTAGAGATAAGAATAATTTATTTAATTACAAAGGAAATTCTGACCTTTTTGTTGATTTTATAAACGTATAAAATAAATAGATAGGTACTTACTGGCAAATCTTATTAACAAGGAGAAAAAAAAACAAATTCATGAACATCTTTCATGAAAATAACATAATTCTGCGAAATTATAATTACAGTAAATATTGATTGTTTACTGATTCGACGGAAAGTGAATTAGAGACTGATGGAAACTATAGTTCTTTCCTGCTCCTCAAATTTTCTTTTCTGAATAATTTCTTTACGGGTTCAAAGGCAGTTGAATCATTTCCTTGAGACTCATCGAGCCTCATTGTGCCGACACTTGGTCTTCTTCTTATTTTTCGTAGAGCCCTCATTGCGACCTTCTTTGTCTTCTGCAGTGTGGATGGCTCGGTACAATCTGCCTATCTAACAGGCTTCTTAATCGCGACTGATCATTTTGCCCACAGAACAGATAAAAGAGCTCCTTTTTATATGTTCTGTGATCTTGTCTTGAGCCTGTTTTCCTTAGACCACAACTCCGAGACTTGGTTGATAGAGCAAATTTTGATCGATCTTGGTTGCTGTTTCTCAAGCAATGGTGCAATTAATATAAGATACTGTGCCCTGATACCTGCATGTTACAGGAACTGAAGGTCGCTACTGAAATACAATACTTTTTCTCTTTTTCCCTTCTCCCGGGCTACCGCAATATATGTTGCCGTCGATATGACAGGAAGAAGCGCTTGTTTCACTGAGTTGCAATTATTGTTGGGTGTGGCATGAGTGTTCAATCAAAAATACGCTGCTCTCCTTCCATAAAAATATCTAACATAGCTTACCTGTTAGGGAAGTATTGGTGGGAAGGTCTGCAGAGCCAAACCACAGGAAATACTGTTATGCATTTATTAGGAAGGTAAGAGTATAAAGATTTATCTTAGAACAATGTGGTACAGGAACCTAGTAAGTACAAAACTATATGTCAACTTATACCTATCTAGACACTTTTCTATCTAACCAGTGTTAGTACATTCAGGTGATATAAGTACCTAAAAAAATATGGATAACAGTAGTTTATAATAAAACCTCATTTTAATATATTTGAAATTGCAAATAGGCAGTAGGTACTGGCCACTGGGATGAATAACAAAATTAAATTAGAAAATAAAAAGAAAGAAATTTTTGTTTCATCAGTAGGTATCGCAAATGGCTTTCCTCAAAAAATTTTCACCGATTCGAGCCAGTTTGTCGAAATTTTAATGTACTTTTCTTTAAGTAGATAATATTTTTGAACCAAATCAAGAAAATTATAAATAATTATACTTAATAATATAGAAGGATAATACTCAATTATAACAGTTTATAATAAAACCTCATTGAACTATTTTAAATCGTCAAAGACATACAGGCCATTTAGTTGAATGAAAAAAGCAAAATAGCCACTAGAAAATAAAAAGAACAACGAAAAAGATTGTTTCATCGGTATCGCAAATGGCTTTCACAAAAAGTTTTCACCAATTCAAGCCAGTTCGTCAGAATTTATGTACCTAGTTTTCCCATGGAATTAGTAACGTATTAGGTAGTCTTAGTTTAACTTAAGGTCCTTGATCTTTCCATAGATAATATTTGTTATAGATACCGAATTTTCAAGAATATAACTTTCGCTTGGTCAGGCCTTTCATTGCCGGTGGTTACACGTGTATCACTCAAATGTCCACAAATAAAATCATTCGTGCCGGAAAACATAATACAACGCTCTATGACGTTAAAATATTTTATACTTTGTCATAAAATATATTTTCGTGTTATTTATTATCTTCATGAACATTTTCACAACCTCAAATAAAAAGTAACGCTTGTCAACTATAATTTGAAACGAAATGTCATAAAATAAAACGTAAATTATTATGTAAGTCTCTAAGTCTCTCCAGGTAGTGAGATGTTGTACTTGTGATATTATCCTCTGGTTGTTTGGACAGATATGCGCTCATCATTAGCTATGTTCTAAAGATATTTTTGAGACATTATGTCCAGTAAGATGAGATAAATTGTTTAAACTTCTGAATCATTGAAACTATTTCATGGATTTAAATGTAAGATAGTAGGTACATAAAATAGGGTGACTGGTAATTAGTGATCGATACTTAAACACATGACTGTTCTCATGATAACAAACAACTTTTACTATGGGACCAAACCTGAAAAAGCGAAAAAAAAAAGCTGTTCCCTACATTTATGTTCACATACTCGTCTAAATGTAGGGAACAGCTGTTTTTTTTTCGCGATTTCAGGTTTGGTCCCATATTAAAGTTGTTTGTTATCATGAGTAAATAATTTATGTTTAAGCATCGGTCACTATAATTACTAGTCACCATATATATATAATTTTACTAGCGACCTGCTTCGCACGGTTTTTACGACTTGACAAAACATGAAGGTCTCTATATTATATCTATGTTTTATTATACATATAAACCTTCCGGAATACATTCTCTAAATGATAGTGAAAACCGCATCAAAATCCGTTGCGTAGTTTAAAAGAACAACGCGGTCACACAGACAGACACGAAAAGCGACTTTATTTTATAATAAGTGTAGATGACAGCTAGGCACTAAGTAAAATTACATAACAACATAACATAAATTTTCCTCATAAAATTTTCACCTGTTCTTATTAACAAACGAAATAAGAGCGATAAAATAATGTGTACAGTGACCGATTAGTTGATATTACTGATGCGTACCATATAATTTGAAACAGGTAGGTAGGTACTCTTCTGGCACTAAACCAATAATTAACTAAAAACTGTGGACCGTCGTTACACCTAATTACATTGCATATAATAAGGGGGGGAGAAAATGAGACAACGATTGATAACTAACTTAAATTGTTTAGAAATCAAAATAATTGAGACATCACAGCTGAGAATCACAGTTAATTAGAAAATTCCACAAGAAGAAACGTAAAGAAAATGTTAGAGGATCCACCACATTAAAAATAAACAGACTGTTTGAGCATTAATAAACTTCATACCTACTGTCATTACTCGTTAGACGCTACACAAATTAATGTGTATTAAACTAATAAATAATGACTAGGTACTATTTGAACAAGAAACCTTATTAACGCGTTGATTAGGTACCTACTTCTATAAGCATGGTGAGAGTAACATTTTTGGATGGTTAGATAATTTCATCAGTGTGCATATATCCGTCCATTCCACCTTTAACTTCAGTTCAAAACGAAAAACACAAAAAATCACCTTTTCAAAAAAGACCTAGAGTTCCATAGTGACGAGGAATTTTTGTTCCTTTTAAAATATTTTTGTTTTATTTGTTTCAGGATTGACTTCAGCGACCCGACCACAGACAAGCCCGCGAACTTGGCAAACTCTGCCGTTCTGCGCATGCTGGAGGAAGAAGAACACAACCGTAATAGGGGACGCCCTAGTAAGTACTGTCTTTGACTTAAACTTCTACTAACCCAAGTTAAGCTAACTGATCAATGACCAATATAATGGGATCAGACTTACGGAAACAAAGTAGTCGGCAAGCATTTACCTAATATATTTGATAAAGAGAGTGACCTAAAGAGAAGAAAACGGGCTTTTTTATTTTGATTTGATTTTCAGTACGGTAGTAGGGATATTCCAAATAAAAAAACGTTTAAAACGTAGTAGTTACTATGTAAATAATTGTTTGCTTGTGAGAAACCGACAAAAAATAATAAGACGGACCAAATTAATTAAAATGTATAATATTTCACTCGTACTTCAACAAGCGTGCAGCACACATAGCTGGCTCGAGCAGAATCTATTAAGCTCTCATAGCCACACCTGATGCTTTCCTCTATTTTCTTGAGTATTTCTATTCACGCTAGCTCAAATAGAATTTATGGGAAGTTTTGAAAAGCGTATGCCTCGTAGGTAATGGTAATTCAATTTAATGGCTTTCCCTAATTTGAATGGAAATAAAGCTCGTCATAATTTCTGTCGATATCCTGAGTGGCAGCACATTTCGTGCAAACGTATTTCACACTTTTTGGGCTCAGAAAGACATTTACGAGCATGCTTGGATTGAAACAGACATCCAATATCTCCGCTATAAATCTCCTACACAGCTCCGATAAACCGAAACTGTGTAAGCTTACTAATCTACTAATACTTTCCAACTGCTTTATCAGAGCTAGACCCGACTCAAGTCCGAGCAATCAAGGAGAATATGGTTTACATGCGCCATCCGTTTGACCGCTACTGGCCCCCGGAACGTTCCAGAATGCGATCAGCTCGCAGCTGGGATGGCCAGCTCAACGCCACAGGGAATATATACTTAGAGTTCATGAAGTCCACCAAAGGTACCAGCACAGCCTGGTAGAATAGATGCAGCTTTGTCTGTGCAAGTCTTGTACATATTCCACAAACAGCAAGAACTCATTTAATTCGTCGATCCATCCATTACTTAGAATCATTGCAAAACTAAGCATTGAGTATTCATATATTTCATGCTATGCGCAGAAGCACAACGATCCCATCAAGTACCTATCCATCGATATCTGTGATTAACATCATTTGTATCGTGTTGCATTCAGGGCGTTTGGCTACTAGAGTTGAAGTCACGCACAAAGAAGCCGCTACACTTGCTAATATTACACAGACAACTAACGGTTCAACAGGAAACCCTGAGCTACCAGACGTTATATGAAGCTTAGACGACACGAGGATGATTCATTGATCTCGATATAATGAATGAAACATTGTGGATGAGTGTAATGTCCTAACGTTCGCTTCCATCCATCCGTCGTTTTGCTCGTCACTCTATTGACGAAAGCCTCCCACTAATGAAGAAAAACGTTCATTAGTAGAAAGTATTTGGCAAAGATTGGAAGCTTCGCATAATGTGCTTTTATCTGTTGTTCCTCTTAGTAGTGCACAGTCGACAACGGAAGAACACCAACAGAAGATATGGCTAAAACTGTGTTTGTTGGTAATGTGCTCATTGTTTAATCAAATGCTAAAGTGGTTCAAGTGCCTAAAATTAGATTGCTTTGTTATAAGTACCGTTTGGTAAATGAAAACAACGTAAAGAGTTCCAGAGAATGAGTGGTTTAGGTGTTTCAATCCCGTAAAGTTAAACATGGATGTTTTTGTTGTTTCGTAGTCTGTAAAGGCTACAGACAAAGTAGATTTGATATCTATTTTCAATGGAACTGTATAATTAATATATCGCTTTGAGTCAACACAATTGAATTGCAACTAAATAAAAATGGCGTCCTAATGAAATCTATATAGTTTAAATCTCTACTGACAAAGTTACAGTTTTGATCCACGAAACCAACAGTAGATATCCGTCGGTGTGCATCAATGGAGAAGTAAAAAATATAATGCTCTGCGTTGCGGCCACATAAGTAATTATAATAATTGTGGTAACATTGCTTGTACACACTGTTATAAATACTCTAAGTGGTTTTTCTAGTTTGTGATGTTAATAGAGAACGAAAACATAATTACAATGCATAAAACTTGTGTTTTTAGTTTCCAAGAATTAATTATTTGATCATTGATTCAACCGCATCTAAAAACTATAAGATCGCAGCCAAAAAAACATAAAAGTTTACACAGAATGCGTTTTTTCGTGTTTATTATCAAATATCGACCTTGATTCCAGGATTAAAATCTATAAAAGTGTTGTTTGACGTCACGAACAGACTATTTCTACGACTGTTCATCCCAGTAGGCTCGTGAATCAGAGTCTAATTTTAAAGCGGGTGCGAAAATTTACAAACGACATAAGTATCTTAGTTCATAAGAATCATACGTTTTCTCCAGGTGTGCACTATTCTGGGAGCGGTTTTTTAAATGTTACTTAATTTGTTATTATTGGCAATATGTTTGCCACAGTGGACTTTGATATCGAGATTATTATACACAACTTTCAAGACTGTATAATAGGTAATATCTAAGTACAAATGTTGATTAACAGTAGAGTGAAATGGTTGATTGTTGTTAATCTTTTGAGGTACAATGCACACACATAGACAACTGACTAGGTGACTCTGATTGACTACTAATCACAATTTATTCCTTTGCCCTTCCCATAAAACTGGTCCAGTGACGTTGAAGTCTACTAAATCGATCAAACAAGTTAATAACTTGCATGTGGCCGTCAGCGACCATCGGTTATGTAGTCCGTTTGTAATTATGTATAGGTACGTATAAACGACTCTCATGGCCCAATGGATGAGATAATTGCCACCGCAACCTATAATCCCAGATGGATCAGATTGCTGTACTAATTGCCTAGGTACCTACCTATTTCCCTCATACAACGGTCCAGGAAAATCGTTTATAACATTAAAATACGATGCACCTAGTCGCCTACATCATTCATGTTGGTATGCAAGTTTCGCAACAGGTGCAATATATTTTCCGTCTTGCCATTTCGTTAGAATTTACGATCTCATTGTAGTGGGTACGTATGCTAATGGAAATGGTTTTAAGCTTCTATTTCAACAGCTATAAATTATTATTAGGTACGTTAAGGTGGTGTGCTAGAAGTCTAGGTTATAGGTTTTAGTAGGTGTGTCCATTTTTCGGGTGGTGGGTGATACGAGCGTGAGAGAGTTGGCGAATGGGTGTCCTAAAAATGTGCGTTCTCAAAATATAATATGCGGTAGATATTTGTGCTCGTCGCACCTGCTGGCCAGCCAGCTAGTCAAACGTAGTGCACACCAGCCGGCGGTTGGCGCGTCTCACGTACTTAACAAATTGATAAATTTAATCGTGAGTTCCTGATATTATTAATCACTGTTATCTATTTTTTAGTCAAGCTTCTTATTTGTTTTGTTTCCAAGTTCTCATTTGTTTTTTATTTATTTTATAAATTAGTTATCGATGCATTTGGTCAGATGAAGTGCATTTTTGATAAGTCTTCAGTCTGGATTGCGGTTTAACCAGGTAGTTATTAAGTGTTATCGTGAGAATGATACCTAATCCACTCTACTTAGTATATAAGGTGTAAAAAAATTAACTGCAAGAACTTCGTCCACATACTCGACATCGAAAAACAAAAACATTACAAAAAAAAATTTGAATGGAATCGCGAAAAAAAAATCAGCTGTTCAATACATAATTATGTTCGCATAATTCGTCAAAATGTACTGAACAGCTGATTTTTTTTTCGCGATTTCAGGTTTGGTCCCATAGTAAAAGTTGTTCATAATGATGAGTACAATGACCCCTTAAGAGGTTGTGGGTTATTTATTTTACACCTTGTATAATTAAGTAAGTAAACCGCCAATATTAAAGTTTAAACTAAGCTTTATTTCGGCAAAACTTAAGTTAATCCGCACAGTTAATTCAGCACATAGTTAGTGAGAGAGGTTTCCTTAATACGGAGTAAATTGAAACTCAATAGGTTCCTTACATATCGCGGTTCGAAGTTGCGAACAATGTTAGGTTACGCTAGGAACAACAACTGTCATCGACAGACACATACGTGGTGCTTGAAGCAATCAAGTCCTGGCTTCTAATCAGACATTGTGGAAGTGAAACCTATTCACCGAAACTAAGGAGTCAATTCGTGACAGAGATTAAGAGTCTTTAAGAGTTTCATAGTCCCATCAAAGTGTTTATCTTTTTCTTCTGTCTTTAGGAACCTAATCAATTTGAAACATATTTTTCACGCTTCGGGGAAAGCAAGCTGTTATGTTTTTCTACTTACAGTGCAACCCTATTACGGTGCATTGGCACCTCCAATTTTAATTAATGCTGCCCCGTTTTAATCGCATTGAAATCTTTTCCGCATAGAGGATGTTTTTCATCTGCCAATTTGGTTGGCATTTCTGCTCTGTCTACACTTCTGTTATTTTCCTTGACTCCTTCACTCTACAGCTCTCTCTCTCTCCCTGTCTCGACAGTAGACATTTGAATCCAGAAGTTTGCTACAGGCAATCGATAAAACTGGACCACATCGAACCTAACGGAAAGGTTCACATTTAGGTACTTCTGTGACCTACAATCTTAGAATATCTGCGTCGCAGACTCTATTTCAGATTCCATGAAATCTGATTCAGTACATTCAAATAATCTTGGACGAAATAGACCTGCTGACATTGTGAGTTTTGAGACATTAGCCGTGGGTTGTACCTACCTACTTAAATAAAATGAAACTAACGATTTTACTACATGGAAGGTCGAGTTCCAGTTTAATTTGTTCTCTTGAATTTCTGATGCAGCATCTGTTTACCGTAACCACGGTATTCCTACGCATTTTTCAGACACGAAGTTAGAAAAGATACAGACATTTAGATAATGCTAACATGTCATTCATCAAGCATCGAATCCCATTCTCTACGGTCTAAAACAAATTTCAAACAAACGAGTTCCACGAATACACAGGTTGAATCATAAATCTGTGCTCGCCTACAATAAAACGAACTTATATCCTAGAAATCTGTTTTTTCTATGGTCTGGCGCACTTCCAACTTCTTCGTGGGTCGCACTAATTTAAAGAGAGATGTGTCATAATAAGCGATACGTAGTATTCAACACTGAAAGTCTCATGGTCTCCAAGATCATATCAACCGACGATTGAGATAGTATGCCCTGATTACACATATTTTCCAAGAAACACGTATTTTTAAATGCATGTCGCAAAAATCGAAAGTTATAATAATATCTGGCACGATACTCCAGCCAGCGTTTTATGTAACACACTGTTTTACGAAAGAATTGCATTGTTACAGGCCAGAAAAAAGTAGTGTGGCCACCGGTGCCCGAAACGAACGGATATCATCAACCACAACAGGTAATTGCAACCAAAACACATAATACAATAATGACTACCACACAGCTATTATAGACAAAATTATACATGTATATAGGGGTTGATTTAAATGCAAATGACATCACAGCTGCACATAGTAAACGCTTTACAGTGGCGGAGCAACATATAATTGCATGTAAAACCAAGCTATTACAAGTATTACGATATGTATTATAAGCTACATTATAAATCCCAACAGCAACAGACTCCTGCGCACAACAACAACGCGCAGCAGTCCCCAGCCTCTCCTCAACCTCAGTACCAGTCCCAACAACAGCCACAGTACCAACAACAACCCCGGTACCAACAACAACCCCAGTACCAACAACAACCCCAGTACCAACAACAACCCCAGTACCAACAACAGCCACAATACCAGCAACAGCCCCAATACCAACAACAACCGCAATACCAACAGCAACCCCAGTACCACCAGCAGCCCCAATCCCCTCAGCCTCAGTACCAAGCTCCCGAATCGGATCCTTCCTACTGTGAAGGCCGGCGACAGGAGGCCACAGGGCTGAGTAAGCTGATTCCCGTCGGTCCTGGCGTAGCGTCCCCTGCCTCCTACCGACCAGGCCCACCGTCGCCAGGCATCGCGCCACAGCCCTATCGTCCGGGACAAAGCCGCTGGGCACCAGTACCAGCCCCTCTTTCCCCTCAGGTATTAGGACACAATGAAGTTGGAACGTCAACGTCATCGAATAGAATTTAGTTTCATTACTGACTTGCACGTTTTCATTTTACTAATATTCTCCTGGTAAGTAGATGTATGTGCAAATCGCTATTGTGTAACGAACGCTATGCCTTTGTCTGTTGGATTCCGCTTTTTAATGAGGAATCTACAATTAATACGGAGTGAACTTTTTAGAACACGTAGTAGCCACTTTGCAAAAAATCTTCATGTAAATTAATAAATTTGGTTGCAATGTGGAAATGCAGTGTTGTTCAGTTTCTACTCACTTGTACACATCTTGTAGTACACGATTGTGTTAATCTACTCTGTATCTGATTAACAACGATGTTTGATCACCTTCGGCGTGTGCTTTATCAGTATTGTTATGTGCAGATTCAAGGATCGCAGCCGGGTTATCCGTCGCAGCAGCAGCTGTCGCCGCAGCAGTACTCGCAGCAGCCGCAGTACTCGCCCTCGTACTCGGAGCCCTCGTACCAGGCCCCACAGAAGATCTTCGAGCCTCCGCCATCGACGATCACTCTTCGTCAGCAGCAGCCAGTCCACCAGAAACCTCCACCGGTTTTCGCTAGTCAACCCGCCACAGCTTCGTTTGAAGGTAATCTACCTACATATATTGTAGTGTAACCTGGATAAGTGGGATCTGAAGGGACCTGACAGCTGACACTATTTATCACTTATAGAGGCTTTTCATTTAACCAGTTTCCCAAATGGTCAGGTTAAAATGGCAGTTGTCTTATTTACAGAGGCCTCCAATACCGTTTTTGAAAATGATAATTAAAAATGCAAAAGTATTTCATATCTATCCCAATTCCAAAAATATGATAAATGATTATTAGTCGTCTTACTTTTAGGGCCAATTATAAGGCTGATTTTTTAATCGTAAGATATGTTTTATCGGAGGAATAAATATGGCAGTTTGACAGCTTTTGCATTATAAAATGTCAAACCGCCATTTTTGTTCTACAGCTCTAGGATAGCAGGCGATTGAAAAGTCCCAAATAAAGAGCTAAAAATCTAAAAAAATGCATTGGCAGGTATAAAGTTTTAATTATTCCCAGTAACAGATGTATAGTGCCACAAACTTATCTGACCCTATAACGGCGGCGATGTCGGTGAACAAAATATGACAAGCCTTGTCACTTTTCATAGTGATTTCGTTAGTTCCAATTAAAGCCACCGCGTCTGATAAGTTTGTGGCACTAGATATTTCAATGCAAAAGTGTCGGTAACCTAAATGTACTAATTATTATTATCAGTATTAGAGATTTCTCACATAGGTATCTAGGGCACGACTTTTTACTTGGTCTGAGACACTTAACCACTGAGGCTGAGGTTACACTGTCTTAGGTTGGAAAATGTTTTTATAGATATTTTTTAATAAAAAACTTTTCTGCGCAAGACACAATAACTCAAAAAGAGTAGGTGGTAGTTTATTTCCTTGTTCTTTTAGTGAAATTTATTACGAGAAACGCGTTTATTTCTGTTAAAATGAAAGTCTTGCTCGTTCAAACAGAGCGAATTATGTTTTATAACAGACTGGTGAGAACTGGGAACATTTTATTTAACTCAATGGCAATATCAAAGCGCATAAAGTAACGTAGGTACTTTGAAGACGACTTCGCAAACATAATAAATATGTCGAGTTCCACGTGTATTGTTTATCTTTGTAGGATAGCTTTTTTATGCTTAGATGTCGCTTTAGAAAAGTGGCTTAGGTACGTTACGTACAACGCGTTAAGACATTTACAATTTTTACACAGTTAAGGTTCATATTGTTTTCTTTACTGGTCTAAGATTGTCACACGTTATTCTAATGTAACAATATACCTACCTACCTGCTATCACTCTACATAGAAAGCAATTTTCCATAAAACATTTAAAAGAGACAAGTCGCAGTTCTCGTACAGGGTGCGCGCAAGTGGTAGTCACCGTCTGAGGTATGTGAGCGGTGGTGAGACGGGGGAGACTGGGTTAGTTTCACCTTTCAGGCGATGAGGTTTATGAAACTTTTTTAACACGCGAGTTCTCGTAGGTTGAACTGCCTGGTTGGTGTAGTGGTCGCAAACGTTATGTACTGCTGAGCATGAGTTCCTGGGTTCGATTCCCGGGTCAGGCAGTGTTATTGGGTTTTTCCATTAGGAATTTCTAAATAGCAGCCTGTAGTCTGGATTAGTGTCCAGTTGATGGCCCATGGGACTTAAACATGTGTGAAAAATGTGGAAAAATGTGTGTTATTTTATGTGTTCTCGTAAGTTTATTAAACTTTTACCACGCGTAGGTAGGTAGGTTAAAGAAAAAACGTTAAAAAATTCATAAACCTACGAGAATTGCGACTAGTAAAATAATTTGTCATAGTGCACCCTCTGTTTAAAAGGGCTCGGAGGTGTGTAAGATTTGAACTTCAATTAATTAAGCTAATTGCTTTAGGTTTACCGGTCAAATTCAAACATGTAGGTACAAACAATGATGCGTTAAAGCCGGTAATAGGCAAGCAAGTAGGTAGGTAATTGCAAATTAGCGAGGAGACAACAGGGAACTATGTAATCCTCTGTCGCTCCGGTCCTAGTCTAAAAACTAAACTAAACACACAGACGCAAACTGATGGATGTCTAACTAACCCTAAATGCGTCGACGTCTGGCACAAATACTCTAGGGGTGTCGCGCGCTCAACAGCACAACGACTCCAAACTGAAGCCAAATTCTTTCCGCATTTTAAAGTTATAAATAAAACAATAACATTGTCATTAAAGGTGACTAAAGGATTACCTATGCCAAGCGGATCGACAGCGGCAGTTGTGACTTTCCACTATGTTTGCCAACGGTTGGTATTTTCGCAATTTTTCGCTAACACCGAACAGGTGAAGCACATTTTCGGTTGTGAACACACCTACATTGCATTCTCTATTAAGTGCAATACTTAATTCAGACAATACCTACAAATAATGCGTAACGTATGTAAGTACCTACATAGGTAGGTACTATAGTAATGTCAGAACAATCAGGAGACACATTTCAGCAGTTACTGCTGAAATGTGTCTAGCAAAAGTTAGGTACCTACCTACCTACACAACGCAACGATTCAAACATCGTCATTATCTTAAGACCTATCTAACTACTGTAGTTAGATAGGTCTTAAGAAAAGAACTATTACTATTACTAGCGGCCTGAACATGGGCGTACCCAGGGGGGCAGGGGGGGGCAGCTGCCCCCCCTGGATCTTGTATGCCTAAGTAATGTTGTCGAAAAAAGTTATGCTAGAGCCACGTCACGTTGTCGTGTACAAAAAAAAAAAACTTATAATTAAGTACACTAAAATAAGCATTAATTTTAGAAAAAACTGCGCTGCGTGGCCATAACCCTGTCTTTCTTAGTCTATGAATTAAGCGACTGCATGATAGATAAGGCACCCCCTATGGTGTACGTCGCTCGGCTTAGGCCGTCGCTGGGGGGAGTACAGCAATGAGGGATAGGCTGGATCATATCTGGATAATTATTATCTGCTACAGGCTCAGCTACGCCACCAGTTAGCACTCCTTCACCGATCAAGGCTGGGGGGGAATTACGTGGGGGTCGTCGTCGCAAGGGACCTGGGCGGCGAAGTCGGAATGTAGATTTGTGTTTGTAATCTGTGCTGGTGTAATCTGTACTTTTCTCCTGGAAGAGGGTTAATCGGGGTCGGTGAGAACATGCCTTGACTTTACTGATTGTAGAGGGGATTTAACTAGACGATTCGATAACCAGAGGGATTGCGATGTTTCGCGGGGGTATCGAAGAAACGCTTGGAATTGCGTTTCAAGAATTGATGGATAGTTGGGATTTTAAGGTCTAGGTGGAGGATTTCATTCCGAACGAACCAAAAGGGTATCCCGTAGCCGTTCGGACGAAACGATTTTGTAAGGTCTGCATCCTATGGATGCTTTAGGACTTTGCGTGTGCAAATACTGAACCAGCATAAGTCATGATTGTGAGAATACATGCTGTATAGATGCGCAACTTGCACTTAAGTGACAATTTGCTATACGTGCATTCAGAACGAGACTGTTATATGTGCTTAGAGGTGCTCATCGAGGGTCACACGCGGATATTGGGCTCGCTTCTCCCAAGGGATCGGCCTGCCAAACATGGTGATCGGTCGGTGGGGTGAGATCGATTGAGACGCGGTTTCAAAAAGAGAACCACTTGACTTTTGTCGGCATTGAGTTCGATTCTCCACTTTCGAAACCATGCGTCGAGTTTATCGACTGCGGTTTGAAGAGTTCGAGATATTGGCTCTTGGCGTTGGCCGGAATAGTAAATGATACTATAATGATAATATAATCGTATCGTCTGCGAACAGAGCCAACTGTGCCTTTTTACTTTTCGGGATATCGCTGGTATACCTATTTAGGTATCTAAAGACCTATCTAACTACAGTAGTGTAGTTGATAATCACGATGTTTGAATCGTTGTGTAGGTAGGTAGGTACCTAACTGTTGCTATCTAGCCGTTTAGTTAACCGCCTAGCCTTTTGGTCGGGGTGCCCTGGCTTAGTTACTGCGACCAATTCCAACGGTTGGTTACAGTTCCAACCTACTTAAAACGTATAAGTATCTACGTTCAGGCCGCTAGTAATAGTAATAGTTCTTTTCTTTCTAGTTGTTTTCTTAGTAGTTTCTAGTTCGTTTCTAGTTGAACGGCAAGCGCCGACTTATTTTACGTCCTCATCTAAAATTCTTGTAGTTTTGTCGCAGTCAACTGGTTTAGTTCATCATCATAAAATAAATCATGATGATGATGATGATGATGATGATGATGATGATGATGATGATGATGATTATTAGGATGAATTAAACCAGTTGGCTGCGATATAACTACAAGTCAGATCATTGTTAGGAGTTAAGAATTTTAGACGAGGACGAAAAATAAGTACCTATATTAACAGCTGGTACGGGTGATTACGATTCTGCAGGAGGCGTCAACATGCGTGGGGACCAGAAGTGGCCACCTCAGTCGGTGAAGGAGGCGGTTGCCGCAGAGAACGATGCCAGAAGGCAACTGGCCAGGGGCCCAGCCTGCAGGCCGCGCAAGGTAACGTCCATAACTATATATCACTAATCTACCTTTAGTAAAATAGGGTTAATTAAGAATTAGGATGAAGGGCAATTACCTAGGTACCTACTTATTAAATTTAAGATCGAATTAATGTTCTTCAAGATTCATAATTAACCCTATTTTGATAACGTGCCAAACCTATGTATATTTTATTTAAATTTTATTGCTTCTAAGATTTCAGGAAAGAAATCCTTGAAGATATGTAATCATGGTGTGAGCAGCCTCTATATATTATAATCTCTAAAATTTAAAATACAAATAAAGCTAAAATATAACAAGCCCGCATGCTGTATTATATTATTCACAAAAAGTATTATATTTTGTATTTCACTGACAATTAACTATGATAAGTATAACTTGTTTTTTGGTCAAGATACAATAGGATTACTTAACTTGTTTTGAACAAATTCTACCTTTTCAACTTCAATTATTTTCTTTTTTTTTTTCACATTTTAATAAAGTATTACTCAAATCTACAACTAATAATTCCATGCAAGGTACTCTGTGAACCGACTATAAATTTGTAAATATTTATTTTAACTTTTACACAACCTTTTTAATATACCTGTCACTTCAAATATTACAACGCCTACCACAAAACCTATTAGGTAGTTTTCAATAACTTTTAGTAAAGAAAGTAATACTTAAACTAAGTACCTACACAATTTTCAAAATCTGTACTCGGGCGCACAACCAACTACTTACCTCTATACCTAACTAATTCAATTTCAAATCTTCAAAAGACGAAATTTATATATTGGCAACTTCCACACCTCGGAGTTAATTCTCTAAAGTTACATTGTATTAAACACCGTCATTCTATTACATTCTGAAAGTTTCCCGTGACGTCAAATATAGTTATTTACAACATAACGAAGAGAATTGATGGACTGTTATAGTACAGAGTGTTGAACGAAACCGTTGTCTGTTTTAGCTGCGCCAATATTCGCTTGCCGAATTAGTTGCAATGAACGACGTGTAGGCGTCGGTCAGTCCCTCAGTCCGTACGTACCCGGACTTTGATACCGAAGGTGTAAGTGCAGTTTGGGTCACTATAGTGCTACTATATGTTTGGACAAACTTTCCATTAACAGAACTCGGCACTTGGTGAAGGGCAAACCTAGTACTGTTAGTCGCGAGCATCTAACTCGCGTTTAGTAGGCTTTGCAATATCTATCCTTATGTAGGTGTACGACTCCTGCAATGGTTACTAAGACAATTTTTTAAATAAGCAGTTTTGGGACATTTGGGAGATAGTATTGGGCAGTTAACAAAAATATTTACCTATAAGCATAGCTATAAGTGAAAATTGCATTTGAATGATGAAATGAGTAACTATTTGGGCAGTTCTATAAATAGTTAGTGGTCCGGAAGAGCAAAAAGCGAAAACAAAAACAAGGGTAATAATTAGGTAAGCGTCTCGACGCCGACGTTCTGCTTGCTCAGCTATGGACAATGGACCTATTATAGCAACACGGCCATCGCTTGAAGTTTCACCAACAGTTGTCACTTCACTCATAAATATAATTATACATAGAACTGCACAGGAACTGAGTCTTGTATTATCGTTATCGCGGGACGATTGTCGCCTCTAAGCCCACATCAACACGGTCGCTTTTTAATGGTACCGTTTTTTTACCGTTGGTAGTACCTATTTTGTATTTTCAACGCTCATTTAGCTCCGAGAGTTGAAAATCCAACTGTGCGCTTTTACAATGCGCTAGGATGTGTTCTGTTGGAATCTCAACGCTCGGCTTGACGCCGAGATGTGAAAAATTGGAGTAGGTACTTACCAAAAAAACGCGCATTAAAAAAGCGCCCGTGCGGTACCTACGTGGGCTAACACTGCTGATGTTCGATGCTCGGGCACAGCAGGTAGGTAACCAATTCAAAAACCACCATCACTCGAATCCGCTAATGAGTTAAATAAAAAATGTGGTTAGGGACCCGGGCCGCACAATTAATTAAGCTAGGCGTAAACAAGCCACTGATGGCCACAGCCAGCCCAACGACAAGCAGTTCACATGCTTTTTCATACGTTTTGTATGGATTCGTCGCTCATGTGGCCGCTGGCGGCCACCGGCTACAGCAATACACAACACCGCAGCAAGAGGCGAGAGCCACCGGTGCAGTGGCCGGTGGCTCGTGTGCGCTTACCCTTAGGTAGGTACGATTTATTCCGAACAGTAGGTTAGGACCATTACAGACCAGAGTATTTTCGGCACGGATAAACTCGTTCTTGCTTGTATTACCTATCGGTACTTTATTGTTTTCACAACCGAGATTGCATAGCTTGTGAGTCGTACACCTATCCCATACATTCATGTAATGGACTAAAATCATTATATTACACAAGAATCAGGCATTCATTCTCTTCTATTTCTGCAAAGCTTTGCAATGTAGATGAGTTTAGCATCGACGATGCATGATTAGAAAACCATAACGTTTTAGAAATCAAATAATTATTTACTGGACCTATGTTTTTTTTAGAATCTACAGGGTGTACCGGAAAGGTGTGTTCAAATTTAAGGGTAGACCATCAAACCATGACCAACATCCATTCATCTTTCTCCATGGGACCAACATCTTAAGGCGCTGACTGACTACGATTTTAAACGTCTATTGTCACCATTAGCTGCCTTGAAATAAGGTTGAAAATTTAAAATAATATTTGTGTTGCCGAGATGTGACTAAGCTGCGAATGTGCATTTATTTTCCCAGTTTTCTTTAGATTATTTAGAATGTACCTACACAATAAATGTCCGGTTAAAGTTTAAAAAAAATGGTAATTCTATTAAATTCTTAAAAAAACAATGTCGTTAACGCTGAAAATACAGAGATGTTCGACGGCAAAGTGTATTTTTGCGGAGCAACTTCCAAATTTTTTACTGGGAATATTAAACTATTTTTTACTATTCTATTCGGTTAAAGTTTTTCTCTAAACCCTTCTTTCAAGTTCTGTGTCTGTATTTTTTGCGTCGGATAGTTTCATTGCGTTACGTCATACTCGACAATCCAAGAAACCTATATTTGTGAATGTTGAGCTAACACCGCGCCTTAATCGCGAAAAAAAATTCAACCGTCCCATACATTTGGATCGAGAGAAGTTTTGTATGGGATAGTTGATAAATGAGTTATAGTTGAGAAAGTTGTTCAGTTTGATGGTCTGTACCACACCCTTAAATTTTCCATGACACCATTCTGGCACACCCTGTATAGGTACCTACTACCACAACTCTTGCTTCTCACAGTCACAAGTAAACAAATAATGAACTTTTAAGTGTTTAATCAGTTTTCGACTATCATAGTGATATAATCTCAATATTACAGAAAGATCAGACAATTTTCAACCCACATTATTACTCTCATTTTAGAACTTGTGTAAAAGCTAGCTTCATAAAGGATTCCAGGTGTTCCAAACAATGTAATAAAAATAATGACATCTTTTTGTACTCTAATTACAGGTAAAGAAGGACTATACCCCCTTCTTCGCGCAGAATGCCCTGAACCACAACTACCCTGGATACCGCGCGCCCCCCGGCACACAGCACTATGATGACAACTCAGGCCGATCTTCATACTAAATTAGATCTTAGTAACTAACATATCACTCATGTAAAAGGAATATTAGTCTGACATCAATCTTCAACTCGAATGTGAATTTGCTTTATAGATGTTCACATTAGTTTTAATTAATTTTGTTGACATTACTGATGTCAAGAGTGTCTAATGTCTACTTATCCAATTAATTGGGGGCATAACATTTTGTAATGTCAACAAAAATAGTAGGTATCATCTCATCAAAGTAAACATCAATCAATTTAATTGATTCGCTAAAAGCGAAATTGTCGGGATTTCGAGTACTTGTATAGGCTTTAGGTATTAAAGTCTTGGGGCATGTACGAATTGGATTTCAATCAGTTCTTAATTGTAGGTTTAATTTATTTTTAACCATTATTTAGAATGTAAGTAAATATATAAACATAAAAAATATAAAAATAACTTTGTCATTTGTCACGTTCATGAATCGCTTTAAAAATTATAATTTTCTATTGATTCTCATTTTGTTTTCTGTGTAAAAATACGCCTTAATACATTGCGAATATATCCGAAGTTGCTTATAATGTAACTGTAAATAATGCTCAACTACCAATATCATAAACAGATTTTTAGACTTTTAAACATTACACCTAAAAACCAACTATAACTAAAATATACGGAAGTGAAGAAAATGTTTATGATTTTGGATATTAAAAAATTCAACGCTTCCGTTCGTATATTATTAACAATTGGCTAAGCTTATTGTACCTACCTAGTCATGAAGAGATTAAACGAATATTTTGTATATAAAACGGCTTTATTGATTTGGTATTTCATTATGTAATTATATTTTAAATTAAATAAATTATATTAAATGCCAACCAGCAGTTTTATTATTTGCTGATGCCGTAACCGTGAGTGTGGGCAGAGTCAGCATTTGAGAATGTAGAAACCAGTACTTTTTAACAATAAGTTACAAAAGGCAAACCAGTAAACCTTATAATTAATTTTAAAATAATAATTAAAAGTTCACCGTTGAAATGAGTCGAGTCAAGCTACAAAAGTCAGACTTAAATATTGCGATAACTTAACTACACTTTTTGACTTAGATAATAATGAGTAATAAATAGTTCAAGCAAAATAAAACGACAATTACGTATGAAAATATTATATTATCAATATTATCATACATTACATACATCGTGTACAAACCACGCCGAGTACCTAGACTGAGGTGCTCAATAAATGCTTCAAAATAATAACATATCTAGCCAAGCTACGTACAGTACCAATATGTACAAAATGTACAATTATAACAAAACACAGTAACAATTAGGTATTACAAAAAACCGTTGTATTGTCGCCGAATGTAACCAATGGCATACGTTTAATATCACAGAGGTAGCCAATTTATGTACAAAATCATTATGGCTACGTGTATCTATCGTAACATTTGTAACCAATAGTTAGGTTAGCTTTTTCTCCAAACACTTCCCTTTAGAGAAGGACCCTAGAAGGGATTTTGTTAAAATTAACTTTAGAGCGCTAACAGAGCAGCCCTAACACGCAATTATAAGAAAAATCAGACAAAGACATTGTTAGACGACAGTGTATTTATTACTTTATTTGTCCCGACGTAAGAAATGTCAACGTGTATCTTAAGTCTGTTCCAAAAGTGTCTGATGAAAATGTAAACAAATGAATCAGAAACCGAACTTTGGATGCCGATTTATAGTGCCACTTACAAATTGAGTGCTTTGATTTGATTATTTGAATATTTACCCGAAATTCAAACAATAAATTGTAGGAAATATAGATGAATGAGTTACTAATTCCCTTTAGTGAGTGATCGCGTAAAAATTAAACCTGAACAGGGTTTGTTTACAATTTTATCAGATGCTTTTGGAACACCCCATACAGTAGTTTGGGATTAGCTCCACCCCGTTCCCCCAGTATGGTCGCGACCGACTTTAACGATTAAAATATTGCGGTTTTTTTAAGAATGAATAATGTGATATTAAAAATTAAAAATATTATATTTAAAAAAATATCGCTTTCCATAAGGTGTGATCGGGGTCAAGCAGGCCCAGTAAGCAATAAAAAAAATATAAAAACGAAACTTTTTTATAATATTTTAATCCCATAAAGATGAAAATATTATTGAAATTAATGATTTTAAGAAATATCAAAACGAAAACGTCACGTTTTGAAAAACGAGCTATTGAGTGTCCGTTCCGCTTGCGTTAGATCACTGTCATCACTTCTTTTCGATTCGACAGTAATAATCGATGATATCGATTATTTTAGGTTCGTTATCTAGTAAAAAAAGACAAATAAATAATCGATTATTTGAATCGATATCGAAACATCAACTGGGAAATCCAAAAGCAGAGGATGGAAACACTGATTATTTGTTTTTACTTTTTGACAGCAGGCAATCTGTCACAGATTTGACGTCACCGACTTTCAAAACGGATGTTTTTATAGTTAATCAGTTCTTTCCATAGGAAATTAAAAAAAAAAAACTGTTTATATACCTAAAACACAGGCCTATAAGGATCGAACCGCCATTACTGTGCCCCGTTTTGACTACGAAAATTAAATTGATTTTTATAAATAAAAAATTACTATTGTTAATGTTAGTATTTTGATGAAATATTCATGTTTTAAGAAAAACAGACCACAAGGAACATTTTTAATCGGTTTCATAAAAACTGTCAATTAGCCTGTTGTTGTAAGACTTACATGAAAATAAATTTTAATTAACAGGTAAAAACATAATTATTTTGAGGGCTCTTGAAAGTCAGTATACTTCAAGTCCTCATTGTTTACATTTGACGCTGTGAAATGATCCGTAACAATATTACGTGAATAAAATAAACGAGACATAATTCAAGATTCGATAGTTAGTGCGTGCTAGGCCTGCTGTACTACATTGATGTGATCGGGCTTTCATATTACCTGTGGAAGTGCAACACATTGTAATTTACGTCATACATAAACTGCAGTGTGTCATGTTAGAATTCTCCCAGTTTATCACATTACGCTTTACAGCATTAACGTAAATGCAACTGTCTTTAAAACTCGGAATCAATAAATAAAATATTCCCCTATTTAATTAGCGTAACATACCTGATTTATTACACTATAAAATATTATAAATATAAGACATATAAATATAAATATCCGGAATAAAGATACTTTTTATGGAAAGGCACCGAGAATTGCTAAAATCCTTTACTTAAAACAATTTATTTGACCAACATTATTTAGCTGCTTCGTTACGTCAATGAAACAGAAATATAACTCGCTAGGAAAATTATATGTTTGTTACATTATAATAATATTAAGTTATTATTTTAATAGTCTTTAGCAAAAAATCAAGGCAACGAATCCACATGTACTTGTAAATTTATTATAAATAGCAATCCAAAATATGAGCTATATATTCTCACACATCAGACTGAAACCTCGACGGAACATCACTTTGCTTAGCTGCGACTTTTTTTATTGAAATAAGTACCCACACGACATCGATAATAAATAACATAGGTCAAAATCAAATTTCCTTGGCTGTAAATGTTTCCTACTAAGTATAAATGCTCGCACGCTTCGCTGGACGATTTCATATGATATATTTTAGATGTAACAGAGTCTCGCTGCCATTACTACGCTCTAAGCCCCAGCCTATAGTGCTAATCTCTATACACACAGAATACCAATAAAACGTTGGTACTTGGTGTGCACAAAGCCGACATCATGGTAAAATTTCAATAGTCTACATGCTACAGAATCAAACGAGTGAGAATCCCTGTGTTTGTTGAATAGCTTGGACGAGATGGTATTTCAGTCGTTCCTTAGTTTTGTAGCGCGGAAGATCTAGGAGGTTGAAACATGTGTGAGCTACCGGGAAGTACCTGTCGTCAGCTACTGCCTGAATTCTTATCTGTAACGAAAGAAGAATAACATTATTTAAAATCCTAAGAAGAGCGATGTAATGTTTCAACTGGCTATAGACATTTCTTTTAGAAATAAAATATATGAGCCACATAAGATCTACTCACTTTAATATCTCTCATTCCCTGAATCGGAACTCGGTCGCTGCCAGTTAAAAACAAAAGGAACTTTTTCTTATCTTCGATTGGAAGCTCATGGAACGTTTCCCAGAACCACCTGAACAATAAATAAATCATATTAAAATCTTATCTACAATTTAATCCTGTTTGGAAAAATAATAAAAACAACTTTGTAACATAATTCCTCACCTGACTTGTGGGTCGGTAGAGGTATACCCGTTTTTATATTCACAATTACTTTCAAACACCTCCCAGTCGTATTCTTCGTTGCCCATTACAACTGACAACAATTCGTGTGACCTGAATAATTTGATAATTCTACCGCCACAAACCTGTGGGAAACCATACACACTGTTTTACGAAGAGGTATTGTTAATTTATTAATAGCGCACAATATAAATAAATAAATAAATAAACAGGATATTTATTTATTTCAGGCACATTTGACATCCTACTAATATTATAAATGTGAAAGTTTATGAAGATGTTTGGATGTTTGTTACTCAATCACGCAAAAACGGCTGAACGGATTTGGATGAAATTTGGCACAAAGATAGTTTATAACCTGGATTAACACATAGGATACTTTTTATCCCGGTAGTAGGTTGCCGTGGGATAATTTCCGACATCCACGCGGGCGAAGCCGCGGGTAAAGGCTAGTTACCCATAATTTTGTTAGTATTACTTAAACTTTGTATATGAAAACATCGCTCAGGTGCTTAGCTAAAAAGATGAAGTTATCCTACATCTTAGGCCATTTTTTACTATCATTGATGTCCGCAGAGTATGGCCAAACCAAACATTGAAATTGTAATCTGCTAGACCCAAAATACTCTAATATTACAATCTTTACCAAGTTACATTCTGATTTGTTGGACCCCAAAGGGCACAAAATTAATAAACGATAAAAAAGCAGTGCAACTAGTAACATAAGTAATCCACAAGTTCCAAAATTTGTCTTACCTTCTGAAAACCTTGATTGAAAGCTTTGAACTGATTTTCAACAGACTTATTGAGCAGGAAATCTACGTACAGCTCGACATATTCCTGTTTGTTCTCATGTGTAACGGGCAAGTTCTCGCCGTTCTCTTTTAGGGGGTGAACTTGAATTTGACCGAAGACTTCTGTGTTTACTGCGAAACATAGGCTGAATACCTGTTGGAATAACAAGTAAGATTAGTACGGAATTAAGAATGATTAAGCACTAGCAATAAAGTGGTCTACAACTAAGATTAAAATTCGTTTGCATGTTATAAAACCACTATAGAGATCTATTTACACTTGCAAAAATAATCTGTCTGTAAAAAGGGTCTTGACAGACTGACAGACAAACGGACAACGAAGTGATCCTATAAGGGTTCCGTTTTTACCATTTGAGGTAAGGAACCCTAAAAAAATTACTTTAGAACCCAGATTAATCTGGGTGCCCACGTGGCACGGAAGTAAAAACATCGCGCACATGATTTTCAGCTTTCGGTGTGGAGCCGAGCATTGAGAATCCAACAGAGTGCATCCCAGCGCGTCAAAAAACACACCTCTTTTTGTAATATATTTGGTTACCCACATTCATAAAATTATCATCCAGTGGTATATTATAAGCTGACACACTTGTACTCAGGCAGTTTGCATTATACGCTTGCTATCGACCCTCGCCTTTCATTTGCCCAGTACCTACAGATTTCTCGGTGGCGACGAGGATGGGATAGTGCCTTCCTACAATAAATTGTACTTATTCGGTTTCCGTGTTAAACTCAGGATTAAGATGTCGATTGGAAAAATAAGAGACTTTGATGTGGCGTCAGGAAATTGGACTTTGTACGTGGAAAGGTTGGAGATGTATTTTAAAGTTAATAACGTGGACAAGGGCATGTGGTTGGCGATCTTGATCACCGGCGTTGGTGATCAAACGTACGAGTTGCTGAGCACTTTGTGCAGCCCAAGCAAACCGGCGGAGTTAACCTACGAAAAAGCGGTTACAATTTTGAAAAATCACCTTCAACCTAAGCCAGCGGTCATGGCGGAGCGTTTTCGGTTTCGTCAAAGAAGGCAGAAGGACCACGAAAGTATAACACAATACCTAACCGAGATTAGGAAACTGTCGAAAACCTGTGAGTTTAGCGGAAATTTGGAGGAGAATCTGCGAGATCAGTTTGTGTGCGGAGTTAGGAGTGACGTCATCAGACAAAGGTTATTCGCAGAGGACAGTCTGACGTACTCAGGGGCAGTGAAAATAGCTTGTGGGTTGGAAGCGGCGGAGCGAGATGCGGCTGTGGTTGAGCAAAAAGCCGGCGCGGAGGTACCAGCAACTGTACACGCGTTGAGGATGAAACGTGGGCGTGATCAGCGCGGGGGCCGCGATCGCGCTGTGCCGGACGCGGGCAAAGGCGCCGGGAGCTGCACGGCGTGCGGCTGGCGCGGCCATACCACCGACGAGTGCCGCTATAAGCATTTTGTATGCAGTAAATGCAAGCAAACTGGACATTTGAGACGCGTGTGTCCGGGATCACGGTCGAGCACAGGAAGAGGGAAGAGGCGCGGGTTGAACCATGTCGGAGCTACCGGGACCGAGCAGCCGGGTGAACTGGGAGGCGATTCCAGTTCGGACGAGATAGGGGAAGAATTACACCAATTGTGTTTGAACGGATATACCCCGGTAAGCTTATCATTGCTTATTGATGACAAGGATATCAAGATGGAGATAGATACAGGCTCTGCTGTGTCATGTATAAGTAAAAAAACATATGATAGGTATTTTAGTTCTAGATCAATTGAGCCATTTAACTTAGTGTTAAAGTTTTATGATGGTAGCAATATCAAGCCATTAGGTGTAATAAGACCAAAAGTCCAGTACAAGGACAAAATAAAACATTTAGAACTGTTGGTGATCAATGGAGGTACAACTTCTTTGCTAGGCCGGCAGTGGTTATCTGAAATGGAAATAAAAATACCGCCATTTCAACAAGCCATTAATTACGGCAATATTGTTAAAACAAAATCTGATACTGCAAATGTTTTGTTAAATAGGTATAAAGAGTTATTCAGCGGCGGATTGGGACGGTACACAGGCGGCAAGGCAACGCTCCAGTTGCGGGAGGGTGCGACCCCCGTGTACTGCCGGCCGCGACCGCTGCCATACGCTCTGAAGGGTCAAGTCGATGCGGAGCTGGATGCGATGTTGCGCGCGGGCATCATCGAGCCCGTCGAGTGCTCGGACTGGGCGACACCTCTGGTACCGGTACGTAAAGCTGACGGTGGACTCCGTATCTGTGCTGATTATAAAGTCACTCTAAATCCTGTCTTACTGGTCAATAGGTATCCGCTACCGAGGATAGATGATCTGTTAGCGAGTATTAACGGGGCAACGTTCTTTTCGAAAATTGATTTATCCCAAGCTTATAATCAGATAGAATTGGATGATTCTAGAGATTTAACAGTAATAAATACACACAGGGGTCTGTTTAAATATAATAGACTAGTGTTTGGTTTGTCGTCGAGCCCGGGCATCTTCCAGCGGATTATGTCGAACCTTCTTAGTGATATACCAGGCGTAGAAGTATTTCTTGATGACGTAATCATAAGTACGTCAGGGACACAACATAAGCATTTAGAAACTTTAGAAAAAGTGTTTCAAAGGTTACAAGATCATGGACTGAAGCTTAAAAGAAGTAAATGTCTATTCATGGTTGATGAAGTCAAATATTTAGGGTATGTTATATCTAAAGATGGTATTAAAGTAGATACGGAGAAGGTAAATGCAATAGTTAAAATTCCTAGGCCCAAAGATATTACAGAGTTGCGTTCTTTCTTAGGGTTAGTGAATTTTTATGCTAAGTTTGTTAAGAATTTGAGTAGTATATTGTCACCACTTTATGAACTTTTAAAAAAAAGCGTAAATTGGAATTGGAGTGACCAGTGTGAGGAAGCGATGGTTAAAGTTAAAAAAATATTAACAGGCGCGGAAGTGTTGGTTCATTATAACCCAGATAAGCCGTTAGTGTTGACGTGCGACGCCAGTGCGCGAGGTATAGGTGGGGTACTCACACAGACAGGCGCCGACGGCCGCGACCGGCCGGTGGTGTATGTGTCACGTGCATTGAATGACGCCGAGAAACATTTCTCAGATAGATCGGGAAGCGTTAGCTATTGTATTTTGTTTAAAAAAATTGCATCAGTACGTTTACGGCCGACGCTTTACTTTGCGAACTGATCATAAGCCATTAGTAAGCATATTTGGTCCAAAGCACGGCGTACCGGCCATGGCGGCGAGTAGATTACAGCGTTGGGCGATTATTTTATCTGCATATACGTATGATATAGAATACGTCAATACAAAACATAACGGTGCAGACGGACTATCGAGATTACCGGTTCCTGGCGGTAGCGAGGAGCCATTACATACCCTCCCCGAGCAAACTTATTTACATTTCGCACAAAATGCATTGTTACTAGATTACAATATAATTAAGCAACAAACTTTGAGAGATCCGATGATAAGCAGAGTTTTAAGCTATATTAGGGACATGTGGCCTACGGATAATGAAATACGGGAATTACAACCCTATTTTAACCGTCGTAAGGAACTGTACGAGGAATTAGGCTGCGTCATGTGGGGACACAGGGTAGTGATTCCGGAAAGCTGTCGAGCTAGGGTATTACGAGAGTTACATGAACCCCATATGGGCATTGTAAAAACGAAAGCGTCAGCCAGGAGCTATGTTTGGTGGCCGGGCATTGATGAGGCGGTGGAGGCGACGTGTCGGGAGTGCGCGGTATGCGCGGAGGAGGCGGACGCGCCGCAGCGACACGCAGTCACGCCGTGGCCCTGGCCCTCTAGACCATGGGCGAGGGTACATCTAGATTTCCTAGGTCCTATTTTTGGTAAAATGTATTTAGTTATGGTTGATGCAAGGACTAAATGGTTAGAAGTATTTCCCGTACCAAGTACCGCGGCTAGTTTTACTATTGAAAAACTCACAGAAGTTTTTTCCAGATGGGGTTTACCCAGGCAAATAGTATCAGATAATGGGCCCCCATTTACCAGTAAAGAATTGTCTGAATTTTTAACAGATCATGGCGTGGAACATGTCTTTTCTGCTCCATACCACCCAGCATCAAATGGGGCTGCTGAAAATGCAGTGCGTACTGTTAAAAGAACCATTAAAAAAGCGGTTAGACAAAAAGAAAATATAAACGTATTTTTGAGTACCTTCCTATTACATTACCGTAACACGGAACACTGTTCGACCGGGGAAAGTCCAGCGACGCTAATGTTAGGTAGGAATTTACGTACAAAATTAGATGCTTTAAGGCCCAACAGGGAAGATAAAATGAAAAAGGCTCAGGAGCGGCAACAAAGGTTAGGTACGGAACGTTCGTTACAGTTAGGGGAGGAAATATGGATGAGGCAGTATAGAGGTAACGAAAAATGGCTTCCTGGGCAAATAGTAGAAAGAATGGGTACTACCGACTATAGGGTAGTGGATGAATCTGGAAAGGAAACACATAGACATATTGATCAGTTAAGACAGCGATCCCGGAGTTCTTTGATTTGTCCAACCAGTACGACAGAACGGAGTTCTCTCGAGTCGGAGCGTTCCAAGGTGCCGGAGGTGACGCCAGCCCCAGTCAGCACAGAGGTGACACAGGTTGAGTCGCGGCCCCCTCGGAGCGTAGGGAAGTGTAGTCCGGACCGTACCGCGGCGGGTGATGTGTTGCCGTCCACGTCCGCGGCCAGCTCAGTTCCTCTTTCTAATGTTCCCAGTCCTGATCCGTGTACAAGTGCTCCTAATTCCGAGAATCTTGTTCCGGAAGTAGCTCAAACCCGTCCTATACGGGAGTGTCGGTTAAAAAGACCACCGAAATATGTTAATCGTTAAATAGTTCAAGTAGGTTAGTTAATACTAAGTATCAATAAGAGTAATAGTGTTGTAAATGGTAAGGATTGTTAATGTGGTATTATTACTTATTAGATAATGCATAACAACTGTATTGTAAATTGTATTGAGGTCTAACAATAAATTGTAGTTTGTATTGTAAGTACTATTTGTTTGTAATGATTCTTGTTTAAAGGATATGTATTATTTAGGGTGGAGAATTGTAATATATTTGGTTACCCACATTCATAAAATTATCATCCAGTGGTATATTATAAGCTGACACACTTGTACTCAGGCAGTTTGCATTATACGCTTGCTATCGACCCTCGCCTTTCATTTGCCCAGTACCTACAGATTTCTCACTTTTCAACTCTCGGCGCTAAGCAGAGAGTTGAAAATGAAAATCCAATGCACGAAAAAAAAACGCTGCGGGCAAAAATTATGAGATTTGTATAAAAAACTTTACGTTAGTCAAAATATATGGTCAGGCAGGATAAAGTGGTACTTAATAATTATACAAAATATATTATAGGTACACATACGTCTTCCACATCTTCATCAGGATAGTCCAATAAACTTTTAAGACTATTAGCAAGAGTAGGATACAGATCAGACAAGTCATCCAACATGACGACTTCTTCTAGCAACTTCTTGTATAAAACCAACGGGAACGGGACGTAGATTATTATGGAATTGTATATAGCGAGACCGTAAATGGCACCTGTAAACAGAATATTCTACATCGATCATTTTCTTCGATGACTCAGTAAATAAGGTAAGTCTACTCATAGATACGATTTACGTGTAATGCAGGTAGAAGTCATGACATAATTCCAAGATATGACTTAAGTAACTGTCAAATATCATCATCATCATTTCATCCGAAAGACGTCCACTGCTGGAAATAGGCTTCCCCCAAGCACCGCCACTTCGACCGGTTCTGTGCTCAATACTCAATATCTCCCGCATCCAGCGGATTCCTGCGGCCTTCACAAGGTCATCGGTCCACCTTGTGGGAGGTACGCGATCGCCATTCCAGAACCTTTCGGCCCCAACGACCATCTGTTCTGCGAGCAATGTGCCCTGCCCACTGCCACTTAAGTTGACCATTCTTAATTGTATCAAGTTGGCAGCAGCATCGTATAGTCTGGCAGTACTTACAATAACCGACTTAACTACAAAATGCAAAAGTATAGTATTGTTAGCGAACAAGGTAAATACTTGTTTAGGTCTGACTTACCAATCAAATAATACATGACGTCATCTTCGAATGGGTTATTGGAAAACCAAATCATATTAGTTTCTTCGGACTGTTTGAACATGCCATACACGGGGTCAAAGATTTCCTTTAGAAGCAATAAAAAGAACTCTTTCTTTACCCCACCTGCATCTTCGGCTTCTTCTCCGACGAATTCTACCTGAAAGAACACGCGATGTCTTGTATAATTGTTACATTTCTCGAACGCGCGTCAGTCATTGCAATTTATTCCCTATTACAGGGATATAAGAGTCATATGACGCGCGCTAGTGAACTGCAAGTATGTACTATACCAAGAATGGATTATGAGGACTTTATTCTGAAGACGTTGCAGATGATTATGGGTGTGACTTTGTTTGCTTATTTCAAAACTCTTAGCAGACGTTGTTATTCACTTTTAGAGGAAGTTATGCAATGTCATAATAAACTTTTATTAGTAATGCCTGCAGAAGCGAATTTAGCGAACTTAGTGTTCTTACACACGAGCGACACGCGTCAACGGCAGAGGCAACTGCACGCGTCAACGACAGCGGCCGACCTAAAGCGAAGCTTGCAGTTGTAGCGTGTCGTGTCCGCCATTTTGTCAGTGGACTGCAAATGGTTCAGGAGTGACCAAAATGGCGGACGGGACACGCTACAACTGCAAGCCTCGCTTCGTCACTTTAGGCGACGGTCATCGGCACGTCGACGACCGCCGTCGACACGTGCAGTCGCCTCTGCCGTTGACGCATGTCGCTCGTGTGAAATAACACTTAGGGAGCGTTAGTGCGGTATTCACTTGGCATAGAAACAGTGACAAATACTTTCAAACTTATTAAATTTTGACAAATACTTACTCTAAGCGGTTTCTTCAACTGTGAAGTCTCATGATTACTGATTTGCGACATGGTATCTCTTACAATATGGTTCCTAGAAACAGTCAAGTTAAGGAACTGGTCCCTTTGATATTCATACGTGGGGTCCATGAATAACCGCGTGAATATCTGCGTGGCTGCTCTACTAACAGCTATTTGCATTTGAAGCTGCTGATCTATTTTTAGTAACAATGATTTGCATTGAACGTCGAATAGGAACGCGTAGTTACACATATGGGGATGGGCCGACTGCAAAAAATGTTATTGGTGCATTTTAGCTAGGTATGGGTACATCAGGCACATAAGGCAATAAATAACCAATAAATTACTGTAGGCGGGTATTATAAACGACTCTCAACATTGCTCTGAGATCGATAAAAGTACTCTTCCGAAGGCGATTGCAACTGCAAACCGCAGCGACACTATTGGTAACATATTTTGGACTAACTACACTAATTCAGCTCAATTCAGCTTTTATCCATAGAAAACACCACCAACAAGATGCGTGCGCATCCGTTCAGACGCGGAAAGCTGAACGGATGCGTACGCATCTCCATAAAAAACTGGTGTTTTCTATTGAAAAAGCTGAATTGAATTGAATAAGTGTAGTTAAAGATGTTCTAATTTTGACAGCCACTAAAGTGACTCAAGTGGCTGTCAAAATTAGAACATCTTATTAATATTTGGTCATTTGGACACTTTTACTATTGATCTCAGGAATTATTAGAACCATACTTCAGATCTGTCGATTACACTGAGAGAAAGTTTTTAATACACATCAAACTATGGCAAGCCTTTTAATATTTTAAGAAGTACTTACAGCATGATCTGAGAGCCACGTAATGTAGTCAGTAGCAATATCCACATGGTCGCACAAGTCATCAATATAAAAACATTCTGCTGGAATTTTCGGTTTCTTCGGATTTGCAAAGTTTATTTTGTTCAGTGACGACAGAGTATTGAGTATTTGTATTATGCTGTGTGTAAAGTAAATTTTCTGGAACCAGGAAAAATAACAGCCGTGATACTTTCAAATTGGTTTTTTTTTTTAAACAATTTTTAGTTTCTGCTTCAAGATTATATACCTTGTTCGCGCGTACTGTAGGCTGCATGAGTTCATAAACGATAACACTTTTGAATATATCGACAAGCATTTCGAAATATTCTGGTGTTTGAGCCTCCCACCATAGATTTACTATCCTCTGAGGATGGGTGGAAAGATTATTAAACGCCTCTGCGAACGGACCCTAGAAAAATAAATTTTAATATTTTTATTGGCTTTTTAATGGGCTGGAATGGAATATGTTTGTACTACACATATACTTTTTTGTCGTATCTTTACTAGTGTCCATCCAATCCAACCACATATAGTTAAATGTTTGAATTTGTCGAGGTGTGACATCAGTCTTTTAGTGATGACATCGGTCGAAGGTCTAAGGCTGTTCTCACATTACGATACTTACAGACGACTAGTATTCTACGTAGTGTTGCCCAAATTCAGTCTTGGTCTTGCAGTCTTGGTCTTGTTCTTGCGTTTTTGCAAGACCAAGACCAAGAACAAGACCGCGTATTTTTAGCAAGACCAAGACCAAGACTGACCGTGCAAGACTTGAGCAAGAACAAGACATAGCCTGCAAGACTCTTGCGTCTTGCAGCTAGGACTTAGCGCTATTTCACTGAGTAGTTAGGTGTAACAGTTCGGTGTATAGGTAGGTACGCTTAGGAATTCTATGAGACGCAAAAAACTGTATCAAAGAATATGAAAAACTGGACCTATGCGCATTACGACTAATACCATAAACATAGCGAATAAAAAAATATCTATTAAAATCAAACTGAGTGCATGCATAGTTATGTTTTAACCATCGGCACTTTGATAATGCGGCATCAAAGGTTTTGTACTTACTTTTCAAAGAAATTTGCCGCTTTTCGGAAGTACATGGTTATGATACACGCACCGGCGGCTTCTTTTGAAATCTAAAACAATCGTTGCCGCCACGCCGAAATCATAACATTTGTGACACTATTTGATTGCCGCCATAGGGCGTAGGTATACTCATGCAAAATAATTTCGAATTTTTTTAAGAGTACCTACAGGTGTTCCAAAGAATAAATAAGTTTCAGAGTGCTTAGAATGAAAATGAATACATTATACTGATCACGCAAGTAGTATTATGATTAGGATAAAATGGTAAGGATAGGTAGTAGATGTCATATTAATTAATTCTAGTAAGTATATATTATAATATTGATTACTTATATGGTTTTAAACTAATTACTTAGGTACTATTATTGTACATTTAGTCATTATATTTCTTAAGTTTTTACAAGAAAAAATAGCAAAAAAGTGTTCAAATATCACCCGTTTAATAAATATTGTAGCCACTTTTAAATATACTTGAAACGAAAACTTTAATAAATAGTAATAGACTAATAGGTAATTGCAAGACTTGCAAGACTCTTGCTGCAAGACCAAGACCAAGACCAAGACTGGGAGCGCAAGACCAAGACCAAGACCAAGACCAGGTGTATTGGCGCAAGACCAAGACCAAGACTGGCTAAGTCTCGTCTTGTTCTTGCACGTGAGTCTCGAATATGAGTCACCGAGAAGTATCTCACATACATTTGTATGGTGAGTTGCACAGTACGCAACCGGTATCCTACGCGTCCGCTACTAGCCTCGCGATACCCGCCGTGTCAGTCGAACGAGCGTCGCGTCTCCTACGAATCTCGGCAAAATGGCGGCGAAACAGCAGTTCAATAGAAAAAAAAACATGACTGTATATAACTTCTTTTTTTTTTGTATTAACAACAATTTTTATTTTTGTCCGTCTGTTTAGGCTAATCTCCGAAAAGGCTGGATCGATTTTGACGGGACTTTCACTGGCAGATAGCTGCTGTTATGTGGAGTAACTTAAGCTACTTTTATTTTAGAAAAAGAATTAGGGTTCTGCGCAAACCAAATAAAACATATGAAATTGTAATCAAAATCAGATTCAATTAGGGAAGTATTAATAGGATTATAGGAATAGTGAATAAATCTACTTGTACCTGTAATTCAACATGTCGGCGAGGATTACGCATTTCGTGATACAGAGGTAAGACAAGGAACATTCTGAGAGCCTCCGCGTCAGGCGGTGACACTTTCATCTTCTTTATTATATTTTCTGTTAGGTGATTGAATATCTGAAAACAGATGAAAATATTGATTGCCTCGTTGATCTATAATCGGACTTTTAATTAGATGCAGTAAAATGACACTTCTTATCAGTCATTTCGTTAAAAAAGTTCCTATTTGATAGCGAAATGACAGTAAAAATAACATTAGAAGTGTCAGTTTACTGCAGCTAATTAAAAGTCCGACCATAGTGGTCGTAAGCGCTACTGCTGAGCATGAGGTCCAGGGGGCTTATTATGAGCTCTTAGAGCAGGGCAGAAGTTGAACGTTTCCATTGAGAGAGACGGAGCTATACACGACCTATAGCACCGTCTCTCTCTCTCACTGGAAACGTTCAACTTCTGCCTTGCTATAAGAGCTCATAGTAAGCCCCCTGGGTTCGATTCCCAGGTCGGGCAAAGTGTTGGGTTGTTTTTCTATCTGGAAATTCTAAGTAGCAGTCCGGAGTCTGGATTTGTGCCCGGTTGATGGCAATAGGCTCGCCCCCTATTAAACGGGGACTCACTGGCGAAATGTGGGTGTCACCTCTGCCCAACCCTTCGGGGAAACAAGGGGTGATGTTAGGTTAAGTGAAAAAATAAATATAATAGAAAATATGTCATGTCGAGTATTTTTGCTGTCCTCGTGAAGTTCACAGGACGGATGCGGATAGCATAGGGCTGTTCCTTATAGAGGGGGCCTTTGCATTGGATGTCTTTTAGCTGAATGATGATGTTTCATTGTGTTCCATGATTTACGTAATCAGCTTATAATATTCCCACTGCACTGCAATGTTGACACAGGCCACCTCTCTGTAAGAGGGCGTAGGCTGTAATCCATCACGCGGGCCCAGTGCAGGTTGGTAGATGTCACATGCCTTCGATTTTTTGGTTCTAGGACATGCTGGTTTCCTCACGATGTTTTCCTTCACCGTTTTGAGAGCAGTGGTGATGAAAATAATTTACACCAAGTAAAGCGCCTGCCTGGGTTCGAACCTGCGACCGACATTTATGAGCAGTGTAGACCCGGTGAGTCATTGTTGCACCGTAAATGGTGCAAATTACCGTTCGACAAATCACTTTTGTCAAAACGAACTTTTTGTCAAACATTTTGAGTCCATGGTAACCCCCTGTACCAGGAAATATTTTTTTAGTAAAATATAACTTTAAAACTTACAAGTTCCTTGATTGTAGTATTTTCAAATCTGCTAACTAACGTGAATGCTTCCTCAGCTTTCCTAAGGTCGACCCCAGGCACCTTAGTGTTGCAGCCAAAGTGAGCATTGTTCGGGGCTAGGAACGAACCGTTCACACACGCTAGAGAGCCAAATACTGTCTCCAAGTATGCTAGCATATCCTGCAGTATAAAAAAGTTATGTTACTTTATTACCCATTTTTAGGATTCCGTACCTCAAAAGGAAAAAACTGAACCCTTATAGGATCACTTCCTTGTCCGTCTGTCTGTATGTCAGTCTGTCAACACCCTTTTTCTCAGGAACGCGTGAAAGTATCAAATTGAAATTAGTATCAAATAAGTACGTAGGTCTATGGTCCCTTGGAGCTTCTAATCTAAGTAACGCCATAAAAAATATGCCCATTTATGCAACATATTTTGATACTCGCAAGTAAAGCAAGGTCTTACAGCAAAAGTAAAGGAAAAAGTCCGAAAATTGCTAATTTGTAATTTTAACACAGATAAAAAAATTGGGATTACAAACTTAAATTTGCAGTTGGAGAATTGACAGTGACGTATATCAATGTATGGGAGAACATGTTTTAAAAGTGCTATAACTGCTTTATTTTCAACAAAGCACAGAGACATTAATTTGTTAAAATGTATCAACAAAATATGTATAATTATCAAGCAAGGGATCCTTTTTTTTTTTTTGAAGCCGCTGGGGTCGCGGGTTGTTTGAAGAAGATACCGCGGCCCTGGCATAGGCAACTGAAGGAACACGGGTGGGTTTTAGTCAGTAAAAGTTTGACACGCCCTTCCGCTCCACCCAGAGCGGGAGAAGTTATTTGATGATTTCCCACCCTCAAAAAAAAAAAAAAAAAGGGATCCTTTTGAAAATTAAAAGACTTTTTGTAAATACTCAGCTAGATGTGGATTTTTTTATTACACGACATTAATCAGCAACATCTCATTTTTAAGCTTGTCCGCCGTAAAAAGCGCGGTCACTGTCGGACTGCATAGAAAAAAAAGAGAAGCGCGATGACACAATGCTTGCAAAATATGAAGTAATTATCGAATTACAAAAAATCTATTGATTAGACTAAAAAAGTAATAACATGAAATCATTCCTTATTATTTTGTAAGGAACTGTATAATTTTATGAACAGTTTTAATGAAAATTCTAGGAGTAATATGTTAAAAACTAGAAAAAATAGACAGAAATAGACCTGGGTTTTTCTTTTTTTCCTTAGTTCTACAAACTAAAATAGATTTCAGGACACATGAAGTCACTTCTTATGTACTGTAGATTGCTGTGTATTTTTTCCTATCAAAAATATGCTATAGTTACTTTAAAAGATGGTCACAAAGTTACTTAGATTCGCCGTATCTTAGGGATGAGGAGCCTTAATTTCGAAATGTCTATCTACATGCAGCCTAGAATGTTCTTCAGCCAAAGATCATATCTCACCTGATTGACAACGTCACAGTCTTTAAAAACTTCGCACGCAGCCAACTTAGGTAATGTCAGCGTTACAATTTGTTTCGTATGATCCTGTATACGGAAGTCAACCGGCCCAGATCTGTCATGGTCTATAATTAGAAAACTGTGGTCACCGCCTGCGGACACCTTTATAGGACCCTTGAAGACTTCCTGTGAAAACTGCAAAGAATTTCACCTTTTTTATTTCCATTTGATGGTGTACAAAGTGGATATTTGTGGGTAAATGAGTTTAAATAGTGTGATTTTATATATATTAAAAAAATAATTAAATAGAAATCTGTTTTTTTATAGTTTACTGGTAAAAATATTGTATCACCTTTTTCAAACAGACTTAGACCTCAAATAAACACCCTGTATAATAAATTAATAACATTACAAATCGATTTACTTCATCATTACATTCATCACATGACAATAAATTACAGTGCAAAAAGCAATGACGCCGATCTTATATTTTTACACATTAGACACAGATAACATGGGAAAAAAAGCGCGCTGAAAGAAAGCGGATTATGGAACGGAAATATCTTTATTTAAAAAATGGCTTTATTTAAATATTTAGCGGACACCATTTCCCTTTTGGTCGCGAGAAACCTATACTATATAGGCGACCTAGCGCTGCTGGTTTTAATAGTTTGGTTAGACGACACAATTGTTGTTTTAGCGCTGCCAGCGAACTTTAGCTTTAACTTACCAAAAATATAACAACATTTTGATAACTTCTCGCTCTAGGACGTAGTACATAGTATCTCAATGATTGCGAGTGTGTTTTGGATATGTATTTATCGTAGTATGGGACTGTCAACATATAGGTAACAGTATCAAACATTCAGCAACAGCTGTTTGACTATGTCTTGGGGAATTCCCGAATTTATAGGATCTTTTATACCGTGGGGATCCCCTACGGATGGGAGATTTCTATACCGTGTTGTTGGGAGCTACCAAATTATTTGCAACTCTTGTATTTGCAACAGATCTCCCGCATTGTTGCGGTTGTTTATGCTGTGGGGATCCCCCGTATTGTGGGTACTATGTGTAGAACTCGTTAACTTATAAAAATAGAACGATGCAAATGCATTCACCGCTACCGGCGCGGCGCCAGCGCACCCATATTTCGCTTTCTGACTAACGCGCGATTAAAATTGTAATTTAATCACTTTATCTACTAATTATAAAATTGTATCGTGCATGCAGACATAATCTAAAACAGTTCTTTAAAAAAATAAATATAATAATAAATAAAAACAAGATACATCTAAAAATAAATTAATAGGGCCAGCTACAAAAAAATATAGCAATACATAAAAATCTACATAGTCTAAAAATAAATTGCAGCACAAGGAACATAATACTAATTAATATATTTTTAGATATACAGATGACTCAACATTTATTTTGGAAACGCCCGCGTTGCTATTTCGAGCTACTGTTGTCGCGGCCTCGACTTTCTGTTTCTTCTTAAGCTGAAGAACAATGGTTCATGTTAATAACCTATATCAGGCTATTTTACTATAATTATCATCATTTTAAACAATGAGAGTGAAGTTAGAATTTCCGAAAAATTCTAGCAACATGTACTTGCTCGATATACAAGTTGCGTAAGCATTTGCAATGTTTTAAGGATTATATCTAATAGGAAACCCCTTAGACATTCGCCACTTTAGGGTCTCGAACCCGTGATGAGTATACTCTTAAACTAGGTTAATTAGACTACTTCTTATTACTTTTGTTGAGTTAAAAGAATAAAACAAGGCAATTAGCAACCAGCATAAAATCCATTTACATAATGAATTCCTACATCTAAAACAGACTAACCACAGACTATCACCTCCATACAGTCGGTCAACGCATTGATAAAATACTCGCAAGCGTTTTTACAAAGTAATAGTCCTTCGGGAAGCAATAATTAACGACTGCATGGAGTAGGCAGTTACAGTACGATAAAGTTCAAAGGTTCCATTGTTCGGAAAAACCGAACTTTGCCTAATTAAATGTGACAGGTCCAATAAGGGATTGACGGGATTAGTGCGTCAATGTACATAATAATTTAGGTGAGAATATAAATCAATTTCTATTGTTCGATAGTCACATTTTATTCGCTATATTTCGGTTTTTCCGAATATAAACGAAACCTTTGAACTTTGTCGTACTGTACATTGTGCTAATTATACCCTAAAAGTGTTAAAAGAAGGGAAAGTGCAGAAAAATAAAGGAAGCTACATCTAATACGGCCTTGTTACTAAGCAATATAAGTATATTACCTTGCTCTGGCCCGGGTTTTCAGTCTGTATTGAAAACAATAGAATTGAATGTCATGTGATAGAAAATGAATTTCAACCTATTCAATTTTAAATGTGGTAAGTGGTAAGCCAAACGGGCGTAGCGGCGAAAAGGCGACAACATAACGAATAAAATACGAGCGGCTTTTACTAAGCAAGCTGGTTAATGTTTTCAACCTAAGGTCAGTACACGTTAACAGTTAAATAGCATAACTAAAAACTTGAAAAACAACAAATATTTAGGTAAAGGTAAACTTCACATTATGGAGGGAGAGAATTCTATTACCATTCCATCATCAATTTGGCAAAATTCGTTCCTATAAACTGAGTAAAACGGGAGCATATAAACCTATTCCCACAGAGGGTGACGGCAACTCAAAGTGAACTGGTTGGTGTGAGGTGCCAACTGCGATGCAACTGGTACTCTCACATGGCGCATCTCAAGTTGTATCAATTTTAATCAGTCACACACGATAACGCGCCAATTTTATAAATAATTGCGTTGGCAACGACCGAGCGACCAGCACCCTAATTTATTTATTTATTTATTTATTTATTTATCATGTGGAAAACCAACAGCTTTACATAAAAACAATAAATATACTGCAATAAGAAACATGAAGCGTAACAACTATCCAGAATCGAATCATTTTGAAGCTTACTGCTAATCCATTGCTTCATATGTTCGAAAAGTTTGTCTAGTCAACAACGTAAATAACGCAATGAATGTTGTTGAACTGTCAAAATGAAACCGATTGCAACTGTAAGTGTGTTACGCAACTACCCCTTTGCACTGACAGTCGGGCGTAACTGGTTCCGCGCCGTTGGAAACTAGTTTCCGACAAGTTGCGTCGTGTGAGAACCGCTATAGAAATGTATGTGCTAACGCGATTGGTTAACATCGGCGTTGAAAACTAGTTTTATTTTGGTCACCTCGTGTGAGAATGGCCTTACAATCAATGATATTATAAGTAAAAAGAAGTAGATAGGTCATACACGCTCCGCAAGTGGCACGTCAAGAACTGGCTAATTAGCCACCTTTTCGTCTTGTCTCTTTTTCGCTCCCGATAAATACGACATGCCATCCTACTTCCACTTGTCATCTCATAGTGTGACATTGTGCCATTTTTGAACATCGCATATTGGGTATCCCTCCTCCTTTCCTATTCCCTCCTCCCTCCTATTCCCTTCCCTTATTCCCTTATTTCCTTTCCTTTTCCTTTTTTTTTTGGTTTCCTTTATTGTAAGGCAACTAAGGCCCTAACTAATCATACAAAAACATTAGGCACTAGTAACTAAGTAGTTGGGTCGGCCACATATTGCGTTGAGTCGAGGCGTCATGTAGCCTTCCGCGAAAACGCCGATACACGACACCCTACTTCCTTTTATTAACATATCTACGTCTTTTTACTTATAATATCATTGCTTACAATAAATATCGTTCACCTAAGATGATGACGGTAATTTTCCAAAAAGAGATAACAACTCACCGGCGATTCATCGTTAGAATTAAAAACAACGGGTGTCGGAACTAAGGCGAAAGCCATATGTGGACAGCCAAGTTGGCCTCGCGCGCCGTACCCACACGCCAGGATACGGTCACCGACCCGACACAACACGTGCCGGCGCCCGCAAACCACTTGCGTCACAGTACTGCCCATTAACTCCATAACCTGCGAATTACAACTCTATGAGTGAGGATTAATATGATTCATACCTATAACGATGAATAATAAATAATAGGTCTTTACCTATGAAATTGCCGTTTTGTATGAAAAAAATTAAACGAATTTTTTTCATGTATTTTTTATTTGTATTAATCGAAGTAATCATCCATGCAATCAATGCATCTTTGCCAACGCAGTGGCAGTTTATTGATGCCCTTCTTAAAGAAATCAGCTGGTCGGGAGGCAACAAATTCTTCAAAGGCATTTTGTACTGCCTCTCGGGTATTGAATTTTTTTCCCGCCAAGAAGTTATCGAAATTCTGGAAAAAGTAGTAGTCTGTAGGCGCAAGGTCTGGTGAGTAGGGCGGATGACGGAGAGCTTCCAACCCCAGTTCTTGCAACTTGGAGACCGTCTGCTGTGCAATATGAGGTCGCGCGTTGTCGTGCAGGAGCAGCGGAGACGAGCGATTGACCAATGCTGGTTGGAGATGTGCCAGCTTCTCCATCATTGTGTTCAGTTCTTCACAGTACACATCTGCAGTAATGCTCACCCCGTTTGGTAAGAAGCTGTGATGAATCACACCGGCGCTAGACCACCAAACAGTGACCATCACTTTTCTAGGGGTAAGTTTTCGTTTAGGGCATTGTTTAGGTGCTGAACCAGGATCCAACCAACTTGCTGAGCGCTTGCGGTTAACAAACAGAATCCATTTTTCATCGCAGGTAACAATGCGGTTCAAAATTCCTTCATTTGTGTGTCTGTTGAGCAGTGCAAGGCACGTCTCGACGCGTACTTCGCGCTGGCGATCATTGAGTTCGTGGGGCACCCATTTGTCAAGCTTTTTTACCTTGCCAATTTGACGCAAATGGACCAATATTGTTTTGACGCTAACGTCGAAAGCTGCTGCTAATTCAGCCGTAGATTGTGTATCATCAGCTTCCACAATCGCCTTTAATTCGTAATTGTCGACCAGTCTTCGGACGACCGCGAGGTTCATTTTTCAGGTCGAAATTTCCAGAACGGAAGCGAGCAAACCAATAACAGGTGGTGCGTTGGTTTGTAGTGTTAGCTCCGTAAACGTTGTTGATGTTGCGTGCCGCTTGTGCCGCGTTGCTGCCACGACGGTACTCATATTCCATAATTACTCGAATTTTTAACGTATCCATGATGACGAAAAAGATTGAAATGCAATGAAAATATAACACTCATAGACTACTATTATATATACTAAGAAAGACTGGCAACTTAGGCTTTTCTTAGGGAACGCCATCTAGTTACGGGGACATACACTATACAATGTCACGTGGTACGTTACCATAGCTACATAAATAATATTGTACCAAGTAGAATTAGCTTTACCGAGTTGTATAATGGAGAATGGTTGAAAATTCTACAAACTGGATTTTAAGTTTTTAGGTTTAGTTTTACTACAACAGAATTTTCAACCATTCTACATTATTCAACTCGGTAACGCTAATTCGACACTAAACTTGTTGTTTCGAGGATAATAAAATAAATAAGTACCAATTTTGCATGTTCATATTTATTACGTAAAACAAAACATTACACTCAAACTCAAACCAGCAATACCTACATTGTGTAGATAGAAAAAGAACATCATATTTACCGTCATCTTTGATGACTTGGCAGCCAGGTAGGCAATAGGTACACAACATTGTTTCGAGACATGGTTATTTACGTATAAACACAAAACGCTTGGTCAGTGGTCGTCTTAGGGGCGGAGTTAAACACTTAAATAATATGGTCCAAACTCCTATTTACGGAGGGCCCACAGAGCACTTGGAGGGCCTAAGCATTTAAATCACCGAGGAGCACGGGGGGCTCAAGTCGTGGTGATTTAGAAAGTAGACATTCGATGGGAACGTTTATCTTCCAAGATTTTTACTAAATACGGAGCAACGAACTAAACTTGACGTAAATTACACTGAAAATTGGCAAGCAAACGAAATATTTACAAAAATATTCGCAACGCAACCGCAGAATTTTTTTGCAATGAAATGCCAACATCAGTCTGTCACCCTGTGGCTGTATAGTCATTTCATATTTGTAAATTCTACCAATAGTTTCTTTTTTGATCAATAAGAGCAAAACATTAATACAATACTATGATCGGAGACCTTTTACAAATGCAAAAAAAAATACGAAAAATAATAACTAACTCAAAAACATCAAAATTAAACATTACACGCGTACACTTCTACTATAATGTACTAACAACTGCTTCATGGATGTACGCTGGCAACACTGTTCATTTTTAATTTATGTTCTCGTAGATAGACGGCGCTGAATAGTAAGAAATTAAAATGTATAACATTTGCCACCCTGTGGTAACACTAATCAATAAACAAATGACTACTTTTGGAAAAAAAATCCATGTTTTTAAAATAAAATTAATTTGAAATTAGAATTCTTAGCCAAACAAAAATTATTTTGATTTGAAATGGCCAGTACTGCAGAACGGCAATTTCATAGGTAAAGACCTATTATAGTAGGAGGCAAAGATCGCAGCATAACAAAAGTGATCGATTCGCGAGAATTGCCAACATCGGTTTAGGCGCTAAAGAGACGATGGACAATTTGTACACGACGTTATAGCGAATGGAAATCTGTGCAATAACGCACATTGAGGACAAAACGACCGCGCCGCCAAAGCTTGCCGGATGATGTCTCTGACGGTAATTCGCGGACAAAATGACCGCCGTGTGCGGAGCGCTTTTTTTTTTTTTTTTTTGTGGATGGGAAATCATCAAACGGCTTCTCCCGCTCTGGGTGGAGCGAAAGGGCGTGTCAGACTTTAACTGACTAAATCCACCCGTGTTCCTTCAGTTGCCTATGCCAGGGCCACGGTATCTCTTTCGAACAACCCGCGACCCCGGCGGCGCGACGACATCGGCCCTATCGGACCCCATCTTTTTTGCTGACATCTCTTTGAGGCACGCGTGGAACACAACGCGCCGTCGACCTGGACCTGGGGGCCTACTCCCTAAGTCCGTCCGTTCATCCGTCCGTCCGTTTATCCGTCCGTCTGACTGAACGATCCATCAAAACAAGTGTAAAAGTTAAATTTTTCGGACGGGCTAATACACATCGGGAGTCGGACAGCTGTCGTATCGTGTTGCCATTCATACTTCGTTCGGGCCCCGAACCAATCATACGTCCGTAGGTGATACGGAGTAGGAAACGCCCGTAACGAAGACCGAAACTACGGACTGTGCTTAGGGAGTAGACCCTATGGTCCTTACCAGACGGCGAGCTACGCACTACTCGCCGTCCACAAGCCCGCGCCTACGATGGCCGGGAATCGGGTCTCGATTATCTCGCCTTAGATTACATTATCAATGCACTCTATTGTAATAATTATCAAAGGTAGCAATTACTTTTCTAGGAACCAGCTCATCCTTCGTAGTCCCGTGTCCAGTCTGCCCGTATTCACCAATGCCGCATGTGAACACACCGCCATCTAATGTCAGGAATACGGTGAAATCTTCTCCGCATGCAATATGACACACCTGGAATGATTGTGTTAAACTATAAGTTCAGTACTACAAGCGTTGCTTGCAATCCTTATTTCAAGCACCAGTCTCTCACAAATGTAAACTTATCATTAAGCTAGTTTTAAGCACTACCACTTTACATTTAAGTATATGTTAAAGGTTACATAAGTTATAGGGCTGTATAGGTTTAAGTCTTGAAAACAAATATTTTTTATTATTTTTTTATTTGTGAAGACAAAATAAATATACCTACTTATTATTATTATTTGTTATAAGTTCAGAGTACAGGGATCATTGGTTGAACAGTTATAACCAGAGATCGGATAATCGGATGCATATTTACCTAAAGTATTTTTTCAGTTAAGAAATAATTATTTTTTTTACTTTTTTTTTTAAATATAAGTACCTACCGAAATTTCAGAAAATCCGGAAATGCACAGTATGGAAACGCCTTCTTAAATATGTGGTACCATTTATTTAAAAATACCGGGACACTGGGATCACATTTCTATGCTTGTTTACTTGAAATTAATTTTTAACATGACTGTATAATAAAATAATAATAAAACATTTAAAAAATATACTTATCCGGACGTTTACTATGCCAGTTTGGTAACAACATTAGCTAGCATTCGATTCTATAGTCAAATAGTACTTATCGATTCCGGAATCGCGAGATTTTTACGATCGATTCAAAAGTGCATTCAATATTAGCCAACATAAGTAAATATACACTCACAGGCACAATTAACCACCCACCTAAATCTTTCGTCATCCTGTTTGTTTACGGTAACTATGTCTTATCCACTGTTTATTAATAAAGTTATACCTACCCTTATTTGGTTTTGTAAAATTGTGTCAATGAAGCGTTTTTGGAATTTAGTCGTTGTTATACATTGTTGTCGTTGCGTTACCGTGTTAACATTTCCTGTTCCTGTGCCATAGTGTGTGAATATTATTTAATTTGAGTTTGTAGTATTCGTTTATTGTTTGTGACTCTAAAAATGCCACTGAATACAACTAGTGCAGCTAGGTGCAGTGGTTGTAGCTGACGCTGGGTACAGCCAACGTCGCATCGCTCGTACACTCGGTGTACCTCGAACCACCACTAGACGATTTCGGGAGACTAGTTCATACACCCGGAATCCAGGTCAAGGCCGACATCGTTGTACTTCAACCTGAGATGACCACTTCGTTGTCAGCAACGTTTTGAGAAATTTCTCACCTCAAAAAGCCACGTACTAGCTTCAGTAACGGTGCAAAAGCGATTACTCAACACGTTGCTGCAACGAAACGGTCATCTCGGGTTGAATTGGCCTTGACGTGGCCTCCGGGTGTATGAACCAGTCTCCCGAAATCGTCTGATAGCATCCCGTACCGTGGTTCGAAGTATACCGAGTGCACGAGCGTTGTGACGTTGGCTGTACCCAGCGTCAGCTAAAGCCACTGCTCTAGCTGCACCAGTTGCATTGAGTGCCATTTTTTAGAGACACAAACAATAAACGAACACTACAAAGTCAAATTAAACAATATTCGCACACTATGGTTGAAAAGAACAGCAAACGTTAACACGGTTTAGTTAACGCAACGGCAACAATGTCAAACAACGACTAAATTCCAAAAACGCTTTGGTGACACAATTTTACAAAACGAATTAGTGGTTTAAGTGTAGAATTTATTGCTAAAGCACCCACTTGACAAAAAATAAAACAGTAGATAAGCCACGGATAAGCCATAGTTACCGTAAACAAACAAGGCGGTTAATTGTGCCTATAAGTGTAGGTTAACATTCGATTCTATAATCAGAACTGAATTAGCGATCCCGGAAACGCGGGATTTTTTTAGATAATTACAAAAGTGCATTCCATAATAGCCAACACCTCGACTTTAGGTAAATGGGCATCCGAATATCCGATCTCTGGTTTAACACTCGGAAGGAAATGGGCAATTATGATTTCAAATAATCGAAATGGATGTGAAAACAAAATCACGACAGAAAAGTTGCTTGAAAACAAAGACAGAATTATTTTAAAAGCATTAATGCCCTTTTAATGTACTGTTATCTATTAAATTAATAAAACTATATGAATACACAGTTAGCTACAAACACTGTGAAAGATTGTTCATGAAACAAGTTTCCTGAAATATTCTATACTTTACTTACAGATCATGTTAACAGTATACCTTAACATTTCTCAAAGTCTTCAAATGCGAGGGGAAGCACTTATTCTCTCTATCTTGCAGTCCTAACTGGCCACGCGTGTTTTTACCCCACCCGAAAACGGCACCGGATCTACAAGCAAAAATAAAAATATTATTTACGAGGCGACCCATGGCGCATCAGCATTATGTTAACCAACTTTTATCTTTATCTAACCACAATTATATTTTTTTATTAAAATACAAAACTTTCTGATAACAACTGCTTCATATTTTCTGTACTTTTCTAGAACAAATTGTTTTATGGAAACTACTTCCCCTGATACATTATTGAGGTTGTTTCCAGTACAATGATGTAGTACCTACTTATGTAATTTACATTATTTATGTAAGTAATATAATTCAGTATTTCTGAAATTAAATTTTAAGCTCAATGTTAATTCTGAATCGCCGTAATGACAGTGAACCTAATGAAGAACCTCAGATTTATTGATTACCTAATTCTTCTTTTGTATTTTATTTTGTAGCTCACTTTTTAATCATTATTAAATACTCATTCCATTCCGTTATTGTAAAAAAGTTGGCTATAAAGATTTTGTAAACATTTTGATCACCAACAGGACTTTATTTATAGCTAACCAAGATTGTAAAGTAAAGAAAAATCAGGTTTGTCAGTATTATAGTAAAAATACTTACTTTGATAAGGCAAATGTGTGGTTACTGCCACATGCAATCATTGCAATAGGAACTCCTAGCAGTGAGGTAATTGGTTGTGGTATCATTTCCTTATTTGTCATAGTACCTAATCCACACTGACCAAAACTATTTGCACCCCAAGAAAATAGATCACCATCTAAAAGGAGAAAAAAAAAATTAAGAACAAAAACAGAAATACATATAAATAATGAGTAACTAACACATACACATAGAAAACAGAATTTTACATTTTAAAAAATATATATATATTTGTGCTAAAGAACACAAACGTACAATGCGTTTCAACCATCGAGATATAAGTACTAACATAAACTCCTTTGCAAAAAAAACGGGCACCTTACAATCATTGGCTTTTCTATGGATAATATTAATATTTTTAGTATGTCGTTAGCATAAATGACTAGAAATTTCTTATTATCATTGAGAATATAGTTTTTAACCCTTATATCCTGGAATCGGTGTTTTAGTCAATGTAAACAGAGAGTCGTGTTCAAATGGAAATTTTTAGGGTACAATTAAATTAAGACTACGAGTATTTTTATGGTATTTTAATAAAAAAAGACATTAAAAAATAAAAATTAATAACGAGTATGACCTCTCCTTGCAGCGATTACGGCATGTAATAGTCTTGGCATGCTTTCCACCAGGCTTTTGATGGTGTCCTGTGGAATGTGTTCCCACTCAGCCGAAATCACACGTTTAAGCTCCCTGATGTTTTGTGGAAGGTCGTTGGACAGGTTGTACTCGCCTTTTTAGGAGGTCCCAGACGTGCTCAATGGGGTTAAGGTCGGGGCTCCGCGCTAGCCAATCCAGACGACGAATACCGACCTCTTGCGTATAAGAATCTACGTCGCCAGAACGGTGGTCCCGAGCATTATCGTCCATGAAATGGCATCTTCACCAATTACAGTCAGTGCGGGCTGTGCATGTTGACAAATTATTCCTGTTATGTACCTTTGCGCATTTAGTGAGCCATTTGCAATGAACACTATTTCGGTACGATAGCTGGAAGTTACGCCCTCCCAAAACATGACGGACCTTCCACCATAAGGGGTGATTTCTTCAAAACACACGTCGGCATAGTGTTCTCCTGGTCTTCGTAACACTTGCCGAGGTCGGTCCTCGCCATTCAGGCAAATTCGAGCCTCATCGGAGAAGAGTACGCTACTCCAGTTACCTAGTGTCCAAGATAGACAATTTCTAGTGAACCTCGGTCGAGCAATCCGGCACTCACGGAGTAAATTGGGGGCCCGCGCTGGTCGTCGACTGCGTATATCAACCGCTAAAAGCCTCCTCCTCACTGTCCATAGGCTAACTTGTGCTCCTCGTAGCTCTTCAAGGTTTCTTTTGAAGTCTATGTAACTGCATTTGCGATTACGCAATGCCTGAGTCACTAAAAAGCGGTCGTCTCGTGGTTGTGTGCAACGTTTTCTCCCACAACCTTGCCTTCTTTGAACGGAACCTGTCTCTTGGTATCGAGTCCAGGTTCTTTGGACGGTGGAACCACTCACGTTTAACGGCTGTGAGCCGTAACATTGGCTACACCCCACTTCCAGCAGCGCTATAATTTTACTAGCTCTTATTGCTTTTTCTGCCATTATAATCGACACAAAGATATCTGTTTTAAGTCACAATGAGGCAGGATTATGCGACAAACATAAATTATTCTTATAAAAATAACGAGAAGTTAGTTTTAGTTGCCTGATAACCTTTTAACCGCAAACCCGCGAATGGTAAGTAAAAAGTCATAAACTGAAAAAGGGATTATTATTTCTAAAAACAACAGTTCTGAATTTGAAATTAACTTTTTTTCATACCCAGACTCTTTATTGTGTGCCAGGAACATAGTTTGCCTATTAAAACCTCATTAAAACTAAATGATTACCAATAATGTAGAAAAATCCAAACTGCCCGTTTTTTTTGCAAAGGAGTGTACGTACTTATATCTCGATGGTTTCAACTAAGAATAGTAATGACCTTGCGCATATTGTGAAGATTTAGCAAAATAGCATCTCGTTTACACATTTGTAAAGTCAGTGACATATTTTTAACCGACTTCCAAAAGGAGGAGGTTCTCAATTCGACGGATTTATGTATGTTCCCCGATTACTCGCAAATGGCTAGACCGATTTGGATTTTTCTTTTTTTGTTCGAAAGGGTATACGTCCCAAGTGGTCCCATGATCATCAAGTCAGGATCTGATGATGGGATCCCATGGAAATCGAGGGAAACCCTAAAATTTTATGGGCACACCTATATCGATTTCGGTATTTTTTATAGTAACTCGTGCATTTGCTCTCGGAAAGTACCATTCGGTGAACTGGAACTGATGATGAAGACCACAGAGGGCCATCGGAAATACTCAATTATATCTAAGTATATAACAGGTTAGGTTGCGATTCGACTACTTTAATATGGTTTATGCTCGTCAAAATAATGGTAATGGTGACTTCACCATGAGCTCCATTTCTCCTGGTTCTTACTAGGAGAACTCCTCAACAATTAACGTCCCTGCATCGGGAAAAGGAACATTTTGTAAAACGTGATGAGCAGTTGACATTGGGTTATTGTAACTTAGATAAATTACAAACTGAACCACTAAAAAGTGAAAAATAAAAACTTTTTTACAAAAACAAAAACCGACTTCCAAAAAAAACACTACAAAGTGAAAAATAACTTTAATTTCGGAAGTCGGTGGCAAAAAACTAAAATACAGATCCAAAGACACCGACTTCCGAAATTAAAGTTATTTTTCACTTTGTAGTGTTTTTTTTGGAAGTCGGTTTTTGTTTTTGTAAAAAAGTTTTTATAACAAAAACAAATTTCAAAAACTGAACTAAAATGGATAAGGATAACACTACAAAACTTTGCAAGCCTTAGATTTCTAGCTTCAGTTGACAGTTAGAGGTCATTGACTTTCCTATTCTTAGTTGAAACGCATTATACAGACACTGTATGGAGAACCTTCCTTCTCAGTATGAGACGGGACATAGATTTTATATGAATTTTCTTTCTTAAGCACACGCATTCACTCACTCTAATAGACACATAAACATAACACACACATATCCACATTTCACCAGTTATTAAGTCCCATGTAAAAGGGAGGGAAGCCTACTGCCATCAACCAGGCACAAATAGAATAGAATAGAATAATTTATTTACACAAACACAAGTTATGCAACATAAGAAATAACCGTGGGCCCCAAACTAGGCACAGCCTGTATCTTGGTGGCCCAAATCCAGACTCCAGGCTGCTACTGAGAAATTCCAGATGGAAAAACCCTATAACACTGGGTCAACCCGGGACTCGAACCCAGGACCTCATGCTCAGCAGCAGCCCTTGCAACCACTAGACCAACGAAGCAGTCACTCTAATAATTCAATGATAAATAAAACTTACTGTTTGTCAATGCTATGGAATGATACGCCCCACACGCAACTTGAATAACATTTCTTGTTGCTAGGTTCTTTACAAACTTAGGTTTGTCCTGGGCATGTGTGCCCAGATTGCTGCCCAATTGGCCCATGCTGTCTGAGCCCCAACTGAACAGCTGTCCCCATTCATCGAGAGCAACTGTATGCTGTATACCACAAGCAACATATGACACAGTGCATTCTTTGAATGTCTCAACTAGTGCTGAAAATTAACCTTTATAAATAAAAATGAATAAACATTATCTGTTTTATATTTGTATGTAGCTGAGGTGAAGGGGATATGTAGAATGTTCTGGCAGATAAAGCAGTAAAATCTGTATGCAAACATAAACATGACAATTTAGTTTTTTATTTAAAGATAATATTTATATTTTTTTGGAGATAAGATAATAGAAGCTGATAATGACACTACACAGCACATTTTTCTTTAGTAATTAGGACCATCATATTATTATTACATAGGTTAAATTAAAGTATCTAAATAGTTTAATCAAAATATTCATTAATTACAGCAGGAACTAAACATAATACTGAAAAGTATTTCCTAGCGCTCTTATTTCCATAAGACTGTCAAGGCGTAAACATGACTGTGTATGTATGAATGCATTAATAATAATTGAGTCTTGTTTATCCGTCATATACTCATAATCTCATCTAATTATTAGATGGACTGGCTTATATGGCATTGTTTTTGTATTATATAAGTTAGTAAACTGCTGTCTTTAATTTGTACTCAGTTTATTTTACTGGTTTAATGTAATCATCACAAAGTTAGTGCAAATAATTGATTGAATATCAGCCAATTACTGGATAGTAATTGGCTCATAACAGAACTTCATATAATTAACACTTAATAAGAATAAGAATACTTTAATCACATTATAATCTCAATTTTCACCTTACACAATAATGAAGAATTTTTCAACACATTGCAAATCCTGTTTAAACTTATCTAATCAAATATTACATGAAACCGTAATTCATTTAAGTATCTACTTTGTGTTTCAATATTTCAAACTGTTCTAGAAAGAGGGGAAATCACAAAAAAGTATTAACTTCTTGTAAAAGTTGAATTGAAAATATTGAATAAAAATAATTGTAACAATACCAGGAGTTTTTCCTTCTCTATTGTCAGTATGGCGTCCCAATTGTCCAACCTCATTGTTTCCACATGAATACAAATGGCCGGTGTTTGTGAGGTACATTGCATGGAACTCTCCAGCAGCCACTGCCTTTATACGGTTGCTCTCACACCATTTTGATAATGTTGGTTTTATAACCTGTTAAAGAAAAAGAGCAATACATACATTTTTGAGGAAATTAAATATTGTAAGTGTAAATCAGTGACATACTATTTGTACCATAGGCCACACAATAGGATTAATCATAGCAAAGCCATGTTACAATTTTTACTATAAGTTAAAATTAAAACACCAAATATTATTATAGCCATGATTAGTTATTATAATATACATTTACACCGCTATCATTCAGCTTAATCGAAGCACAGATTTATCAATGTAAATCATAATTAGGAAATAGTAATTACAAGATACATTCAGGTTTGCGTAATTATTACAATATTTTTGGATAGCGTAGCCAGGGCAGAATTTAAGAGGTACCACTTACCAAATCAAGAGTCTCCGATCCTTCTATACACAATTCATGATAAGTCGAATTACCCCAACAAAACATTTTGTGCTTATTTTGCAATGACTTTTAAATTTTACAACTAATGTATAACCTCGACATCCGCTCCAGATCAGTCTGATTGAGAGGTAGTTAGGAATCTGATTATTCTAAGCCGGTGACTTTACACAGTTAATTTTATTTGCAACATAGTGGATGAAAATAATAAAAAAGCATTTTCAAAAAGTCGAGAACAATCTTCAACTTTAGCTGTCGTTCTTATCCGTTCTAGCTGTCAAAAATGACACGTTCAGTAATTTCAAGAAGTAAACAAAAACTTTTAGGCGATTTTTTCAGTTGTTTTTTGTTTTCAATAAAATTATTTAAGTTTTTCAAAAACACCTTAGAGCAAGAAAAACACTGATGGACGCCAATGGACGATCTTTCAAATTCTTCTTACTTACTCGATCAATCTGGCCTCTGTGTTCATTTCCATTATCCAGAATTTATTTATTTATTATTTATTTATTTATTTATTACAGACATACATACAGCTACCATTACAGTAACCCAATGCGATAGTGTAGGAAAAAAATAATATTAATTAATAACGATAATTACAAATACATTTCAATTCAAAGATTATACAATAAATTCAATTCAAATTAGCATTAATAAAACAATTAAAAAACAATACAATCAATTTTATACATTCAACTCATTACCATAACATAAAACGTGTAAAGTAACTTTTGCGAACTCGCTGAATGAGATGAATGAGAAAAAAAAAACTCGAATGAGAGGCTACCGAGCGTGCAGTGGCACCCCCATCGTTTGATTTGTTATTTCTTTTATTTTAGAATAAAATGCAGAAAATAAGCACGTTACGTTGTGCTCCACAAGACTATACGTTACTATTATTACAAACGATAGTTTTATATTGTTAAGTTTTATTATAATCGTTAAAACGGAAAATAGAGCTCCGTTTTAACGATTAAAATAAAACTTAAGGATAATGCGCAGTGGTAGCCCGCGAAATTCAATTTTTTTTCAGTTTTTTGCAATTTTCAGGTCCGTATCAGGTTGTATCTTGATTAAAGTGTAATGCGCGGAAATGAAACATATGTATTTATATAATTTTAACCATAAAAATCATCAATACATCTCTCTAAGTTAGATTTCGTGCAGATTCGTTAGAGTTCGTTCGTTTGACGAATCTCGAATTTCGCGAGCTACACAGCGCAATCACCTTAACAATAAAAAACTACCGTTTTCGACGGGCAGGGACGAAAACGACGAGGGACAATAGAAAGTCGGAACCCGTCCTGTCCGACGAAAACGACGAGAGACTTTGTTTTCGTCGAACAATAGATAGTCGCCCAGCGAAAATAAAGAAAACGACGACGAGACAAAAAAGACGAGGGACAAACAAACAACCAAACAAATTGACAAATTCAACAATAGAAACGGAACGGCATAAAAAAGGTTAAAATCTAGAATCGTTTGGCGGGAGGAGGGGGGTGGGGGCGGTGTGGGGGGGGGGGGGGGGGGGTACCCTGAGCCCCCCCCCCACCACTCCCATGAAAAGGTAATGCACCGTTCTTGAGAAAAACTAATTATTGTAACCTAACCTCAAAACACTTTAAAGTTACTTTTAGTATCGTATGGCAGAAGTAGGGGTTGAGGGGGGTGGGGGGTACCCTAACGCACCCTCCCTCACCACTCCCATGTAAAGATAAGCACCATTCTTGAAAAAAAAACTAATTATTGCAACCTAACCTCTAAACACTTAAGTTGCTTCTGCAACGTCTCCGGCGCTGCGGGAAGTGCAGCCCCCGCCCGCTGTAACAAAGGTTAGGCACCCATGCGAGCCGCAGCGGCTGAGGTTGGTCGCCGGAGGCGACCAGCAAACCGAAGCTGCGGAGGTGAGCTCTCCGCGCCTCCGGGTTTTTATATACACTCTAGTATGCCAGCCAAAAGACTACCTACGTAAAGTCGGGGTGCCCCGATTCGGTTTTGGGACAGATTCGACTTATTTTAACTATAAAGTGGGGTGCACACTAACTTCCTTCTGAGCAGAATTTCTAGGTTGAATGACACTGACTTTTTTTTTGCGTTTCGTTTCACGTATTTTACACGACATTTTACACCGCAGACAATATATTGATACAAATTTGGTTGTCAATCGCCCATTTTGACATTTCGTTTCACTGTTTATCTGATTTGAGGTTAGAAATATTTTTTATTAATTTCTCAAAAAATATGCATTACCTTGTAATGAGAGTGGTAGCGTTATAATCAGGGACCCAACCCCTACCAACTTTCACCCCATTCACCCCCCTCCTCCTGCCAAACGATTCTAGATCCAACCCCTGTACTCTTTACTTACCTTCTCTGAAATTAGAAATAATTTAGTATTTCATCTAAAGAAAGTGGGCAATCCTAAATGATTATTAAAACCTTTAGTCGATTCTTGTTCAGAAATCTCTAAAGGTCTTATTAGAGGTAATATAAAAAAAAGTATTGTATATATAATATATACATAGGTTGCCTTTGCAGATATGTACTCTATGTAGTAGTAAGTAGTAGTTATATATATTATATCTATGTGGATGGGACTGGGACGTTGTTCGGCCATATTTGTTATTGTGCTGATGGGATTTATATATTTTATCGTTTGATTTCAAACTAGAAAGTTTTACATTCTGTGATGTATTTTGTTTCATTGTATTCTCCTTTTGAACATTTTTATCTTGTGACATAAAATCTTTCAAACCCGATAGAGTTATGTTAATTCAGTGACCGTGGATACCCCCTTGTGGTAAATCGCTGAAGTGATCCAGCGTATCTTAGAGATAATTCCAATAAATCTCACTATCGTGGCGGGGTCATCAAATAATAATGGCAAAGGGGGTCGTCAAGTCGCCCCAGTCGACGTGGGGTCTCCCCTACTTGACTGGGAGGAGGCTGACCATTTTAGTTTCGAGGATTCTGAACGGTTCGAAGAAGATTCCCTGTGTAGCTGGAGTTCAGAGCCTGAGAGCCTATGCAACAATTGGCGAGGATGGAGGCGTCCAAATCTTCAGAACTCGTTTGGAAGCCGATCGACAAAAAAGAATATTCAAGGTAACTCTATACAGCTGATTCTTTGTTTCGAACTGTCGAAATGATGACACTGTTTTACATTTCTTGACGAATCATACATTTACAGGCGATATTATGTTAATTTTATGTCATGAATTGTTTAAATATCTTTATTTAGCCCTTATTTTTCAGTAATAAGTTTTGATGTCATGATCTGTATTCTGTACTAATAGGATGTACATTGTGTTTAGTGATACAAAGAACAGGTGCTAAAAGTCATTTACCTTTATGTGAACTGAGCAGTAAATAATACCTTTGGTTTCAAATCCGTTTTTTTATTGCTATGGATCCTTTTCTATTGCTATAAATGCAAAGTGAATGGAAAGTTTTGGTTCTTGACTACTTTCTAACTTTCACTGAAATTTTGTAGATATTATATTGTATTTAAATAATGAACTATGATTGTAATAATTAAATAAATAACTAGGCATTGTCATACACCTTGTAAAATAGGACCACTATATAGTATGCTATTTTTAACATAAGTACCAATTTAATAATATTGTATAATTGGCTTTGAAATGGTTTAAGTACATAATACACAGATAAATGTACATTTATTGATGTACATATATTAAATATTATATTATTTTATTTATTTGTGAATCCTTTGTTTATCATTAACTTGTTAGTTATATTTTCAAAAAAATACTAACATTAATTGAAAAATTGATTTTATATTAATACCTACTTATCTTAAATAACTACCACAAAGTAAAACAATATTAATTGTTTTCATTCATAACATCCTTAGTATCAACTAAAAAGTTCAACTAAAGTTTTTACAGCAATTACAAGAAACAATATATATTAAACTTTACAGAAAAGACAGTTTCAACACTAAGTGAACTTGCAGCAAAATGCGTAGCATCTCACATACCGTTTGAATTAGTTGAACATGTCTATCCACCGGTGCCGGAGCAACTGCAACTTCAGATTGCGTTCTGGAGTTTCCCTGACAGTGAAGATGACATCAGGTTGTACTCCTGCCTTGCCAATGGCTCAGCTGATGAGTTCCAGAAAGGGGAACATTTGTTCCGGGATAGAGCTGTCAAAGATGTTTTACAAATTGGTACGTAATGTGGTAATTCATGGATTCCATTCTAATAGGGAACTCTATAGGAATTTTGAAAGTTTAAAGCTATACAATTTAATAACTCTAATAACAAAGTAGGTACAGTACAACACAACTTAGATGTAGCATCGGCAAAATTCGTAAAACCGATCACCACCCGAACTGAGTGCGCCTTCAAAATCAAAAATGATCTTTACGCAAACGAAATAATAACCAAATACATTCGTTTATACGCAAAATACGTGCATTGAAGTGGAGTTGCGGATACTAGCCCGTATTCGCTATACATTCGTAAAATTGAAATGAATGATTGCAAATTTTCGAATTTATGCTACATCTAAATTGTGTTGCTTGCATCTTGAAATTTATCCTATGATAATAATATAATAATACAGGATCACAATAATATAGGGAGGTTAACAATGTCATAATTACGTTTCTTTTTATTACCATATTTTCCTTTGATACATTTTTACAAAACTTCAAAATGTTCCTAGGTTTTCACTTATCTGCGACAGTGGTTGTACTAAGTATGCCTCGGGCACAGTTCAACGTGGCGGTCACATTTGACCGCCAAAGAATATCATCATGCAACTGCACTTGCTCCTCAACGGCTCACTGGTGTTCACACATTGTTGCTGTCTGCCTCTACAGGATACATCTCGTAAGTTTTTGGGAATTACTTAATTCCTTATTGGATTTTGATTTTGATTAGTTTTATAGGTTTAACCCACGTTCTCACGGACGGACGTAAAATTATCGCGGCGGGAGTTTATCGCGCACTGGATATTCAACTCTCGGTGTGGAGCCGAGCATTGAGAATCCAACAGAGTCCCAGCGCGTCGAAACAACACTGTTGGATTTTCAACTCTCGGCGCTAAGCAGAGCACCCAGGAAAAAAAATCGACTCCGCCAAAATCGCTCGTGCGGACCTGAGCTACCAATAAAAGTTGATTTTCAACACATTGTTAATTAATATTCAATAAATAAATAATATTCCACATTTTTGCAAACAACACACTAAGAAGAATAATGTCCACAATAAATTTTTGTGAAGTCAATCATTTAAAATGACTAAGCATTTATTTTCTTTGGGTTCTCATCCTTAAGAAATGGATTAAATGCTAAGATTTCATAAATGCATTTATATGGTTCATTTAAATATAAATCCTTTGAATCTTTGATACTTACATTATTGACAAAGTCAAAAGTTTACCACATGTAGAGATCTGACTATTTATAGATGAGAAGTTACTCATCTGAAATGACTAACTAGTAATTTTATAGCTTGTACCTTGCCAACTAGTCAAATCAAAACTTTGGCAAAGCAGTAGGTAAGCAGGTTTTTTTGTTACTGAAAGGGCATTTCTTTTCTTAACTAACATTATAGAATAGGCTAGTTGACAGTTGGAAACCAATTAAATATGTTCCTTGTGGTCTATTTTTCTTAAAACGTGAATATTTCATCAAAATATTAACATTATTAATTTTTCATTTAAAAAACTCAATTTAAATTAAATTGAGTTTTTTTCCCGTAGTCAAAACGGGGTACAGTAATGGCGGCTCGAGTGATGTCATCGTCCTTATAGGCCTGTGTTCCACCAAAATTCAAACCATTTGTTAGGTATTTAAACAGTTGGTTTTTGTCAAATTTCCTAAGGAAAGAACTGATTAACTACACAGCCGTTTTAAAAGTCTATGAACTTCGCGTCCATCTGTGACAGAAAGTCTGCTGTCAAAAAAGTAAAAACAAATAATTGGTGTTTCCACATATTGATTAAAATAATCGATTATTTTGGCTAACTAATAACAGCGTCTAAATAATATGGGTCGATCCATCAAGTTAAGCTACGCTTGCCGGCAAGCGTTGGTCCGTGGATGGGTGGATCTTTACATACCGAGACTCCTCCGTGCCTCGGAAAGCACGTTAAGCTCATAAGCTGTTGGTCCCGGCTGTTATTCGTGGATCTTTCACAGTCGTTGCGGGTCGTCAGAAGCCCGAAAGTCTCCCGCTCTGGGTGGAGCGGGAGGGCGTGTCAGACTTTAACTGACTAAAACCCACCCGTGTTCCTTCAGTTGCCTATGCCAGGGCCGCGGTAACCCTTTCAGACAACCCGCGACCCCAGCGGCGTCGGCCCTATTGGGCCCCGTCACTTGCTGACATCTCTTTGAGGCGCGCGTGGAACACGACGCGCCGTCGACTCGGGCCTGGTCCTTACCGGACGGCGAGCTACCCGCTGCTCACCGTCCGCAGGCCCGCGCCTACGGTGGCCGGAAATCGCCCCGCGATTCCCGCCGCCCAGGGCGTCTCCTGCGGCGACTGAGGGCGTGAGGCTGCCTCTCCCTCACGCGTTCCGCCTCCTCCTTCGCGAGCATCACTGCTTCGCAGAAGGAGGTGACGGCCTCCCATGCACTCTCGCTCCGCACCATGGCCTGGACCAGGCTCGGACGCGAGAGATCGCCGCCGCCGATCGCCTCCGTGAGAACACGGCGGTGCTCTGCCCAAGCCGGGCAGACCTCCACTGTATGCTCCACCGTGTCCTCCAGGCGATCTACACAATGGAAACACCCGGGCGTTTCCTCCCGCCTTATGCGAAACAGGAACCTCCCGAAACAACCGTGTCCGGTGAGGACCTGCGTCAGGCGGAAGGTGAGGACGCCGTGGCGCCTCTCTAACCACTCCTCAAAGAGGGGACTTATCGCCGCTATTGTGGCGTGCCCAGCGCTGGGTTGCGACAGTCGCGCTCTCCATGCCGCCATGAGATCCCGCCGGAGCTCTGTCCGCTGTACCGTGATTTCTCGCGGCAGCGGAGTTACGCCCCGGCGCTTCGCCTCCTCGCGCCACTCCCACACGTGCGCGAGCCCGAAAGTCTGACAACCGGTCTTGCCAAGGGGTATCGTATTACCCAGTCACTGGGTTGTGGAGGTCAGATAGGCAGTCGCTCCATATAAAATACTGGTATTCAGCTGCATCCGGTTAGACTGGAAGCCAACTTCAACATAGTTGGGAAAAGGCTAAGCAGATTGATTGATTGATTTATTTGTAAGTTTTATATAATAACTAAAGAATTTATAAAAAACAAATCTATAATCGTTTATTACTGTCGAATCTAATCGATTAATTGCGATTTCTAAATAAAGAAGTGATGACAGTGATATACATTTCTAAAACGCAAGCGGAATGGACACTCAATAGCTCGTTATTTAAAACGTGACGTTTTCGTTTTGATATTTCATACATTTCAATAATATATAATCATACATTTCAATAATATTTTTTCTGACTGTTTCTTATACAGTGTGAGTCTTCATACTATGCACAGTGTGCACATACTAACTATGCTTAATTTTATCGACGGAAAAAAAATTAAAAAAAAAAACTAAAAATATATATTTTTTATAGCATTTTTTAAATTCTGTTCGCTGCTGTGACCCCTGTGTAAACAAAACAGTATAACTTTTAAACTGAACGATCTATCACGATGAACCAAACTCAGTAATGATTGGAAATAACAGGGTATCCTCATAAAATAAAAATTAAAGAAAAAAAAAACCGCCCTCAATTGAGAATTTTAAGGTGTTTAAAATCTGGTATTATTTCACAAATTTTTACAATACTTGTAAAATTTCTCAATAAAACCCCTATTATCTACCTTTTTTTATTACTTTAAATAATTCTACATCATATTATCTTTCTAAAAGTAAAAATGCCACGTTTATAACTCAGTCACAGCATTTCCTATGAACTGTTAAAGAAAGGCCTTGCACACTGTTATGTACAATACGAGGGCTGTCTTTTAAGTTGTGTCGTTTGAAATGATTATAGACAATCTAATAGATTATTACCATTTATTGTTTATCAAAGAATTCTCCGCGATATTTAACACTTTTGCATGCGTTCGAACCAGTTTTTAAAATATTTATTCCACTCCGAAGTAGGGGTAGTCAAAATGGCCGATTTGTATGCGTTAACAGCTTCTTCGGGTGAGCTGAAACATTGACCACGAAGACTTTGCTTAATTTTGGGGAGCGTAAAAAAATCATTAGGGCTTAAAAAAATCATTAGGGCTCAAGTCAGGGCTGCAAGCCGGGTGATCTAAAATTTCGACATTTTGGATGCTCAAAAACATCTTTGTATCGCGGGCGCGGGCGGTGTGCGAACTTGCATTGTCATGGTGCAGTATCATACGTCTTGAGTTGTTTTTTCGAAACTCTGTGATGACTTGTGGCAAACAAACAGTGGTATACCAGTCAGCGCTAACCGTCTTGCGATCTTTTAGTACAATAGTGGCGACGTGACCACCCTTTGCCACAAACGAGGCAACCATTTTTTTTGAAGTGCTCCGTGAACTTATGACTGGTCGGTTTTGGCTCATCTCGGAAGACCTAGACAGTTGACTGCTGCTTGGAATTTGGATCGTAAGCATGTACCCAAGACTCGTCACCGCTAACCATATCATAAACGTGTTTTGACTCATCGGTTGAATCGCGGCAGAGTTTTGCGACACCATCTAACACGGGCTGCTTTTTGGTCGTCGCTAAGCAAATGTGGTATCCAACGAGAGATAAACTTTCTTACGGCGAGTTCTTCGTGCAGGATTTTTTGGATAAGTAGTAGTCCCTGAAATGCCCACGGCTGCTTCTATTTCACGGTATGTCACATGACGATCTTCGACGATTAGCTGCCGCACGGCGTCGATATTCTCTCGCGTCATGGCGGTTTTCGGACGACCTTCACGTGGCTTGTCACTGAAGCTAGAGTGCCCACGTTGAAATTCCAAATACCAGCGTTCTACAGTCCTAAGACATGGTGCTGCATTACTAAACACAGAAGTGATCCCCTCAAAGCACCGAAGTCGCCTTATTCCCCTTTGAAAGTTGTAGAAAATTATCGTACGCATATTTTCCTTTGATATTTCCATTTTTTTACAACCGACTTGTGTCACCATTAAATAGACGCTACAATAAAACTATTCGACCGATCAAAAAACATTCTTTATACCATTCCCCCTCTAAAAAGCTTATTTTATTCACTGAAAACAGTGAATAAAAAGCACTTTTACTCACTGTTTTGATATTTGAAAATGGAACACACCAATGTATTCGACCACAGATTTAGAGTACCTACGCTAGATACGGCATGTTATTAGATAGTATGAAAACCGAACGTGTCATCTTTTTTATACCTACGATAACTTCACCCCGGCCATTTAGTGATGTGCTCAAAGTAAACAGAATTGCTTCAATCGCTAAGCGTCACTGAGCTAACAGACTTTTTTTTAGTACGAACAGTCGAACATGCAGGGCACGCTTGGTCGTGGCTTGCCGTATCTAGTGTAAGTGTAATCTTTGTATTCGACCTATATTGATGTGTTCTAAATTCAATTTGATTGGTCGACATTTTCGACAAGGAGTTTAGCATTAGAATAAAAACTGTTTTATGTTCTTTGCTGTCCTTAGTAAATTGGCGGTATTTTGAATACTGTAGTTGTAGGAACACAAAGTTTAGGGTAACTTTAATCTTTAATTTTGTGTTTGTTTAGTGTTGTTCTAATCGATTAAAAATGCATTCTAGTGATGAAGATGTGTTAACACCTGAGTTTATGAAAGAGAGGGTGGCCGATATAGTGGAAAACTTGCTACCCAGAAAATGACGGCTGGTTTACATCAAAGCCAATTTAACTTTCCTTTTTCTTCATTATATGTCTATTTTCACTTAAATCTTTCTTTTTCTCGTAGTCATGGTATAAAGTATAGTATGCAACTCTTGAATAAAACGGATTTATATCGAGGGCCATGAATCACTCGCGTCGCTCAGGATTCTAACACTTGAATCACTCGCTACGCTCGTGATTCAATCATCATGAATCACTCCCTACGGTCGTGATTCAATCGTTAGAATCCTTCACTAGCTCGTGATTCATCTATGGCCCTCGCTTTAAATCCGTCCTTTATTCACTAATTGCATAATATACTATTATACCATTCCCCCTCTAAAAAGCTTATTTTATTCACTGAAAACAGTGAATAAAAAGCACTTTTACTCACTGTTTTGATGTTTGAATTTGGAACACACAAATGTATTCGAGCACAGATGGAGAGTACCAAGACTAGATACGGCATGTTATGTGCGATAGTATGAAAACCGAGCGTGTCATCTTTTTTATACCTACGATAACTTCACCCCAGCCATTTAGTGATGTGCTGAACGTAATCAGAATTGTTTCAATCGCTAAGCGTCACTGAGCTAACTGACTTTTTTTAGTACAAACATGCAGGGCACGCTTGGTCGGATGGCTTGCGGATCTAGTGTAAGTGTAATCTGTGTATTCGACCTATGTTGGTGTGTTCTACATTCAATTTGATTGGTCGACCTTTTCGACAAAGAGTTTAGCATTACAATAAAAACTGTTTTGTGCTCTTTGCTGTCCTTAGTAAATTGGCGCTATTTTCAATACTGTAAGTTGTACGAACACAAAGAGTGTATTAGTGATACCTAATGATAAATCGATTAAAAATGCATTCGAGTCATGAAGCAGATGTGTCAACACCTGAATTTATGAAAGAGCGCGGCCGATATAGTAGAAAACTTGCTACTCAACAAATCACGGCTGGTTTAAGTACATCAAAGCCAATTTAACATTCCTTTTTCTTCATTGAATGTCTATTTTCGATTAGGTACATCTTTCGTTTTCTCGTAGTCATGGTATAAAGTATAGTATGCAACTCTTGAATAAAACGGATTTATATCAAGGGCCATGAATCATTCGCGTCGCTCAGGATTCTAACACTTGAATGACTCGCTACGCTCGTGATTCAATCATCATGAATCACTCCCTACGGTCGTGATTCAGTCGTTACAATCCTTCGCTAGCCATCACTTTAAATCCGTCCTTTATTCACTAATTGCATAATATACTATTAGTTTTCGAATTCTAAATTCAAAAAGATGAAAAAGCCATATGTTTTTTTTTAATAATTGCGGGAGGTTTGCAAACGACACGACTTAAAAGACAGCCCTCGTACTTCAGCAAGTAGACACTTCTTTTTTTTAGTTTTTTTTTTAAAACATTTTTGCCATCGATAAAATTAAGCATTGTTTCCCTAATTTCGATATGTGCACATTATGAAGACACACTGTATAAACATGCGAATGATATTTACTTTTTCTAAAAAAATCCCTAAAGTTATGGGAAAATATCCTGAAGTGGGGAACCCTGAAACAATGTTATTTTGTCAAAGTGACATGACTGAAAAGTGTCTCACTTTTGTCACGCTTTGGCGTTCAATTGTTACGTTACCAATGGATGTATTTTTATGAATTTTGATACGTTTAGCTCACAACCATTCTACATAATAAAAATCATAAGGCATTTTTCTTACTGTCAACTAACCTATTGTGAGTTAGTGTAAATAGAGATATTTCAAAGTAAAAAAGTATAGATAATATGCAAAATGACTCAGTTTTATTTGAAGAATAATCATCTAATTATAGAAGTGATGTAGATCTTCATTATTAATTATTTTAATAAATAAATTAACCACTATAAATCTCTTCTAGCCAACGCAAGTATGCCTCAGAGCACCAGTGTCAGAATCACTGCAGCGACTCCGAAGAGATCAACTGCAGAAGTTCGCACAGTACTTGATATCGGAGTTGCCGCGGCAAGTTCTACCGACAGCTCAACGTATCCTGGACGAACTGCTGTCAGCTCAACCGAATCCGATCAACACGACGTGTGGAGCTCCGGACCCTACCGCCGGCGCGTCGGCTTACGAGTACACCTCCTGGTTCCTTGATGAGAAGACCTTGCACAACAATATCAACAAGATATTAGTCAAGTTCTGTGTACCGACGCCTATCGTATTTAGGTAATTTTGTTTGTTTAAAAACTTGTGGTTTTCCACATAGATGTAAAATCCATAAAAAAATCTAGTAGAGCAGATAACAATTAATAATAATTACTGAACCTAGATTCCAATCCCTTTCTACCCGGCGCCATACTAGTTCTCGCCAATTCAAAGAAAACAAAAATCAAACAACTGCTTTTATAAAGTCAGTTTTAACCAAACGGAAAAATCCTCGCGGATGCTAATAAGTAACTGTTCTTGCTTGCTGGGGTTGGTCCGTGGATGGGTAACCATCTTTACATATCGAGACTCCTCCGTGGCTGGAAAACACGTTAAGCCGTTGGACCCGGCTGTCATTCGTGGATCTTTGATAGTCCTTACGGGTCGTCAGAAGCCCGAAAGTCTGACAACCAGTCTTACCAAGGGGTATCGCATTACCCAGTAACTGGGTTGTGGTGGTCAGATAGGCGGTCGCTCTATGTAAAATACTGGTATTCAGCTGCATCCGGTTAGACTGGAAGCCGACCACAATATAGTTGGGAAAAGTCTAAGCAGATAATGAAGTAACTGTAAGTATCAATATTGAGTTTAAGTATAAAATTCGACGTGCGTCAAATTTTAAAGTCAATATTGAAACAGTTACTTATTCAGTGAAAGTTAAAAAGTGCTCGACACCTGCGAGGATTTTTCCGTTTGGTTAAAACTGACCATACTAAGTCTTCATTTCTTGTCCTCTTGATGTGATCAATGCAGAAACACTATATACTCGTAGTCAAGATATTCGTAACGGGGCTGTTTGTTCAAAATCAGCTTTTCGAGTTAAAGTTTCACGAACATCATCATTCTCCTGCCCTTATCCCAATCTATTTGGGGTCGGCGCAACTGTTCTTTTTTTCCATACATCTCTATTAGTCGTCATCTTGGTAGTCACCCCCTTTCTAGCAATGTCATCTTTCACACAGTCCATCCATCGTTTCTTTGGTCTTCCTCTACTCTTATAGCCATCGCCATTCATAATCAATACTTTCCTCAGGACATTTTCGAACATGAAGCTCTAATATTTACTTTACTCTTCCATTCCCTTTGATTGACAACATCTAAAAATTGTACAGTGACGTCAACTACCTAAGTACGAGCGCACCTCCTGCCGCTGCAGAATGGTCGTCGCTGCTGAGGCCGCTTCGAGGCAGGGAGCCGGAGGGCATGTGGAACCTACTCTCTATCGTCAGAGAGATGTTCAAGAGAAACGACAGAAACGCCATACCTCTATTGGAAATAATTACCGAAGAAGTCATGGCTTGTGAACAGGTAAGATTTTCGGCCTCTTGTGGTTTAGTAGTGGCATATTAATACGTTTATCTAAACAGATTTTTTATCTCACGAAGCGACACGCGATATAAATTGTGTAGTGTATGTAAGTAAGTATCATTAGTATTAGTATGTATGTGTGTGTAACCACAACTTTTGTAGTAATGTCCGTTTTTATAATCTAACAATTTTTTTTAACTGTCCACATTTCACTCGCGGTGTGACCTTGATTGGCAGGGTCGCCATGAAGTGTAGTGGTAAATGAAGGACATCCGCTCTGGATGACGTCCCGATTTATTGTGTCTTCACATAGATTGAGCGTACATGATCTTAATATATTGCTTACTGGGCTGATCCTAAATAAGGGGTGGTTAGGTTACACACACATACAGACTAATACTAATGATCCTTACTTACATACACTACAAGAATGTGTGCGTGAAGACAAGTAGCGTCAGGACATAACCCCCCCCCCCCCCCCCCACACACACACACTTCCGACTTCGCCATTGTCTCGGACGGTACCGAGAGCTCCTGCGCTTCATTCACAGCGTGTTTGTACACTTGGTAACCTCAGTAAAGCGCGTGTCGCTTCGTGAGATATAAATAATATAGGATTTCTTTGTTTGTCCAGTCAGCATTAAAATTTGGGGACAAAAAGGCTTTTCAAAATAACCAGAAAAACATTTAACGAAAGAAGAATTATAGTTTTCGATGTTCTTTCTAAAACACCCCTTTGTCATTGAGATATAATTTAATTTTCATGATTGTTCTGATAATTTTGAAAAGCTGACTTAGTCCACATTCTTTCGACAGGAAACCTCTTTTGTTTACCTCCATGAAGTTCAATACCTATTCATTCTTACTTAGATCATAGTCTGGTGGTACACGACTAAGGCTGCTCTAGTGGCATGGGGTAGTCCCGGCGGCGGCGGCAAGCACGGCGGCAGTGGAGGTAACTCGGCTGCGCAACACGCCTGCTCCTCTTTGTGCGATGAGGTAAGGAAATAGTGCAATATGAAAAATGTACATCCTCCCCTGACAAACGTCACCTACGGCCGCAACTCTGTTAAGGGTGTGATGGTACAGTGGGCTTCATCAATTGGGTACCCCAGTTGTATTCATATTTTAATACAATTGGGGTACCCAATTGATGCAGCTCGCTGTACATGAAAATGTTAAAATTGGAACTGTAGGACTAATAAAAGATGATAATATAAGTCCAAGCAAATGGCCGTTGACAAAAATCACAGCCCGGGAGATGATGGTGAAGTTAGATCAAATGTTCTTCAAAAATCAACAGGCGCTTGTCAGAAAAGGTCAATTAAAACACTGATCCCGCTCCCTGTGAACGAAAACAAAGAATTTGGTCCTTCAAGCATTTGAATCACGTGGTCCCAAGTATACCTTCACTTGTACGCGGTGACGCGAACCCGTAACATTTCTCCCTACCAAAAATCGCTCAACACGCATAAAGAAGGTCACTTCAAAAATGTTTTAGCCATCGTGTTTTGGCCAAAACATAAATCTATTTGCAGCCAACTGTCGGTCACCATAAGTCTTTTCATGGCTTTGTAAGAAAGTCTTTGGTTTACAGTTTTTTTGTTTGCAAACAGGTGGTTGTGTTGTGGCGTTTAGCCGCTTTGAATCCGGCCCTAGCACCTCATGAACGCGATACGCTTCACGAGCAGTTTGCTCAGTGGCACATGAAAGTACTTGATAAGGTAAGAATGGACTACAGAATACTGAAATACACCAAGTATACTTGGAGTTATAATATCTCCGTGTCTTTTGAAAGCCTATGGAAACCTTGTCCTAACCTAATGTTATGGCTACTTAAATGGTTGGTTGATTTAGTCAGAAATATCAGAGGGGCAATTCCCGTATTTTAGCAACGTTCGCAATCTCATCTCAGTCTCAATCTGACAAACATTGTATAGCGTTTACCTACACTCTTGACATTTGATTGTCGCTGGCATGAGATTGCAACTTGAATTTGTACGTTTTTAGGTACGAGAATTGGCCTTCAGGCTTCCAAAAACCTAGAATTAGAATATACTTCCGACTTTGAGGATTCACAATACTTTAAAATACACTCGGGTCGTTTGGTGGAAAAACGTAAAAATCCTCGCGGATGCGGATGCTCGAGCACTTCTTAAATTTCACTGAAACAGTAACTATAAATATTGACTAAGTATACTTGCGCATGCTAGCGGATATCCGAGACAGCTCGTCCGAAGCAGGTGGCGCGTGGGTGGAGCGCCGGCCGCGCAAACGCGATTCAGTGTTTCCAGTGATTTGATCGGGGATTGACGTCGTTTGGGCTAAACGAGCAACCCCAGAGGGTTTCAGCGCATAGCCTCGAGCATCCTTGCGCATTCTGTTGATCCTCCGCGGCGCGTCCACGTCCGAAGAGCACTTTTGCCCTTGACGTGAATGAGCGGCCAGGATGATGCCTGAACTTCCGCTTGGTGGAAACTGACCCTAAGACAGCCAACTGACATATTTAAATGTAAATAATTATATAATTTGCAAACAGGTGGCAAAAAACCGCAACAATCACATAACAACAAGTACGTCGTCACACACTCGGCATACGTCGCGCTCACACTCACATTCGCCATACATCAATGGTATCAGCGAGAATGAGGTGTTCCCAGGATTTCACCCTGCCATGGAGGCTTGCTTCCTAGAGTGGGACGACTATCAGATACCCGGAGTAACGTACACTAAGGACTTGAACCCGCTGTATCACAGTCCTTTCACTATCTTCAGGCATGCTGATAAGCAGAATGACAGTGTGCATCAGGTATGTGGTTTCTGTAAAGCGAGGATTTCCTAAGTTTGCGGTGGCCGCCACATAGCGTCCGGCCGCGATTTACCGTGGAATGACGTCACTGAAACGTAAGTTGGTGTATTTTCCTAGAGAGCTTTTTTAACACCATAAAGTCAAATCCTGGTGCCATCATTTTCATGACAGCCGTTACTGCGGCTTTTATGTTGCGGCCACCGCTCTTTTAAGAAACCGTAGCTAACCGTCTTATGCCGCGGTCCCACGGCCTGTCGAGGCCTGTCGCGGCCCGTGCCTAGCATTTCCACCACAGGCCTCATCGGATTGACGGTTCCCACGGCCTATCGGCCTGGATTGGCGCGATCTGGCCTGTGAGAAAGGCGCCCGTGAGACCGCGGCATTACGGAGATGTTGTTTGGCAGATTTAGGAAGATACGTATCTTTTTACGGCTATTGATGTAGGGATCGATAAGCGAAAAATTTTGTGTAATCATGAGAGTGTTTCAGGTAAATTCGTCTAAAGCGGTGTTGAACAATGAAATGTCACTAAGCTACAGATTGACGAACCCTGATCCTGCACTACATCGTATTCATAGGCATATGACCGCCGATTTAGCTGTTCCTGGGCCATCAAATCAGGTATTTGTGTTCTGATGTAAAACAAGTATTCTATGTTGTTGTTTGAATAAGATATTTAATAATAATCCATTGTGTAGCCTTGTGGTGCTGAAGGACCCAGTGTTCCTCCGCGCGACCAAGGACCAAGTGACGGTAACCATTCGAGTGTCTCGTCTGAAGGTAATTATTACTTGTATTTATAAATAACTAGCGAACGGGTCCGGGTGCTTCGCACGGTTTTTACGACTTGAAAAAAGATGAAGGTTTTTATATTATATACAAGTTAAATATTAATGTATTGTACAGTCAGCGTCATTAATATCGGGACTAACAGACTTATATATGATCTAAACAACTATGAAAATAAAATATTAACTCTATGACATAAGGAATGTTTCAGAATGAAGACAGTACACGACAACTGTCATTCTGACAAGAACTTTATCCAATTGAGATAAAGTTAAATTTTCTTAGTTGTTGAGATCATTTTGAACAGTCTGTTCGTCCCGACGGTTTTGACGCTGACTGTACTTAAAAACCTTTCGGAATAAATTCTCTGAATGATAGTGAAAACCGTATCAAAATCCGTTGCGTAGTTTAGAAGAACAACGCGGCCACACAGACAGACACGAAAAGCGACTTTATTTAGTATAGAAGTGAAATAAAGTCGTGTTTTATGTGCAGTCGACATTTCCTGGTACATACTCACGACACAGGAAATCCTAATGTGAGGCCCGGTGTATTATTAATGTATATTGAGCAATTTTTATTTTAATTACTCGTTTTTCCCACACGTTAGGTTTCTGCGAGAACGAAGAAGAAATTCTGCAGCAGAGTGGTGGTGAGACGGATTCACAAGAGTCGAGTTCTCCCCCCATATCGTCTGACGATGCTCAGCGGCGAGTGTCCAACGACGAGTCCGTGTCGGACGACGATTGTAACTTGTACTTTTACGACACTGCTGCCGCCAGGCGCGCTGTGGCCGGTGAAGGAACTAGCACAGTAAGCTTTTTTTTTTAAATAGGTACACCAACATACTATGAATTGTACATTAAATTATAAATATAGGACAAGTATAGGTTCTTATTTGGTTGTTGTGTCTTGTGTTTACATTAATTAGTCTTACTTTTCTACCTGAGTGCAATGCAGAACCTTGTAATACAATTTAGATAAACAGTTGCCTAGGATCTATTACAGTCAGCAAATTCAGAGGCTCATAGTTAGAATCGTGCATTCCTTCAGGGGATGGCTTCGGGCAGCGGGTGTGCGTCCGGCTGGGCATGCGGCTGGGAGGGCTCGTTCGCGCGCGCCGAGGGCCTGCACGCGCACGGGCATGCGCGCGAGGCGTGCGCGCTGGGCGCGCGGCTGGCGGCCGAGCTGTTGGCTCGGCCGCCCGCGCTGGGCGCCGCGCCGCTGCTGCCGGCGCTAGACCCGCGCCGGCCGCGCCGCCGCCACGTGCCCAGCCCGCGCCTGTGCGCCGCCTCGCACCGTCTGTCGTGCCTCGCGTCCGCTACGCTCGCCAAGTGTGCCTTCCTGTGCACTGTGAGTATGAGTCTCTTGTCCGTCTCTGTGAACCTTGTGACGTCGGCGCTGCTGCCGGACCGAAGACGATACCCGCGCGGCTAGACAGTGCACCGCCTTGCACCGCCTCTTGTGTGTCGTCCACCACGCTCGCAAAATGCACCTACGAAGTGAGTACCCAACGAAAACATTTGCTCTTTCCTAAAACTTGTACCCGTTTAGACGGTGGCGCGGCCTGCCGCGCAGGGCGCCTCGCAGCGCGGCCCGTATGAGGCGAACGACCCGAGCCGGCCGAGAACAAGGCATACGATCAGCCCTAGACTGGCCACGCATCGCCTCTTATGTCTCGCTTCCGCCACGCTCTCGAAGTGCGCCTTCCTCGGCACTGTGAGTACACTTTCAGGGGGACAAATTATTACCCTGAACTCTTACCACCAGACAATTTTGGTGCTGGTTTTGCAATGTTAATTCCTACTAAACTATGTTAACATTTTAGCAGGATAAGTGGTTCAATTTAAGTGCTGAAATGGATGGTACATAATGAGTTTTATAAATCCGTGGTAGAACCCCAGATATTCCCCTTATAAAACGGAAAAATTACTCAATCTTACCTTGAAATGTTTAGTAATAAATTTTATCTGTACCCCATGTTACTAGGTGCTAGCAGAATTCAGCGAACACCACGAGCTTGCGTTCCGCATAGGTCTGTTCGCTCTCGAGATGGCGCGTCCGCCGGCTAGTACTAAAGCTTTGGAGGTGAAACTCAACAATCAAGAGACGGAATTAGTTTCTCTATTGAAGAAGCTTCCTACAGGTGCTGAACAGTTGGCTTTAGCTCGCGAAAAGGCCGAGCAACTGCGCGACGGTACATTGAGGTTAGAAATTCATTATTCTGTTATTTACAATACCAGCATTGCTTTTGCCTGATATGTCTAAGTTAAGATATCAAGCATTTTTCAATTTTTTTTTTTGCATTTTTTTCATTTTTTTTTTATTTTTCACGACAAATTTTTCGCCTTGTGGAATTACTTTTAATAAAGAGTTTTCTCGTAGGTACTACGTTTTCCATTATGGGACGATCAAGTTGCATAATTAACATGCTTTTTGTGATTTATAGGAACCGTGGACCGGCGCTGTTACCTATTGCATTGGCGAGCTTCCTCTTCGATGTTCTCGTTTTATCAGCTAATGATAAAGAGAATAAACATCCTGTAAGTTTTCATCAATTACTCTTTAGATAGTTATAGTCCGACCGAAAATTGATTTTTATTTTCGGCTAAAAACTAAATTCGGCTCGATTAGCATTTTCGGCCAAAAACTGAAAACAAAAAAGAATTCCAGTGTCAAACATTTAATTATTATATTAGCAGTTTAAATTCCAATCGCACGGAACTTTATACTTTTCTCCAAGATCTAATTATTAAAAATGAAAAAATCTGATGTTATACGCGATAAAAAAAAGTGTTTTTTTCTGCATTTTCAGATTTACTGTACACACGGCTACACATCAAGCTATACATTTCCAGTTTACACTGACCTCTCATTGTAAGGAAATCCTATACAATGCGAGATCAGCTTATACTGGAAATGTATAGCTTAATCTGTAGCCGTGCGTACTACTATGACGTGTAAAAGTGATTTCGATATCCTATTTACAGAATAAACAATTTCATTTCATTTCATTTCACTAGCTGCGCCCCGCGGTTTCACCCGCAAAAGTCTCGATCCCGTGGGAATATCGGGATAAAAAATTATCCAATGTCCTAACCCAGGTTTATATTATCTGTGCCCAGGTCATGGTCTACCTATGTGTCAAATTGTTACGCTTTCACGCAAACTCACTTTTGCATTTATAATATTAGTTAGGATTGCCGCGGTTAGTCCGTGGTTGGGTGACCATCTTTACATACCAAGATCCCTCTGTGCCCCGGAAAGCCGTTGATCCTGGCTGTCATTCGTTTGACAGTCGTTACGGGTCTTCATAAGCCCGAAAGTGACAACCAGTCTTACCAAGGGGTATCGTATTGCCCAGTAACTGGGTTGTACAGGTCAGATAGGCAGTCTCTCCATGTAAAATATTGGTATTCAGCTGCATCCGGTTAGACTGGAAGCTGATGAGATGAATATTAGTTAGGATTAGGAGTAATTGTTGTAACTAGATATTTACTCTATATAAATAAATAATTTTAATGTATTGATTTGAAGGCACATATTGATAAAAAGAAAATTGACGAAAACCGGGCGTAAATGAAATTTTGTCGAACTCTAACAGTTATTTTTTAATAAAACTAATTCCGAAATATATTTTTTTAGGCAAGATCGCCAAATGACGAGACTTTAGGCTTCGAAGCGGCCGTTGCTGCTTTAGGGTTAAAAGCCAACGTTTCTGAAGCAGAACATCCGTTACTGTGCGAGGGAACGAGACGGCAGCGTGGAGAGTTGTCTCTCACTCTATTGTCCTTCTACAAGGACAATCCCGTAAACCTGGCCAGGATTATGAACAAAGTAAGTAAGCAGAGAGCTAGAGCCTTGGAAACTAAAGGAAGATTTGATTTTCTTCAGTATTTTGGGAAAATTGGATTCCGATCTTTTCTAATCGTTAATTTTATAAAAGATACACGCGAACATCTATTCGCTATCCATCTTGTCATTACTTTGTTAGATGGGTTGTTCCAAAAACTTCGCAGGTGTAATAATGGTCTCTGCAAATCACGAGCCCGCGTCATAATACTATACTTTTAAACACACTGTCATAAGGTTTATTAATACGAGCCTATTATTGTCCCACTCAACGCAAACGCTTCCTCTCAGGGCTGCGTCCTATTTAAAAGCGATCGTCGCGCGTCACTTTTTGTCCGGTGAACCTGAACGCGTGGTCGTGCCGACAGAGGGCCCTTCAGGTTTCCGAACAAAAAGGACATATGGATGCGACGATCACTTTTGAATGGGGAAGAAAACTGTCAAATTAGTACCGCGTAGATGGCGCTAAGTGTTTGATACTTTCATTTAGCTGCCAATGGAGTTTCTTGCTAATAACTTTGCCGCGAGATGGCGCTAAGTGTTTTTTCTTGTCGCCGATTGGCCGCTTTGTTTTCACGATGACTTTGACAAGTGACAAATACACAGTGCTCTCTCGCGGCGAAGCTTTCGGGAAACAACGCCATTGGCCGCAGGGCCACACAGAAGTCGCGAGAATCAATCACTATGGTTGCTCTAGACGGGTTAAAACCTATATTAACTAGAAAGCCAGAGGGGCAATTCTCGTAATTTTAAGAACGTTCGCATTCTAATCTCAGTCGCAACTGTCAAAAAAGCCTCTAATTTCCCTACATTTTTGACATTGATTGTCGCTGAGATGACACTGCGACTTGAATTTGAACGTTTTATAAGTACGAGAATTGGCCTTCAGGTTTCCTCAGGATGTTTCCTTCACCGATGTCAGTAATGTCATACATTAACTCAGGTTTAAATTACAATTATTAGTGAAATATAAAAAAAAACATACAATATTTTATCTGGCTATTCTTTATCCAGCTCTTAGACCGCGAAATCCATCAGCTGACGAAGAGTCCTATGGTGAGCCTCTACTACATGAACAACCCTCGCCTTGCCGCGTATCGAGCCGACGTGTCCGCGCATCCGACGTACGCGCCACACCCGCAACCGCACCCGCAACCGCACCCGCAACCGTACCCGCAACCGTACCCGCAACCAACGAGCACCATGCCACCGCAGGTACCTATATAACTTGTTCATGTCACACTTACAGTCAGCCAAAAAAGAGGTCTGCTAAGATTGAAATTCATTAGCACATCATAAATGATAAATGATTTTTCTGACTTATTTTTTTATGAAAAGGGCTCAGCTACGATTGCCGAGGTCGCTCCGTGGATGGGTGACCATCCATTACATTGGGTTGTTGAGGTCAGAGAGTCGCTCCATGTAAACTACTGGTATTCTACTACATCCGGTTAGACTTGAAGCTGACCCCAAACATATGAAAAGGCAAACAGATGAAATGATAAATGATTTATTTCTGTAAATCTTTAAAAATTAAAATTAATGGCTAAATGTGTTGCTTAGCGCAAAATTCGAGAACGGCTGGACCAATTCGGCAATTAAAAAAAATCAAATATTCGTTGAAGTCCGATGAAGGTTTTTATGAAGAAAAAAATTGGGAAAATTCAAGAAAAACTGAAAATGCATTTTCTAATGGAATTTTGTATGAATTATTGAAAGGACAGTAGTCTGTCGGGTCAGCTAGGAGATTATAAAAAACACAAAATAAATTATGTTTTAAAACTACATGAGGACAGTGTTTCCTGACTATTCAGAGAAGAAACACCGAAACAAAGTCGGAATTTTCACCTGCAGAAATAATCCGGCAAAACTGTCTAATTTAATGTTTAGAGGCATGTGGAGAAATATTTAGGTTTTATACAGGGTGTAATTTTAATTACCGTTATCCTCTTAAGGAGTCATTGGTTTTATACAGGGTGATATTTAATTACCGTTATCCTCTTAAGGAGTCATTGTACTCATCATTATGAAGAACTTTTACGGGGGAACCAATACCTGAAATCGCGAAAATAAAATCGGCTGTTGCCTACATTTTGACGAGTTAAGTATGCAAACATAAATTTAGGGAACAGCTGATTTTTTTCGCGATTTCAGGTTTGGTTTAAAAATCAGCTTGTACTTATCATTATGAATCATAATGATAAGTACAATGACATGAATGAAAAGGATAACAGTGTTTACAATTACACTATACGTGTATTACTCGATATTACAGTAGTACCCAACTGATAAGGCGCGTCGTGAATCTTCGTTCGCACAGAAAAGAAAGTATGGACCCGAAGATTAACGAGAATGCTTAAAACTTACAGTCAACCTTAGATCACTACTATAAGGTTCATAATACACTGCAGCTGTTGTTCCGTCTCACTCGCAAGTATGGCGGCTGTCAAGCGGCGCGCGCTAACATGGCGGCAGCTACCGATCAATAGCGGTATAGGAAAAAGCGTGGAGCGTGCCGATTGGTCAATACTTCAATAGCATTTCCCGCGCTTTGAAAATTCATCTTCTGCGCAGGTACATCGATAAGCCATATTAGTTGGGTACTACTGTACATGTTGTTTGTTCACACAATGTAACTTAGAAAATAGGTAGGTATATGTTTCTGTCCCACATATATATCTTTTGTCCAAGATCGATGATGTAGGGAAACGTAAAAAGTAGGTGCACCATATATGTGACCATATCATGTCATGGTCATGACAAAAAGTACTTGTGTCTATTGTAGTTTTAAAAAGAATGAACCAATCAATCTGTTGTGTGGCAGTAAACGCTTATGCACCTATATGTGTATTCCAAAAAACGTGTCTCGCTTTACTAATTAATCAAGTGACGCCTGTAGATAAGCACGCAATTCGGAACGAATGACTGGCGTGTGCAGGCGGTGGGCTTGAGCGGGGAGGTGGAGCGCTTGGTGGTGTCCGAGGGCGGGGCGTCTCCGCCCGCGCACTCGTCGCACGCGTCACACGCGCCGCACGCGCCGCACGCAACCCACGCGTCGCACGCATCCCACGCGTCGCACGCATCCCACGCGTCGCACGCATCCCACGCGTCGCACGCGTCGCATACGTCACACGCGTCGCACGCGCCGCATCCCGCGCCGCACGCTACCACCACGCACACACCCATCTCAAGAACCAAGGATTCCAGGTTATTATTTATCGCTTTCTGTTATCTGGATTTGTGAATTATTGCGACAATATGACTTGAACAACCATTTTTTTTATTCGATGATGTGAATGTTATGTGTTAACAATCTTTGCTGAAGCCCGGTGATGTAGGTATCATTTTGAAAGGACTCGCCGTGCGATTAAAGTACATAATATTTATCTATTACACAACATACCGTTCTTACATTACATTGCAGGTATAAAGGCAAGCGCCTGTATCCCTCGGTGCCAAACCAGCCGTCGGAAGCGTCGGCACACTTCATGTTCGAGCTGGCCAAGTCCGTGCTGTTCAAAGCAGGCGGATCTTCGAGCACCAGTCTGTTCACACAGCCTTCATGTGCCAGGGAGCATCATGGACCCCATAGGTAAGGACATTTTGTTGTCGTAGTGTTGTAATAATGAAATTATGAAAAATAATAAACTAAAACTAAACAGAATGAACTCAAAGAAACGTAAAATTGAGATTGCAATGAAAAATGATTTTGTGTACATATTTAGCGTTGTAATTGCATGCAGCTGAGATGAGAATGCTAAGAGGGATGTGTGACGCAAATGGATAGAATAAGAAATGAGTGTCGATTTCCGCACAACTTTCAGACTTCCTCGTATCTACGAGGAAGTGACACCGGTGACTGAAAAGCTGTGCGGAAATCGGTTGTCATGGTATGGGCATGTGATGCGGAGGAATGAGGAAAATGTCGTCAGGAAAGTTTTGAGCATAAATGTGGATGGCTATACAAGTAGGGGAAGACCAAAGAAACGATGGATGGACTGTGTTAAAGATGATATAAACCAAAACTTACGGAATTTACTGCGGATATCTTTTAAATAACTGAGATGCTCCAAATCTGATAATAATATCGTTTTTCTTTTAGAGGGTTACACATGGCGGCATTTCAATTGGGACTTTACGCACTCGGCTTGCATAATTGTGTGAGCGCTAACTGGTTGAGTCGCACGTATTCGTCCCACGTCAGTTGGATTACAGGCAAGTTTAAATCAAATATTATTTATTTAGGGCTGATTATTCCAACGCCAAATGTCTTTATACAATGAATAATTTTGATTTTTTACCATGGAATATGGAAAAATCAGCCCTTAGATAAATAAACCGTACATATTAAGTTCTGCTTTTAATATTTTATTTTTTATAGGTCAAGCTATGGATATTGGCGCACCTGCTATATTATTCCTTATTGACGCGTGGGAAGGTCATTTAACACCTCCCGAAGCCGCTAGTATTGCCGATAAGGTAAGAATATGACTTCTCCAACTTAGAGGTTTTTTTTTCTTTTCAGGATAAAACAGATTTGCTCATCAGAGACTTCTAGGACATGTTTTTAGAATCTGTACGGCCATCTAGAATCTGTACGGCCATCATTGCTTAATTTAAGGGTTTCTTACCCAAAGGGTGACCATGTCACTCTCTGTCTGTCACAAGATTGTACATAAGGTCATGTTTTTAGGGTTCAGTACCAAAATGATAAAAAAGGAATCCTTATGGTGTGACTCAGTCTGTCTGTCTGTCTGTCACAGCTGGATATCTCAAGAACTACTAATGCTATGAACTTGAAATTTGCAACAGTTTTAGATGACGTTTACTCAACAATTTTACAAATAAGAAAGAAATAAAAATATTTATATTTTTTTTGCAACAGGGACTGAAAGTTGTTCTTAAAAATTCAAAGTGAGCCCCACTTTGAATTTTTGAACTAGGGCAAGTGGGGTATCATATAAAAGAGCGCTGTTTGCACATTCTCAAACATTTTTTTATTTTTTTTTAGGCCGCATAGTTTTCAACTTTTTATGAAAAATGTAAAAAAAATACCGTTTTTATCTTTGCAAACTTCGGAGATAAGGGGGGGCCTTATCTCCGAAGTGTGCAAAGATAAAAATCTGAAATTATTCTATGTGATAGAAGTGTATGTTAAGATTACAGGAAAAATAAAACGATTTCTCTAAATAGCACACTTTTTCAGAAATCGGAACGGAACCCTTGGTGCGCGAGTCCGACTCGCTCTTGACAGGTTTTTAGAAAACGACGGCCATCATTGGCGTAATTTAAGGGTTTCGTACCCAAAGGGTGCCAACGAGATCATGTCACAAGATTACACATACGGTCATGTTTTTAGAAAACGACGGCCATCATTGGCGTAATTTAAGGGTTTCGTACCCAAAGGGTGCCAACGAGATCATGTCACAAGATTACACATACGGTCATGTTTTTAGAAAACGACGGCCATCATTGGCGTAATTTAAGGGTTTCGTACCCAAAGGGTGCCAACGAGATCATGTCACAAGATTACACATACGGTCATGTTTTTAGAAAACGAAGGCCATCATTGGCGTAATTTAAGGGTTTCGTACCCAAAGGGTGCCAACGAGATCATGTCACAAGATTACACATACGGTCATGTTTTTAGAAAACGACGGCCATCATTGGCGTAATTTAAGGGTTTCGTACCCAAAGGGTGCCAACGAGATCATGTCACAAGATTACACATACGGTCATGTTTTTAGAAAACGACGGCCATCATTGGTTTAATTTAAGGGTTTCGTACCCAAGGGATTCATGTACGACGCCGGAGCCGCACCGGCGCCGCACCGCAGTAAATATATAATTATAATACCAGCCTATTAGTGCCCCACTGCAGGGCAAAGGCCTCTTAAACAGAGAAGGTAAATAATAATTTTAAAAAAAAGTGCAAACCTTAGTGTACGAGTTCGCAATTGGCTTATTTATAGGACCACTTGCACCACAAATCACTAAACAGGTTTAGCACTAAAATAACAAAAGCTGAATGAAAGTAACAAACACTTAGCGCCATCTACGCGGAACTAATTTGACAGTTTTCTTACCCATTATCTACGTGTGTACCAGGCATCCTCCGGCCGCGACGTGCCGACAGTGCGAGCGGCGGCAGAGTTAGCGCTATCCGTGCTACCTCATGCACACGCTCTCAACTACAACGAGATACAACGCGCTGTGCTTCAGTGTAAAGAGCAGAGCGACGCCATGCTTGAGCGAGCCTGCCTCACTGTTGAAGCTGCTGCTAAAGGTATAATAATAAAAATTTTTTATTTAAAAACATTTACAAAAAGTGTATTTATGCCTAAAATTTATTGTAACTAAAATAACAACCAGCAATCCAACCCCAAACCTGTGTTTACCGCAAATAAATGTATTATTTTTTTTATTATTTATTTATTTTTGTATATATTTATTACAGGTGCAAGTAATGATAGTTTGGGATCAGAATGATAGATAGCGACCTACCCGATCGGGGTGTATTTAATCCTGTGTCTCAGGCCCTCACATTACATCGTAATTTAATTAAAATAAAGTTTTGAGTTAAAGTAATATTAAGATAGTCTATTACCAACTATGAGAATAAGATTATTGGTACATAAATACGTTATCTAGTAGTACATAGCTCGATACATACATAGCTATAGCTCGATAAACATCTTTGTGAACGTGATGTTGGGACTATTTCAATGATAAAAACCTGCCGAATCAAGTACATTTCCTGATATTGTATGAACCATCGCACATTATTGGTTTATCGTACACTTTTTGTTTTGCAATGCGATGCCCTGCGGCCTGCGGGGCAATTGCATAACGATCGGAATCGGTTTCATTTTGACAGTTCAACAACATTCACTGCGTTATTTACGGTGTCGAGCAGACAAATTTTTCGACCTTATGAAGCAATGGATTAGCAATTTGCTTCAAAATGATTCAGATTTCGATTGATAGTGTGTTCCGCAATTAGAGTGCTGGTGGCTGTAAAGCTAGCTTCTGTTCATAATGGCACGCGTACAGTCATTACGCCACCATATGCAGGTTTATTTCCTGCATATGGTGGCGTAATGACTGTACGCGTGCTTGATTCGTTATGTATAAGACTATAAGTTAATTCTCTTTGCTTTAGGAGGCGGCGTATACCCGGAGGTTCTCTACACGGTGGCGCGCTATTGGCACGAGTTGTATCTGCGCCAAGCCAACGAGGAATCCGAGCCGTTACTGGACGAGCCGCAGTACCGCGCCGCGCCGCCGCCGCTCGCCGTGCCAGTACCCTACCCCATCCCTTACCCCTTTACCTACCACCCTTACCCACCCGCTATCTACCAGCTACCGGTAAATATACAACTACAAGTTAGAATACATACAGCACTACAACGCTACAAAGTTCTTTTGGCGTGTGGCCAAAATCGGAGCTAACGCCGTCATGTCGTTTTTACAATATATTTCACAGAATAATTACACAAATGTTTACCGATAACGCCCCTCTGATAGTGTCATTCGAGTGCCGGAAGAAAATTAAATAAATATTTTCAAATTGGAGAGTAAATCAAATTCTCATAAAATTAATCAATTAGTGATCAGTCGGAATCTGATATGGCATCTAGACCGATATTTTGAGAGAGCTAGTTTTGCATTCTTACTAATTAGGAAACAATGATTGCCGAGGCGCATAAATTTTCTCGTAGTACAAGTACCATCGCGAACCACTTAATCAATCTGCCTAGCCTTTTCCCAACTATGTTGGGGTCGGCTTCCAGTCCAACCGGATGCAGCTCAATACCAGTATTTTACACGGAGTCTGACCTTCTTCTTATTACATAGTAATAAGGTCGAAATGTGGTTCACCGCAAATGTCCGCGATGGTTCTCTAGACATCGTATTCTAAAAAAAAAGGTGATCAATCTATTTTGGTTCACAGTACACTGGGACGGGCCCACCGCACGCGCCCCCGCAGTACGCTCTGCCGCCGTATTTCGTGCGCGGCATCGTGGCGCCGCCTGGTGCGCCGCCACTGCAACAACACCCGCAACACCAACAACACCCGCCCCTGCAACAACACCCCCCGCTTCAACAACATCCACCGCTCCAACAACATCCGCCGCTGCAACAACATCAAACTCTGCAACAACACCCGCCGTTGCAGCAACACCCACAGCCATTGCAGCAACATCCCCAGCCGTTGCAGCAACATCCACAGCCGATGCAACAGCATCCGCAACCGATGCAACAACACCCGCAACCGATGCAACAACACCCACAACCGATGCAGCAGCATCCGCAACCGTTGCAGCAACATCCACAGCCAATGCAACAACATCCTCAGCCAATGCAACAACATCCGCAACCGTTGCAGCAACATCCTCAACCAATGCAGCACCCGCAACACCAGCCGATGCAACATCCAGCGCTTGCACAGCACCCGCCGATGCCGCAACACGTTGCGCATCCACAAACAATAGCTGTAAATGTCAATGCGACCGTTCATCAAGTTGTGAGTATCGATTTTCTCTCCGCTCGTACTTAAACGTATTTGTTACTTAATTGTAAAAAAAATTGCCAGAATATATTGTTAATACTTTCAAAAAATGCAACAATTTTTAAAACACCTTCATAGCGCTCCCGTAATGATAAATTATGCTTAAATGATTTTATTTCTGTAAGTAGGTTTGTACAAACACTTTTACACGACAATGATACTTACTCAAATTATAAAAGGAAGCTGTGTACAAAATTTCACGTTCATAGTCACAGTAATTTCGGCTGTGCACTGATAAATGTCAGTTTCTCCTTTAAATAATATAGATTTTGTTAGAATTTAAAAACTTTAGAAGCCTCTGCTTTTAAATATTCTGTTGGAACGAAGTTCCCTAACGCGGCTTGGGCTAAGTTGACTAGTAAAAATCGTCACGTAAGGGAAAAGCGTTATGCCCCGCCCATGCGACTTTCTCTCTGTCTCCATCTATTATATACGAGGGTGTGTGTTTGCGACTATCGCGTAAAGAACTTCGTTCCTGACGGGGATCCCCCGACCGCACACTTTTATTTTTTTATCGAGTCACGGAGTTATTGTTACCTTTTATCTGCATGATTTATTTGTTTATCTCATATATTAATTAAGTATATAGAATAGAATAGAAATTTATTTTGCAAATATGGGTAATACATAATAGGTGTTAAGATACATTAAAGTGTTAATTTATGTTACATACATAAATAAATTCACGCCTTATTCCCATGAGGGTACGCAGAAATTACAGAAGTCCACCTGCTACGATCCTTATATACTACTGTTTATGTTCTTTATGACATTTTTTTTTAAACCGAATATCAAAATAACACTATACATTTTGCTCCACAGCATCCAGCGCCGATTCCTCCTCCGATGCCAGCTCCACAGCAGATGGTACAAGTAGGTGGGGTATCTGGTGCAGTCGTAAACGTGGGCAATGTGGGCACTGTGCCCAACGTGGGCGTGGGCAATGTTGCCCAGCCCAACGGTGCCGCCGCCGCGCCCGCTGTCAATCAGACACAGTTAAGAAGACTATTAGCGGCCTATAGAGTGGGCATGCTTGCACTGGAGACGCAAGCAAGGAGGGTGCATGATGATCGTCCGCAGAATAAGTTTGGCAGGTATGTGGACTGTGAAGAGTATTATTGTTTTTGGTTTGGTTGTTACTCTAACCACCCACAACCTCCTGATAGGTTGATAGGCGATACTTACACTTATGCTCGGACTTATAATTAGCTGCAGTAAATTGACACTTGTAATGTTAGTTTTACCGTCATTTCTCTATCAAATGGGAACATTTTTTAACGAAGTGACAGATAAGAATTGTAATTTTACTGCAGCTTAATTAAAAGTCCGAACATAGTTAACATTTTTGTCATTTCAGAAAAGTAAGATTACAGCCTTCTATGGTTTAGTTATCGTTGACACTAGTATTTTTATGACCCTTTCACTAGTACTAGTCAAACCTAATTGAAATAAACTATATTTATACAAAAGTAAAGTTGCTGTTTTAAGTGGAAGCTATTCATGCATTTGAGTAGACCTCAGCTAGCTTTGTTGCGCAAATTAACTGTTTAATATAATCTATAATAACATAACATCCCGCCTGTAGTCCAAGAAGGGCTAGGCAGAGATGTACACACATTTCGCCAGTTATGTTTAAGTCCCATGTAACTAATAGGAGGCGAGCCTACTGCCATCAACCGGGCACGAATCTTGACTCCGGGCTGCTACTGAGAAATACTATTTTAAACCGCCTGCAACTTTAAACATTTTGAGCTGTTCAACATAGATTAGCGTTGTTGAGCAAATTAATTGTTTGTACTACAGTCATGTTTATGTTTTCATTCAGGAACCCGCCATATGGTGAGCACGTAAAATGGCTCCTCCGCATCTCAAAGCGCCTGGGCGCGCAGTACCTGCACCAGTTCTGCGTGTGCGCAGTGAACTCGGTGGTGTCGCCGTTCGTGCTGTACGAGCTGTGCGTGGAGTCGGCGCACTGGCTGGCGCGCGGCGGGCCGCACCAGCTCGTCATGCAGCACCTGCGCGGCACGCTGGCGCCGCTCGTGCAGAAGTGCCAGCAGATGTAACTACCATACTAAATTTTCATACTTTTAAAGTACCTTTACTTTAATTCAGAATATCAGATGATTACCAAGTTTTAGGAACTAGGCCCGCTTGCACCACGAATCACTAAATACGTATAGTGCTAAAGGTAAAACATCGTTCTATTTCTATCAATCGTTTGACGATGATAGAGACAGAAAATTTTATATGTTTAACGCTGAACATATTGAAATCATCTTCAATATGTTCAGCGTTAAACATATAAAATTTTGTGATTTGTGGTGCAAATGGGTTCGAACCCAGGCAGGCACATTACTTTGTGTAATTATTTATTTCATCACCGCTGCTCTCAAAACGGGAAACATCGTGATGTCCTAGAACCAAGAAGACATGTGACATCTACCAACACGCACTGGGCCCGCGTGGTGGCTTACGGCCCACACCGTCTCACAGAGAGGAGGCCTGTGTCCCAGCAGTGGGAATGTTATAGGCTGGTTTGGCTTATGCTATGTACTGCAAGTGGGCCTTAATGTCATATACGACTAAGTACAAATTCCGTTGTTGCAACCAAATTTTTTTTAGTATATTTTTCTTACAAATAGTCACAAATAGTCACAAATCAAGATACAATAATTAACGCCTAAATACATAGTTGAGTAAGTGACAATTAATGTAAATCAGCTAAGATTTAGAACTCCAGTAAAGAACCTTCGTCAAACAGGTGCTCTTGTACCGGAAGTACCGCCTGATGCCACATACCGATATCATAAGCTTCTGTTGTAGTTTATATTCATTGCATCTAGACCTCTCTGCAAGTACTCCAACACGCGTAGCATGACGACGTTTTGTCGACGGTAAGAGTAGACAAAATGACACATTGCCATGCTTAGACGCGTAGAATGCGTAGAAATATTTCTACAATCTATCATTTCAACTATTCTTCCGTCGACAATACCCGATTCTAGGGCGGTCGTTCTATAGAACGACGAACGTATACGTGCAAATGCCAAATGCGCAAGGTACTTGATACGGAATAAAACGTAGCAGTCAGGAAGAACGTTTCATAACTTATTGACCATGATGTAACACTGCACTGCAGTATGAAATCCGATATTGAAAAAATCTTTCCACTAGCACACATATTGATGGATACATTTTCTATTTTCATACATTGTTTTGTTTCTACAGGTACATCCAATGCATCCATCAGAAGCTGTACCACTTGACTACAGTGGAATATGAAGAGTTTGTTAGCATCGTGCTGTCAGCCCGCACCGCTTTCCAGCTCACGCCTGAAGGAAACACGCAGTTTAAGGAGTGGCTCGCATCACTTCGCAGGTCTGTGCCACATCCAATGTCATACTGAAACCCCCAATTGGTTAGAGTTCCAAAGAGGGTGCCATAAATATTATACACAAATAGAAGTAGATATATAGTTGAAACAGGATTTTATTATTTTAGATGAAGCCGCTGTTTAACCCCCTAGTTCTTATTTTAAGTTTTATTATTAATGTTATTATATCCATGCTCACCATCTCATCACCCGATATCATATCGAACCCATGGCTGTTTAGAAAAACTTAAGAAAAACCAAATAACAGTTCCAATTAAATTCGACCCAGATCGTTTTGCTCGGCAGCGGCTAAACAATAGATCAAACAAAGTAGTGGTCATGAAATTCTAACGTATTTGTTGATCAATTATACCTATATAGAAATAGGATAGGTTTTTCTTAACCTAACTATAAATACCTACTATTAACCCTTTTCCTTCAGTCTACTTTCAAAACGTGCATGGTGATGGTAAGCAGCTTAAACTTATATTTTTGACTCCCAGATTAGTGTGGAAGTTTACTCAGCTTCACCACATCAGATTGTGAACTGACATAACTTAAAAGTGTGAGTACATGTACTCGTACACACAAAATACTGCATGTTCGTTCGCCGTGCGTTCTTGGCTACGAATAGACCATCATACTCGAAGATTTTAGTACATTTCTGTCGCTTCTATGTGCACAAAACGTACATAATATCATAGTATATTATACAGTAGTGAGTTGTTAACTGTTAGTAAAAACAAAACAATTGGTTGTATGTGATGATTATTCTTATGTTTGCGACTTTCTATGTTAGAAATACAAAAAGACCTTATTTTCTGTGAATGTGACATTCTTATAGCCTTAGATCCGACCTAGAAACGACCTTCACCTATCTGTATAATGGATGAAAAGTATTTTATATCAAATTTAGTACTTTTAGGTTAAAAAATATATCGCGTGTGTGTTGGTGGTTGTAACAGCGTCCTTAACGAATAAATTAATACCAATCGAAAGTAAGAAGCCTATCCGTAGAATATACCGTTGGGTTGTCTATTTTAATCCTGGCAATACTATTGAGTTGGCAGGTATAAACAGGTAAGTCGATACTAGTTATTTACACCTAAATACACGCAAGCACAACGCAAGATCCTTATTGCATGTTTTCTGTTTTGTTTTATTAAATTTTCTTCACTGTTTGGTTTGTTTTTTTGTTTACTTTCCTGATAGAACACAAAAAATTGCAGCTGTCATGCTGCATCCTCTTCTATCGCACGGGATAGTTCGCTCAGACCTCTTTGTTGCAAATTCTAATTCGCACCATTTCGCTTTTCATAGTTCACCAACCGTCATTCAAACTAGATTTTTCGCAGACAACCCTATATCATCGTGTTCGCCATGAAATAGCGGTTATTTTTAACCGACTTTTCAAAAAAAAGAGGATTTTTTTTTTATGTTTGTACACTGATTTCTCCGTTAATTGTGGACCGATTTTGAAAATCCTTTTTTGATTTGATAGTGTATGCTCTCGAGGTGGTCCCATTGTCACCAAATCAGAAACTGATGAGGGGATCCCATGGAAACCCTCAAATTTTATAGGCACACCTATAGTGATTTGGGTATTTTTTATAGTAACTTGTGGATTAACTCTCGAAAAACACCATTTGGTGAAGTGGAACTGATGATGAAGTCCACATATGGCCATCGGAACTACTCAATAATGAGTATTTCACGGGTTGCGATTCAATTACCAATTTATGCTCGTCCGTCACAATGCATAATATGGTGAAGTGGAGCTGATGGTGAAGTTCTTACAAGGAGAACTCAACAATTAACGTCCCAGCATCGGGAAAAGCAACAATTTGTAAAAGGTGATGAGCAGTTGACATTAGACTATTGTAACTTATAGATAAATTACAAACTGACCCATTCAAAATTGAAAAATAAAAACTTTTTAACAAAAAAAAAAAAAAAACGACCGACTTCCAAAAAAAACTGCAAAGTGAAAAATAACTTTAATTCCGGAAGTCGGTGGCAAAAAACTAAAATACAGATCCAAAAATACCGACTTCCGAAATTAAAGTTATTTTTCACTTTGCAGTTTTTTTTTGGAAATCGGTTGTTTTTTTTTTTGTAAAAAAGTTTTTTGATATAAGATTTATTTATTAAACAGATGGGAGTAAAGTACTCGTATCTACTCTACCGTTACACTAATTGCACTAAACCAAAACCAAATGTCAAACTCTACGTCGAACTCTGAATGTTTTTCGATAAATAAAGATTTTTATTAAGATTTTTAAAAATATAGACAACCCAACGTTTGTATAATCTATGGGCTGTATACTTTCGATTGGTATTAAATTTATTTGTTAAACGAATGAGTGGAATGTCTAAAAAAAATCATTTTTGTATTTTTTATTAATCATAGTCGGCCATGAATTTTTTAGCCAACCCACTCACGATATATTTTTTACTAACATACTAAATTGATATAAAATACTTTTCATCCATTATAAAAACAGGTGGGTGAAGGTCATTTCTAAGTCGGATCCTCTACTATTAGAAAATATGTTCTGGCAGCTGCCAGGGTACCTACTTGATAAAATCATACTACATACTTTAAACGCTTGCGCGATGTTGTGGTATTGTTTATCGACTCCACTATGTATTGAGTCTTATATGAACGTTAATGTTTTGTGTTGTATAATGGATGTGTACTACCTGTTTTCGTCGATGAAGAATGCATGGATGTAAGACACAAATAGTGATGGGAATGGTGGTAATATTGTTATGTAACTTTCAACAGTGTCGACGCTTATTAGTTTCCAAGTCCCTGAATGTCGTTATTACCCTTATAAGAAGAAATCACGACGATAACATTAAAGAAATAAAGGTTGTAATATTCTTTTGCAGATCGAAATCGTGCAAGAAAGATCTTTGGACGCAACTGAATGCGGCTCTGCAGACGAATGGCAAATGACGTCGGCAGCCGATAGTTTGTACAGTGCGGTGTACCGCGCGCAAACTGTCACAACACAGGCGGTGGTTATCGCCGCGGTATCGGCTTGTATACCATCTACATACTATCTAGCTGTATATTATTGTGTTATTTGTAATTTAAGTACTTGTTCTCCTCTGAGACGACTAACAGTACTCGTTCTGAATGACCAACGGATTTACCCACTACACATGATTAGAGGATATAATAAGATTGTAATATTTGACTGATCGGTTTACAGATTTATCACACGAATTAATAAATGATGTTTGAATATAACAAAACTTGGAAACAATCTTGTAAATAAATTTGCCCATGCGAAATGAAACATGTTGTGTACTGTTTGCGTATGTAAACTTAAATTACAAATAATATAATTCGAATCGAGAAGGAATAACCTCTGTTAGTAATAGTAACACTCGACTTTGAGGGTAATCGATCTCAGTATATACACGAACGGAATGTATCGGTGATCAGGATCACAGAATAATGTTGCTAACTCCTAATATACGTTTAACATTTTAGCACATTCATAAGATATTTTTGTATGGATCGTATAATTTCAATACGTTTTAACTTTCGCGAGAACCGTTTTTGTGTCGTAGAAAATACAAGAGATTATTGAATATTCGTTAGCCATACTTCATTGTTGTTTCAATTCACTACTAATATGAGAGGCAATTTCAAGCTCATTTGAAGGTTGTGCTTTAAATAGTCTGAGATTTGGTTGTTATTGGAGTTTAAGACGAATTCATATTTATCTGGGGAGTTTAGCAACATTTAATTTTGTTTTCTTCTAGACTGTGCAATGTGACTTCTAATGATGTCTTCTAAAATGCTTGGTTATTAAAGCATTGCACAAAATCATATCTACCTTCTTATTTGTCTTTTCCGTGAATTTTGAATATTCTTGACACACTTGGAACTAGTCAGTGGTTTTGAGGATCCGTATTTGGTGAACCAGTGGAACTTCATAACTGTAGCTCATTTTAGTTTTCTTTTCTTTGAATAGCGTAATGTAAGACACTAGTTTGATTTTAATGTCTTTTATGCATAGGGGCCAGTAGTGCCCTTTGACTGTATTCGCGTAAGAGGCATTAAATGATAACGAATTTATGAAGAATGTTAATCAGTAGCGGAAACTATACGCATTATTTAAATGCAACTGTTGAGCGGAAATGTTTCAGTTACGATTAGCATTTTGTTGCTTTTAGTTAATTCTACATGCTAGGTGGGCATCTGAAAACATAGAAGAATTGACTATTTTTATAAAAATAGTAATGAGATGCGTTGCTTATTTTCATGAAAACCTTCTAACCAAGTCATAGTGCTTAATCTAAGAGTCGTTTCAACAAAATGGTTCAACGGATTCAGAGCTACGGGAAGTCCTAGAAATGCCGTTGTATTATTATTCATCGCTTGGTGTGGACATGTTTGTAGAACTTCTACACAAGATCGAGAAATTTGGGCGTTAATTACTTAATTATAAACCAGTGTCCACTTAGCGGATTATCGTGAAGATCTCTATCATTTTGTAAGCTTTTAGAAAATAGTACGTCACTCATTTATTGTACGCGTTTCATCGTTTTTTTTAGTGTAATGTGAGTTAATACCCGTTTCGTAGAAGTTGTGAAAGATGAAGATTGCCGTTCGCTATGTTTGATTATTTGTTTAAGATTAAATTATGCTATATTTAATACTTATTTGGTTTTACTGTCGAGAACGTATTGTTACTTGTACCAATACGTACTTCTAGATGCATTATAAAGCGACTACAGTATATTTACTGTCTGTTTACTGAATATATTTGAGGCATATTAATACTAGAACGGTCATATTAGTGTAGTCGATTTATAAACCGCAAGTTTTTGGATGTGACTCAAAATATTGTGACAAAAAATACTGAATTTCAAAATTTGTAACCATAGTCCATATTATAATGTGAATTGGCTTAAGATGTTTCAAGTGACCTAAATAGCGTCATTAGACTACAGAATATTAGACAGAATGTAGGCGATGACCGTCGATACACTATTTTTGATATTCTCTTGTCGAAATTTGCAGTTTCATGAATGTTTAAGTAACAACGTCTTGCGGAGATAAATGTAGACGTGCGTTCTATTAACTATAGTAACTTTATTTACACGATTTTATTACATTATATATTTAAATATATTGTAATGCATAGTAGCGTTGAAAGCCTCTGAAATATATCTAAATAATGTGTATGACGCATGTGCTGGCAACAAATTATTATAGCTAAATAAAAGATTGTAACTTGGTCGGTGACATTCGTGTTATTGCTAAGTCTGACTTACTGCACGGTTTCTGGTGTCACAACTTCCGCTACTATAATCTAGTAAGTTGGTGACAAAAATCCCGACTGTACTAAATGCGGCTTAAACAGTTTATAACTTACCATTCCATGGTCAGATAATATATCAAAGTTAGCATAAAATTTATGCGAAATGACTTATAAAAAAATGTGTACTGTAAATTATAAGCCACACAGTTGTTGTTAATATACACATAATTGTGTATATTATATTAAAATATAAAGAGCGAGACTAGATCCCAATTGATACTAAAGCAATACTAAAATATCATTTTATAAATCGTATGAAATTTAGAAATTTATATAAAGTGTAACCATTCGCATGAGTATTATAGTAATTGATGTGGTACATTAAGTATTAATAAAAAATGGGTGTTCAGTAAAAAAATATAAACTGGCATTACGTTAGTTTCGCGTGTTCATCACTATTTACGATTATTATGCGCTAGAATAAATTGCTCAATCAAGTAAAAACGAAGGTTCAGTAAGCAAGCGTATCAATTCGCCTTGATTGTACTGATTTTAGTATGAAAAAGTGTGAAATAGTTGACAGCTAGAACTGGGAATAAATAATTGGGGTTAAGCCCAAAACAGTACAATGATTAAAATGAAGCCTCGCTGAGCTTCGCAAACAATGACGGCTCTGTCGAAAGAACTTAATTATAAAAAAGATATAGAATCGTAACAATTTCCGAACTAAAGTTAGCCCTGAAAAGCTATGACATTAAAGAAATATATTGATAGTACTCGTGTGTAGCAAACGTATATTTCTGTTTGAGCTCGGGACTCGCGTTCCCTGCTTAGCGCGCCATCATTAGGATGTAAAAAGCTACTTCTGTGATGCCTCTCATTGCAAATCTCAGAGAGGCCGAGTTAAAAAGATTTGTATTGTTTATAATAAATGTAGATTGAAGAATAAAAGTCTGACATTGGAATGGAATTTGTTGCCAGCCTAAGCATCAAGTAGGTTTAGTTCAATATCTTTATAAAATTAGAAGTTTACGTGCATTCATTAAGTGGTGGATGTTTTCAGCATTCAGTAGATAGTAAATTTTTAGAATGCTAGTTAGTATAAATTGAAGGTCGTAAAAATTGGATCAAAGCTAAGTTTTATGATTTAAAATGTCTTCATAGTAATGTTCAGAAAGTATCAGAAGAATGGTTGTATAGTATTTCCTGAACAGAGTTCTGTCAGATTCGTATTCATGTTTAGAATTATCTTATGCACAAAAGTTTTGCTGTTACCAACTCGTTAATAATGCACTTTGAGTTTCCGGTCTTGTTTGTGTGATTGTTAGGGAATAGCATTTCGTACCGTCTTATTTGTTGTAGTTAAAAAGATGCAAAAGTAGTTCTAAGGAATTTACTGTAAAATGAGAAATGATTTGTTATTTGCGGTTTTCACAACTGTTGTAAGAAAGGATAACTACAATCACAATAACAACTATCTTTGCAGTCTCCCAGTCTCGTCTAATTCTATGTACTCGAACTCATATTATTTTAATAAGTTTTATTTGTTTTGACTACCTCGATAATCAGACTTAAAAATCGAATCATTTTTTGTTTACTTATCTAATGTTATTAGGTTAAAACACCTCAAAGTGGTTTTTTTCATAGATCGCGAAATAACGTAATACTTAAAATATAAATAATATTAAAGTAATATACTGTACCTATTCTTTCTGATATAAACTTCGTTACGTTAAAATGTCAAAAAGATTTTCTAGTCTTGACTGCAAAATCTTATAGATAATTTGCTCGAAAGATTTATGCGTTTTGGAGGGAAACCAGAGATATTCATTGCCTCTTACTCAACCATCTACTTTAGCGTTATGTAGTCTTGAGTGACCATTTGTGATAAAAAGGTCCTAAACATATTCTGGCTTTAAGGGAATTTGAACATTGTCTTGTATGGCATTGATTTTGTTTTCAAAATTTGATAAATAACTAAGATTCTGAATTCAAGTTTGGCTAGTATAGTGATGTGAAGCTTTAGGGCATTTAACTTACACGTCACGAAATACTATTCTTTCAACACATTCACAAGAAATTTATAACTAAACTTAATATTTGGAAAGACATTAGTCGTCATAGATGTTTGCCGTCCATAAATTTATTTGCAATTCTGTAAAACTATAGTCTTTCTTTCATGACATCTTCCTATTATGAAATAAATAATTACTACGTAAATAATTCTATTTCAATATAAACAAATTACATATTATCGTGTACTGCTCGTCGGGCATTATTAACATTTTCTGGTATACATTAGTCGAAAAGCATATTTCTTTCGCGATTGGCATTAAGGAGCGCTTTGACATGTTTGTCTCAAAAGAACTATTTTTACACTATAAAGCGTATTTAAATTGAAAAAAAAAAAGATTAAATATATCGTTAGTTTCGTAAATATAGAATGTTAGTACGGAGCATATTTTAATTAGTTGTTTAATGCATGTTCATAGTTTTAATTCGCCCAGTGTCAGGCAAGTTTGCGAGGTGTTGCAGTATCCCATTGATTTGCAGTTATCGGTATCACATATCAGTTCAGTCATACTTCACTTCGGAACATGTTTTACTGCCACGACATCAGAATAATTGTATATAACATTTTTTTGAACGAGCATAATTAATTACATCACAAATGAATTAATGTATTGTAGCGTCCAATGTTAAATTAACTTACTAAGTCATAGGCATAATGTGGATTGGACATACATCAGATCGGTTTGAAAAAGAATGTCAGGTTCATCGTTTTGTATGTAAGTTTAGCAGCAAATGAAGGCGTAAAGCCACCAGTGCCTATATCTAATAGAACAGATGAACGTACCTATCCGTAATGATTTAGATGTAGAGGATATCGTATGTCTTTTCCACAGTATTGATCTGCATCCTTGGCACTACTACTAGAGCATATTGATAGTTCAGGATCGTGGACAATGGGTCGTTAGCTGCAACAGTTGTACTGAGTTTTGTTCTTTAATACTCATGGCAGTGTATGCATGTCGAACTACGTCACATCACAAGTCAGTTAGAAGTATTGAGGATAACAGTCTAGCAAGTTTGTTTAGTTCTAAATCAAAGATGCATAATTATTTTATACATCTGGATTTGTAGTTTAATTATTGCACTTTGTAAGTGTGGTGTCTCCGCCTATTAAAATATTTAACCATTTACAGAGTTCGAATGGCTACTTATTAGTGTACGTATAAATTTATATAATGATGATATTTTTATTGTTCATATCGCATATTTACTTACTTATTTGAAGAGTGTAGTTGCAAAACAGAGATATGTTTGACATTAACGGGTTAAAAGTACTTACTTAAATAATTTTGACTATCTTAAGAATTCTGAAAGTCATATTCGGTTGTTGCACTTTTATTTAACAACAACACACGATCTATAAGAGTATGACATCATTATCGTAGTTTTACTGTCACTTTTGAATGACAATCTTTGTTTTGTGTCTATACTTTTCAAGTGCAATACTACGGAGGAACAGTGAAGAGCAAACAGACCACTTACCGAAGTATCCTTGTTAAATATTGTTCAGCTCGTATTACATTATAGCATTCTTTGCGAAAATATCAAACGAACTGTTTAATTTTTGTGCCACGATCGTTTCAAAACTGTCCGCCATGTTCACTTGCAGGACGTAAGACTGACAAGAACATTGAAATAGTCGAAAATGGAGACTTTGATATATCCCGGGATGTCGAAAAACAAAACTGTTGTCTTGTATCGTACGTTTTATCTGGTTAATATTTTGCTTAGAAGTTTCTTTTGTGATGTTAAACAAATTGTTTTAAGACATCCTGCATAATTATAGAAAGTGCCCATAAATATTATAGTATTTATTAAATATATAGCACTAGAAATTTTGCTCCGTTGTCGCAAATGGTTGTAATTATAAAAGTATAGTTAATATTAATTAGTAAAATGATAGACTGTTTTGCACGACTTCTGGATTGACCGTGTCAACTCTTCCTCACGTTGTCACTTTTCATGCAAACAAACGTTGTTTGAACACTTTGTGATGACAGGTTCTGCTCCAAGTTTGCTGGTTGTATGTCACCCACAACGTTTTCGATATTCGGTAAATAAACCTAAATTGCAATATCACCCCACTAAAAATGTATGTTTCTACTCAAACTCGAAATATTTTGACCTCTTGAACGTTTTATTATTACTTTTACGGTTACACTATAAGTCTTTTTTGGCAACATATTTGAAGTAATATTATTTAATTATTCAATATACTTATCTATAATAAGACTCGGTGTGTTTTATTTGTAAATCTTTCCTTCTTCTAGTTTCGTAATTATGGACTTTTACACCAATTATTTAGTAAAGCCTACAACAATAAGCCTGGGATTTTCAACCCTAAAACTTGCTACCTAGAACTGATAGTGATGATACTTTGAACAGTGTGCCTCACCACACAATCCTCATATTTGAAAACTTCAAGAAAATCAATTTTGAGAACGCCAAAAAATAGTACTGAAATAGTCATAAATAGTACCATTGGTCAAAAAAATAGTACCATTACGCTTCCGGAGTTATAGCTATCAGTTGGTGAGGATTGTGTGGAGAGGTTCACCACACAAGCCTCACCTCTAGTGCAAGCAAACGGCTGGCAGTATCGACTTCGTTTGAATTCCAAAAAATACTACTGAAATAGTACTGACGCTATGCCAAATCTCGAAAATAGTCATTAAGTGATTCCAGAGATATATAGGTGTCTTGGTGAGGATTGTGTGGGGAGCTTTTATGATTACCTGATTACTGCGGAACGCTTACGTTTTTGAATTTGAATTTAGTGTCAAAAAATAGTCAAGAAATACTACTCTCCAACCGTGATCATTTCGACCTGGTTTACTATGTAGAAGTATGTTAAACTTCCACGTAAACTTCTACATACATTTTTCGAGTCGAGTACAGTCGAGCAAAAAGTGATTAAGTACGTATTTTTAGTGGTCACCTTATTTTTTGGTTGTATTAAAAAGGGTATTTTTTGGTTGCATTGTTAGTTATGTAGCTATTTTAAGTAGGTATTTCAAGTATGTGTTTAACGCGAACTGTCTGAACCAAGTCTGAACGCAATAAAATCAAAAACTACCGAACGGATTTTCATACGGTTTTCACCAATTTGACGGAGTGATTTATGAGGAAGGTTTAAGTGTAAGTATAGAAATATGCTTCCTGTGCGAAGCCGGGTTGCGATTGGTTTGAATTTACAGAATATCATAACCTACATTATAATGTTGAATTTTCCTTACAAAACTATTCGGTCGTAACAGATTAATTAAAGTAGAGATAAATAAAAACAAGATATTTTATTATTATGCCATGAATAATGATTTAGCTGAATACCAAATACTCAGTCACGCTATCTGCCGAAGCGCTGAATATTCGGCGTCCGAAAATTTGGCATTTTGACTTTCTCATTGCTACTGCAGTGCGTGGGAGAGTGTCGGGTTTCGGGCAGACGGATTTCTGCCTTTATCCAAAAATGAATATTTACAAAATTACCAAACAAGATTAATTAATGTTGAGTGTAGGTAGGGGTTGTGATCAGAAAAAGACAATCTTAGAAGAAACAAACTAAAGTTTTATTTAAAAGTTGAATAAAAACTTACAAACTAACAGCACAGTTAATCACAAAGTTGGTTTCTGATAGTAGTTAACAACAAGACATTTCCGCGACTGGACTATTGCGCCGCGACTGGACTATTGCGCGAATGGACTTTTGCGCGCATGGACGTTTGCCCGTAAGTCTCTTGCGCGAAAGGACAGTTGCGCGAAAAAGTTGCGGAAATGAGATCTTCATAACATTACACCTGTATTCTTTCAAGGGGTTGAGCAGGAATGTACAGTACATTAATTATACAGAAAAATACATTTGAGTGCCTACTCATTTGTTAAGTTTTTTTTTTCTAATATCAAAAAAAAATATCTTTTTATTTTTTTATTTGAATTTTTTTTTTCGACATGGGTGTCATTTTCATGATTTTTGAGGTCACTGAAAACGATAGTGGGGTCGAAATGAACATCCAAGATGGCGGCTGCGAAAATTTTCAAATTTTTCGACATGGTTGTCATTTTCATGGTTATGAGGTCGCTGAAAACGATAAAGAGGTCAAAATGAAAATCGAAGGTGGCGGCTGCGAAAATTTTCAAATTTTTGTCATGGGTGTCATTTTCATGGTTCTTGAAGTCGTTGAAAACGATATTGAGGTCAAAATGAAAATCCAAGATGGCGGCTGCGAAAATTTTCAATTTTTTCGTCATTGATGTCGCTTCCGTTGTGTTCGACGACGCTAAAGCCGATAATGAAGTCAAAATCAAAATGAATTTTAAAAAGAAAAATTTGTTCGCAGTCGCCATCGTGGATTTTCATTTTGATCTCATTATCGTTTTCAGCGACCTCAAGAGCCATGAAAATGACATACATGACAAAAAATTTGAAAATTTTCGCAACCACCATCTTGGATTTTCATTTTGACCTCATTACCGTTTTCAGCGATCTCAAAAACTATGAAAATAACACCAATGACGAAAATTTTGAAAATTTACGAAGCCGCCATTTTTGATTTTCATTTTAACCTCATTATCATTTTCAGCAACCTCAAAAACCATGGAAATGACACCCATGACGAAAAATTTTAAAATTTTTGCAGCCGCCATCTTGGATTTTCATTTTGACCCCACTATTATTTTCAGTGACCTCAAAAACCATGAAAATGGCACCCATGTCGAAAAAAAAAACTAAAAGAAATAACAATAATAAGATAACTATATTATTAGAATTTTTCTGTACTTTTACTTACTTAAATAAGAAAAAAAAAATGTACTGTACATCCCTGCCCAATCCCTTGAAAGAATACAGGCGTGATGTTATGAAGAACTTGTCCTTTCGCGCAAGTGGATTCGCGCAAGAGTCTTTCGCGCAAGTGTCTTTCGCGCAAGTGTCTTGCGCGCAAACGCCCATGTGCGCAAAAGTCCAGTCGCGGAAATGTCTTGACGCACAAGTGTCTTTCGCGCAAGTGTCCCTTCGCGCAAAAATCCCTTCGCGCAAAAGTCCATGCGCGGAAATGTCTTTTCGTGCAAGTGGGTTCGCGCAAGTATCTTTCGCGCAAGAGTCCTGCTATCGAGATTTAATAGTTATGTTTATGATTCCGGGATTTTATAGGAGGTATTATCCACTCTTGTGACGTCTTTGCTCAAAGTTTACGTAATTATACTGTACCTACTCCGACCTCTGTACAAATATGAAAGGTATATTTTGATCAATGGGTGCCGACAAAAACTATAAAAGTCATATTTTTATGAATGGGTGCCGACAATTTTGTTTACATTATTAGTAACAAAACATTTTGAGAATAAAAATCCCACGATGCCGGGATGTTGAGCCACACTGGGTATTTGTTCATTGGTTTTCCCAAAACTGATAATCATTGTTTTGTTTTATTATTCTCAAAATGTTTTGTTACTAATAATGTAAACAAAATTGTCGGCACCGTAAGTACAGTAAGTAGGTATTTTAGTAATAGGTAAGTAGGCAGATAGTCTTAATATTACTCATACTATGAAAAAAATATTTGAAATAAAGACTTACACCTACTCCCTTATTCATAAAAAAACTAAAACGCATAATCAACCTATAGTTAAAAAGTGTTTTGTCTTTTGACAAGACAGTTTTTAACTAAAACAGGTTTATAACTAGGCGTTTGAGTTTTTTTTTAATGAATAATACGGTTAGTCTTTTATATTATATCAAATTATCATTTGAAATTAATATATAACAACATAAAAATTGATTTGTAATTTTAGTGTTCGCGACTGTACCAAAACAAAATGTATGTAGAAGTTTACGTGGAAGTTTAACATACTTCTACATAGTAAACCAGGTCGAAATTGTCATGGTTGGAGAGTAGTATTTCTTGACTATTTTTTGACACTAAATTCAAATTCAAAAACGTAAGCGTTCCGCAGTAATCAGGTAATCATAAAAGCTCCCCACACAATCCTCACCAAGACACCTATATATCTCTGGAATCACTTAATGACTATTTTCGAGATTTGGCATAGCGTCAGTACTATTTCAGTAGTATTTTTTGGAATTCAAACGAAGTCGATACTGCCAGCCGTTTGCTTGCACTAGAGGTGAGGCTTGTGTGGTGAACCTCTCCACACAATCCTCACCAACTGATAGCTATAACTCCGGAAGCGTAATGGTACTATTTTTTTGACCAATGGTACTATTTATGACTATTTCAGTACTATTTTTTGGCGTTCTCAAAATTGATTTTCTTGAAGTTTTCAAATATGAGGATTGTGTGGTGAGGCACACTTTGAACAGCACACAGTGAGGCAATTATTGGTGTATAAACCTAGTATTCGCTATCAGAATCGCTCGACCTCATAGTCCATATAAGTGTTTCCTATTATTATGTCTAAACCTTGAATGTGATATAACTGAGATAAATAAGAAGCATAAACGGAAGTTATTGTGTTATGTTTACAAGAGTTTATGCATGTTGATACCTACATTACGTACTAATGTATGAATAAAGACTTACAATGATCTCGTTTATGAAGTAAAAAATGCTAATACGTAACTTCATTTCATAATAGAACCTATGCTCGGACTTTTAATTAGCTGTAGTAAAATGACACCTCTAAGTCGGCGTTTCCACGAGCGTAATAAAATCGCGGCGGGATTTTATCGCGCACTAGATTTTCAACTCTCTGCTTAGCGCCGGGAGTCTGAAAATCCAACAGTGTGTTTTTCGTCGCGCTGGGATGCACTCTGTTTTTGTTAGGTTGGATTCTCAACGCTCGGCTCAACAACGAGAGTTGAAAATCCAGTGCGCGAAAAAATCCCGCCGCGATTTTATTACGCTCGTGGGAACGCCGACTAACTGTCATTTCGTTAAAAAATGTTCCAATTTGATAGCGAAATGACAGTAGAAATGACGAGAAGTGTCATTTTAGTGCAGCTAATTAAATTAAAAGTCCGACCATAAGATAGAACATGCCGCGCCGTATCAACAACATGACATGATTATTATATTTTTGGAGTAGAAAATGTAGGTCGACACGGGCGCAGGGTGGGAACAAGCGTTCCCTGTTATATTTATTATTGCCTTATCACGAGACACTTCGGATTACTCAATCACAAGTGTGAAGCGATGATATCTGGCCGAAACAATTGCAAAACGGCCATACATTGCTTGATCGACTACCCATCTTTATAATTCTTTTGAAATACGTAGATTGTTGATAACAGTGGCAGATTTAATCGGGTTTAGGTACCTAGTCGAGTCGCAAGTAGGTAGGTACTTTATGCAGATAAGGACAAGCAAAATGCTTATCTACAAAGATGTATTTGAGATAATCGGTAGATTCCTAAAATAGATCTTATGACCTACAAGGGTCGACTGAGAGTTGCTAGGTTGTTCGGCCATGATTTTAGCTGTTTGTCCCCTGAGAGCAATCTCACCTTCGCTTCGCCCAAAAGTGTTCGCTGGATATAGTGAAGGCAGATATCAAAAGCCACTAGATTGTTAGGATGTATAAGATTGGGCTACGTAATAACTGCTCGGCTGACGAGCTCGTGGCTAAGTAATAACAGCCGCACAGGTCGATCCGTCAGGTTAAGCTACGCTTGCCGGGGTTGGTTAGTGGATGGGTGACCATCTTTACATACCGAGATTCCTCCCTGCCTCGGAAAGCACGCTACGCCGTTGGTCCTGGCTGGTATTCGTGGATCTTTGACAGTCGTTACGGGTCGTCAAAAGCCCGAAAGTCTGACAACCAGTCTTACCAAGGGGTATCGTATTACCCAGTAACTGGGTTGTGGAGGTCAGATAGGCAGTAGCTCCATGTAAAATACTGGTATTCAGCTGCATCCGGTTATACTGGAAACCGACCCCAACATAGTTGGGAAAAGTCTAGGCAGATTGATTGATTGTATAAGATTGGGCTATGTGGAAATTACCAGAACAACTAAAAGTATTGCTTTCATTCTGAAACAAATTCAGTTTTCATGTACCTACCTAGTAAAAGTTGCCATTTGCTTGCATTGTGATTTTTGTAGAGGAATGATGTGACAAAGTCTACAACTACCAATCACGAGGTTCGAAAAGGACGGACAGCACATGCCCCTAGTAGGTATCGGACTTAACTGGTATTGCTTTTGAAGTGGCCTTTATTAATCAGTTCTGATATTGTATCCAATTAATCTTTTTATTTCCTATTTATTGTAATTGAACCTATCTTTGTAGTTTCGGTAATAATAACCTTAAGCATGTACTAAAATTATGATAAACGCGACAGATCGATACAATGTCGGGCACACGATTATGTAGGTACCCCGAGTGCCAGGTTCCGTACCTAAAAAGGGAAAAATGGAAACCTTATAGGATCACTGTGTTGTCCGTCTCTCCATGATCCTTTTTCTCAGGAATGGGTAGTTATCAGGTTAAAATCAAATAGGTACTAAGGTTTGACGACACGGTTGGCGCAGTGGTTGAGCGATTGACTGCTGCGCAGCATGTCGCGGGTTCGATTCCCGCACGGAACAAATATTTGTACGACCTACAAGTATTTGTTCCGAGTCTGGGTGTTTTTCTATCTATAATATGTATGTATTTACAAAAAAAAAATGTATATAAGTAGTTTATCAGCCATCTCGTTACCATAACACAAGCATTAGGTTGCCTAGCTTGGGACTAGATGGCGTATTTATTTATTTTCTTAGGTATTGGATGGGAACCTAAACAATTCAAGCTTCGAAGTCAACACAATCAAAAGATACGGCCATTTATGTCAATACCAGTGTTGTCAGTAACCAGGAAATTCTAGCCTTGGTCGTTTGTTTTTGCGTCAGTCTCAAGCACTTACCTGTCAACAAAACATCTCCCAAAAATGACTAAATGTTCAGTTAAATGGTGTAAAAACTATAGCGGCGGAAGCAGCACTATTTCTTTTCACTTGTAAGTACATTATTTTATTACATTTATTGTTATTTAACACAACATTTAACCAAACGTAATGAGGTTGAACGAGTTTTCATACATTTGTATTTTATATCGGGTCCAGTGGTTTAATTCGTTCATGGTAGGTACCTAACTACTATTTTTTGCGATTACAAAATTACATTTTGCAGTTGGAGCATCGATTGTTATTGTTATGTAGGCCGATGTATGGAAAACCATTATTTTACAACTGAAAAAAGTTTGTCCTTTGAAAGAATACTTTGCAGTGGAAAAAATGCAAGTCGGATTAATCCTACTTCTTTCGTTAGTTGGAGATAGGTAGGTACTCGGAAGTTCGGAACACTTGTTGCGCGTGCCTGACTCGCATTTAGCCTGTTTTTTTGAGTTCATGACAGCACTAATAAAACTTCAAGCATAGCTTTTACCACGGGCGCTGATACGAGCCGCATAGCCCGGATACCCGCTGCCCCTTGACAACCTACGGCTCAATATTATTGAATTAGTTTTAAGAGAATGCACATTGATGAAGTTGGTTCTGGTCTGGTCTAAAGAATTAAATTAAGAATTTTAGTTTGTATTTACGAGTTCACGAAGTCACGACTCACTGCTGGCCTGAAGTATGAATCGGTAACGGTATGCTGCAGTGATTAATTACTAGCAGGTACCTACCTACTGAAAGAAACCAAAAAATTTCATCATAGAAAATTGGTTACGTGATGACATGGTCTGCTGGAAAGGGCGGTCAAATTAGAAGTAAAGATAAAAAAATATCGGTCAAGTGCTATTTCGATTGGACTTCAATTAATACAAGGCTGTATCTAGGTGCTTACCTGATAAACTAATAGGATAACTAATTCGTGCGGCAATGGTGGTCACGGCAACGAAGAGTTTATTGAATTGGAACAAATACGAACTTACGAGCAGCAGGAAATAGATCTATTTCCGTTTAAGTACCTACTGATAAGTTTATCAAGCATAATGAAAACGGTTACCGGTAAACCGGTCCGATGCTGACCAAAACTAACGTCAACCAAAACACATTTGTTTTTGTAACAAAAATGTTGTCGACGTTAGTTGGCATTTCATTTAGGTACTTATTTAAAAAAAAAACAGGACCCTTTCTATCAAATAAGATTCCGACAAACCAAGAACCTCCTCTTTATTTTGAAGTCGGTTAAACATTCAGACAGACTACTGCGTAGGTAGGTAAGTATTAGGATAATAATATTTTCATCAATGTTACATAAGGGTTAGTTTTTCTGATTTCAGCACGGAACACTAAAATTTGAGTGAGCGATTGGAGCGTGGTAAGGTGGAGCACCGATAAGATCAGCGTCAGCGCCTCAGTGGAACGCATGGCATCCACTGCGGCAGGCGTGATTCACACGTGCTTAAGAACCGACAGCAAAACAGGGCAACTTTTTATCTTATTCGAGTCAATACGAATATCTACTTACTGTAAACATTGATTGCTAAATCTAATGTTGTAGAAACATGATGTTTGCAGAAAACAAGTTCATTGATTTGTTACGTAAACTAAGATAAATTATTTCTTCAAAACAAAAAAGATAACTAAGATTCCTTATAACAGCTCATTACGTTTCATCTGAAGAAGTTTTCCGATGTTTAGAAAGTACCTATTTGTACAAACAACATAGATCAACAGTCTATAGAGACAAGGAAGTTAGAATCTAGAAAATAGCAGTTTCTCGTGATACGCACATGCGGTAGTGAATGATACTAGTCTATTTATAAAGAGATTAGGTATCGTAGGAACATTGTTTGCCATTTTACTATCAATTTCCGACTTAATGACTTCGGTACGCATGTTTTCGCATAGTTTAGTAAACACAGGAGATTATTACGGTGGATGTGCGTACGATATTAAGAAATTTTTCGACGTCGTAACAGCGTGAGTCGCATATCATATTAGGCAAAAACAGGGAAAAGGAATGTTTGGAAAGGCGTTCATTTCTACGTATAGGTACTTAGGTAAGTTCAGGCTCCGTATTCGTCCTCCGGATACGGAAGCCATTCAGGCGGAGCTGTACGAGGGGTACAGAGTGGCGAAGACCGCCCTCCGAGCGGAGATCTTGCGGTCCAGGGATCTGGGCCGCGAGGAGTCGCTGGAGACTCTGAACAGAGACCCATGGGGGCGCCCCTATAAGATGGTGCGGGAGAAACTCCGCCCATGGGCGCCCCCGCTGACGCAGAGTCTCCGGCCCGAGCTCGTGGAGGACGTGGTGAGCGCTCTGTTCCCTTCGCGAGGGGAACATACTCCCCCGCCTATGGCTCCGCCTCATGCGGTGCCCGCTGCGGACCAAGAGACCGACGACGACGATGATACTCCCGAAGTGACCGAGGTAGAGTTGAGAGCGGCGGTACGTAGGCTCAGTGCCAAAAATACCGCCCCAGGACCCGACGGCTTACCTGGAAGAGCCTGGGTTCTGGCCTTTGGGGCTCTCGGGCCTCGACTAGGGGGGCTCCTAAGCGCATGCTTGGAGAGGGGCCAGTTTCCACTTCGCTGGAAGACGGGGAAACTGGTCCTCATTAAGAAGCCGGGGCGCCCTGCGGACTCTCCGTCCGCTTACCGGCCCATCGTGCTGCTCGACGAGGTGGGCAAGCTCTTTGAAAGAGTCATTGCAGACCGCCTCGTCGGGTGGCTGGTGCAGGAGGGGCCGGATTTGGCGGAGAGCCAGTTTGGTTTCCGCAAGGGGCGCTCTACGGTGGACGCCATCATGCGCGTGCGAGCCCTCACGACGGGGGATGCAGTGGCCCGGGGTGGGGTCGTCTTGGCGGTGTCCTTAGACATCGCCAACGCCTTTAATACCCTGCCCTGGAGTTGCATCAGGGAGGCATTCCGGTATCACCGGATGCCGACCTACCTCTGTCGAGTGGTCGAGGCCTATCTGACGGACAGGGCCGTCATATACCCCGGTCATCAGGGAGAGTGGAACCGGCGAGAGATGTCGTGCGGTGTCCCACAGGGATCGGTCCTGGGGCCGCATCTGTGGGACATCGGTTACGACTGGGTGCTGCGCGCCGACCTCCCTAGCGGCGTCAGCGTAGTATGTTACGCTGACGACACGCTGGTCCTGGCGCAGGGGAGGTCGCACCAGGAGGCGGCTGACTTAGCGACACGCGGGGTTGCGATAGTCGTGGAGAGGATCCGGCAGTTGGGACTCGAGGTGGCCCTGCACAAGTCCGAGGCCATGTGTTTTCATGGTCCTCGGAATGCGCCACCGTCGGGTTCCGATATAACGGTGGGAGGGGTTCACATCGGAGTCGGGTCGACGATGAAGTACCTGGGACTCGTCCTCGACAGCCGGTGGAACTTCGTGGAGCATTTCCGACGTTTGGCTCCCAGACTGGCACGGGCTGGGGCTGCCTTGAGGCGGCTCCTGCCCAATCTGGGGGGTCCAAACGCCTCCTGCCGGAGGCTCTACGCGGGGGTCGTGCGGTCCATGGCCCTTTACGGAGCACCGGTGTGGGCGCGTTCCCTAAGGCTGGGACCAGCCGGCAGGTTGAACGCGTCCCAGAGGGTCATGGCCATCCGGCTAGTCCGGGGATACCGCACGGTCTCCCGGGAGGCGGCGAGCCTCCTTGCCGGATTGCCGCCGTGGGATCTGGAGGCAAAGGTCCTCGCGCACGTGTGGGAGTGGCGCGAGGAGGCAAAGCGCCGGGGCGTAACTCCGCTGCCGCGAGAAATCACGGTACAGCGGACAGAGCTCCGGCGGGATCTCATGGCGGCATGGAGAGCGCGACTGTCGCAACCCAGCGCTGGGCACGCCACAATAGCGGCGATAAGTCCCCTCTTTGAGGAGTGGTTAGAGAGGCGCCACGGCGTCCTCACCTTCCGCCTGACGCAGGTCCTCACCGGACACGGTTGTTTCGGGAGGTTCCTGTTTCGCATAAGGCGGGAGGAAACGCCCGGGTGTTTCCATTGTGTGGATCGCCCGGAGGACACGGTGGAGCATACAGTGGAGGTCTGCCCGGCGTGGGCAGAGCACCGCCGTGTTCTCACGGAGGCGATCGGCGGCGGCGATCTCTCGCGTCCGAGCCTGGTCCAGGCCATGGTGCGGAGCGAGAGTGCATGGGAGGCCGTCACCTCCTTCTGCGAAGCAGTGATGCTCGCGAAGGAGGAGGCGGAACGCGTGAGGGAGAGGCAGCCTCACGCCCTCAGTCGCCGCATGAGACGCCCTGGGCGGCGGGAATCGCGGGGCGATTTCCGGCCACCGTAGGCGCGGGCCTGCGGACGGTGAGCAGCGGGTAGCTCGCCGTCCGGTAAGGACCAGGCCCGAGTCGACGGCGCGTCGTGTTCCACGCGCGCCTCAAAGAGATGTCAGCAAGTGACGGGGCCCAATAGGGCCGACGCCGCTGGGGTCGCGGGTTGTCTGAAAGGGTTACCGCGGCCCTGGCATAGGCAACTGAAGGAACACGGGTGGGTTTTAGTCAGTAAAAGTCTGACACGCCCTCCCGCTCCACCCAGAGCGGGAGAAGTTATTTGATGATTTCCCACCCTCAAAAAAAAAAAAAAAAAAAAAAAAAGGTAAGTAGGTACTACCTTATTGATTATGGTCGGTGCGAAAGTCTATACCCAATAACCTACACCTAAAGTAAATGATAGGGGTAGGTACCTATTTCTGACGCATAAGGTAGTTATTCGTCTTCAGTAAAGAGGACGTAACGCTATTTTCTGGAGTACCTAATTTATAACTAACTAAGTAGGTAGGTACCTACTGGAAACATCTATAGAAAAGTTTCCTGAACACTGAACAATTAGTTAAGTATTCATAGTGTCTAATTATTATTGATTGCTCGTAATTGCTTGGGTAGCTATGAGATTAATTATTATTTTCTTATGAAACGTAGACAAAGACTGTAAATTATTATTTATTTCAGTTATAGCAGCAATATGAAAGAACAGGTAAGGTTTTTTTTGTGGATGGGAAATCATCGAATGACTTCTCCCTCTCTGGGTGGAGCGGAAGGGCGTCTCATCTAAGGGCGTGTCAGACTTTTACTGACTAAAACCCACCCGTGTTCCTCCAGTTGCTTATGCCAGGGCCACGGTATCTCTTTCGAACAACCCGCGACCCCAGCAGACGGCGGCATCGGTCCTATTGGACCCAATCATTGCTGACATCTCTTTGAGGCGCGCGTGGAACACAACGCGCCGTCGACCCGGACCTGCAGTGCGATTCTGTAACCATCTCACCGTGCGTGGAGTGAGCTGTCAATAGTGTCAATTCCTAGCAAAAACAAACTCACTACACCTAAGTTTTCACGGTGAGATTTTTACAGAATCGACCGGCTGCAGTGCGATTCTGTAACCATCTCACCGTGAAAACTTAGCTGAAGTGAGCGTGGAGTGAGCTGTCAATAGTGTCAATTCCTAGCAAAAACAAACTCACTTCACCTAAGTTTTCACGGTGAGATTTTTACAGAATCGACCGGCTGGTCCTTACCGGACGGCGAGCTACCCACTACTCGCCGTCCGCAAGCCCGCGCCTACGGTGGCCGAGAATCGGCTCCCGCCGCCCAGGCCGTCTCCTGCGGCGACTGAGGGCGTGAGGTTGTCTCTCCATCACGCGTTCCGCCTCCTCCTTCGCGAGAATCATCCTTCCGTCCGTTTATCCGTCCGTCTGACTAAACGATCCATCAAAACAAGTGTAAAAGTTGAATTTTTCGGACTGGCAAAAACACATCGGGAGTAGGGACAACTGTCGTATCGTGTTGCCATTCATACTTCGTTCGGGCCACGAACCAATCATACGTCCGTAGCTGATACGGAGTAGGAAACGACCGTAACGAAGGCCGAAACTGCGGACTTCGTGCTTAGGGAGTAGACCCCCAGGCTTGGACGCGAGATCGCCGCCGCCGATCGCCTCCGTGAGAACTCGGTGGTGCTCCGCCCAAGCCGGGCAGAACTCCACTGTATGCTCCACCGTGTCCTCCGAGCGATCCACACAATGGTGACACCCGGCCGTTTCCTCCCGCGGCCCAGGAACCTCCCGAAATAACCGTGTCCGGTGAGGACCTGCGTCAGGCGGAAGGTGAGGACGCCGTGGCGCCTCTCCAACCACTCCTCAAAGAGGGGACTTATCGCCGCAATTGTGGCGTGCCCAAGGTAAGGGTACCTACATAATTATTCAATCATAAAATATATAACTATAAGGTAGGTAATGTCCTTGCTATCTAACGTTAGATAGGTAGGTACTATTAGGTGTTTTCATAACTCTAACGTAAATAATCTGACGTATTCTAGTTTATTTGTGTCGGTTGTGTATTTACCAGCATATTTGACGTAGTATTTACTGATCGTTCTATATATTACCTATCAGCCGTAGTAATAAACTGTATTTAATGGCAGTTTGATATTAAAAATTAACTATACAGTTCAGACCACTATCTATGTATTTAAGGATATGTATACAATCTATATATATATATTATATATAAATAAAAAGAGAAGTCCCGACTGATTGACTGACTCGTCAACGCCGAGCCCAAACCCTTGGACCTAGAAAGCTCAAATTTTGGCACAGAGGTTCCCTTTAAAATGTAGACAAGGAATGAGGAAGGAATTCCCGGTAGTACGTTCCCGTGGGATATTTTTGGACATCCACGCGGGCGAAGCCGCTGGCAAAAGCTAGTAAGGTATATTTATTTGCATGTCTGGTTGTAACAAAAATAGTGCGAATAATTAGAATTACTTACTTACAGTAGGTAAGTACCTACACGAATTAAAAATAAGCTAACGAAGAACTAGAAACAATTTATTGAATTGCGTTCTAATTTGTTTTTCGCACTTTGTGTATTTATGTCTTTGTTATTCTTCTATTGAAGAAACTAATAATAATTATGGCTGTTTATCCACCACCGCCACGTCAACGTCAACGAGATGACGGCACCGAAGTAGCGATACTACAATGCGTGTCACGAGAGATGAGACTTGACGAGCGCAGTATCGCGCCTCCCGCGCTCTTTCCGCCGCACTGTGGATTGAAAAAGGCTCTAGAAGACTTTAGGCACTTAAATTTGAAAGTTTCGGTTTTTTTGCTTGATATAACTTCTAATAGCCAATATCATGCTTATATATGTATATATCATAGGATACAATGTGGTAAGCGAAATGGCGACTTATATTTTTTTGAAAAAAAAAAAAGTATGGAGCTGGTATAAAAAATGCTTATATCTCCGGAACCGCAAGAATAACGGAAATATCCTTGCACACGGTTATACAGGGTGTAAGGGACAGCCCTCCGCAGATTGATAGGGTGAATTCAGTACATCATACTAAGATGACCGGTACATGAAATTATTTCAGGAACGTTATGGGAATCCAATAAACCTGATTTGTTTTATTACCTCGCACGCAATGTATTGCTTCCGTGGCAAAACGCACGTAGCGAACGGTAGCGCAGTGAGTGTTCGGCTGCCCCACCCGCCACGGGGTCAATTCTCGCGCCACTTGGCTTAAACTAGCGACAGCGTAGTGCACAAGTTAGTTGAGTAGGTAGATACTTACGCGCAGGTACAGTAAAAGCGACAATAATTTAGCCTTCATTTAATTATTTTTATAACTGAAAGATGTTTAAAGTGGTGTATGGTACCTACTTATTGGTCAGTTTGTCAAGTACGGGTAGGGTTCAATGAAAAATAAAATAAGTAGGTTTTATGAAATAAGGAATAATGTTTTTATTTTGTATTTACGATGATGGCTGTATTCCCTCAAAAACCTTTATCTTTTCTGGCTTGCCTACGTAAAACGTTGTATCGTCTGCGAGGCATTTTTAAACAAATTAATACAAAAGTATTTTCCGCTCAACCAACAACAGTCTAAAACTTAACGAAAATAACCAGCAGATGAAACAAACAGTCAATAAAAATAAAAAAATACTAAGTACTTGCAAACATGCATTCAGGCTTCTCATTAGCTGCCCTTTCACACAGCGGGAATTCCGCTTTGGTAAAGCGAGTAAAGATAACAAAATAATAAGCACTAGACTTAATTTTGTGCCAAACAATAGCTACAACTAACGTTGAAGTGGTTTTCGTTTTTTTACCCGACTGCGGCAAGTTAAAAAAGGAGCGTTATGTGTTTTTACCATAAGTACAATGCTTATTACATAGAAAAATAATGTAAATCAATCAGTCTTATTTCAATAGGTATCAAAAATTAATCCTACCTTAGAATCGCTCCGGTCGTATGAGATACGGCTCGAAATGACCTCCACCGAGACCTTCACACACATTGGCACGGCGCAGGGTCTCCCCGTGCAAGCGGGTCAGCAAGTTGGGATCTTCGTTGCAGCTGTAGCGCAGCTGCTGGAATGTGTCTGTGATTCAATCTCGCATTTCTTCCTCACTCGCACATGCACTAACAAACACTTTTTCCTTTACGTAGCCCCACAAAAAGAAGTCTAAAAGTGTGAGACGCGGGCTCCATGATTCCGGCGCAATAGTCGAGCTGCAGTGCGTGTGCCTAGGCGTGGATTTTGACGGACCAGGTCTAAAACTCTTTCTACAGTTGCACCGCGAAGTGGTCTTCCGGCGCCTTCTTGATTGGGAACTATGGGCTGGTTATCTAGCACTCGTTCATAGACATTGGTAATTATCCGGGAGTCTGATGGATGCCGACGGTCAGGATACCTATCGATGTAATTTCTGAGCGCTTCCCTGGCATTTCCCCGAGCTTCCCCGTAGCACATTATCATTTCGCCATATTCACGAGCTTAGTGCTCGTGTAGCCATTTCTCACAGACAACAACACAAATGGGTAAGTACGTAAACTTCACGACGCGACTGCGCGAACAACAGCGAGCGATACTGCGCAGGACACAGTCGCAGGACAACTAAACTGTACTAATGACTACACGAAAAATCACACACAAAAACAGTGTTGTCAACTACTCAAAAAATTTTGCATGTTTCTTGCAAAAATGTTGTACAAAAATACCACTATTTTTAAGCTTGACTAAATGTTAGAGCTGTTATTTTTTTTGGAGAAATGAAACGATAAATTTGTCAATTTAATTCAAAGTTTATGTTAAGCAAATTAATAGTAGTGATAGCCCAGCGTGATAGAAGACTGGGCTTCCATTGCAGAGGGCTTACGTTCGATTCGCGACTCGACTACCAGTCGGTAGCTGCCGTAAAGCCATGAAAAGGCCCTTGGGTGGCTTGGAAACTGGATCCAGTGATCGCTTGAAAAGTAGAATTAATTAAGTAATTAGGTATGTACCTACCACGAATACTCAAGGGCACATTATGTGCGTTTTTCCTTTAGAAATTAAGTGCACTAAAAGATTTGCATTTAACATTAGAGGAGTTCTTATGTGAACCAAGTTTGATCTAACATTTTCGTTCACAAATTGAGGTTTATTAAGTTGGAAATACTGTTGCGACTCGGTAAATCGGAGCGTCTCGCTTGTCTCTATTGTATTGTATGCAAGTAGTATGCGGTGAGTTTGATGAACTCTGAAGCTATGCAGAAAGTGAACAGCTGATTTCGCGCGTAGTACGTTAGAGTATTTCGACATACATTGCTGTTTTTTGGATTTTAGCTGTTTTATTTACATAAATGGAGTGCTGCAAACAGAGAATGTAATTTTACATTGAAATAAAGGAATATTAGCCAAAAAAACGTTAAAAAAAATGAAACTTTTCCTGAGAAAATTTCCGGTGGAATATGATTCACAATAAGGAGCTGAATGCACCCTGTTAATTTGTGGAGGGCTGTCCCTTACACCCTGTATAACTATTAATTTATGATTTTTTGAGATACTTTTTAGAACTAGATCTTCCTAGATCTAAACCTTAACTTTTTTATTTTTTTTACCTATTATAGGTATGCAGGTAGATAGAAATACAGATTTGGTAATGTGTCTAGTTATAATAAAAATGAAATTCAAAAGAACGGAATGTTTTAGTGTTTATACCGCTCGAAAACTTAAAAATAGTTACAGATAACAAATGTACACGAAACGTTGTCTTTAAAGTAAAATAAAATAACGATTTTAAATGTTATGGGAAAATTAGCAAGTTCAGGGACATTGTGTAGACTTCTCCTTGTTAAAATCTCTAAGAATTATACACAATGAGTCCCAATTTTCTGGAGGAGCTCGTGGCTAAGTAATAACAGCCGCACGGGTCGATCACGTTAAGCTACGCTTGCCGGGGTTGGTCCGTGGATGGGTGACCATCTTTACATACCGAAACTCCTCCGTGCCTCGGAAAGCACGTTAAGCCGTTGGTCCCGGCTGTTATTCGCGGATCTTTGATAGTCGTTATGGGTCGTCAGAATCCCGAAAGTCTGACAACCAGTCTCACCGAGGGGTGAGACTGGTTCATTTTCGTATTACCCAGTTACTGGGTTGTGGAGGTCAGATAGGCAGTCGCTCCATGTAAAATACTGGTACACACAGTTGGGAAAAGGCTAGGTAGATTGATTGAGTTGCAATTTTCTTTATGCAATCGTTATTTTAATTTACTTCAAAGACATATAATTTAGTGTACCTACATTTGTTATTTGTGGTTACTTACTTAATTACTTTCTAATCTATTCTTCATAAGTCCATAAGTAACTAAGTACTCGATATTAATTTTAACTGTCTACTGAGAAATCCGATCTAATATTCATCCGTAAGTAGGTACTTAAAAGTCATTATTAGGTACACTCATTGTATGTAGTATAATTCTTAGAGATTTAAACAATGAGAAGTGTACACAATGTCCAATGTGTACACAATATCACAATGTGTGTGGTTCCAGAGATATAAGCATTTTGTATTCCAGCTCTATACAATTCAACTACCAGATTGTATGCTATGATATAATAAGCATGATATTGGCTATTAGAATCCATTTCAAGCAAAAAAACCCGACACTTCAAAGTTTAAATTCCTAAGTTTCTAGAGCTGTTTTTCGATCCACAGTGCGCCGCCCGATGACGCCCGGTCCCTTCCCGCCTCAGACCTCATACCGCTAAAGAGACCTATAAATCAGAATAATCAGAATCAGAGAATTATAATCTGCGCATGTCAATGTTAAAATGTATGCCCAGTATGTTAAAATGTATCGGAACCCTGTGTCTCCACTTTGTCCCTTTCATGATTTTAAAGACAAATAAGGTAAAATACTTGTACTTATATATGGAAGGTGATTCCATGATTTACATGGTTTCGGTTTTTACAAGAAACCACTGAACAACACGGCATTCCTATAAATTGTCACGGTCACAGTCGAAAGCGCACTAGTTCGCGGAGACGGAAATTGTTCTATGAACGGCTCATACTGATCATGTCGCACGGACACAGATTCGCCCGCTTACCACTTCTCCTGTTTTTTATATTTCTATGGTCAAGTCTCATCTTTCGTGGCACGCGTTGTACATTTACTATTTGTCCAACGCACACCACCACACACCGGGAAGTCACTAATCTCGTTTCTCGTTGACGTACCGTTGACGTTGTGCGGAGTCCTAACGACTTGACCGATCGCGATGAAAGAGTTCAATTTGTTATTTGCGTAATTATACGTATCTATGATACTTTACGTCATTATTAATGGGTTGCTTACTATTGAAGATATTTATAGGTAGGTTATCCTTGTATTTTCATTTTCCTCTGAGTCTATTTTTAGAATCATCACCTTGAGACGGAGAAAAACATCGCTAAGGCATTTACACTTTTTTCATTAAACTTCGGCAAAACCGTAAAAGGTTGCATAATACGAAAAGTTACTGAATACGATTGTGCAGAACGCACCTCTTTTATAATTGTCTTTGTTTTTTTACTTTTTTCTATTGTCTTTTTTATTACTTTTGACATATTAAAAAATTGATTTTTATCTAGTACTACCACGAACCAGCGTATTATTCATTTCGGTAGTTAATATTTGGTCCTTCGAGCCGGATAAATGCATACACGTTCAGCACGTTCTAAGCGTGCAAAAGAGGACGCGCTGTGTGCAGGAGACGGCACCCAAGTTGCGGCGAGGGAGACTGCCCCACCCGCGCAGCAGAGCGCGGACCTGCCCCCTCACGCCGCGGCTCCGGCGCCTTCCCGCCCGGCCAGCGCCGCCACCTCGCGCTCTTCCGCCACCATCGTGGCGCGTCAGCTGGCGGCACAGGCGCAGCACGCGCGCCACCTGGCTGATTTGGAGCAAAAAGCTCTAGAGCGAGAGCGACAGGCAGCTGAGCTCCAACTAGAGCGAGAGCGACAGGTCGCGGAGCTCCAATTACAAGCTGAGCTCGCCGCCATAGAGGCGGACGCCAGCCAGCGCGGCAGCCACTGCATGCGTAGCTGTGCTAGTGTCCAAGATTGGGTAAAAAATGTATTGCCTAATCCCGATGAGCGTCATTTTTTAAGTGCCAACCCACATTTCAGGTACGGCGATACAGCTCAGTGTGGGACACTGGGCATGAGAGCGTCACACGGCGAAGACGCTGTGGAGACACACGCTCTCAACCAAGATCGTATTGAAGATGGAGGAGTGACGCGCTTAATCAATTCGCTCGGAATATTAATTAAGACAGTTAACAAGCAAACTGCTACGAAGACAGACTTGCCTACGTTCGATGGCAAGTCCTATTTAGATTGGCTAGCTTTAAAACGTGCGTACGAAAATACAGCTCAAGGTGTTTCGGCAACTGATAATCTAGCGAGGCTGTCGTGCGCCCTGCGCGGAGCGGCACGCGACGCAGTGGCGGGGCTGCTGGCGGCGGCGCGCGCCCCCGGGGTGGTGCTGGCTGCGCTTGACGCGCGCTACGGCCGCCCCGAGCTCGTCGTGATGCATGAAGCGTCTGTGATACGTGCGCTGCCTAAGGTAAGCTACGATGGTAAAGACCTCGTAATTTTTGCCAGCCGAGTACAGAATTGTGTGGAAGTAATCCGCCTGTTAAATCAGCCGGATTACTTACGCTCGCCCGAGTTGTTTCAGGCACTGTGGAACAAGCTGCCACCGCTATTGCGACCACGGTGGTTGGATTACGCTCATTTGTGCGATGGCAGCTTGTGTAAAATTGAAATGTTTGCCGATTTCCTCTCCCGTGAAGCTAACTTGCAGTGTAGGTTCGGCGGCGCTATTGAATGCTCGTTACCTACTGTAGCACGTCCTAACACGGATGGCAGAGGCTTCAAGGATAGGGTGAACGTTGTGGCTGAAAATAATGAAAATTGTAGCATTTCAGAAAATAATATTTGTCCCTTGTGTCAACAAAAACATGAATTGAAGTTTTGTGATAGGTTTGTCAAAATGACAATAAATGATCGTTGGCAATTTATTAAGAAAAATAAAATATGTCATAGATGTTTAAAGAAAGGTTGGCACAAGAATAAAACTTCTTGTATTAAAAGAGTGTGTACAGTAGAAGGTTGTGACATGCGTCACCATGCTTTGTTGCACGGGTCGAAATTTGAGCGTGCAGTCACCGCGCACGTCGGTGTGGAAGACGATGCTGAACCCGAGCCATCGACATCCAGCGCGGCCGCGCCCCCGACGGGCAGCGCTCAGCTGCCTTGTGACGCACCCGTGGGCTGCGAGGCCGGCGCGCCATCGTCTGACGACTCGGACCACGAAGTCTTGGCTCATGCATCCTCCTTGTCAGCTGCGGAACCTTCTGTTCGGCCGTTATTGAAAATAGTTGGCGTGACCGTTTCGGGGCCTTCTAGTAGCGTTGATACGTACGCTTTGCTGGACGACGGTTCAACAGGTACCTTTATAGATTCTAGGCTGGCGGCTCAAATTGGTTGCAAGGGCCAAGAGAAACGTATCCATTTAGACTGTGTAGGTGGTCTAGGAATGGACGTAAACATTCAGTATGTTGATTTCAATATAAAAGGTCGTCATTCAAACAAAATTCACTCCGTTAAGCGAGCCAGGTCGATGAGCGGCTTGGGTGCTGCGCGACAGTCTGCGCATCTTGAGAGCGTGCGTAAGTATCCATACCTGGCAGACATTGCTAATGAATTTTGCTATGAAGACGTTAGGCCAATGCTGATTATAGGCATCGACAACTGGCACTTATCTTTCGCTAAAGCTACGCGCAAAGGAACCAAGACACAACCCGTAGCTATTTTAACTGCTTTAGGCTGGGTTTTGTATGGTTTCGGTTGCAGTAAAACTAAACTTGTAGACGTTATCAACCACGCCACGGTTAGCGAACCTGATATATTGAATGATCAGTTGATTCTGGAAGGTCTTATTAGGGAGCAGTTCAGAATTGATTCGGTCGGCATCTCTAAACAGGAAGCTCGTAGTGCCGACGACGAACGCGCTGTGCAAGTTCTCGAGCGCACAGCACACCGTCTTCCCGGTGGACGGTTTGAAGTAGGCTTGTTGTGGAAGGCTGATAAACTGGATATTCCAGATAGTTACAAGTTAGCTGTGTCTAGGTTCCTTAGTTTAGAAAAAAAAATGGTGAAAGATCCGGACTATGCTGAACGCTACCGTCGGAATATCCATGATATGCTGTCAAAGGGATATGCTGAACCATGTTCAGCTCCTCCTAACTTGGGGTCCCCGTTGTGGTACCTTCCTCACTTTGGCGTAATTAACGCAAATAAGCCTAACAAATTGAGAACGGTACACGACGCAGCCGCCAAGTCCCACGGCGTATCATTAAATTCGATGTTATTAACTGGTCCAGACCTTTTGCAACCCCTGCTAGGTATTCTGATGCGCTTCCGTGAGGGTAAGGTTGCTCTGACAGCTGACATTCGTGAAATGTTCCCTCAAATTAAAGTAATTGAAAATGATAGGGATGCCCAAAGATTTCTGTGGCGCGACAATCCGAAAGAGCCTATACGTACATACCGTATGTCATCCATGATTTTTGGCGCTGCGTCCAGCCCCTTTATTGCTATCCATATCAAAAACAAAAATGCACTAGAGTGGCAGGATACATACCCCGATGCAGCTCGAGTAATTATACACGATCACTACATGGATGATTGCATCACTAGTTTAGACAACGTTCATGAAGCGGCCAAACTGGCTGTGGACATTTACAACGTACACTCTCATGCTGGCTTTGAGATGCGAGGCTGGATGTCAAACGATCTCATGGCACTCTCGTTGCTACCCAAAGAATCCTTGCTAGAAGTTGTTAAAGAAGTAGATTTAGGTCACCTGGCTACAGATGTCCGCACGCTTGGCCTTATCTGGCAACCCGCCTGTGACGTGATTGGTTTTAACACGGGAGTCCATAAGGGTGTGTTGCCACAGAAGCTCACCAAGCGAGAGGTGTTAGCCCACGTGATGCGAGTCTATGATCCCCTTGGAATCCTTGCGCCGATCGTAGTTCGTGGCCGCATCATGTTTCAAGACGCTTGGCGTAAGGGTTTGGAATGGGATGAGGAGCTCTCTCAAGGTGACAGTGGTGCGTGGAAGTCGTGGTTTCAGGATTTATCCTTGGCTTCTACTTTACGAATTCCACGTCGCTATAATTTAAGTGATTTAGAGCTGACAGGCTGTGAACTTCATGTGTTTTCGGACGCCAGTGAGTCTGCCTTTGCCGCTGTCGCTTATTGGCGGTTTCTGTACGATAGCGGTGAAGTTAGACTCTCCCTTATCTGTAGCAAAGCTCGCGTGTCACCCCTTAAACCAGTCTCCATACCACGTCTAGAGCTCCAAGGCGCTCTTATTGCAGCTCGCCTTGCTTCGTCAATCTGTGAAGCCCACCGATTTAAAGTTAGCAGACGTGTTTTTTGGTGTGATTCGATGACTGTCCTCGGTTGGCTTCGCAGTGACGCACGCTCTTTCAAGCCTTTTGTATCGCATAGATTAGGCGAGATATTGGAGTTATCCAGCGTGAATGAATGGCACTGGGTGCCAAGTAATTTAAACGTAGCCGACGATGCAACTCGCAACAAACGCTCTGATCTCTCTCCAAAATCCCGTTGGATCTTGGGTCCTGATTTTTTACTGTCCTCTGATTGGCCTTGTGAACCGTATCACAAAATTAACTTAGGACAGGAGGAATTAAAGCCATCATCACATGTCGCAGTAAATCACATTAGTGAAGTCGAGAAGCAGGCACCAATTTCGGCAGATCCGAAGCGTTTTAGCTCTTGGCTAAGGTTGGTGCGTGCTACAGCAATCGCCCATAAGTATATCACTTTGTTGCGCATACGTAGTCTCCATCACCGGGGCTTAGATGTTGCTAATCTAGTTAGACTTGAAGGGGGTCTTTGTACTTATATGTTTCAACCTGCAAATACGTTCTCCATACCGTGTCCATCAATGTCACGATCCAGAGTAATCACTGCTGATGACATGCGCTTAGCAGAAGAGCATGTATTGCACCAATCCCAACTGGACTCGTTCCCGGATGAAGTAACGCATCTTACGGGTGGTCAACCTTTGCCACGCACCAGTCGCTTATTAAAAATATCCGCCATCATCGGTAACGATGGAATGCTTCGCCTGTCCAGTCGCATCTCCGCAGCTTTAGGAGTTCGTGAGGAAGCTAAGCACCCCATCATACTCGACGGCAGACATCCATCTGTACGCTTACTCGTGGACCGACATCATCAGAAAGCTGCCCATGCGAATACAGAAATAATTGTGAATGAGCTTCGACAGCAGTTTTTCATATTAAGTCTCAGAAGTACTGTGCGGTCAGTAGCATTCAATTGTCAAGTATGCCGTCTTCGCAAAGCTGTGGTGTTTAATCCACCTATCGGAGATTTACCTGAAGCTCGCTTGGCGCACCACCAACGCCCCTTTTCCTTTGTTGGGCTGGATTATTTTGGGCCAATTCAAGTGTCCATTGGTAGGAGGCAGGAGAAGAGATGGATCGCCCTCTACACGTGCTTAGTCGTTCGTGCCGTACATCTGGAGGTCGTGAATAACCTTTCCACTGATGCAGCTATAATGAGCCTCCGTAGATTTATAGCACGAAGGGGCACGCCAACTGAGCTGTGGTCAGATAATGGAACGTCATTTGTGGGCGCTAGCAGAGAACTACGAACCTTATATTCTGCTGCAATTTCCAATTTTGCAGCAAACGAGAAGATGAACTGGAGATTTATTCCCCCATCGGCTCCTTTTATGGGCGGGGCTTGGGAACGACTCGTTAAGAGCGTAAAGATCGCATTAAAAGCGACACTCAAGGAGCGTACTCCGTCTGATGAAGTGCTGCGTACACTGCTGGCTGAAGCTGAGGCACTGGTGAACGCTCGCCCACTTACCCATGTATCGCTTGAACTAGGCAGCGAAGAAGCTTTAACCCCCATGCACTTTTTGATCAGCGCTTCTTCAGGTCGTCCAATTCCAGCAAACTTAAGTGAAGCTGACTTGGTGAGCAGAAGCAGTTGGCGGAGGGCCGTCAGATTGTCAGACCACTTCTGGCAGCGCTGGGTTAGAGAATACCTGCCAACACTCGCGCCGAGACGTGGCCAGGGAGTGATACCCGACATCGTCGTTGGAGACTTGGTGCTTGTGGCCGACGGGAACCTACCAAGAGGATCGTGGCCTAGAGGTCGGATCACTGCTTTATTCCCGGGTAGAGATCGCATAACAAGAGTGGCTGATGTGACCACGGCGACCGGAGTACTTAGGCGACCACTTAAAAGGCTAATTCGTCTTCAGTGTTGAAAGGGGGAGAAATGTGCAGAACGCACCTCTTTTATAATTGTCTTTGTTTTTTTACTTTTTTCTATTGTCTTTTTTATTACTTTTGACATATTAAAAAATTGATTTTTATCTAGTACTACCACGAACCAGCGTATTATTCATTTCGGTAGTTAATAACGATTAAAAGTACAAGTGTAGGTATTTACTTACACAAACCATTTCACCGTATTTTATTTGCGGCTGTTATAATAATTGAAAATAAACGATAAATAACGAAAACTTCAGAAAAAGCAACACCGAAATGTTTTTGCGAGTTAAAATTCCATTTCATCTTTTAATTTCCGAACGGATATTCATGAAATGTATAAGTGCGTATTTTAAAATAAAAAAACAACACACTGTATAAGATGTTTGTATGTGTACATGGAAAATCCCGCTGAAGGTAACCTTTCCATACGAATATAGGTGTTTGCTAAGTAATGTTTAACTACTATTACTAACGACCGTCACTAGTGTGCGCACTATCAACAACGTTGATATTTTTTAACACACGTAACGTTAGGAAAAAAGTCAATAAATAATTTTCGTATAAAAACTTCAAAAGTATTATAATTATGTACCTGATCAATTCAAATAAAAAAAAAAACGCTTATTACGGGTGCTGCTTAAACCCATCTATATAGTGGTGCCACTTATCTATAGGTGGTACATGAATGTATGTATGTACCTACCTAGATTTCTTTTCCGGAGTGCGTATCCTCAAGTCTCTGGCAGCTACTAAGTAAGAACTTAGATAAAGATTTAGCACAGCACAGCACGTTGTAGCGTGATTGGCCTTTCCTTGAAAGTGTAATTTCCAACGAAGAAAACAATGATCGCTATAGAGTTTGACTTTGATTTGCCTTTCCTTTATAAGATAAAGATCGTATCAAAATATGTACCTATATTTTTATTTTAGATTATATCACCGTGCAGTGTCTTCTATTTGATCAATGATAAAAATTATAAAAACGGAATAAAGTATTTATAAATTATTAGGTAGAAACTTTTAATTTAACAATTAAAGCGTGCCTAATTTGAAGTATAGCTTTCGTAAATTGAGCTTATCAATACAAATATCTTCATAACAATTGCATGTACTACATAATTAGGGACTTATGTAGAAGGTACAGTAGTAGGAACCTACATATACATAGCAAAAAAAAGTAACACCTCGAAGATTGATATTACGCGCAAAAGTAAAATACCTATTTCATGCAAAATTGCATGTTATAGGTAGGTAGACTAGATAGTAGAGAGATAATAATGACAAGACACTGCATTCAAAATTAACTGTGCTACAATTCGACGTTGACCTATTTGCAACTAAATATAAACTAAGATACCCAAGTTACTAATTAATTAGTAGGGTTATCGTTATTGTGAATTAATGAAACATTGTTGCTTAATACCTTCTTTGAATATCCCATACTTATAATAAGTTGCATAAGCGTTCAGTATATGATTGACATTGCATTCAGGTATTAATCTGTGATTCAGGTACAACAGCATGGATAGCCACATGTCCTAATCTACCGTTTAACGAACTCCACATAGATTGAAGCGTTTCCGCCAGTTTTGACTATAGCATCCAATAGGGAACTGGACACGTTCATAATGACTGAGTTTTCCACAGATGCAAAGTATTTATCGTCTAATAATGCTCATAATAAATCTATTTAAATAAAAAGAGAAGTCCTGACTGACTGACTGATTGACTAACTCATCAACGTCCCGCTCAAACCCTTGGACCTAGAAAGCTGAAATTGTGCACAGAGGTTCCCTTTATAATGACAAGGAATAAGGAAGGAATTGCCGGTAGGACGTTCCCTTGGGATATTTTCCGACATCCACGCGGGCGAAGCCGCTGGTAAAAGCTAGTATTATATGTATATATTTTTTTTACTATTAATTTTAAGGGCGAGTAACAAACAACACAGTCGTCTTCGCCTTAAATGCTCATGCGCCCGTCCTATGGCTGCGTGACGCTGGCCGCGTGGTCGGTGACTTTTGTCATCATGTATCCTTATCTCGACGCTACTGCACTGATAATACGAGCGCTATTATTTTCATTGGCTGCGCGGAGGGCGTGCGCGCCCCCGCCTGCCTCTATAAAATCGACATACATCAAAATAGTTCTACACTTATTGATCTCGCGCCGCGCTTGACGCGTCACGTTTGTCTAACAAACGTAACATTAACACACCTTAATTAGTTTTAATTTTAGTTTTTTTTTAACGGTAAGTTGAATATTTTTAATTTAACTTTTCAGTTCATATTTTTTTTATGAATTGATCAGTTGCCTGTAACTTTATATAATACGTAGCTTTGTTTACCAAAATTTTTTTTTTTGGAAAGAATTATATTTGGCGATTATATTTTGAGTCAAAAATTAAATAACATAGCTGAGGCTCGTAAAAATTCCAACGGTCAATTGCCTACTAGATATAATTATAATAAGATCCAGATCATTAAAGGTGTCCGGGGCATGTTGCAATTAGGCTGACTTGTCTGCACTCAAGATCAATAATCGTGATTGCCAAAGAATTGGTGGCATCCGTTACAGTATCGATCATTTGATCTTGTTCTACCTGTATGTATTGGTCGTGTACGAGCGATAGGTAATGCACAAGCTAAAAAATGGATTATGCCCTTGCACTTACGGCTAAAATTCAGCAAAATGAAATCCGATACAGAAATGCTGCTGCCATAGGTAGATAGATAAGTGCCCATTGCATTTGCGGCTTTTCAGCAGTGGTCGATTCTTGCATTCGTTAAAATCTTGTTTTGGTTATAGCAGTCTCTTCAGTTCTCTTCTTTTTTACTGGTCATTAATATTAGCAGCGTTCGGTAAACATTGTGATCCACATCACATGTGATTAATATTATCGTACTAGTAATCTTATGTATGTATGTATAGGTAGTAGGTACTTATGGATTTTACGGAATGTGACTACGTACTACCTACTAGTTACTAACTAGTAATCCGAATACCTACCTAATAGATTCTTATTAGTAGGTATTGGTAATTATAGGATACTAGCTGATCCGATAGACATTGAACTGTCCAAATTTCATGTACGTATGAGGAAATGAATTTATTTCAAAAGTATATCTTTTTGTGAATTTTTTAATTTTTTAATACTTATTACAAATACAACAAATCGAACATCGTACAAATCGGTACAGCCGTTCTTGAGTTGTAAATGGTGTAAATAACCCGACTTCGTTTTACATAAATAAAGATTAACAATCTATTATGATGGTTACAAAAAGAATTCAGCATTATTCCTCTGGCCCCGATACTAATGAACTAGCGTGGGTAGGTCCTGTACTTAGTAACTCATCGTGACATAATAAAAATCCTTGATAACACTGATTAAACAGTCTTGCGGATTATTGCTATTTGAATAGTTTATCTACTAGATAAGTACCACCGGGGTCTTATTTAACGTCTACCGGATGCCTTTGATTGGAAACTAGGTCCAATTAAAAAAAATATTTTTTTAAATATTTGTTACAGACAAAAATGGCTTATCTACAGTCGATGCCTAAATCTGAAACTATCAGGCTCCGTGAAAAACATGTTGGGTAAGTTCCCTACCAATCTCCTCTTATTTTTGAGAGACTATTTTTTCTTGCTATTTTCTTTCATAATATATTACTATACTAATATTATACTTTACTAATATTGTAATAAACTAATGAGTTAATTCTTGTTCCAGTGATGCGTGCCAACTCTTCTTCCGTTCCTCTCCCTTGAAAATTGTACGCGGAGTCGCCCAGTACATGTATGATGAGACGGGCGAAAGATACCTCGATTGCATCAATAATGTTGCACACGGTAGATACTTATACCTACTGTTATCTTTTTGCGCAATATGCATTGTTAAAGGCAAATAAGGTCATCTAAAACCAGTGCAAACCTGATTTTAGCTGGCTCTAATGTATCATCGGATTCATAAAATTAATGATAACCCTAGCTGACCCGATCTTTTCGACTGTCCTTAAGGGCAATTGTTTCTTATCTTTAAAATACTATTACAGTTAGTTTAACATTAATTGTCTAGCTTAATTGATACTTCGTCGTACACAATTAACGTATTTTTCTCAATGACACCCCAAAGTGGCTAAACAAAACACTGAATGGTTACACGATCCTTTTTTGGTTTTTTATAACGCTGCTAATACGTTTCTTATTTTGCAGTTGGCCATTGTCACCCACATGTGGTGGAAGCTGGAAGAAACCAAATGTCATTAATTTCGACTAATAATCGTTATCTTCACGACGAACTTGTTATCCTTGCCGAAAGGCTAGTCAAGACTATGCCCGAACCATTGTCGGTTTGTTTCTTCGTTAACTCCGGCTCGGAAGCCAACGATCTTGCTTTGAGGCTTGCCAGGATTCACACCAAGAACAAGGATGTCATTACCTTAGACCAGTGAGTATTTTTTCTTTTCGAGAACAATCTTATTTTAACTTTCGGAGGTATCTCTTGCTAGGGTTATTCGGGACTTGAATGTAAGAACTTATCGGCATTTAATTTTATGGGACTTTAGACTTTGTTTGTATATTGTTCAATGATTAAGGAAAAGGGTCACTCTGCAATCGCTAGTACTTACATATTAATGTTATATTAATTAATATTATACTATTACTTACCTACAATATTAATACTGTATCTATGGTAGGTAATAGGTCATTCAAGACCTATAGAGGCACGGTATATCTGCATGAAGAAGAGATAGTGATCGTGTCACGAACACCGTACGGTGTGATGAAGAGAGCACTATCCTTTCAAAACTATTAGAGTGAAACGATCCTCAATTACACTGAATACAGACTTGCATTAAGTTCATTATAATGTTCAGATATCAAATCAAACATGCTGGATAAGTTTTAACTATTTTGGAATATCATTTTGCCCACCCGAGGCGAACAAACGTTCTACATAGATGTCCCCTTCGTTCTTTTGTCGTTACTTCGAGCTAGTCGAAGTGTTATTAGGGTGCTACTAGCGCCTGTTTGTTACAGCGCGTATCATGGCCATCTTACGTCTATGATTGATGTGTCTCCCTACAAATTTAACCTACCCGGAGGGCCAGAGAAGCCAGAGTGGGTTCATGTGGTAAGTTACACATATTGACTGGGTTGCACACGATCTCGTAGTTGCATTAGTTTATAGGACACGCATTATCTTTATTCTTATCTCTAAACTATGTTTGGATGTTTTTACGTAATAATACTGATAAAGTTAGTTATTAGAGATGATAAAAATAATCTCTGTAACTCGTAACGTAAAGATAGGACAATATTAAAAAATGATTCATATTATATGAGCGATGTCTTTCTTAAACTGATTAGATGACTATTCAATTAATTGCAAAATAACTAAATTAGTTATTGCCGGCTTAAAACAATAGCTTTATAAATAAATATTGAATTAGAAAAGGCAGATTTTTATGCACTAATAAAATCTTTTTTTTCCCTCTGATTTCATTCACGCACTTCAGCAAAGAGATAACTGCAGCTTCCCATTTAAATTTATAATTGAATACGGCATAATTACAAGTGATTAAATTGCCTGATAGTTTTTAATTACCTCACCCAGGCACCAGTTCCCGATATATACCGAGGAAAGTACACATATCCCAACGACTCTCAAAATGAAGAAGAGTTAGGGAAACTATATGCTGATGAAATTGGCAAGATTTGCAAAGAGAGCAAACGTAGACACGGAGGTGTTTGCGCATTTATTGCGGAAAGCCTCCAAAGTTGCGGTGGTCAAATCATTCCACCTGATGGATACCTTAAAAGAGTTTTCCAGTAAGTATTGTATAATTTTGTACCTTTATTTATCTTCTTGTCTATTTTTAAATTTAAAACAAAAAATCATTGTAGAAAATAACAAACTTTATGAGTTCTTGCTTCACCCTTTGTAGATGATAGTATCTAGCTCTAGTGCGCAAATATACAAAACGAGACCATATCAGCAGTAATAGGTTGCAGCTATAATTAGATTTCAATAATTGTTTCTCAATTGGCCTTGTACCTATTCTATTTACAAGTAGGAACGTTTGTTTCGTTTTATTAATAATTAGAGACAATTTACACAATTGCCATTTGATGCCATGGAAAAATCTTGGTTGTTATCGAAATGTTTTTCTTTTTTTGTATGAGTTCATTAAACCTTTTGTGTGCCGTAATTACAGAAACAATTATAAAGCCATTGTATCTCGCGTAGATATATGCGTTTCCGACAGTCGATGAGTCGAGTTATTAAACAGATTGGATAGCCGCATCAGCCAATGTTATTTGGCGAAGTTTGTTCAGATTTTCATCTAAAATAATGCGGGGAAACCGGGGAAACACTTCTCTAGGGATTTAGCAACAAGGTTTATTCCTAGTCCATACATAAAGGGGAGAGGAGAGTAGAGGAGAGCCCTAATAAATAATTAAGATTCAGATTTTCAAAATCCCAAACATTATTTCAGACACGTTCGCGAAGCTGACGGTGTGTGCATAGCCGATGAAGTCCAAGTTGGATTCGGCCGTGTGGGCACCCACATGTGGGCATTTGAGACGCAAGACGTTGTGCCAGATATCGTAACCATGGGCAAGCCGATGGGCAATGGGCATCCAGTCGCCGCTGTTATTACTACCCCTGAAATTGCGAAGAGCTTCGCCGATACTGGAGTGGAGTATTTCAATACGGTAAATATCTCATTAGTGGTTTTATCTACACCCATGCTATAAATCCTCTATAAAAGTTTCTGAAACAGTTAGCTTATTGCCAACATTAAAACAGCCAGTGTCATAGTAACCATGGTAACCATAATAGCATCCAAACGGGTGTTTTAATGTTGTACTGAATTTCATAATGCAACTCGTTTTCAAAAAAAGAACATTGTAATGCACGCGCGTTTCCCTACAACAGCGCCGAAATTTAAAAAAAGAACTTATTCGAATTTACGTCGTATATTATGACGCCGGCCGCCATGTTCGATACGAGTATTAGTATTGCAAAAAACTGTTTCAGAACCTTTTATAGAGGATTGATAACATGGATGTAGATAAAGTCTTGTATGCAACTGTACATAATTAGGTATTAAAACACTCAATTTGTGATACTATTATCACACTCGGCTTCGCCTCTTGTGATAAACCCACATTCGTGTTTTAATACCCCTTATTGTAAATACGTCAGTTGCATAAATAACTATTATTCCCTTTTGTAGTTTAAATAGTCACCTAAGTTTTAATAACTGGGTGAATAAAGTGGCTTTAAATCCTCAATTGAAAGATCGTTATTTTTGAATTTTCCAAACGGGAAAACAACTGACTCGCGTAGATTTGTGTTATTCACAATTATATGTTAACAACAAACGAGATGTTTGAAACAAAGTATCGTATCAACACTAATTGTGTGATGCAACACCTGTTTTTAATATCTATCTGTTAAATGTTTGGCAAAACAAGCTGATATGTTATAGTTACCTAAAGGTTTATTTATATATGCGCTATCTGCTAGTTACGTATTCACCGTGACCTAGGTATCTCTGCTTTGCTCGTAGATACCCAGGTACTTACTTATGTATCTATTTTTAGAGACATCGATATTCATGTAACCTACAGATCTGCCGATAGCGTGTTATCGGAATCCGAGATTCAAGTGTCACAATCACATCTTATAATCCGAGATTCAAGTGTCCCAATCACATCTTATTAATAACTACCCTAAGTACCCTATTTCTATAGTGTGGCTATTTACACCAAATTGTTTAATTGTCTTGCAGTACGGTGGCAACCCTGTCTCCTGCGCAATCGCAAACGCAGTCCTCGATGTGATCGAAGAAGAGCGTCTACTGGAGCGTGCGAACCGCGTCGGCAACTACTTGCTGAACCGCTGTCAACAGCTGAAGCATAAGCACAGCTTGATTGGCGATGTTCGGGGAAGGGGCCTGTTCGTGGGAGTAGAACTAGTGACTGACAGGGAAACTAGGACGCCAGCTACGGCGGAAGCCAAGCACATCGTTAATAGGTACGTAAGAAAAATGACAAAAATCATCTTCCTAGCCTTTTCCAAAAATATACTCGTATTGGGGTCAGCTTCCAGTCAAATCGGATGCAGCAATGAATGAATGAGCGACTGCCTCGCTGATCTCCACAACCCATTTTTACTGGGTAACCCCTTGGTAAGACTGGTTGTCAGACTTTCGGGCTTCTGACGGCCCAAAAGACAAGCGATACTGTAAGTATGAGCCATAGATATAAAAAAAACCGGCCAAGAGCGAGTCGGACTCGCGCACCGAGGGTTCCGTTCCGATTTCTGAAAAAGTGTGCTATTTAGAGACATCGTTTTATTTTTCCTGTAATCTTTACATAAACTTCTATCACATAGACTAATTTCAGATTTTTCTCTTTGCAAACTTCGGAGATAAGGGGGGGGGGGGGGGGGCGGTATTTTTTTTTACATTTTTCATCAGAAGTCGAAAACTATGCGGCCTAAAAAAAAGAAAAAAAATGTTTGAGAATGTGCAAACAGGGTTCTTTCATATGATACCCCACATGCTCTAGTAGCCCCACTTTGATTTTTTAAGACCGCCTTTCAGTCCCTGTTGCAAAAAAAATATAAATATTAAATTCTTTCTTATTTGCAAAATAGTTGGGTGAACGTCATCTAAAACTGTTCCAAATTTCAAGTTGATAGCATTAGTAGTTCTTGAGATATCCAGCTGTGACAGACAGACAGACAGACAGACTGAGTGACACCATAAGGGTTCTTTTTTTACCATTTTGGTACGGAACCCTAAAAAGGAATGAGCGGAAAGTTGTCGAAGTCAATAAATGACTAGAAATATTGTACAACTGTATCCAGGGAGAGCAGTGGACGTCTTTCGACTAGATGATGATGCCGATAAGAGAGCGAAAGCGAGAAAACATGCCAACTGCCAGACATTTATTTAAATCTATCTATCTTTATTTACAGGATGAGGGAAGAGAAGATTCTCATAAGTCGCGACGGTCCTGATAGTAACGTGTTGAAATTTAAACCACCCATGGTGTTCTCAACACAAGATGCTGATCGGCTCGTGGAAACGTTGGATAGAGTTCTAGAACAGCTGGACGGAACAAGAACGTCCGTCACGAACATCAAGCTACAGGTAATTTTTTTACGAAATTATAGATTACTTAGATAAGGGGGCTTGTGTGTGGCTAAATAATAATAGCCGCACAGGTCGATCGGTCAAGTTAAGCTACGCTTACAGGGGTTAGTCCGTGGATGGATGACCATCTTTACATACCAAGACCTCTCCGTGCCTCGGAAAGCACGTTAAGCCGTTGATCCTGGCTATCATTCGTGGATCTTTGACAGTCATTAAGGGTCGTCAGAAGCCTGAAAGTCTGACAACCAATCTTATGAAGGGGGTTTCATGCTACCCAGTAACTGGGTTGTGCTGGTCAGATAGGCAGTTGCTCCATGTAAAATAAGTGCTGGTATTCAGATATATCCGGTTAAACTGGAAGCCAACCACAACATAGTTGGGAAAAGGATAGATTACTCAGCTTAAAATTCGCAACTTTTTTTATTTGTTTTCCATTTTAACTTCAATCGGCCGATTGCTAACAGTTTGTAAAGAGTAGTCTTGTAAACTTACCTACTACATTACTACTGAATAAATTAATATAGTAAAGAAAAACTGATGTTTAATCTATTATAACAATTTTTTGATTTAGATTGATTAATTTATCACAACTGTAGATACAACGGCAATAAACTAATGGATTAATTATTTAATTTACAGGTCCTAGTAACCCCCATTGAGGACACGAAAAATGAGGCAGCTTTAAATACCACCGCTAAGCAGAGTATCAAAAGTTCGTGACCAGAATAATAATGTGAAATGTAAAATAATAAGTATTAATCGAATATTAAGGCTGTAAATATAGATAGATGTATTTAGGCTAATTTTATTGTAGAAACTTTAAATATATGGAAAATGCAATAATATTTATAAGTAACAATTAAACAAAGATTTTATGTTTAAATCTTTATTTTTATTTTTGCAAAAAAAAATTGGTTATCCTTCACTAGCATTTTTAAAGAATACCTAAACATGTTTTTACAGAATAAAAAGAACATACAATTTGTGTTTATAAAAGTAATAACAAGTTGTAAGACTACAATAAATTGTTGAGGAAATGGTTTCTCAGACAATACTGATCTTATTCTAGCACATAATATAAAAGACAAAAAAATCAAAACAGGTTTAAGAGCATCCACTTTAGGATGTTAGCACAAAGGTACCTGGTTTATTGGTTTGGGAAGGGTTATTGTTATAATCAATATTTTTGTATAATACGTGGCAATTCTCAATAGTTACTAGCTGATTTGGTTTATAACATGTTACTTTAATTTTCAAATCTTGCATAATTTGATATTGTTCAGATCCGGGGGCAAAAATACACTGTTTATAATTGGCAGTGTGGTCATCACTACAGTTAGCACATTTTGGTGGTACATTCTCTGAAATCTTGTCACACTTTTTGGTTAAATGCTCTCCTGCACATTTGACACACTTCACATTCCCGTGGCAATAACGCTGAGAGTGACCCCACTTTTGACAGCGGTAACATTGTCTTGGTTTTGTAACTGGGGGCTCCAAATTTACGTTATGTCCCAATATCTGTGTAACTTTTAAAATCGCTTTTCCTTCATCATCATAAGGTACTACAGCCAGAAGTAACATGGTATTGTCCTTTCTCTCTTCTTTTGTGTGCATTTTATGTACTCTTATTACAGGAATGGAGACTGATTTCAAAACCTCTTTAATTTTATTCAATTCTGTTTCTTTTGGTATTCCTCTAATGACTACTTTCATTTTTCTCTTTGAAGGATTTCCAAAAGTGTGAAACGGTAATTGTTTTTTTTCCAAATATTTTATCATGTGTTTGTGGTCGTTGTTGCTTGCACAAGTTATTTTTGTGTAGTTTTTACCAAGGTGTGGTTGATAAAATTTAATTCCCATATTTAAGACTTTTTTGACATGTTGTTCAAAGTCTATTGGTTTATGTAAGAAAATTGGTGGAATTTTCAAATTAAGTTTTGGCCATTTCGCAATTAATTCAGGTTTATTATCTTTATCTAAAATAATGTTACCTGGCAGTGGAGCTGGATTTGGCGGATTTGGTTGATCTGAAACTTGGCAATGTTTTTGTAATCCATGTGCAAGTTTCTCGATCTCAACTTTCTGCTTGTGTTTTTTTGTCATTTTAGATCTCTGAAAAACGAAATTAATTTTTTGTTAGTTATTTGTACAAGTCAGACCTACATAAAAGTTAGGTATTATATCTTACAATACCTAAAAATCGAGACTCGTCGACAAGTATTAACCTAAACCTATAATAACTATATTAAAAGTTAGGTAGGTATCTCAATAAACATGTAACTTTCGATTATGAAAATGAAACTTGTGATGATTGTTGTTGATAAATATGATGACGAATACTTAAGTGTGGCTGGACAGAAATACATTTTCAAACTTACGTTTTAAATACAGCGACACCAGACAATCAATAGAAAATTTAAATCACCAAAAATATAACTTCAGTAGGTAACAAAATAGTTAGCAACCCACCCGCCAACTTTTAAATACATTTCAAAATCTTTTGAATCCGCCAATCCGCTGTGTGTGGCGCTACTGTCAGTAATCACCGAACTGTCTATAAATCTGATATTCTCAGTATGCTCATCGACACAATACACTTTTTATTTTATTTTATTATCACTTTATAATTACACATGAATTAGAATTATTATTGTCATGACGTGATTTTAGATTGGTGCAAGAGATTCATGTTTAGAACATCATTGTGACTTGACATCAGTCTAATGGGGTTGGCTCCTTAAAACTTTTGGCAGATGACGCTAGCATAGCTTTCACCTGTCACATTTGTTTACTCAATTTGTGTGTTCGGTTTTGTAAATTTTTTCATCAAAATACCAGGATGTATGATAAGATAAACATGTACTCAACATGAAGAATAAGCGAGCTAAAGGCTGAACTGAAAAAAACGAGGTGCTTCTTTACAAGGAAGTAAAGCAGACCTTATTGAAAGGTATACTCTTAAAATTATACATCAAGCTATTTTATTTATGAAATGGTTTTGTTTGTAGGAAGTATACATTTCATAATACTATTCTCCAATTATACAATACTACAAAAAGCCGAATTAGACCACTTTTTTTTATTACTTTTTTAACCTTTTATTTTTAATTCTACAGCTATCGGAAATTGGTGTGGTCCTATTTCTTTGCAATAAGGCACTTCACATTTCTTAGGCATTTTGTAAAATCTTAAACAAACAAATACTTCATACAAATGAATATAATTTTGGTTAAAGCTATGCTAGCGCCACTTTGACAGTAGCCAACCCCATTAGAAACCTAAATAGTAACTTACAAGAGTTACTTTTTGTAATGCCGGACACTCACCAACCGAACGATAGTAAGCGGAGACGGGAAGCTAGAGTCTGTCAAGCGAGTCGTGTCCCATGAAAAAGGCGGCAAATTCAAAAATCTTTCAGGTGTCAACACTGATATAGTACGCTGAAAACGTGTTTGATACTTGAATTTTTGTAGATTTTCTTTGGGATAAATTAAAAAAGTGCATTTCAATGTATAGAAATTATAAGTCACAATTAGAACTAAAATCAGCATCTAGAAATTCAATGCCTTCATAAGAGAAATCACTGTCAGTATCAGGAACCACTGTACAAGCGCACCCGGCGATTTTATATACTAGCTATTTTTTTTGGGTACAACAGACCTTTTTTAGTGTATTATTGAAAACAACAAAGTGCGCAAAATAATAGACGCCGAAAAAAAAAAAATTTACAGTACGAGTACCATTGACCTTGAAATCAAGGTCAATGACCCTGAGGCTTTCATCGTCTAATATACGAGACATTCACCGCCTCACCTAACCCAAATGATTCACCAAAAATAGAGGGGATATGGCGCTCGGCGGCCGCTGCCGCGGCACCGCTCGCTTCGCTCGCTCGCCGTCGCGCGTTAAGGGTCACTGTTCTAACCTAACCTAACCTAACCCAAATGATTCACCAGCAATAGAGGTAATGGTCACTATTCTAACCTAACCCAAATGATTCACCAATGTGAAGTTTCGGACGCGCGGGTGTGATAGTACAGTGGAGCCCAGTATCATAACGCACAAAAATGATGAAGGATCTAAGGATGAAGGGTTCCAACTCCGTTTCAGTGATCCTGTACCTTACTTTATATTTGTTTTCTACATTAATAGTGTGATCTGTGCATTTTCCATTAAATATATTTCTTTTCCATTCATCTTTAAATGTCCATTAATACAAATTAAATAATTGAGTTAAAAGTATCAAAATGCTATAGCTTAGTAGAACAGAAAAGGTGACAATCCGTTTGACAGATTAATAATTATTTATTAATTAATTATTTATTATTAATTAATTAATAGTATTGCCATTATAAGAAATCAGCTAAATAGTCGTGGACACGACTCGCTTGACAGACTCTACCGAACGGATGCAAACGAATCTAATGCTGCGTAGGTACGTACGCACGGCAACAGATCAAGCTATACAATTCCAGTATATGCTGATATCTCATTGTATAGGTTTTCCTTACAATGAGACGTCAGTGTAAACTGGAAATGTGTATCTTGATCTGTAGCCGTGCGTACACACCGGCCCAACGAACGCCAACGAATGGGTTTCACTAGCCTTCGTTGGTCCCACGGAGTACTTTTACTTAGTTGGTCCTGTCTGGACGTGGCGTGTGCCGGCTATCCGCAGCGTGGCGGTAACATCAAAGGGATAGAAGTAATCGACCAAACGTACCTTCGAAGGCCAACGAACACGCAGTAGCCAACGGCGAATATCCTTCGATAGCGTTCATTGGGCCGATGTGTGCGCAGCATAAGAAAGTGACTACTGCTAGGTTCATCTCACCACACATATATTTTGAGAACCAATATTTATGAATGTCAAGATGACGGGACCCCGCCAGGTATATCGAATATAATGTGACTATGATTTAATACAATATTTCTACTATTTCATACTTTCATAGTAAAATTCTACACTCATAAACTTTCAAAATATTGTACAAAGAAAGTGGTCCCGCTATTTTGATATCAAAATGACGGGACCACAATTCAGTTAATAAAAACACATGGTCTGATCTTAAACAGTACATACCAAATTTTAATACGATTTAGTACGAATACGTTTGAATCGTTATTATTCTTTAAAAACTGTAATTTCAAGAAAAAAAAGTGTTTATTATATCTAAATCAGAAAAGCGCCTGAAGAAAAAGTATCATCACATATTAAGCCAAGCATCATTTTACAGCTCTTACAATTTATTTAGGCGTTAAGTTTGTTGCAGTTTTACTTTGAAAGGGTTATTCTGAAGTGCATTTATTTTAGTTTGTTTTCCTAAAAATTAAAAGTGATTTGTATTTAGGGTCATAGTTACCCGAAATAAATGATATATTACTATTATTTTTATGTCTTTGACTAAACTGGGGACCCTGGGAGTGCCGGACCTTTGGAGGGCGTACGAGGGGCCGAAGCCAACTCGCAGAGGCCCCTTAGACAATTTTAAATGACGAGGGGCACCAGCCGACGATTATCCCTGTATGCACTATGCAAGTGCATTATTATTATTGTCTTTGACTTAACTCGGGACCCTGGGGGTCCTGGACTTTTGGAAGGCGTACGAGGGGCCGAAGCCAACTCGCAGAGGCCCCTTAGACAATTTTAAATGACGAGGCGGCACCAGCCGACGATTATCCCTGTATGCACTATGCAAGTGCATTATTATTATTGTCTTTGACTTAACTCGGGACCCTGGGGCTCCTGGACTTTTGGAAGGCGTACGAGGGGCCGAAGCCAACTCGCAGAGGCCCCTTAGACAATTTTAAATGACGAGGCGGCACCAGCCGACGATTATCTCTGTATGCACTAGCTATGCAAGTGCACCCAAGGACAACCCCCGGTTGGTGCAGGACTATTGCAGAACATGGAAACAAAACATATTGGGCCATAGGTTTGGGTGGCTATAGTGTATCGGGTACCTTAAACTATGGAAGAACTATGTACCCTGCCTTACCAATTTTATATAGTATACACAGTTAAAATGGCAGGGGGTGACTTGCACACTCAATAACGCGTCCCCGGAAACGGTCGCCAGCACATAGTGTCGTAGCGGCATGGGGGCAACCTGTCCCGAAGGAGTGGAGAGGTATCCCACGGCTATCATGACAATCCCGGAAGTACGGTCAAGATCCCTACCAGCATCTTACTGGATATAGCAGATACTTCCTTCCTCTGAGCACGTTTGTTCTTGCGAACCTCCACTCAAACCGGCCAATACAGGCAAGAAAGAGGTGGGAGCTCTGTTCTTCGTCAGTGTTCACTCCAGCCGGCCAATAAAGGCAAGCGAGAGGTGAGGAACAAGACTTCTCCCGGGAGATAGGGTCCGTGGGGTCGCTACTGCCCAACAGCTTGCCACATGCTGCCCTGCAGGTTTCTGTATCTCTCTTAGTCTGGCTCCTCATCCTAGACCTGTTACGGTAAAGTAAACTCTACAGGCACAGACTTAGAAATTCGGAGCGCGCAAGCCCCACCATGACGTCAACGTAGAGATACTGGGTGGGGTTATTATTATTATATATGAGATAAAAAATGAAGAATAACGTATAACAGGGTTTTTCGAAAATCTACCCCTAAAGCGGTGAAAAGGCATAGTCAATTTTACAGAGCAGGTTTTACTGAGGAGCTCGATTAACTCGAAAATTGGTGAAAAAACCTTTCAGTCAAGCTACAGAAATATTCCAAACTATTTTTAAAAATTCCATCCCTGTGGTGGTGAAAACAGGGAATATAGTAAATATGGAAAATCTTATTCATTTGGTTAATTAACTTGAAACTTGGCACAAATACTTGCCTAAGCAAGTAATAAAGTTTTTCATTAATAGTTTTTCCCCTCAGAGAAGGTTAGAGCAGGAGGGGGGCAAGGAGAGGGTGTGGTGAGGAGGGAAAAGGGGAGGGGGTGGGGGTGGTGAGAAGGTAAAGCGGTAAGGAGAGGGTGTGGTGAGAGAGAGAAGGAGGGGGAGGGGGTGAGAACGGAGAGGGGGAGGATCACGGAGGGAGAGGAGGGGGGGTAGAGGGATAGCAGGGCGTAGTGAGGGGGAGGGTGTAATGAGGTGCGGAGAAGGGAAGGTGAGGGGAGGAGTTGGTGGGGGTAGAGGGGGTGAAAGGGTTAGGGGGAGGTTAGCGGGAAGGTGATGTGGTCAGGGGGTGATAGGGAGAGGGGGGTGGAGAGTGTGAGGAAGTAAGAGGGGTTGGTGACGGGGATCATGGGGAGAGTGAAAGGGGAGGGGTGAGAAGGGTTAGAGGGAGATGAGGGGTGAGACGGGGATTAGAGGGAGTGGTGCGAGATGGGGTAAGAGGGTGGGGATGGGGCGAGTGCCTTTACACCTAAAAGTTGCTTTTTGTACAGCACTGATTCATTGAAGAAACCCTGCCCGACAGAAATGACTGAAAAATAGAAAGTCGGAAACTCAGAATGGCACAAAAATTTTACGTCTTTATAATATTATTATATTAGATTAGATAAAGTGCATTTCTCAGATTGTTGGAAAAAGGTTAACTAATTATGTATGTTTTTTTCTTGTTACAAATTTTTACTAATAAATTAAGTAATTAAATTTACAATAATTTACATTTACAACATTAATCGTACATTTTATATTTTTGATATTAATTTTTTTTAACATTTTGGTTTTGTATTCAAATCAGTTTTAATTTTTAGGAAAACATAAACTAAAATAAATGCACTTCAGAATAACCCTCCCAAAGTAAAACTGCAACAAACTAAACGCCTAAATAAATTGTAAGAGCTATAAAATGATGTTTGGCTTAAAATGTGATGATACTTTTTCTTCAGGCGCTTTTCTGATGTAAATATAATAAACACTTTTTTTCTTGAAATTACAGTTTTTAAAGAATAATAACGATTCAAACGTAGTCGTACTAAATCGTATTAAAATTTGGTATATACAGTTTAAGATCAGACCATGTGTTTTTATTAACTGCATTGTGGTCCCGTCATTTTGATATCAAAATAGCGGGACCACTTTCTTTGTGTAATATTTTGAAAGTTTATGAGTGTAGAATTTTAATAGGAAAGTATGAAATAGTTGAAATATTGTATTAAATCATAGTCACATTATATTCGATATACCTGGCGGGGTCCCGTCATCTTGACATTCATCAATATTTGTCCCTAGCAATGTCAAAATCTGTGTGTGGACGTGAGATTTTGAAATCACCAGCGAGCTACACCACCACCTAGGCGGGCGACTAAAGTCACTGCGTGTGTATCTGGCATTTGATACAGAGACCACAAAAACAATCAGTGTTGTATTCGAGAATGCCATCGTAAAAACGTTCTTTTTGCCGTGGCGGGTGGGGGATGTAGATTTGATAGTAGGTCTTTAACTATGAAATTGGTGTGGCTGACACTGGCTTGGCCACCATCAGGGATTTTACTTTTGATAACACAAAGATTTAGTCGTTAATTAGTCGAAATTTGTCGCCAAATATCAGAATTTGTCGGTCACTGGTTCAAAAGTTATAAGGGGTCATTGGTGGCCGATCTGGAGAGAGTCTCCCCAGCTTGGCCACCTTTATATCTCAAAAACTAGGGCACCTAGCGAAGATCTGTTTTCTCCCAGATTTAGTCGCTAATTAGTCGAAATTAGTCGCCAAGTCACAGATTTAATCGGGTCTTAGTTTAGAAGATATAATGAGTTAAATTTTTAAGTATAGTTCAAGAGCTAGATTGAAGAGTTTACGATAAAATCTTTGATCTAGCTCTTGGTCTATACTTAAAAATTGAACTCATATCTTCTAAACTAAGACCCGACTAAATCTGTGACTTGGCGACTAATTTCGACTAATTAGCGACTAATTCTGGGAGAAAACAGGTCTTAGCTAGGTGCCCTAGTTTTTGAGATATAAAAGTGGCCAAGCTGGGGAGACTCTCTCCAGATCGGCCACCAATGACCCCTTATAACTTTTGAACCAGTGACCGACAAATTCTGGTCTTTGGCGACAAATTTCGACTAATTAACGACTAAATTTTTGTGTTATCAAAAGTAAAATCCCTGATGGTGGCCAAGCCAGTGTCAGCCACACATGAAATTGCCGTTTTGTATGAAAAAAATTAAACGAATTTTTTTCATGTATTTTTTATTTGTATTAATCGAAGTAATCACCCATGCAATCAATGCATCTTTGCCAACGCAGTGGCAGTTTATTGATGCCCTTCTTAAAGAAATCAGCTGGTCGGGAGGCAACGAATTCTTCAAAGGCATTTTGTACTGCCTCTCGGGTACTTATTTAATTTTTTTCCCGCCAAGAAGTTATCCAAATTCTGGAAAAAGTAGTAGTCTGTAGGCGCAAGGTCTGGTGAGTAGGGCGGATGACGGAGAGCTTCGAACCCCAGTTCTTGCAACTTGGAGACCGTCTGCTGTGCAGTATGAGGTCGCGCGTTGTCGTGCAGGAGCAGCGGAGACGAGCGATTGACCAATGCTGGTTGGAGATGTGCCAGCTTCTCCATCATTGTGTTCAGTTCTTCACAGTACACATCTGCAGTAATGCTCAACCCGTTTGGTAAGAAGCTGTGATGAATCACACCGGCGCTAGACCACCAAACAGTGACCATCACTTTTCTAGGGGTAAGTTTTCGTTTAGGGCATTGTTTAGGTGCTGAACCAGGATCCAACCAACTTGCTGAGCGCTTGCGGTTATCAAACAGAAACCATTTTTCATCGCAGGTAACAATGCGGTTCAAAATTCCTTCATTTGTGTGTCTGTTGAGCAGTGCAAGGCACGTCTCGACGCGTACTTCGCGCTGGCGATCATTGAGTTCGTGGGGCACCCATTTGTCAAGCTTTTTTACCTTGCCAATTTGACGCAAATGGACCAATATTGTTTTGACGCTAACGTCGAAAGCTGCTGCTAATTCAGCCGTAGATTGTGTATCATCAGCTTCCACAATCGCCTTTAATTCGTAATTGTCGCCCAAAGTCTGCGGACGACCGCGAGGTTCATTTTTCAGGTCGAAATTTCCAGAACGGAAGCGAGCAAACCAATAACAGGTGGTGCGTTGGTTTGTAGTGTTAGCTCCGTAAACGTCGTTGATGTTGCGTGCCGCTTGTGCCGCGTTGCTGCCACGACGGTAGGTACTCATATTCCATAATTACTCGAATTTTTAACGTATCCATGATGACGAAAAAGATTGAAATGCGATGAAAATGTAACACTAATCAATAAACAAATGACTACTTTTGGAAAAAAAAATCATGTTTTTAAAATAAAATTAATTTGAAATTAGAATTCTTAGCCAAACAAAAATTATTTTGATTTGAAATGGCCAGTACTGCAGAACGGCAATTTCATAGGTAAAGACCTAATATTTTTCCACATGATCCTGTCCCGTGAATCATTAAAAAATAGATAAATATTATACAAAAGCCCTTTCAGTGACCTTATATATATATAAGATATTTTTATTTTTTCATTATTATGTTGCTGTTGGATTGCTGCCACTGACAAGTCTGATGCCAGGGCTACACTATACGGACATCGCCGTTGATTATCGCGTTGGGCGATAACCGTAGGTGTAGCCACCACTACGACGATAGTTAATTTGACAACGGCATTCACATTGCCGATGGACGAGGGGTGTGAATTCAATGAGCATTGACGTTGACCGTTCAAGTGGTTTAACAAGGGAACAATTACCGCGATGCGATGTTTAAATCGTTTAAGGCATTGACGTTGACGTATAGTGTGGCCCCGGCATCATAAGGTTGGTAGTAAGATTGATAGTAATCTATATCTATATATATATAATAATATCTATATATTCTATATACATATAATAAAACAGTAACGAAAGAAAAACTGTACATTGAGAATTTTCGAGAAAAAATAAGTGGCTTTTGTTAGAAAAACGTAACTGATGACAAAAAGTGACTTTTTAGAATTTTTGTCTGTTTGTCTGTGTGTATGGTACGGCTTTACGACAAAACTACTGGTTAGATTGAATTGACATTCAGCAAAAATGTTCTCTGTAAACCAAGGAAGGCTTTAGGCTACATAATATCACGCCGTATGTTATGGGAGGTAAGCAATATTGATTTTAAAAGGTTTTTGTTCGTAATTGAATGCAGAAAATGACATGTTATTTAGTTAATCAAAATTTAACTCTGGGAACATCATGATCACGCTATTTGTATAAAGGAGCGGGGCAGTAATATTATAAATTGCAAGGGAACAGCTATTCAACAATATGTCAATGGGGAATTCAGGGGTAAGGTCAGGCGACCGTTTACCGCACTACATGGTGCGAGTTCAAATCCCATAATATTGTTTAAAAAAATCTTAAAATTCTTTTTTTTTTAGTTTTTGTAATATAATATAATACGAGTACCTAATCATAACAACTTTTAAATCAATCTGGGTTTCACTTTGTATTTATTGTACGCAGAGCGAGCTTCGAGTTTAACCACTGTATCCGATAGATGGCGTTCAGCAAATGTCGTCTTTTTCTGAATGTTTTTTCGCAGAAGAGTGACACTCTTTCGGTCTTAGAATTAAATAAAATATTTTACAATAATCTTAGTGAAAATTGAAAATAGTTTCGGTTTCGGGTAGATCATGCATTGCTATTCTGGTCTCTGGACAGGTCCGGGCCCAGGGGTCACGAGCGCCGCCGGGGTCGCGGGTTGTTCGAAAGAGATACCACAGGAGATACCGTGGCCCTGGCACAGGCAACTGAAGGAACACGGGGGTGGGTTTTAGTCAGTAAAAGTCTGACACGCCCTTCCGCTACACCCAGAGCGGGAGAAGTCATTTGATGATTTCCCATCCACAAAAAAAAAAGTCTCAGGTGTCTAGGAATATTTGGTTCTGAATTTCTCTCTACAGGTCGAGACGAGATTGTTTGAAGCAAACCGACTTCAAAAAGGAAGAAGTTTTCAATTCGTCTGTTTTTGGTACATAAACGGCACATAGGTAGGGAACTCTTATCAATTCGTCCTATCAGTCTGTCCGTTCGTATGACACACCTTTACTATGGTGAAGATCTGACATTTGAACTCATCAATAATGTACAGTAGGTAAACGTACTGTGATTTAGTTATTGAACAAAATCAAAGAAAATTACTGGTTAGTTACTATCCGTGGTAAACTAATTATGGACTTCGAAAATAAGAAGGTAAATACCTACTTAACCCATGGAACTCCAGTAGTACATTATTGTGAACGGGTAACCGAACGGAAGATTAAACACCGTAGGTTAAGTACCTAGCAGTGGTCAACTGATCATGGACTGCTAAGAAACCCTACTGTCACGGAACTCCTCAATGACGAGCAGTATCTATACCTACCTACATATTGTGACATGGGTTATCGCGCGGGATGTGAAAAAAAGTTGCTGAGTATCAATTTAGAGAAGTAGGTACTTACGCGAATTAGTGTGAGGTAGGTAGGTGTAATACGCGCCACGAAAGATGAGACTTGACGAACGGTGGCGGCGTACCGCGCCTCCCGCGCTGCGCGATGAGGCGACGACGCCCGATCCCTTCCCGTCTCTACCTCATACCGCTAAAGAGACCTATAAGTCGTCTACTGCGCAAGTCAAATCAGGTGGTGTGTCAAGTCTCTTAGTGGCACGTATTGTACCATAATGCAAAATAATTATTAGTATTTATTAAAGACCGTCTTTTTCTATAAAAAAAATATAGTCAATAAAAGTCTGAAATCGCCAACTTGTCTTGAGCAAGCATGGCCATCAATGCTCGTGCCTTCTCTATATGAGAAGAGGCCTTTGCTTGCATTAGAAGTTTAGAACAATTTATGATAATGGTACACACGGCTACACATCAAGCTATACATTTCCAGTTGACACTGACCTCTCATTGTAAGGAAATCCTATACAATGCGAGATCAGCTTATATTGGAATTGTATAGCTTGATCTGTAGCCGTGCGTACAGCGTACCTACATATTAGTGGTGATGAAATACGCAAAATACGCGCAGTGTCGTGGAGTTGCGGATACCAGACCGTATAATAATAATAATATAATAATATCCTTGGACATTTCATACAACGCCATCTAGTCCCAAGCTAAGCAACCTAATGCTTGTATTATGGTAACGAGATGGCTGATAAACTACTTATATACATTTTTTTTTTTGTAAATACATACATATTATAGATAGAACAACACCCAGACTCGGAACAAATACTTGTAGGTCGTACAAATATTTGTTCCGTGCGGGAATCGAACCCGCGACATGCTGCGCAGCAGTCAAACGCTCAACCACTGCGCCAACCGTGTACCTACAAGTATTACGTCGTATTACCTAGTGGTGATGAAATAAATTGCTCTGATGAAATAAACTGCCTCGCTGCCTATGGACTACGGACCATGAGGCCCTGGGTTCGATTCCCGGGTCGGGCAGTGTTACTTAGTTTTTAATCTGGAATTTCTCAGTAGCAGCCCGGAGTCTGGATTTGTGCCCGGTTGATGGCAGTAGGCTCGCCCCCTATTACATGGACTCAAACATAACTGGCGAAATGCGTGTGTCTATAGGTACACCTCTGCCTAACCCTTCGGGGAATACAGAAGAATAAATAAAATATAGGTAGGTACATAAAAAAAAATTAAAAAAAAAAAAAATTGCAGAGAGAAGGTATCTGAGTAGTTCTTCAAAAAGTATTCTCCGCGTAGCTTTCGTGGCGAATTTTTTTTTTAGAGTAATCTTCAAATAAATGGACACACATTTAAGATGCTCTAAAAATAATAAGTGCAATTTTGATTATATGTAAATCGGTGCATAAAGTACAGAGATATTCTATTTTGAAATTTCGGTTCCCACGAAAGTTACGAAAGACGCCACAAAAGTTACAAACGTATTTTCTGTAAGCAAAATACAGTTTTAAATCCTTATTTTTTCATAAATTTCCTGTGGATTGAAGTTTGAAAAATGAAATACTTATTATTTATGAATCAACTTGTATTTGAGATCAACATAGTGTTTTGAGATCAGCTTATTATTACTTATTAGTAACTTTGGTTGCTAATTTAGCTTTGGTCCAGTAATTAAACTGTAAAATTTACATCATTATCATCATCATCATTTCAGCCGAAAGACGTCCACTGCTGGACATAGGCCTCCCCTAAGCACCGCCATTTCGACTGGTTCTGTGCTTCCCGAGTCCAGCAGATTCTTGCGGCCTTTACAAGGTCATCTCTCCAACTTGTGGGAAGCCTTCCAACGTTACGTCTTTCAGTACGCGGCCGCCACTCCAGAACATTTTGGCCCCATCGGCCATCTGTTCTTCGAGCAATGTGCCCTGCCTACTGCCACTTAAGTTAAGCAATTCTTCGGGCTATGTCAGTTACCTTCGTTCTACTGCGGCTCTCTTCATTTTTGATTTGATCACATAGGAAAATTCCAAGTATAGCCCTCGCCATTGCCCTTTGCGTGACTTTCAGCCTTCTCATAAGGCCCATTGTGAGCGACTACGTTTCAGTGCCGTAGGTCTTTACTGGCAACACGTACTGGTCGAAGACTTTCGTCTTGAGATACTATGGTATGTGAGACGAGAAGATATTGCGAAGCTTCCTGAACGCTGCCCAGCCGAGTCGGATTCAACGATTGACCTCTTTCTTCAAGTTGGACCTACCTAACTGGACAGTTTGTCCTAGATACTCGTCCACAACCTACAGTGTAGTGTATCCGATCTTCATGAGAGTGGGTGCTACATGAGCATTTGAGATGCCATTTGTCTTATCCATTTTCATTTTAAGACCGACTCTTTCGGAAGCTCTACTGAGGTCATCGAGCAGTGTACTGAGCCCCTCCATAGTCTCAGCCATGACTACTATATCGTCTGCAAACCGAAGGTGAGTGACGTACTCGCCATTGATCCCTAGCCCTTTCCAGTCCTTGAAACCATCCTCCAGTGCAGCCGTGAACAGTTTCGGAGAGATAACCTCTCTCTGTCTCCCCCTCGCCAGAAGGATAGGTTTCGAGGTCCGTTCCTGGAGTCGGACTGACATAGTGGCGTTTTCGTACAGGCACTTCAGCACCTCAATATACCGATAGTCGAGACTGCAGTACAGCCCATGCTTTAATCGAATCGGAGGCTTCAGTCTTCTGTATAACATGTCGCAGCGTATACGTATGTAGTCTATGGTGCTATAGCCTTTACGGAATTCGGCTTGTTCGGGAGGCTGGAAGTCATCTAACCCGCGTGCGAAACAGATCGTGATGACTCTTGAAAGCAGCTTGTAGACATGGCTCAGAAGTGAGACGGGTCTGTAATTCTTAAGAAGAACATTATCGCGCTTCTTAAAGAATAATACCACCACAGCTCTGGTACCATGCCTGCGGCGTTATGCCCTCGAGTATGACGGAATCAAACAGCTTTTGGAGGGCCTTAAGAACGGGTTTTTTTATACTTTTGTCTGACAAGCACTCTACATAATAAAATTCATAAGGTATTTTCTTACTGTCAAATAGCCCATTGGCTAAACAGCACAGGTTGAGGTGAAGTAAGCTGTTAATTTGGCTACGAGAAAACATACAAACAGAAACACATACTACGAGTCGTTACAAGAAAAAAATTGAAGCACATACTCGTACACGCATAAATACTTATACAAATACATAACACCTTTATTTTGAGATTCGCGACAATCGAGTAAATGCATCAGCGGCGTCACAAAACATCTGAAGTCATTATTTAATGGAGATATAAAACTTTCATGGTGCGCTAGCTGACTTTCGTGGACAAATAACCACGAAAGTTTAGCCACGATAGTTACGAAAATTTCACATTTTTGAGAATTACTATTAAAGTTACAGGTAAATTAACGAACAAAGTACTTGGGAATAATCTCGAAAATCTATCTTATTCCTTCATTCAAAATGAGTTGGAAAATTGTAAACATTATCCTTCAAAATTTGCGCATGAAAGTTTCTTGACCAAGGCTACTTGAAAATATTCAAAGGTTAACTTATCTCATATTTTTTTTGTTTATAAGCAATTAATGTATTTGTCTCCCCCACTGATGCCGGGACACTACTGAGCGTCCGCGCAACTAAAAAGTGCGGCGACAAGTTGCCCCTCTTGGAAGATAGGTGCAGGTGCAGTTTTAGGAAAATCGTGTGACAGAGACATAATGCCTATTAACTATTGTACATTAAGAGATACAATTAATATTCTTTGATCATTATGATGCCTAATTAAATACGATCAATTTGATGTATTACATTATATGCTTATGAATAGAATACAAAAGTTATCAAAGTTTTCCGTGAGCGCGAACAGAGTGTGACGCGCGAAGAACACCGATTTTGCTCCCGTTTTGGACACTAGATATTTTTTAAAATAAATATTATAAATAATTTTAGATGTTTATTGTTGAAATTGTACACATAAATAAACAAAGAGTGATCTGTATTTGGTCCTAAGACTGAATATTTCATAGGTTAGGAATTAAGACCGTGTGACCGCGTTTTGAGGAACCTCGAAGAACTACCCATCTAAGCCACGACTAAGTATGTCCGGCTTTAATTACTAATTCTCAAAGCAACCCAAAGCTCTAACCACGGACAAAGAGCAAACTACGTTAGATAAAAACTTTAGATTCAATTCTCACAGAACAAACATCTAGATTCTAGATGTGTGGCACGTTACCTAACATTACCTACCTACAAAAATGTTCCCTGATGTCACTTGTCTATTTCCGACGAACAAGCTTTTGCGACTGCCAAATCTACGACTCCGTAGACGGTTCTAAAGCATATTTATTTTATAAGCGAACAAAAACATAAATCACAAAATCTTCCGCTCCAAATATTGTCAATGCCGTGTAGTCTTTCCGACAAAGAAATCAGACCTTTCCAACTGTCTTTATCATTGAGCCATCTATTGAGCAAACCGACTTTACTGGCTTTATAAAAAATATACAATAACTTTCGACGTAGAATGTATGTACACGGGCACGGCCACATGTTTTCGCTTACGATGCAGTAAGAGTAATGTTCGTTTCGATTTTTATGAGAACGTAACATTAGGTTTTGTGATAGCATGTTTGAGTAAGTATTGTGGATGTGATTTTTTTATTCTGTATACCAGAATAAAAAAATCTATAAAAACGGCAAAAAAACAAGTTTGTTGTATGGGAGCCCCTTTAAATATTTATTTTATTCTGTTTTTTAGTATTTGTTGTTATAGCGGCAACAGAAATACATCATCTGTGAAAATTTCAACTGTCTAACTATCACGGTTCATGAGATACAGCCTGGTGACAGAAGGACGGACAGCGGAGTCCTAGTAATAGGGTGCCGTTTTACCCTTTGGGTACGGAATGGCTGTCTTGTGACTACCCACAGAAGTGAAAATTTAAACTTAAGTACTTACCTAAAACCTCAGACCAAATAAAAAAAGATTTTTTATAAGTCAAGTCGCGGTGATACGACGTGGTAGGGTTGCCACCTGTACTATATTATATAGTATCGTACTATATTGCGTTCAATTGTACTATACATTATAGAAATATAATATAGTACGAAAAATACTATATTTTCATTGTTAACTCCACTGCTGCACTTTTTTGTATAAACATGGACTAAATTGGAACGTAAGTACCTCTAGTGACGCGTTGTGAATTTTAGAACGAAATGCACTCACGAAGCCTCGTTACGGCTACGCAACGAAACGTCATTTCTGTTTCTATTCTGTGGTGAGGTGAGGGAAGAAAGAAACAGAAGTTTAATTAAGCTCATTAAAAATGAATTGCTGATTTTTATTAATATGGAAGTAAATCGCTGTGATTCGTATAATTATTTTAAAAACAATAAACTGTTATTATCCAAAGCGCAGAGTAACAATAAATATACCTGGAAAAATAAATAATGTTATTCTGTGTTTGTGTGTTTCTTTTGTACCTACTTAAACTGGTGTGCAATAAAGTGATATAGGATTGTAATTTGTATATAATGTTTCAACATGATGATTTGATGAATGAATGAATGTGTACAATTTTTTTTCCGAAATTTCCCAAAAGTACTATATTTTGGCAAGGTTCTGAGAAAAATACTATATTTCTTCAAAAAAAAGGTGGCAACCCTACTACGTGGTGACGCGAACCCGTTAGATTCCCCCTACCAAAAAAGTTTCCACTTCAATAAGAAGTGTAGGTACCTATAATAGGTAGGTACTTGTATTATACTTAGGTACGGTATCTATAGGCATCCTACCTATGACGTAAACTAAATGCTATTTACCTTATCTATGAACGATTGTCGGGTCCGTCGGGTTTGCCTTCAATGACACCATTATTTTTTTTATCGCATAAAATTTCTGCACCCTATAAAACTTCATTTTTATCAAACCACTAGCTTTTGCCCGCGGATTCGCCCGCGTGGATGTCGGAAAATATCCCACAGGAACGTACTACCGGGAAATCCTTCCATATTCCTTATCTACATTAAAAAGGAAACCTCTGTACAAAATTTCAGCTTTCTAGATTCAAGGGTTTGGGCTGGGCGTTGATGAGTGAGTCAGTCAGTCAGTCAGGACTTCTCTTTTTATTTTATTTATTATATAGATTACTAGCACTTCCCGCGCGGCTTCGCCCGCCTCGATGTCGGAAAATATCCCACGGGAACGAAAATCCTTCCTTATTCTTTGTCTACATTATAAAGGGAATCTGTGCAAAATTTCAGCTTTCTAGGTCCAAGGGTTGTCATGAGTCAGTCAGCCAGGACTTTTCTTTTTATTTATTACTAGCTTTTTGCCGCGGTTTCGCCCGCGTGGATGTCCACAACTTTGGACCCCCGTTTCACCCCCTTAGGGGTTGAATTTTGAAAAATCCTTTCGTAGTGCACCCCTAGATCTCATAAGGAACCTACGTTCCAAATATGGAATCTCTAGACCCAGCGGTTTGGGCTGTGCGTTGATACATCAGTCAATCACTTTTGCCTTTTATATATATAGATAGATGTACCTATGACATCTGCTCATAATCCATATATTTTATTCGGAACAACTTCCTGTGTGCCTAATTCTTTAAATCTTCGCCGGGCTTGTCGAACCTTATTTTTTATTGAATTACCGTGAATAAAAATAAATAGTGTAACCAGTATCAGTGTCGATGTTATACAAAAACCCAATAGCCGTTTTCTTTATGGTTGGTCTAATATTTTTTATGTTACAACCAAGACGAGGCGCAGCCGGCCCCAGCACGTGCGCAAACTTGCCACCGACCGTTACATCAATCTTGTCTACCTTGGTATGTTTTGTGCAAGCTTTTCTTGTACGGATTCTTTAAAATTCCATTCTTAGTCCCCTTGCTTTTGAATAAAAAATGTTTTTACTCGTTGTAGCGGTTACGACGTTGTGCCACCAGGAGTTCCGGCACCTTCTGTAGACAATGAAAGCATTCAACGTCTGGACAATGCGAGAGGATCCCGTGCAGCAGCGATTAGCCGGATTTATTTAACGGTTGTGATCTCAAGGATGACCTCGCAGATATCGAGGCGTACCTTAGGAGTCTCCGTATACATTTAACGTGCGAAGGGTTGGGGTGATCATGGGATAACGTCTTTTGCGTTTGTGTGGCGGTTTCTTTTATTTTTTCTTAACTGTCGTCGTAACTGTGAGATACACGTAAAGTTTGAATAAGTTATACTTACCGGTCTTCTTTTCATGGAGTTCTTGGTGCATAAGGTCATCTAAAACGTTCCCACAGAGGCACATATCACTTATCTTTTGTAAGAGAAACTGTATGAAATCGGCGCGATGTAACGGACAAGAGTTTGTTACTAAAGGGTTAGATTTCTTAATGAGTTTTGTAAAATACCTAAATCTAATTATCAATGGAATTATGTGTCATTCCGTCACCTCCGTTTCCATTACGTAAATTGAAGAAACTCTTGATCTAAGTCGCGAACTTTGATTCTACTCGTATGAGTTTCAAAACATTCGTATGTTATAAAGTGATAGGGGAGCAATTATGTTGGGAAACGATTAACGAAAGTGGTTTGGCACGCGCGCCACCCGCATGGCATGTGACATGCGATGGCACATGTCGGATGACGTCATCCTATCTCGCGGCTCGACTACACTTCCTAAAATCAAAGCTGTGTAGCACCTCGTAGCCTCGTAGCATCGTAGCAGCATCGTAGTAAGCTGTAACACGCCGCCTGAAACCTGACAAGATAGATCTTAATTGAATAATAGATGGGTTGGCATTTGTTGTAGGTAAATGTTCAGTGTTCTCTGAAATTAAACCCTGAAAAGTAATAGTTAAGCATTCCAAAATATTGTAAATAATAATGACAGGAATACATAACAATTTTAAATATTTCCTAATTTATGTTATAGGTATCCGACCGACCTTTATTTCTTTTTCAGTGTTTATTAGTGGAAACTTGTAAATGACCTTCAATTTCATATTATTTATGAACACTATAAGTTAGCTGTAAGTTTCTAGAATAGAATAAAATAAAATAAATGATAGTTTGCAAGATTTTTCTCCTAGAATTTGGTGACTTTAAGTATTCAATCGAGATCTAGGTATTATACTAGGTAGGTAACTATAGAATAGTATGAGTTATGTAATCTACAATTAATAACCAACTAACTACATATTTACACTAGGTAATAAATTATGTAAAGAGTGGTGTAATTGCATTATTTTGCATCTGGTCTAAAATGTTAACCCTCGGCACCGACGACGTAAGCCATTATATAATTGGGTATTTTATGATGATAAAATATTCAAACAATTGTCAACTTCGGATCGATATTCCATGAATTAAAAAACGTGTGAATACTCCGGCACTCCGGCAGAACTTTGCTGCCGGTGACAAAATAATGTTGTGGGTATGCGGGCGGCACGCGGCGGCACTATGCATGCATTGACATTTGATTAATATTTTCATTCAGAACGATTCGTACGTCCGATAGGATTTCCCATCGGCAAAAATGACGAACTTTCATACAAACATTCATCCCCTATTTAAGGGATGCTATTAAGGGGATGCCCCTATAAGGGATGATTTTTAAAAATCATTTCTTATTTTCTTAGTCCTTCTTTATACAGGAAAAGTTTTTAAGGCGTGCGCAAATTTTCACAGAATTCAACCATGAATATGAACAATTTTCACTATGGACCAACTCTGAAATCACGAAAAAACAATTTGCTGTGTCATACAAAACTTCAATACCTACTCGACCAAAATGTTAGAAAAAATTCCTGTATGTCTAAGGCCGTGCGCTGCGTTAGGCGTGCGCACGGCGCGGGCGCCCGCGTGTCGTACAGTCGTACTGTTTCATGTGTGCTGCGCTGCGCGCGCAGCGCAGATTACATGAAAACAGCACGCCACGCGGGCGCCCGCGCCGTGCGTACGCCTAACGCAGCGCACGGCCTTAGAAAGTCTTATGTATTTCATGTTTTTAAGTCCACCGGCTTAGGCTGTGCATTGTCTGTCAGTGAGTTATGACGAATGTGCCAGGATAGCCCGCGAAATTCCTATTTTCTTACGTTTTTGCAAATTGCAGGTCAGTATCAGATTGTACAATGCGATTCAACTAAGAATCAACGTCAACGACCTCTAACTGTCAACTGAAACTAGCACTCTTACAAATAAAACACGGAATAAAGTTATATCAGGAATAACAAAGGAATAACCATACATTTTCATAGGTTTAAACTTGGAATAACTTTATTCTGTGTTTATTAGTAAGTGTTTTGTAGTGTTATCCTTATCCATTTTAGTTCTGTTTTTGGAATTTGTTTTTGTTAAAATATGTCACTGACTTTGCAAATGTGTAAACGAGGTGCTGTTTTGCTAAATCTTCACAATATGGCGCAAGGTCATTCCTATTCTTAGTTGAAACGCATTGTATGTTGATCTGAATATGATTCGCGAACGTAACAATATGTATTTACAGAATTATAATAATTAAAGTCATCAATACATGTATTTACAGAATTATAATAATTAAAGTCATCAGACATCATACAATACAATTGAATGACTATTTCATGAAGTCTTGACATTTGAAGATTATAGTAACATAAGGAGTTGTATCTATTACTGATTCTCATGATTATAATTCTGTAAATACTTAAGTGTTTGGTACGGTCGCAAATCATACTTTAATCAACATACCTACAACTTACTGACTTGCACATTGAAAAAACTTTTTGAATTTCGCGGGCAGCTTTTGCAGAAATAAAGCTCGATGAATAAAAGTACTAAGTAAGGATTCACAGTAATACCACATCATACAGTCGTCCGACGAAGCCTGAGCTGGATACGAAGTTCGGGGAACTTCGTATGCAGCTCGGGCTCTCGTCGGACGACTATATTATGTCCTAGGTATAGACTGGTAATACCAAGTAGGTACCATCAACCATTATAGTATACGCCGAAAACGAAAAAGCTTTGTAAAATAATAACATTTGTGGCAGGTGACGGTGTTTCCTGGGAAAATCCTTTTTTTGTATTATAAATCTCTCCGTCAGCGGCCCTCGGTTTGCAAGTAATGACACTATCAGTATCTAATTCAAGTAGCCGAGCATTCGTCACACTTTACGGCAAGGGATCGCTATGACATGGGTATCAGAAGGATTGTCAATCATCCTGCTGAGATACTCCGGAAAGTAGTTGCAGCGATGACAGACACCTCGACCGTTCCCGACTGACATATTGCTCTAAACGTCCAAGCGATCCCCAACATTTATATTCCAGTCCCGAACTCTCGATCCCAGATAATGCTTTTACAATAACGATCTCGAGATGACGATGAATTCGATTTCAATACTGAACACCGTCCTACAGACACCTATTTATTATGATAATTCACGCTCGAAATTCTTGTGTTAGAATTTAAAATAGCTGTGAAATAGTTTAAAAAAACTGGTTTTGAATACAATAGGATATTAAATAATGTAACGTTTGAATTTGGATCTGTTTATACAGCGTCAAATTAAATTAGCTAGCAAAACTCCGCATAACGTGATGGGTATTGATATCTAAAACATGATAAAACAAAAAATAAATGAATTAGACGATGTCTTTATTTGGGGTCATCAACCGGTCACACCTTAGTGAAGTCACTTAAAATATAAGTTTGAAAATCAGTTGTTTTTGTGTAGGTAAACTTCACAGACGTGATGGGTATCGATATCTCAATCTCAAGTCTAAGTATATTAAAATGGATGTTATCAACTCACACTTCAAGTAACAACACTACCAGCAGTCAATGACCCCAAAAAAATCATCAAATATGTATTATTTATTTTATCGTGTTTAAATATCGAAACCCATCACGTCTGTGGAGTTTCGCTAGCTAATTTAATTTGACCCTAATAGTAAATTCAAATTTAGAATTAGGTAGAACCTAAGAAAAAATGCTGCGAATTTGAATAAAGCGGAAACATTATAAATATTGTAATTAAAATAAACCGGTCAAGAGCGAGTTGGAATCGCGCACCGAGGGTTCCGTACCATCATTTATATTTAATTTTAGTTGATGATTTCTGAAAAAGTGTGCTATTTAGAGACATCGTTTTATTTTTCCTGTAATCTTTACATAAAATAATTTCAGATTTTTCTCTATGCACATTTCGGAAATAACGGTATTTTTTTTACATTTTGCACCAAAAGTCGAACCGCATAGTTTTCGACTTTTGATGAAAAAATGAAAAATCTAAAAAAGAAAAAAAAATGTTTGAGAATGTGCAAACAGCGCTCTTTCATAAAATATGATACCCCACATGCTTTAGTAGCCCCAGTTCTAATTTTTAAGACCCCTTTCAGTCCCTGTTGCACAAAAAACAAATATATTTTTATTTATTTCTTATTTGTAAAATAGTTGAGCAAACGTCATCTAAAACTGTTCCAAATTTTAAGTTGATAGCATTAGTGGTTCTTGAGATATCCAGCTGTGACATACCTACAGACAGACAGACTGAGTCGCACCATAAGGGTTCCTTTTTACCATTTTGGTACAGAACCCTAAAAAGGACTTTTAAAACCAAGAATGTCCGCTGTGATACATCGGCACTGCGCAATGCTGCGCCGAAATCGTGCAATTTTATTCGAATCGCTGCCAGCTGGTTGTTCAAAAAGCAAGTTTTAGATACACCTTGCGCCTTCGCTGTGCTTTCCCACGATATCAATGCGAACTCCTTCGTTAGGGGACCGACCGACCATCTGTAGGTAGATTTAAAAGTACGAGAGAAACTAATGAAAACATTTTAGCTGGTCTTTGGCTTTGTCGTTGCAGATTTATGTTTTAATTGTTCCGTGAGAAATGAAACGGAAATTGGAATAAATGCTATTATAATAATTGCGTACTTTGTGCAAGTAAAGTATAATTTGTATTTCCGTATTAGCAAGTTTGTATTGCAATGTCTAATTAAATTAATTTATAGATGTGTTTAGGTTTATTTTATTCCGTACTAGTACTTCCCGCGCGGCTTCGCCCGCGTGGACGTCGGAAAATATCCCACGGGAATGAAAATCCTTCCTTATTCCTTGTCTACATTATAAAGGGAACCTCTCTGCAAAACTTCAGCTTTCTAGGTCTAAGGGTTTGAGCTGGGCGTTGATGAGTCAGTCACTCAGTCAGGACTTTTCTTTTTATCGTTTTTAGGGTTCCGTACCAAAATGGTAAAAAAGGAACCCTTATGGTGTGACTCAGTCTGTCTGTCTGTCTGTCACAGCTGGATATCTCAAGAACTACTAATGCTATCAACTTGAAATTTGGAACAGTTTTAGATGACGTTTACCCAACTATTTTTCAGATAAGAAAAAAATAAAAATATTTATATTTTTTTTGCAACAGGGACTGAAAGGGAGTCTAAAAAATTCAAAGTGGGGCTACTAGAGCATGTGGGGTATCATATGAAAGAGCGTTGTTTGCACATTCTCAAACATTTTTTTTATTTTTTTTAGGCCCCATAGTTTTCGACTTTTGATGAAAATTTAAAAAAAAATACTGTTCCCCCCCCCTTATCTCCGAAGTTTGCAAAGAGAAAAAACTGAAATTATTCTATGTGATAGAAGTTTATGTAAAGATTACAGGAAAAATAAAATGATGTCTCTAAATAGCACACTTTTTCAGAAATCGGAACGGAACCCTCGGTGCGCGAGTCCGGCTCTCACTTGGCCGGTTTTTCTGTCATTATTTCCTGAAGGTTCCAATAAAATTTTAAATACTTATTATTAAAAGTTATTTGTCTGAGTATTTAAATGTCGAACTAATTAATTCCAAATTCCAACTCACAATGCCTTATACACGACTACAATGTTCTTAGAAAAGGAACCCCGAATAGTTAATACGCATTAATTTATCTGTTGGTCTATGAGAGCAGTCTGTGGTGGCTCAGTGGTAACGGCCGCGACTTAGGTCGTAGGTTCGAACCCAGACAGTCGCTTTATTTTGTGTAAATAATTTCATCACCACTACTTATTCTCAAAACGGTGAAGGAAAACATTGTGAGGAAACCGGCATGTCCTAGACCCAAAAAAAAATCGAAGACATGTGACATCTATCAATCCGCGCTGGGCCCGCGTGTTGGATTACTGCCCTCTCCCTCTCACCGAGAGGAGGCCTGTGTCCCAGCAGTCAGAACATTATAGGTTGATTATGCTAATATTAGTATTTACAATATTTAATTTTATCAGTGCTTATTCAAGCTCTTCGCAGAAAGACTTACCTTTCACACTAATATTATAAAGGCGAAAGTTTGTGAGTGTGTGTGTGTGTGTGTGTGTGTTTGTATGTTTTTTACTTGTTCACGCTCAAACGGCTGGACTGATTTGGATGAAATTTGGTATGTAGATAGCTTATACTCTGGATTAACATTTAGGCTACTTTTTATCCCGGGTTACGCGGGTGAAACCGCGGGGCGCAGTTAGTCATTTATAAATTTTCAGGAGCGACCATTTTTTTACATAAGAACGTGTGATAAATAGCGTACGCAATAGGCTGAACCTGGAATTTTTCAAAATTAATTCTTAGTGTTAATAGTAAGCAGTTCTGTTTCTTATTTTATTTTATTTCACTGTAGTCTATTCCTTATGTTTGGTGGTACCGATGTGACGATTGGTGCTCATCTTTTTTTGATGTCTTGTCGAGTTTAAGATCTCTTATTATAATTAGTGTATAGCTAGCCGTGAAAACCTGTAATTGGCTTCATGTTTCTTATTGCAGTATATTTATTGTTTTTATGTAATCTCCTACATAAAACTTTGTAAGATATACGATCATGAAATATATTATATTATGATCTTGAACACGTAGAGCAAATTGAAAGATGAAATGATAACAAGTAGGTACCTACTTAATGTTTCTTTACATTTTTATTTTATTCAATGTTATTAATTATGATTTATTTACTGTACCTGGTTGACCGAGCTCTGGTAGTTTTTTTTTTCGGGTTTTCCCAGATGAGACCTCGCTCTCGCTAGATCGATTTTTCTACATTGCAAGTTTCATCGAAATCGTTAGAGCCGTTTTCGAGGACGTGATTACAAATATATACAAATACCTTTGTTCATTAACAGCAACGAAGTCAAAACTGTAAGTACATTCAATATTTTTGGAAAAATGTATAGCTACCTATACTTTTTGTAGTTTGAGTGTGGGAACGAGTCTGATGCCGAAAATATAGTTTTTAGAATTTTTGTCCCTTTAGGTTCGGGATTGGCACAAAAGAGGCTGAACGGATTTGGATGAAATTTGCCACACAGTTTATAACCGGGATTAACACATAGGGTACTTTTGATGCCTGTAGTAAGCGTTCTCGTGGGATATTTTCCGACATCCACGCGAGCGAAGCCGCGGGGAAAAGCTAGCTTAGTGGATAAAAAGCTAAGTTTAGCTAAATAGTTATAGTATTGCAGGATGTTTTGTTTTGCTTTATAGGAAGTAGGTAAGCCTGCCATTTTCTTTCAATAATGGTATTGCAACAATTTTATGGGTTTTTTCAACTGGGCGGAGGAGTCTCGGTATGTAAAGATGGTTAACCATCCACGGACCAACCCGGGCAAGCGTAGCTTAACCTGATGGATCGACCCGTGCGGCTGTTATTACTTAGCCAATGTATTTATTTATTATTTATTTATTTATTTAACAATTTATGTACACACAAATAAATAGACAAACATAAAGGAACAGAAAATACGTACAAAGGTGATGCTTATTTCAAAAGAAATCTCTTCCAGCATACCTGCGATAGGACAGATATTAATATAATATAATTGTGTATAATTTATTTATATATATAAATTAAGTTTTCTTTTAATTTAATATTTTGTATCCTTCAACAATACATTTAAAACAGGCACACAAGTATCACTTTTGCCTTAGTATCATTTCCCAACGGTAAAACTTTTCCAAGTCCACGAAAAATTGTAGAATTTACGTGCGAACTATAGAATATTATGTGACTGACATTTTATTTATTATGTACTTTATTTCGTATAATTTGTCCGCTGTTTTGCTCGATATCTTATACATATATTGTAGTTCTTTCTATTCGTTCCTCTTTATAGAAAATCAGCTTTGACAGACAGGCATAAAATAATTCCATAAGTGCTCTGTTTTGGCGTCGCGTGGTATTTAAATCCTATATCTAACTAAGGACTAATTTTTCAATAGTCAGGTAACTTTTATCTGAAGAATAAACATATGACAGTTTGACATATTTTCTGTACAAAAGCTGTCAAACCGCCATATTTATTCCTTAGATAAAAGTTATCTGGCGATTGAAAAATCAGCCTTAAGTAATATTATAAATGCGAAAGTGAGTTTGTTTGTTTGTTACGTTTTCATACTAAAACGGCTGAAAGGATATCGATTAAATTTAGCACATGGGTAGATCATGACCTGTGTTAGGACATATACTTTTATTCCAATATTCCCACGGGATCGACACTCATGCAAGTGAAACCGCGGGGTGAAGCTAGTTTATTATAAAGAGAAGATAAGATTCGGTACCTTGGGCTTTATTTTCTAATGTTTAGGTAACGTGTGGGTACCATCGATAGTTGCTACATATCCTTAGAGAGTAAAATCTTCATACATCCGCTTTGTCTCCGTCTACCGTAGACCATCAGCTGACTGAAATATCAACATCGATTTCCGCCTTAATAATTTCAGTCAAGTTTGTCGCTAATGATTCCAAACGAGAAGGTAATTTAATCATTTATGCGTTAAAAAATAATTGTACCTGTATTTTTTGGTATATATTTATGCACACATTTTGCGAATATTACCGATTACATGTTTTCTAAATGGACAGAAATTGGCATTATTTAGGTAATACATATAATAAGTTTCTACATGGGGTTTTCCTAATTAAATGTTACTTATTTACATTCACATGTTAAAAACTAGCGATAATGACATTGTAACGAGAATACAAGGTGTAACATAAATAACCCACAACCTCTTAAGGGGTCATTGTACTCATCATTATGAACAACTTTTACTATGGGACCAAACCTGGAATCGCAAAAAAAAATCAGCTGCTCCCTACATTTTCACGAGTTTGATGTAGATAAATGTACTGGTCAGTTGATTTTTTTTCGCGATTTCAGGTTTGGTCCCATAGTAAAAGTTGTTCATAATGATGAGTACAATGACCCCTTAAGAGGTTGTGGGTTATTTATAAGGTGTAACATAAAGTATAAGTAATGAAACTATTAGAATATACATTAATTGCATTAAGATTAAGTAAATTGAGCCGTAATTGTTAATTAATCGTAAATGTAATCTAAGACGTAATTACCATTAATAGTAACAAGTTTTGGAAGTAATGTTAACGATTTAATATTAATGACTACTTAACTAAGAGTGGATTATTACGGAAACTAAACGTAAGTTGGTTTCACTTTAGCTTTAAGTGAGCTTGGATGAAATTTTCGTAATCCCCTTTAGAATTAAAGATCAGGTAAGATCAGGTAAGATTAGACAAGAATATTTAAAACAAAAAAATCAAAACTGATATTGAAAAAACTACTGTTATGGCTTAACTTGCTATAAACGCGCTATAACTTCGTTTTCGCTTAGCGTTCTTTTTGACTTTTTTCTTTTGCTCGGCTCCTAAGGGTCGTAGCGTGATGTTAAATAGCCTATAACCTTCCTCAAGAATTGGGCTATCAAAAGCAAATAGTACATTTTGAACAAGTGGAGAACGTTTGTTATTGCATTCGAGGCGGAATAAAGGCGCAGATTTCCTGAAAACGATCAAAAAGGTGATTTTTTAAAGCTGTGTATCTCTTAGACCGTAAATAATTTTGACATGTAAAAAAAATATGACATTTTCAAGTCCTTTTCGCATACAGTGATGGAAGCCAAAACATAATTAAACATACTTTAATGCACCAAAAAATCTTTAAACATACCTCCTAATAAGCTTTAAAGCCTGTTTATCCCTTCATTAACAATTATATTATAATTAAAAATATACCATGAAATGTCAAATTCCAAACTGCATCCAGTGATGGATTACTTTTTATTAAATAGTTAATTTCTAATTTTATACGATTTTATTTGCACTTTTACGACATAATTCCGGTGCGCGTGAGAATCTTCTATCTCGTGCGTCAAACTAGACAGCCATAACGCCATTTCACTTACATACCGAGCTAAACCAAGCTTGGAACCAGGCCCTTAACACCCGAGCCGTAGGCGAGGTTGTTTTGGAGCCGAGAACTGCAATAAAAAATGTCCACGTGTATCAAACGACGTTTTTCAATACACTTTTGAAGAAATAAAATAAAATAACGAAAAATATTTTTGTCATGAATTATATTAGGAAACTATGATTAAAATTTTCTTTTTTTACCGCGCTTTGCTTTCGCCAGTTTGAAGGAGAAGCAAAGGTATAAAGCCGATAAACAGCCTAATATGAAAAATAGAAAATTCAAATATTTTTGAGTTTAGAACACAAATAAATGTTAATTTGTTCATAAACCTTTTTTTATTGTAATAATCATGGTTTTTGATGATATTCTATTTATAAACGTTATTTAAATATTCAAAAAATATTAACGCACATATCTTTGCCGAGATTAAAAATCATTCACCTCCGAATAGAGAGGCGCGAGACGGGGTGAATAGAGGCAATGAACCAATTTGGACTAAGTATATGTCTGTATAAGTTATCTGTGGCAATTTTTATTCCCGCACACGTGGTGGAAAATGAAAAATCGCACGCGTGTGATATACATTGCATTGTGAAGCTAATCGTAGTGCGATATGAACCAGTTTTCGAGAAAGTGTATTGAAAAATATTTTTCAATACACTTTCTCGAAAACGGGTTCTTCAGTCCTTATAGTTAGGGAGGCGAGGTAGCTAAATGGCGTAATTCAACGGCGCCGTCGAGACCTATCAAAATCGAAAGATAAAATAATTTCGAAAAGAAAAGCTCGTATGGTAAAAACCATTTTAGCGGTGGGTTTGGCGTGTACGGTTTTTCAAAAATGTTAAAAAAAACAGTTACTTGGGCATTCTCGAGCGCGTCAGATATTCATACTACGTATGCCCCAAGTGCCTCTGATAACAACGGTATACTAATCTGCCGGTTTGCGTGGTGGGGGTAGGCATATAAAGTAGTCAAAAATGCAAAAAAAAAAATTTACTCGAGCGCGTCAGATTTTCGGAAGGGGTGTTAAGTAGGCCCCAAGGAAGCTCCCTTTAAAAAAACTGACGATTTCGGCGTGACGATAAGTTACGATGAATTTTTGAAAATGCAAAAAAAAAAGTTTTTTTGACATACTCGAGCGCGTCAGATTTTCATAGGGGAGGTTTATCTCGGTATCCTGAAAGCATATTTTCTTAATCTGACAAAAATGTTGGTAGGTTCTCTTAATCTGACCAAAAAAGGTTTTTTTGGTTTCCTTTTTTTCCTTTCTTTCTCCTTGATAAAACGGGGAATTTAAGAATGACAATAAAGCGATAGATACAACCAACGTAAATGTAGATGAAATGTAGTACGAATTGTATTATTTATTGTATAAAAAAATGAAATGATATAAAAATTGTATTATAATTGTATTGTTATGTATGGCCTTTACATTTTTGCTCAATACAATTCATCTTCTTCTTCTTTACTGGAACTTTAATTAATGTGGCTCCTCATCCACAATTCTTTCCTGCTGAGTGCCTGCAACATCCGTAACAATTATTTCTATTCAGTAATTTTGTTGAGAGAATATTATAGAAGTACAAAAATTTACCTGAATCAAGCGTCTCGTCATTGCTGTCCTCAGTGTCATTCTCGGTGCCCAGAATATCCGGCGATACAACAACATTTTCATACGCATCGGGCAATTGATTCCCGATAAACCACGTGAACTCGAATTTATTATTATTTTCATTCCACCCATGATCGGTTGGTGCAAGGTCAGTGATGTCGGATTTGTAAGCATTCCTCCACAAATTGGCGATGTACCGAGTTCTGAGGCAATGTTGGTATAGCTCTGACTGGCATGAAAATTGTCGAGAAGCTTTAGAAAAAAAAAATTTTTTTGAGATATAATAAAAGTCACATAATTTAATCATCGTTATTTCATATGAATTTTTTTTAACACCCTCAGTTTTCGAGATATACTCAAAAAACCGGGAGTTTGAGTTTTTATGATGCTTCAAGTCAAAAAGTTTTAACTTTGGACAAAAATGTAAAGAGACCTTTTTTGTGTAAAATAAAATTACCTTTTTTGTTTATTTTAAATTTTTTTTTGTAAAATGTATCGTTCGCGACTTATATGGAACGCGTTTTTCGGAAGACGAAATGGCTCCTCCACACTCCGGGTCATGCGGAAATCGGCAGATTTTGTATTTTTAGTAAGTTTTAGATTATATTCTTCAAAATAAAAAAAATAAAAATCGCGCTCGAGAATGCCGGATTAACGTTTTTTTTTACAAGTTCGCGACCCTATAACTCGGCGGCGTCAAGGACTTATCGTCAGATTAGTTAAATTTAGTCTTAAAACACTAAAATCAACCCCCAATATCTTAATCTGACGCGCTCGAGTATTTCAGACTATCGATTTTTTTTTACTAATCTGATCGTCTATCCTAGGCGCGCGTCACTACATATAGAGCTAAATACTTTACAAGGTTGTTCTATTAGGTCTAAGGTATCTCTCATATCTTAAACTGCCACGCTCGAGTATTACCGAAATTCCCTTATTCGCCTCCCTAACTATTAAGTCCTTCAGTCTTAATACAACAAAAATATTTATATCCGCAATAACGTCTGTCCGCGACGAAGTTGAAAATCACACTGCTATATACGGAAACGTTACGCTCGTCCTATGCTCACTGCAGCGGTATTAGCAAAACAAAAATCACGTACACAAAAGAAAGTAAACAAGAGGAATAATAAATGCACGAAGGTATTACAAATTGAGCCCGAGTTGGATCTCATTGTCTTTGTAGTCCACGTGCATTTCCCTCGGGGTGCACGTCTGAATCACCCGCCTTCTGTAACCGGACCTTGCATGCGCATTTATAGCTAAAGCATATGCAACGACTGGACAAAGGACTCCTTTTGTTATGGCTTCAATAAATTGGTATGTGAAGCTAAGGACCTACTTTGTTGAGAAGGGTCGATTCTGGGAATGAGAGCAAGTTTACGTTGAATCTTTCAAAATGTAAGCTTTTCAATGTAGGTTAGGTACTGTTTAATATGTCGGTTATCGGTGGGGTGGTCGATCTACAAAACATCGCAAACGAACGCGGCTGGTCGTCTTATTAATGTTAATTCATGAGGAGACTGGGTAAATTTTCCACAACGTCCGTTTTTCTAGAAAATAAAGGTGAACCTTCGCGTAAAATTAGACTTTTTTACACTTAAAACTCCTTTAACATAAAAAACGTTTCTGAAGTTTCTTTAACGACTCCCTGGATAGACATAACAGAAAATTAAGTATTACCAAGTCCTGTATATTTACCGTTACTGTCCAAAAGGTGAATGGAAGGTATTGAATAACGGACATATAGGTGGACGGGCAATAGGGTACCGACAATCGGAATGCTAGGAAAATAATTCCCAGTGGAAACATTGCAAATAGACGGCACACAGCACAAACCGAATGCATATAGCCACAGTTCGATTGGTTCGGGGAAGAGAGGGACATGGTCGCCCGCAGACAAATAAGGGAAAATTTATACAGGGTCACATTTTCACCACTGGTTTTGAGTAAAAGTTTGTAACTTTCTGCAAAGTGGATCTTGGTTGGGGATTGGAATAAATTGGAATAAAATAGAATCGATATTTGTACAAACATATGCTTTAGTTTTATGTTAAATCATATCACTGCTAAGCACCTCCGGACTATTGTACCTTTGTACCATAATGTTGATCAAAGTATTGATATTAAAGTAAGAGCGCTCCTTTTCTTTGAAAAACATCGCAAAAGGAAACAAAGGGATTCTCTCAAGATGGATGGGATGTTCTCATCTTCATGTAGCTTCCTGTTTCGCTAACAACATAGGTACCTACTACGAACATCAATTAAAATACCAATTTTCTCAATCAATGGCGATTGATTAAGGAGTTTATTTATTTATTTAATACTTTAAGAACAGTTTTATTTTCAGCAATGGATTAATTGATTGGTTAGACTGCGGGGACTGGGGGGTCTGTCTTATGTAATTTTGACGTTCAAAAAGTGCTAATTCTCAGCCTATATTGATTTTTTTGATATAGATAGCCATGAAAATCTCCATAGGTACACCATGTAGGTAGGTTTTACAACAAAACTATTGCCTACGCATTACGCACATTACAATTGCGTTTTTAAAAATGGAGCTTTTCCACCTGCGTCGATTGATAAAAAGCTTAACACTCACGATCGGGAAAAGAACATAAATATTTAGTGCTCAGTTTCATACATTCGATGTTTGTATTGTGTGATGCAAGGTAATTATGCAAATAACAGCATAATCAGCCTATAATGTTCCCACTGCTGGGATACAAGCGTCCTTTCGGTGAGAGGGAGTGACCCGTAATCCACCACGCGGGCCCAGTGCGGTTTGTGTTCATGTCACATGTCTTTGAATTTTTAGTTCTAGGACGTTTCCTCACGAAATTACAAATTTCTTCAGTTACAAATAAAACGCAATAAATATTGAACTGGTTTAGCTAGAAGTGCAGACAACAGCACATCAGGTTATACCAAACTGTCTCTCTCCAAATGATTTTAAACCTTAAAATGTTGATGGTTCTGTTCAAAATCGAATCGACAGTTTGTAGTAACTTGAACTGCTGCTGTGTATACTTACAGCAAACTCCAGCGTGAAAAAGCGTTTGCCAACAAGCTTGACATAATGCGGCAGCAACATACCAACTATTTTATTCCCGAACAGTATATATCATATGTGACGGGTAATCGTAACACAGCATTTGTGTTACATTCGGCATATCGGTTATTTTGTCATGTAACATGCGTTACTGTAGTGCAGTTACGTGTTTGTATTTGTGGAAGCGTGAGAAAGCTTCACGCTATTGCGGGTGGATAACGTGCACCTGGTCGCTTCCGCAAGGATATCGATTTGTATCCTATCCACCTTTAATAGATATGAAGTAAAACGGTTCTGGCACGTTGTGGTGCTAGTCATTTGTAACCGACTTTTAAAAAACAAAAAGGAGGAGGTTATCAATTCGTCGCGTATATATATATTTTTTTATGTATGTACACCGATTTCTCCGTCAATTGTAGACCGATTTTGAAAATTCTTTTTTTGTTTGAAAGGATGTGCTCTTGAGGTGGTCCCATTGTCACCAAGTCAGAATCTGATGAGGGGATCTCATGGAAATCGAGGGAAACCCTCAAATTTTATAGGCACACCTACAGCGATTTGGGTATTTTTTATAGTAACTCGTGCATTTGCTCCCGGAAAGCACCATTTGGTGAAGTGGAACTGATGAGGAAGACCACAGATGGCCATAGGAACTACTCAAAAATACGTATTTCACGTAGGTTGCGATTCGATTACTTTAATATGGCAATTTATGCTCGTCACAATGATATGGTGAAGTGGAGTTGATGGTGACTTCACCATCAGTTCCAGTTCTCCTGGTTCCTTACAAGGAGAACTCCTCAACAATTAACGTCCTTGTATCGGAAAAAACAATATTTTGTAAAAGGTGATGAGCAGTTGACATTAGGCTAAGTATTGTAACTTAGATAAATTACAAACTGACCCACTAAAAAGTGAAAAAAAAAACTTTTTACAAAAAAAAACAACCGACTTTCAAAAAAATACTACAAAGTGAAAAATAACTTTAATTTCGGAAGTCGGTGGCAAAAAACTAAAATACAGATCCAAAGACACCGACTTCCGAAATTAAAGTTATTTTTCACTTTGTAGTATTTTTTTGAAAGTCGGTTGTTTTTTTTGTAAAAAAGTTTTTTCTATAAGTCAACAGCCGTGATGGAAACTGCAATACTTTTGTGAACGCTGTTTGATGGAAGATGCGCATCTTCACACGATACTGTATTGATTTACAAATATAAACATTTTCACAAATAAGTTGTAATAAAACTGAGTGTGTATTACTAACTTCTGAATGAAATGCTTCTCTGAAGGAGTCGTAGCTGCCCCTTAAGCCGGTCTAGGCTATAAGCTTAAAAGTTACGAAGTCCGTTTAGAAGTTTTTGGACACCCCGTCGAGATATAACAATAAAATAACAAAATAAGAGATCTCTAAACTGTCGATCCCAAATACTTTACAAAATATCTTTACGTTACAGACCCATCTACTTACTTAGACGGGACTTTTTCTAAGTCTAGCGTCCGACTCTGATTAATTGTCCAGATTAAAGTCTTACAGTGACAATCAAATTAATTACTTATATCACAGACTAAATGAAAATTCTTGATACAAATATTGAACGTCTCTTCATTTACGCTCGCGGCTTCGCCCGCGTGGTATGACAATAAAAAGTAACCTATGTCCTTTTTCAGGGCATGGCCTTACTGTGTGCCAAATTTTATCCAAATTCGTTCAGCCGTTTTAGCGTGAAAGCGTTACAAACAAACTCACTTTCATAGCAATTATATCATTTTATTATTAAGTACTTATAATGTTTTACGAATGATTTATACTCTTCAACTAAGTAAGTTGTATAATAAAGTTTGATGCAAGCGGAACAGCCAACGCAAATACCGCAGTTATTTCCGCACAAAAGCCAAGTATTTTTAAGTTGGTCTGGACAAGTTAAAGTCAAAGAATCATTGCATTACCTCTACCCTCTTGTACCTTAATAAAATAAAGGCCTCATTATATTAAGCAAAGCACGTTCTCCGGTATCGCTGAAAAGATCTTTTGTTCGACAGCAAAACACTTGGGGCGAGTCAATCGTCGAGCGAACCCCCGTTAAGGGGGATAATTTTGTGTTTTTAAAATTCCTATAAAACGAAAATAATATATAATGGTTAAATCATTTGGATTTTCTATATGTGTTATTTGACTATATTGCCTACTGTTGTATTAAAACCGAAACATGATTGCTTGAAGTATTTCTTAAAAAAATAAAATCAAAGTAGCACCGTCTATATTGTGTTTTATACGATTGTACGCAAACAGTTCCTTATCGTGCAGTAAAAATTGCTTAAAATCGAAGGTATTTAAATATGTAGCAGAGGAGATAGACGTTTTAGCGTGTACACTGAGTGAATTCACAAGGATAACATTATATGTAATAAGTTTTAGATAATAAGTTTTTAAGTTTGCTTCACTATTGCATTGGGTTATACCTGTAAAAATAGTTGTAAGTGAGGATATAAATAAATAAATAAATAAAATAAAAATGTTAAGAACTTACTAAGCTAAAAATTGATTTAAGTATAGCATTTTGTCATACACATTTTTTAAACGAAGCGCGTTTAAATTCCGGTGCGCGTGAGAGTCTTCTCTCTCGCGTCAAACTAGACGGCCATAACGCCATTTCACTTACACACCGAGCTAAACCACGCTTCTATATATCCTCTTAAGCTTTGTGCCAGTCTGCAAATTAATGACTAGCAAGTACTGAGTCGCGTACGCAGTCTAAAGTTTCACCTCTCTTGTTTACACCCTATTAGATTTTTGTAGGCTTTCACTTGCTCGTAATTATTGTGTACTCGTTGGTTCCGAATCCGAGTAACTGAGCTTTGATTTCGATGCTAGTAAAAACTGTGGTAAATAAAATACGCTGAACAGTTTTCGAGCACCGCTGCCGTACTTAACAAACTTTGTATGAAAATGTTTCATACTATGTTAAGCTTACGACAGTGGTCACAATGTAAAAGTAGGAGCTTTCGGGAAGCAGCTTTTATTTATGGAACAAAATGTGTTTAACTTTAACTAAACTTTTGATTGTAATTTGTATGAACGTAATTATTATGTTACATATGACTTAAATATAACTAGCGAAATGTAGGTGTATTAGGTATAGGTATACCTCTGCAACTTTCCTCGGCGAGACCCATGTAAACCTTTCTGGGAGACAAGGGATTACGTTATGCTATGTTACATTAAGGCGAGTAGTGCTGCCAACTAGCGAGACTATATTTTATTTTATTTATTTATTTATTTATTTATTTATTTATTTATTTTAAAGAAGGCTTACAGACTAACAAACCAATAAAGAATAATATAATATTTAAAAAATAGCTAATAACAAGCCTCCACATATAGCCATGGAAAAAGTCGATAAAAAGAAAATACATATAAGTTATTATAATTATATAAGATAATAATAGATAAGTAAAGTTAATTATCATTGAAAAAAGACTGTGCCAACAGCCGTCTTAAGGTCGCCACACTGGTGCAGAACAAGTCGACATTAAGGTCCCTAGGAAGTCTATTGAAACTAAGAGCACTTCTAATTGAAAAAACATTTCGCCTATAATTAGTCAACGCGAAAGGTACATTTAACATTGGCCGTTGACGTAATCCCATCAGATTCGTACGTAATGACAAATTAGCCACGAGTTCCGGACAGTCAATGTGGCCATTCGCGATACCCAAAAGTAGACTCATGTCCCCGATATAGCGTCTCATCTCCAGAGGAAGGAAGTGGTACCGTTTGCAGCGGTGTTCATAGTCAACTGAGTATTGCTGAGCCCTGTAATCCAGATAGCGTAGAAATTTTCTTTGGACGCCCTCAATACGGGACTTATAAGTCGCATACTGCGGGTTCCAAACCTGAGACGCGTATTCTAAATGGCTGCGCACGAAAGAACAATACAAAATCTTAACCGGTTTAAGAGATCGGAAACAGGCTGTAGTGCGTAGTATAAATCCTAGAGCTTTGGATGCCTTTGCAACTATGCTATTTACATGTTGATCAAATAGAAGCTTGCTGTCTATGATTACTCCTAAATCTCTAATGCTATTTAACCTGCTAATGAGCTGATTGTTTATGGTGTAACTAAAATTGATCAAAGAATTACAACGTGAGAATGTTAGGAGGTAGCATTTAGAGACATTTAATTGGAGTTTGTTACGGATGCAATATGTTTCAAACCTATGCAGGTCGTCTTGCAACTGACATGCATCAGACATGTCACGCACAACTTTATGAATCTTCATATCATCCGCATACAGTAAAATATATGAATGACGAAAACATTGTTTGATATCCGCAATGAACAGTATAAATAACAGAGGACCCAAAATGGAGCCTTGAGGTACGCCTGAAGGGACAGAACTCCAACCAGAGGTGTAGCCCTGAAGCACGACTGCCTGTGTTCTGTTCTCTATATAGGAGGAGAACCACCGGTACAGGTCACCATGTATTCCGGCGAGAAACAGCTTCTTCAGCAGCATGCAATGATCAATTCGGTCGAAACATTTACTATAATCGGTATAAATTACGTCAACTTGTCGCTGTGCCATGCCATTTGTGATAAACTCTTGTGACAGAAGTAAGTTAGACGTGGTCGAGCGGTTCCTAACAAAACCGTGCTGTTCCTCACCAAGAATTGACTTGAAAGCCGCGTAGACATCGGTATAAACGATACGTTCAAGAATTTTAGAAAAAAGGCAAATTTTTGATATGGGGCGATAATTTTCAATATTAGCCTTGTCGCCCTTTTTAAAGACGGGAGTAACGAAAGCAGACTTCCAAATCTTCGGAACTTTACCCTCGGAAAGAGAGCGCTTGAATAGGATAGAAATGGGTTCCACAAGACTATCAGCACAAGCAACTATAAACGTAGGAGGTATTAAGTCTGGTCCACCTGATTTACTCAGGTCTAAAGATTTCAGCAGTTTCAATATACGTGAGTCGTTTATGTCAACTGTGCTGACAGACATTGCAGTATTACTACATTGTTCACTAGAAGCACGATCATCATCAGCCGTAGATTCAGGTTCTGAAAAGGTGGACTGGAAATAGGTAGCAAAGAGATTGCTAATATCCTGTCCTGTATTCACAGAGGTCTCACGGTAGAACATCTCATTAGGAAACGAACCAGCCCTCCGCTTACTCTTTACGAACGTCCAGAAAGATTTAGGATTTTTTACAATAGAAGCCTCAATGTTTGTCATATAATTATCATAACAAGTTTTTTCCAGTTCAAAAACTCTGGTACGCAGTAATGAAAATGAGTGATAATCAGATAAGTTACTGTATCGTTTATATTTCTTATGATACTTATGTTTTTCTCTAATAATTTTAATTAGTGCCGGGGTATACCAAGGAGGATAAGAGGACTGTTTTACCGATTTTAAAGGAATGTGTCTATCCCTCAGCTCATACAGTTTACTATAAAAAATTGTGACGGCATCATCCAAGCTCGTTGACTGTAACAACTGAGGCCAGTTAATTAAATCCAGTTCAGATTTAATAGCATCATAATTGCCCTTCGAGAAGATATAATGTTGCTTAGGTTTGTCGACAAGTTTTTGAATTTCAATAAATTTTGTCTCAATAATTAAAGGCTTATGGTGTAAATCAATAGGCAAAGCAAGTGGGTCCGTACATCCCGATACAGTCACAGTATCATTACAGAATACAAGATCAAGCAATCTACAGTTCATGTTCCGCTCACCATTATACTGTGACATGTTGAACGTTTGTATTGTATCGAAGAAATGAATCACATGCTGAGAAGAAATATTTTGCGGGATTAACTCACCATTGGCAACTATGTCCCCATTACACCACTCGACGTCGTTACCGAAATTAAAATCACCCACCAGCAAAAACTTGTCAAGTGGATGAGTCAGAATTAAGTTGTTGAGACTATCTGTGAAATTACGCAACTGAATACTATAAGAATTACCTAGATTTTCTTTGCATAGGTAAAGTGCACATATATGCAAATTGTAACTAACCTGTGGTTTTGACCTTTTAAGGATTAAAGATAGCCAAATATCCTCCGCAGAGCTACGCCAATCCAACCTCTCAACTATTGTAAGATCATGTTTCACCGCTATCAATACACCACCACCACGCAACTGGCCGGTTCGGGAGTAGTCACGATCGCGTCTCCAAACGAGGTAACGTCCATCAAATAATTCACTGTTATTAAAACTATCATCTAGCCACGTCTCCGTAAATATAATGATATCGTAGGAACTGAGACATACTCCGCGAAACACAATATTCGTTTTCGTACGCAGACCACGCACGTTCTGGTAGTAGATTTTAAGCGTAGCCATAAGTACATTTAACTACAATCAAATAACTTATGAATAGATACAAAATTGTCAATATTACTGATATAATAAAGTGCCGGTCATTGTCTGGGCCTTTATAATGCTTAATGCGGGTAGGAGTCCAAAAAAATAATAGACACAGCAATACACAGCGAGCAGTAGAAATAACATTATAAAAACGGTTCCTACAAAAAGAAACAAAAGACGACGACCAGTACAGAGATAAGAGTACCTCGGAGTGAATTGTCATAACTGGGGATGGGGATCATATGCTAGAACTAGAGCTATATGCTCACATTTTTAGTCAGATGAAGTAGATTTTTTTTTTAACTTCTAAGGCTCGAACCTAGGAGGTTTAGTGTTGATTTGTTTTTACCTCACCTGACCTACCTCATCTGTCTAAAAATGTAAGCATAGGAAATTTCAAAATGTTCCATATCTACAGACATATGATTGTTCTCAATGTTGACGCTACTTGGCAGCACTACTCGCCTTAATGTTGTAACAGTTTATTTTCAGTTTTCCGTTTGATGAAATTGGTTTTACAAAACAAACACAACCCTCGCTCGTGACTAAGTAATAAAAGCCGCATGCGGGTCGATCCGTCAGGTTAAGCTACGCTTGCCGAGGTTGGTCCGTAGATGGGTGACCATCTTTACATACCGAGACTCCTCCGTACCTCGGACAGCACGTTAAGCCGCTGTTGGTCCCGACAGTTGTCGTCAGAAACCCGAAAGTCTGACAATCAGTCTTACCAAGAGGTATCGTATTACCCAGTTGCTGGGGTTGTGGAAGTCAGATAGGCAGTTGCTTCATGTAAAATACTAGTATTCAGCTGCATCCGGTTAGACTGGAAGCTGACCCTGACATACTTGGGAAAAGTCTAGGCAGATTGATAACAAACGCCATCCGCTTAAAAATTGTGTTTCTCGTGTTTCCCTTTTTTCATGAAGAAGAAATTAGACCAACACTGATATAAATACATAATACTTCACTGGTATTTTTATTTCATTGCTTTTCAACTGTTTCTAAAAGTAGAGGTAAGTTATTACTGGAAAGAATAAACTTTGTGCTTTCTCTGTATTTGAAAATATTTATATTGAGAAGAGCTTGCTTCGGTGTTACGTATCGAGATTTAAGCAATATTGCTGAAGCGGCTGTTGTACAGCACTGGCACTAAACATGTTATGTAGAGTAGAGACCTGAACTTTGTCGATTAGCTCTGAATATTGCAAGTGCGCGGCCTGCATCAACAGGGTGGCATTATATCTATGGTAATTACTATTACCTTAATACTAATTATTAGGGAAGTACCTAATATGTAGTGTATGTAATGTGTACCAACGGCGAATTCTGACGCTACGTACTGTAATTCCAGAATTATTTTGCATAACAATATCGCTTGTACCGTGTGAAAGTATAAGCCAACCCTCTTATAAAATCGTGTGATTATCGTCTACAATAATTCAATTTCAGTTACGATTACACAAGTTCCCATCGGGCAGGATTTCTCCCCTAAAGTACAGGTAACAGATAGAAGGTAAGACGTTCGAGGGGACGAAATCAATGCGTACAAAGAATAGGGAGCCATTGTGTGCGCTTACGCAAGGAGTCCACGTGCGCGCGCGCTCCCACGGTCACATGAGGAGGGCTTTCGGGAATCACATAAAAGGGACAAAATTCCGCGGATTGAATCACATTCGAACAGAAAGCGCTACAGTGCACAGCTCCGGGGGATCGCGCCACCGCGCCCCCGGTGGTGCTCGAATAACTTACCGTCAAAGTTATCAGTTTGTCAATTAAAAGTTTAAAATAAGTTGTGTTAATTTACTGTTAAATTAACGGTAAAACTGTGAATAATGAGAGAAGTCTTCAAAACTGAAGTTCAGAGCAGTTCCACGGAAACGAAAAGTAAGTAACTTAATACAAGTTGTGTTTTAATTTTACTTTCAGTGTTGTGTAGTTTCGTTGCAGCGTTGATATACAATATATATGTTTTGTTTTCAGAAATTCTGTGATCTAACAAAACCACAAACATGTTTTATATTGAACTTCAACTATATGTTTCTTTACTTTTAATTGTTACAGATGTGGACTAAAGGAAACAGATTGAGGAAGGAGAGATACAAAATTCGGAAATGACCAAAGTAACCAAATTCCAATATCGATTTAAGGATCAACTGCAAAGCAACACTTTGTCACCATTGGCTGGAAGCAGTATCAACTATGTATACCAAACAAACCAAATGAGACCACTCAAGGTGAATACAAATCATCGTTTCTAGACTCCCCAAAGATAGGATAGGAATACTTAGATCTTAAGGCTTTCGTGTGGCTAGGGAATTAAGTGAATACCTGTAAGGTAATGTGTTCATCATGTGTACATACAAAATGTTTAGTTTAAACTCTAATGAAGTTTTTCATTATATAAGGTTAGGATAGACGTTAGATAAGTGCAGCAACTTGCAGCAAATTTTAAGAGCATAGCGGTTCACATTGAACCGAAAGTACCTTAATGATCGGTGTTGTTGTCAAAACTTAGTTATGTTTCATGTTTTGTTTGCAGCCGTTCCAATTGTTCATGTTTTGGACATGTTTTTACTGTTATTACACCTGTTGGATTCTACTAAAGTAGTTGTTTTCTGTTAATTTCGGCTCCAGATTAAAATTCTGTATTTGCACATGCAGCTGCTATTTTCATTAATATTTGTATCAGTAACCTGTGTTATGCAAATATTTGACAACTGACATTTAGCACTCACCGTTCGAGTATAGCTAGAGTTCTAAAGTTTTCCTTCCGATTTTCAACCACGAAAACAGTTATAGTACATACATCAAAATGTTGTGTTCATGTTTTTATTTTTGTTTTATTGTTGATTTTTTGTTTTAATTTACGATGAACCAGCTGGCCTGGAATCTCGTCATTTGTTTCTGCATGCTATTTTAATGTGTCAACTTAAGTTTTTGTTTGGAAACAGTTGAGTTTTTGTTTTTTTTCAATAGAAAGCCCAAATCACTTTCGATAACTTTTAGGATTATTCAATAACAGCCAAGCCAATTATGCTTGGGAATAAAACGATTGAAGTAATGTTTTGTTAAATTATTAACAAAAAGTGTTTCATAATTTCTTGTTGTTAATTCAGTTCAAGTTAATGGAATCCCGTTATTTGTTAATGTAATAATTTCAATATGCCAAGTTAAGTTTTTGTTTGAAAATTGTTGAGTTTTTGTTTTTTCAATACAAAACCCAAAACACTTTCGATAACTTTTCAGATAATTCGAAATGAGCCAAGTCAGTTACACTTTAATTTAAACCATTGAATTTTGGTTTTGCTAAAGATGAACTTAAAACCGTTAAATTTTTTGTAGTTATTAACCGACTTCTTATTTCAGTTCAAGTTAATTGTAAGATTTGTTGATTTTTTGTTTGTTTAACTTCACTTCACTGTTAGACGATTTTGTTGATATTTTGTTTAACACTCTTGGACGTTTTAGTTACCAAATCGTTGATTTTACTGTTTCATTCAAAGTTAAGTTTTTGTTTTGTTCATTGCTATCAATTACTTTTTCGGTAAAATCATCCACTTAAAAACTTAAATATCACTTAAATGACTGCTGTCATTAATTTACTTCAATTTTGTTAAAGTTGTTTGTTATCATTTGAAGTATGAAAAATGTAGTAGACATTGTTGATTTAATTGTTGCTTTCGTTAAGTTTATGTTTGCACTGTATAACCATTTTCACTGCCAGTATAATCATCCCTTACTGTATTATTATTTCTCCAGCTAAAACGCCTTTTCAAAAACTTCTTTTTTGCCAACTCAGGTGCTTCAAGTTTTTATTATGTCCCTTCAGATTTGAAAATGATTAGATCCACTTTGGTATCTAATACCTTCTCAATTAAATCAATCCATACATCACTTAATTAAACAAAATGTTAAGTTTTTGTTAACACGTAGGACTTAGTTGATTTGATTGTTATTTGAAGTTATGTACGTTTTTGTTTTGTTTTTAACTATCCTGTTCAATTTACTTAAATCCATCTTGTGCCCAAAATTCTTTTCTAAATATTTCTTTAACCATCACTTACTTGCTTTTTTGTTCGGGTTTTGTTTTTTCTACCACCTTGACTTATGTCAGCACAAGCATCATCGGTTATTTACATTCAAATTCCACTTGAGAGATCTCCATCTTTAGCCATATACACCACTTTAAAAAATTCCTTCATCTCTCCATTTATTTTTATTTATTAAGTTTTGTTTATATGTTTTAACTTAATAGTTGGTTTGACTGTTGAATTTCTGTTTTGAGTTATTCCACTTAATACACTTATAGTTTCCCATACCTCTTCGTTTGAAGTTGTTAGTTAAGTTTTTGTTCAAACCCACTTGGACTTGTCGCATTCCTGATTTGAATGTTGATTTAAAGTTATTTTGTTCAAAAATATTCTATCTACTTCTAATATAGCAGCCACTTGAAGTTTTAGAATACCTTTTCAATAACATAATCACTTTCTGAGTCTAATAGTTCCCAACGACTTACAAAATCTTCTTTTGACATTTCAGTGAAATATTTATGTTTTGTTTTGTCTCACGAATATTTACGAATCTTTGGATCTTCCATCCGGTTGTAATTGAAAAGTTTTTGGTTTTTGGCATACCTACTACTACTTATGTCGTCTACAATATTCTTTAAAGTAAATCCTCAGTAATTCTATCAATGACTTTACGATAGTTTGTTGAGTTTTTGTTTGGTACGTTACGTTGACCTCCCAATTTGTTGATTTCTCAATTAATTCAAAGTTAAGTTTTTGTTTTGTTATTTGCTATTCTTTGTAACTAGCTTTATCACTTTTCCTTCTGAAATAATTATTCGTGTTTGGTTTTACCTTTTCTTGACTTTAAATTCCAAGTGTAAAATAATCCATCTCCTTCCTACAGTTTCCTCTCGTTTCTCTACTTTATTCTTCTTGAAACAATCACACTGTGCCTTATTACCGTAATGTGCCTGATATTGTTTCATCTTGTTTGCCTCCTTATAGGGTTTTGACCACAAGGTGTCGGAACCCTATAAGGACGCTCTTATGTTTTGAACTATCATAGATTGTGACTTTCACCATTTTTAAACTGCCTGTTATAATATTGTACTGTCTAAACATTGTTATATTAATAATATTTTAAGACATGTAACTCGTTTTCGTATATTGTAATAGTGTAACAATAAATTGCCCTTGTTAACTCATCAGTTACAATCATGATAGATGCTGTTAAGTGTTACTAGCCTAATGACTGTTTTGTCCCCTTAATCATGTTTTGTTATGGTAAAATCATCATTACTTCCTACACACAATATTGTTAATTTAAGCGTCCAGTTACCCGCCATCACAGTAAAATGTGTTGTTAAATTTTCATAAAATTAAAACCTATCCACCAATAGTTTCCAAAGTGATTGAGAGTAAAAGGTTTAAACAGGGATAAAATTGTCATTACGCACCTATTGTTTTTACCATTTGGTATAATTTTGTTGACCAATTAATATCGTTAATGTTACATAGTTTTAAGCGTTGAATTGTTGTTAAGTTTGTATTGTGATATTATTTGTTAATTTATTGATCATGGCTGTGTTTGTTAATTTTATGTTAAGTTTTCGTTTTAACCATTAAGTATTGTTCATTGTTCTTTGCCGACATTAAGGACGCTAATTACACCAAAAGTGACTGTAGTTTAACATTGTAGAATATGTTTGTATTTAAGATTAATCTTAGTAACTACTGTGTGTACGAAACTGGTAATTAAAACTTAAGCTATGTATAAAATTAACAAATAGGTTAGTTAGGGTATCTATTTATTAGAGATGTATGACAGTTCGTGTGTTTGTGTGAATTAAATACCTACAATAAATACAAAAACAATTATAAATTCGTTTTATTTATTTTATACACTCGGAATAAATAATTTTAAAACGGTTAAGGAAGCAATTGGAGCTGAGCCAACTGTTTTGCCATATACGACGAAATCTAGTTCGGGTAACAGGGTATGTGCGCGAGTGTGGTCGCAAAACAATGTTTCTGTACGATTTAGATACCAGATACACGTATCTAGCGTAATGGAGATAGTTTTCAGTAGGGAAAACAAGAAGTTCGCCTGATGCAATCTCGCAGCTTAGCTTCTTCTTAATTGCTTAACTTTACCAGATCCATGGCAGTTGTTGGTATCACGGTGTTATTTTACTTTTCACTGCTTTATAGGCACCAGTCTCCTATGTCTTCCTCTTCTGCCTGTTGGCATCGTCTCGTCACCTGAAACACACGCCCATGATATGTACCATCGCAAAACTTTCCGGTGAGCCACTTTTCAACCTTACTGAGTTAGCAATAAGGTCGAAAAGTGGATCGCCGCAAAGTTTCGCGATGGTACATACATGTAGAAACTTTTTCAAAATACTTATGCAGTTTTTTTTTGCTTCAAAATTGAAATCATGGTTACTTTGACCGCTTTACCCTACTACCCGAAGTTTCGAATTTAGCCACAATGTGCCACCGCAACAATCAAGTTTATTTACGCGACTGACATAATTATATCCCCCACTTCCATGCAGCTGACTATTTTTTTTTGGTTGAAGATGAAATTTGGCGCGGTATGAAATTATGTTTTTCATAAGTTTTTTTCCAACTTTGAAATGCTCTAACTTTGGTCTGCCCGACTATTGGAACAGCTGACCCTCAGATCTCTTATGCACTAAGGAAAAACTATGTATTTTCAGCCGGTATAAAATCACTTCTTCAAACTAGCGTCACCGCCCGTACTATTGATTTTAGAAAAGTGCTTTGTGTATAGGTATGTACTTATCGTACTGCCACTAGTAAGTATGGTTGCCAACTTCTAAAAATAAAAACCTCACTAGCAGTATCTACAGTACAAAATGTCATAAATAGAGCAAATCCTCTTGTAAGTTTATATCCGAAACCCAAGCAGTCTTGACCTTGAGACAGATCTCTACGACCCTTTCTACATAAAGTACTACTTATAGCTTCTGCCCGCAACTCCATCCGAGTGAAATTTCTTGTTTTAACATAAAATATAATACTCTCTCACTAACAGTGTTATATTTTATACTGTAGCTTCCTATTAGTGAAAGAATTTTCGAAATCAGATCAGTAGTAAATAATACAGATTTCAAGTACCTACATCCTGTGATGTTGAAATTAATATCAAATACCTATATATACCTATCTACCTGTTATCTACCTACATATAAAACCTTCAATAGATATAACCTCTTAAAACTAGCGACCAATAACAACAGATCATAAAGCAGTTCCGTTTCCTACTTGTTATTGGAGTTTTTCTTCCAATACTTCGCCCTTGCAGTAAATGCAGGAAGCCACAATTCCCCAATATCTCTTCCAAGTGTGTCTAATCTGTTTTTGGGGTTATTTGGGTTATTATTATGGTCAAACAAATCACTAAGTTACAAGGTTTTTTATTACTTCCTCCTAACATAACACTTTCACAGTCTTCTACCATGGCACATTAATCTGTGACCATGGTCCATTTTCTTTAAAAGGGAATTTGATATAGTTAGTAGGTTCAGTTTTGCGACAGCTCAGAAGTGCGATTGAGCTTATGATTAAGAAGCAGATAAGTTAGTGTCAACGGCCTTGAGTGGTTAGTTTGCGTGTTCTGTGCTGAGCTCACGCAACGCGTCATACGTCCACCCAGTAATAGGACTCGCCAATCAAGGAAGGAGCGCTGCGCGCTGTCGCAAATTAGACGCATCAAATATGAATGCAACAAACAGAACAACAGAAGCTGTTACATTAAAACACACGGTATACTAAAAGATAAATAATTAAATTATACTTAAAATGGTGAAGGGTTCATAAAAATACCTACGCTTGATAGTTTTTGCGTAATTTTCCTTCGATCGAAGTGATTCTCGTTTTTATCCGCGTTAACCATAACTTTAGAAATTAATTACTCTATATAATATATATGTATGTGTGTACCTATGTGTATGTGGCCTTAAGCCTGAGCTACGACTACTCGAGTTTCTCTTTTATCTGGTATGTATGGTAGGTATCTACTTTTATTTACGAATACTGAATGCCTAATTAATTGGTGTTATTTTGAGAGCTTTTTATTTCACTGTTTCGCTTTTCAGAACGGGGCTCGTGGTTGATCGATAAAGCTGCGCTTGCCCGGCTGTTATTCGTAGATCTTTTAGAGTCGTTACGGGTCGTCAGAAGCCTGAAACTCTGCCAACCAGTCTTACCAAAGGGTATCGTATTACTCAGTAACTGGGTTGCTCCTTGTAAAATACTGGTATCTAGTTGCATCCAGTTATACTGGAAGCCGACCCCAAAATAGTTGGGAAAAGGCTAGGCAGATGTTGTGTTTCGCATTTTATCAGAACTTAGATTCTATGTTCACTTTTTATTATTATTATGAGGCTGTTTGTCCCACCCCACTGCAGGGAAAAAGCCTGAATTCCGTTTTTCCACCTTTGTCTCTCTTTGTAATTAGAGCTCAATCCTAATCATATTTATTATGCTCATTACATAATAATGTCCGTCCACTCATTTCCCAGATATTATTTAGTTACCTATTTACTAAAAAAATACAGTTTAAGTCAACGACACTCTTTCCAACCATTTATTTACTTTTGACATAAGCACGGCTATGAATTTCCTTAGTTATCGACAGGCAACCATAGACAAAAAAATGCAATACTTCATGGACGCTGTATTTTCTTTAAATTTTTCTTTAAATTAAAATATCAATATGTTAAATCGCCTTTTTTATGAAGAATTTCATAAAAAAGGCGATTTAAGAAAACGAATCAGTAACGCATTAGGGCATCATTAATTGATATTATACCTACTCGAGCTGTCAAAACTATATAAATAGAAAGATTATAAATTGATTATAAATAGGTACTTCGACTGGCGTAATAATTCTATTCAAGCTCACATGCCCGTTTCATAACTCTAACTTGAGCAGAACAAGTTATATTCGAACGCGATAGTTTAATCTCGTTCTGCACAGATTTTTCACACCTTGCAATAAAAGACGATATTTTATGTTTCGCTTATCGACATTTCAATATTAACAACTACAAGTATTTAGCAATGTGTTTTATGTATATTGTTGCATTAAATATTGCTACAAAATTAATCAAAAACCTAACCTATAGTATATTTTATGACGCAAACGTCGTATTCACTGCAGCTACATTTATGTTCACATAGTATCGGAATGAGTCAACTTAGAGGTACAAGTATTTCAACAACAAGAAACTTTAAATAAGTTTGTTGGAAGTCAAGGAAACATAGATAAAACTCTTTAGGTACTTATTTTGTTCTCACTTGCGTAACTTTATTGTGCAGACGTTTGAGACGGAAAATTCACAAATTCGAATTTGATAAAATAGAGTAGTGAACTTGTTAGCAGTTTGAGAAGGTATTTTATAGTTTTGTTTTGTATTGTAGTTTGAAATTTTATTTTGAGCTCATTATGGAAATTTGAAAAGGTAAATTCGGTTTGAAATATCTATGTATGATGTTACGTACAAAATATTATCTTTATCTGAAAACTGTCTCTTGAACTGAGTTTTACATCCGACGTAGAGTAAAAGATAAAATATGAAAGGTATTCGCTTTAGCAAACAGTGACTCGCCTTCGATCCAAATATCTGCACGAGAAGCTGGAAATATAACAGGACTACAAGCGACAGAAATTTTACCGTCCGACGTTGAAAATAAGTTTGTATTTGTTGATAGGGGCTCGGATGCAATAGAGTCATTGAGCTGAAAAATTAATGATGGCTATATATTATAGCTTACATTCCAGGTGCACTTTGGTTTTGTTTCTAAGAAAAAGCTTGTCAAAGTCGTTAGTTGGGTTTGATCGTCCGTGGACAGCGCGCTCCGGATGCCGGTCACCACGCCCGTACATTCCTCGCTTCTCTTCAGCTGCTTCTCAGTCCTCTCCTGCTGTGACACCAATCTCCTCTGGTCCAGCTGTACGTGCCTCACTTTCTTTCTTATTAAATTTATATAATAATCAATTTGACGTTGGGAGTGATCCACGGACCAATAAAATTTCAAGTCAATAAGAATCACTAGTAGAAATGCGGCGTATAAGCTGGCCAGTACAATCCCAAAGTAGTATAAATTTGGATCTTCAGTTGAAAAGAATGGGCAATCTTTTGAGAGAGTGACGCAGCTCCAAAAGTAGGATTGTCGTATTATAACAGTAGTTTCTGGTATACTATTCATTCTGCCATTAAATATATGTCACTGTAATTTTTATTTGCATCGCATTTATTCTAAGTCCTATATTAATAACATGTTTCACCTAATGACTGCTGCCTGCAAACAAAACATTGTTGTCAAGTTGTCAAATTGCCTGTCATGTCATCACTGAAACCACAGACTAAAACCCTTATATAACCACGTATGTATATAACCATAGAAGTGCAGTTTTATTTTATTCGGAATTTTGTTATATTTTCCTTTCTTAATTTCACCTATGGGGAGCGACACTGCCAATTTATCCCGCTAGGAGTCGCATCGTCGCTGGCGTTGTATACCCCTATCAAACACCATGTTTTTTTTAGGGTGAGAGCGCGTTTACTTTTTATTATCCTTGTAAACCTTCAACAGATATAATATAGCTGACGGGATAATGGCGTCATGTACCTAAATAATAATTAGCTTTGCCTGTTCCTTCCCATTCCAGCAATCTTTCGGATCCAGTCATCATGGTTAGAAAGGTTCGTAGTTACGTACGTACCTACTACTAATATAAATCTATAATAGAAATAATAATATATAGGTAATAGAAATCTTGAACACACTAATGCGATTTTCTCATTTTATATAAAACGTCTCATAAGCAATTTACTTTCGGAGCTGTATCGCCAAAGAATGGATAAATCTTTATAAGTCAGAATATCAGAATTTCAACCTTTTCACGTCTAAGTGTTTTCTAAAGAAATAATACGATACCGCAATCATCCGAGCACGACGAAGTGGCATCGCTCACACTGACAATAGCGAATAAAAGTGCACAATGCTGCTAGGACGCTTCACTTGAGGCAATATCGAATTCCCGTGGACGTTCGCCGAGACACCAGCCGTCTCCTGAACCAACAAAACACCGCCATGACAACAAGTCTGCCGGCCAATGCCTCAAATATTCAGCTGCCTTTGGAACAAAGTAACTCGACAATTTGGAAGGAATTTATTGGATACTTTCATAACGTTTTATCTTTATGGGAATTTTATTGTAAAATAACGAATCTTGTAGATTATTATATTTTTAAAATATTGAAATGAATAAAGAAGTATCTGGTAAAGTTTTGCTCAAAACTTCAGTCTCCGCAAAGATTCGATATTTTCAATACAAGCTCTTTTTGAATGCTATTTGTACAACTTCTGCTGATATTTCATAGCCAAAGTTTTGTGTGCAAAAGATTAGATTCTGAGCCAACGTCAATGTGATTTATTATATTTGATACAATGTGTTTTAAATCTTTGTTATTTTATTCTTGGCATCGCATCAATACAAAAACATGATACAGAATTTATTGTAGGTAGGTACAGTCAACGGCCAGAAGTCCACTTACACCGCAATGACCATTATCGCCTGCGCTATACGGGCTGCGGCGCTTACACCAATACGGGCTGCGGCGCCGAAGAAGGTCATAAGTAAACTAATATTGCAAAATATATTTCTGCTATTAATGCATTTTAGTTGTTATACCTACATATAATTTTGTAACGCCTTCGACTATATAACAGAAGTGTTTAATTTCTGCGTAATGCTATTGTATTGATGGTAGGCGTCACAGTTAGTTTTACATTGTTTCCCCAATAACGGTTTCTGGGTTCCATCTACATACATACATAAATAAACTCACGTCTTCTTCCCATGGTGGTTGGCAGAAACTACAGAACGCCACCTGTTACGATCCTTACATACTCCTTTTGCATCGTTATCGTTCATACATCAGGTCATATACGCACGCTGGTTGCGAGTACTACGCTACCTGACCTTTCTGAAGAACATCACCAATAAGGTCACTATGTCTTTATTCCATCTACATATTTTACACCATAATAAGTAAGTTATTATGTTTTTGATTTATAGCTGTTTAGCTACTTAGTAAATAGGTTCATGCTAGATTCTGTCCACGGAATGATTATCCGAATCTTGCGTTGTTTTATCATAAAAAGTAATAAATGCCAATAAACAATGCACTTATCAAGAGTAAGGGAAATTATTTACAGCTGACAATACATAATAACTAAGGTCAGAATTGAAACACAATGTTGTTTATTCGATTGAGCGACTTTATTTAAGACCAACCAACGTCTCTGAAACCTCCCAGAGTTTGCGTGCTAAATCTTTATCTTGACCAAGGGTTGACAAACTGTTCTCTCTACAATCGGCATAATACTTTCCACTCACGCCGTCCACTTCACGCGATACAGCAAGATATATAGAAGTTTGAGCTCCTTCCCAAGTATCCTTAAGAAAATACTTCGCTAGTGGTAACAACATTCTCACCCAGCCTGATTTCAACTGCAGAATTTCAGTCTCTACAACTCCTGGATGTAAACTATTGGCTGTAACTTTTGTTCCTTCCAATCTTCTTGCTAATTCAACAGTCATTAAAACATTAAACAACTTTGTTTTAGAATACACCTTAGTAACACTGTATGTTTCTTGAGTTTCCTTTTCCGCGTTGAGATTATCGAATTCAACTTTTCCACGTGTGTAAGCTGCTGATGATACATTGACAATCCGACTCGGTGCAGAGGTTTTTAGTAACGGCAACAGTAAGGAAGTCAAAAGAAAAGGCCCAAAATGATTAGTCTGCACAGCAAGTGATAGCCCATCTTCTGTTTTAAGGTTATCAACCTCGTAGACACCGGCGTTGTTGATAAGTATGTCAAGGCGTTTCTCATTCTTGATTACACCATCAGCGAACGCTCTTACGGAAGCCAGTGAAGAGAGATCAAGGTGTCGATAGTGAACATCAGCATTACCAGTATCTTTGATGATTTGGTCCCGTGCGGATGTGCCAAGTCCCTCGTTTCTGCATGCTAGTATAACACGAGCTCCTCTTTCAGCCAGGTTTTTTGCAGTTTCGTAACCAATACCTTTGTTTCCACCTGTAACTATGACCACTTTACCCACTAAATGATTACTACACCTACATATTCCAGATGTTAGCTTACAGTAAACTTTTATAGTAACAAGTATTAATAAATTAACCAGAATAAGAGATATAATAAACATCGTGTTGAAGCAACCACATTAGCCACACTAAATCGAAATTCATACATTAATACAGATAAGATAAAACCTGCATTACTTGAGCTGACTATCACATGTAGTGGTTTATACCATGTGTAGGTATAACACACACTACAGATAAACAATAGCAAAGTAGTTGAATGAAGGTACTAACAACAAATTAACAGAGAGAATAAAAGCACTGCTTAGCAAAAGTTACCAGTTAGTTGTGTGGTATGCCTGAAAAAATATTTTGTGTATTGTTCCACGTTTTGTAGAAAGTTAATTTTTTAATTGTATTCAATCTTATAACGCCTTCTGCTTCTAAAATAGCGCGCTATATTTTAGCGCATTGCTATTAATTTTTTGTCAGGCGTCAGCAGCTTTGTGGACGTAATTTCTCGGTATTTCGCTTTATTATTAGCAGGTTATTAAGTTTTCTGATAAGATGAAAAAAACTAGCTTCTTAGTACTTCAATCAGAAAATTGCACGTTTTCAAAGGATTTTTATTCAAGATTTTAAACCATCAAACAAAATCTTGGCATGCCTACAAGGTATGACGTACATCTTACTTAGAACTCACATGCTTGTAAGCATGCCTATTTCTGATTTAATATTCGGAATCAAAAGATGTCATAAAATTAGACATTTAGTCTTAAAAATGACTATGTAAGCACTCGTTAAACACTACAGACTTGTTTCATAGTGCAACTATTAAAGAGTGCATTGTAAAATCGCTTTTATTCTGACAGTAATAGTGGATTGCCGTCAGTTACGAGCTCCAAATTTCAACAATGACTTTAACAGGCCCGTAAAACGAGGCTCCCTCGGCGAAGTATGTACCGGTCGGTTGGCACGATTGTGTTTGATGGCTAATTAGGTAAGTAGATCTTAATTAATTTATTACAAGATTTTATACTTCACCAAGCGATTTATCAGTGTTCAGGGAACTTTTATTATGCTATAGAATGGATTCCCCTGAGTTAAATAGGTCATTGAAGAAAAGTAAGTTAGAAACAAAAGGTAGGTAGGTATTTTTTTGTTATCTGTTGACATAACAGCGTTATTTCACGTTCGTGTTACTCGTATCGTCAAATAGATTAAAAAAAGTCATTGTAATGACTACATTGCGAAACTAAAATGATAAAGTACTTAGTACTTAGGTACTGATGCGCACGCTCACGACAATTCTTGCATTTGATTTTCAGGAGATGCATTTAATGAGTAATGTCAGCACTGATCAATATTGTTTTTTTATGCTTCTAAAAGCACCCCTTTTTCCCCTTTTTCCCTTTTGAAGTACGGAACCCTATGGTTCCGTACTTCAAAAGGGAAAAACGGAACCCTTATAGGATAACTTCGTTGTCCGTCTGTCAGTCTGTCAAGACCATGTTTCTCAGGAACGCGTGGAGGTATCAAGTTGAAATTAATATCAAATAAGTAGGTTTCTGGTCCCTTGGAATTCTAAAAAATTAAGCTTATAATGTCAACGCAATAAAAATACGGCAGTTTATGCGAACTATTTTGATACTCGCTTGTAAATCAAAACTTTTAGTGTATCCGTTGACCGAGTATCATGAAATTTGGCAAGAAGCAAGGTCTCACTGCAGAAGTAAAGGAAAAAGTTCAAAAATTGTTAATTAGTGATTTTATCACATAAAAAATTTTTTTTTGGGATAAATTCTTTTCAACTACGGAACCCTTCATTGTGCGTAGTCCGACACGCACTTGGCCTTTTCTTTAAATATCGCTATCGACTAGATTATATAAGTAGTATCGAGCCAATAAAAATATTTCAGATCTATTATTACCTACCTATTCATAGGTATTTGTACAAAATAGATCTTTGTAATCCTTAACAACTTTGGGAATTTGTACGAGCAACATAAATCGTTTCTAATCTATTCGTTGAGTTAGCCGAGTAGATAACAAATGTTATCATTAAATCCTTACCTTATCAAAACACCTGCTCTGATACGGCTCTCACGATTTCATAATATCCAATAGATAAAATATTACTTTCTATAATATAATGGAGATTATAGTTAAAGGAGGTAGGGCTTCCAGGAGACTGGGTACTGTTCCTATCACACAAAATACAGAGAATGTACTTTTCTAATTCTGTTCAAAAATTTGCATTCACCTCTTATGTATTATCGTTGTGTGCAGATTACTATTTAAAGATTTAAAATTAAAAAAAAATAATAATTAAGCTTCTGCCCGCGACTTCGTCCGCGTGAAATTCCCGCGTGAAAATTTTTGTCCACCCGCCCGCGCTAAGTATATCTTCGTTTTTACTCAGCGTTCTTTCTTACTTTTTTTCTTTTTGATCGGCTCCTAAGGTTCGGAGTATGATGTTAACTACCATTAATCTTCCATGAGAATTGGGCTTTTTGAAAAAGAATTTTTGAAATCCGACGGGTAGTTCCAGAGATTGGCGCGTTCAAACAAACAAACTCTTCAGCTTTATTATTCGTGTATACAACGTGTAACGTTAAATGCGCAAAACCTCTAAAGGGGTCATTGTACTCATCATTATGAACAACTTTTACTATGGGACCAAACATGAAATCGCGAAAAAAAATCAGCTGTTCAGTACATTTTGACGAATTATGCGAACATAAATGTACATTTCTACTGAACGGCTGATTTTTTTTCCCCAAAGAGGTTTTGCGCATTTAACGTTACACGTTGTAGATAGATTAATAGCAAAAGAGTGGAGACTTCGCAAGAATTTTCGCGCGCCGCGCACCGTAGCCGATGCTGTGAAAACAAATCAGAAACATGACATTTTCTTGAATTGAGAACCCCGTTTCTTGCAAATAGGTAGTACGTTATTAATAGAAACAACATTCTGAATGAAAACAGGCAAACTATCCAAGTCCCATCTAGGGGCCCGGTCATAAGGCGTGTGTCGATACGCCGTCGCTCACAAGGAAACCGTAGTAATGAGGTCGTTTGACGTGATTTGACGCGACAAATTGCTCAGCAATTGCAGGTAGAACACCTACGACACTTTGGTTAAGCGACATACGTCTCATTATAAACCCGGATAGCTCCTTTAATTTGCATGTTGTGTTAATGTTACGTTAACATCAAGAGTTACATTTACTGGCATTTTAACGCAGTCTAGGGTTTTGTTTTGAATTTTAATGAAGCATAAAAAATACTGCCTCGTTGGTTTAGTACTCTAGTGGTAGCAAGTGCTACTGCTGGGCATGAGGTCCTGGGTTCTATTCCCTGGGCAAAGTGTTATTGGATTTTTCTATTCGGATTTATTTTCAGTAGCAGCTCGGAGTCTGGATGGCAGTAGGCTCGCCCCCTATTGCATAGGAGTTAAACATGACTGCAGAAATGTGGTTGTTCGATACTAACTTACATCTCTGCCCAAACCTTTGGGGAAGTACAAGGCATCAATATGTGTCGCAGATGGATTGTCGAATCCACTATTTTACATACTTAACCGCTAGGTCCGCTAGCCGTTTTACAAAACAACAGCTCCGTTATGTAAAACCACTAAACGAGGTTTAGCAATTTTCTATACCTAATTACTGAACTTTATCACCCAGAATTGAATTCACGTTTTGCATTTATTAATTTATCATTGCATGTAGCCATTAATTAGAAGTTATATAAAGCAGCGTGAAATGAAAATTCAAACCATTTATTTCATATAAACCAATCATAGGCACTTTTGAATTGTCAAGGGGTCGGTCAGCCAGAAAGATGAAGCTAGTTCCAAAGCGTAGTAGATCCCTATGGAGAAGAACGGGCAAGAAACTCCACGGACACTCTTTTAAATCAAAATATTTTTTTATTTTTTTTTGCCATCCCACCTTCCTAGCACAGTGGGCTGTGCTGGTGCGGCTGCTGCAGGTGCGGAAAACCTCAAACGGCGAAAATATTCAAATATTTTTGGAAGTTATATTTTCGAGCCGTTTGGGGTTGAAACTCTAGGGCTAGCTAAGCGATTGGTCCACTCCTCACGTGACCAGAGGGCTGGCCTATTTTTTGGTCAAAGAATCAGCATTGCCATACAACGTGGCAATGCTGCCAGCCTTTTGGGCACTTTTCCTGTTGACAGCGATGCAGACGAATTTTTTGATGCCACTTCACTCGTGTCGATCGACCGATTAAGTTGAAATTTGATACACATATTTCTGTGACCTTAACACGTAAGACTAAAGTAAATAAATGAATTTTGAATATGGTAAAGTGACCCTTTATGGGGCAAATAAGAAAATTAAAAAAAAAAGTTTAGCAAACTGTACCGTGTGACATATTAAATGAAAGGTCTAACTATCAGGGTCTGAAATATATTTTTTTATAATTTTAAAATATGTTGTTTTAGAGTTATTTAAGAAAATAGACAAAAATTTATTTATCTTTTTATTTATTATCTCCGAAAGTACTGAGCCTAAAATTTTGAAAAAAATTGAGAAAATAGTTCTATACCTGTAGATTACAGAAAAACCTATAAGAAGTTTGTGGTCTTACAATAACATGGTAAATCTCTCAAAATTGTGAGTACAAACTTCAATTTACTGTTGGAATGTATGGGAGAACAAGTTTTTCAACTATAATGTTAAGTTTGTTCTCGGGATAATTTCATACCAACTACGGAACGCTTCATTGTGCGTAGTCCAACACGCACTTGGCCCGTTTTTAGGGTTCCGTACCTCAAAAGGAAAAAACGGAACCCTTATAGGATCACTCGTGTGTCTGTCTGTCTGTCTGTCCGTCTGTCCGTCTGTCACAGCCAATTTGCTCCGAATCTAATGGACCGATTAAGTTAAAATTTAGTACACATATGAATTTCTGTGACCCGAACCCGTACAGCTAAAGTAAATATATGAATTTTGAATATGAAAGTCACTTTTAGGGGGAAAATAAGAAAATTAAAAAAAAAAGTTTTGTAAACTGTACCGAGTGACATATCAAATGAAAGGGCTTACTATGAGGGTCTCAAATATATATTTTTTATAATTTTAAAATTTGTTGTTTTAAAGTTATTTAAGAAAATAGACGAAAATTGACCATTCCCCCCCCTTATCTCCGAAACTACTGAGCCTAAAATTTTGAAAAAAATATAGAAATTAGTTCTATACCTGTAGATTACAGGAAAACCTATAAGAAGTCTGTGGTCTTAAAATAACATGGTAAATCTATATATATAAAAAAATCAAAGTCCTGACTGAGTCACTGACTAATATACGAACGCACAGCCCAAACCAATGGACCTAGAGACTTGAAATTTTGCACATAGATACCCTATATAGTGTAAACATCCATTAAGGAAGGATTTTTGGAAATTCCATCCCTAAGGGGGTAAAACAGGGGATGAAATTTTGTATGAAAAATCTTATCCCATGAGTTAGACTTGAAACTTAGCACGAATATTCATCTAAGTAAATTATAAAGTTTATCATTTTTAGTTTTCCTAAACTACCCCCTAAGGAGGGATTGAGGGTGTCAAAGTTTGTATGGAGGAACGTTAACACGCGGTCCGATTAACTCAAAACTCAGTTTTTATACTTGAGACCAAAAATTAAGACTAACGTGTATTAGGGTTTTCCAAAAATCTACACCTAAGGGGTGAAAAGTTAATTTTATAGCGGAGGATTTTATTGGGGCTTGATTAACTCTAAAATTGGTGTAAATAATGTTTGAGTCAAGTTATGGAAACATACCAGACGATTTTTGAAATTCTTTAGGTATCTGTGTTCGTGAAAACAGAGATACAGTTTATATGAAAAATCTTATTAATTTGGTTAGTGAACTTGAAACTTAGCACAAATACTTGCATAAGAAGTAATAATGTTTGTCATTATTAGTTTTTCAAAACTACGCCTCAAATGAGGTTTAGGGATGTTAAAGTTTGTAAGTATAGAAGAATTTTAAAGCGCAGTCCGATTAAAAAAATGGTACTTTGAGTCAAGTTAGGAAACTTGCCAAACGAATTTTCACCGATTTTGACGGCATACCTATAGCTGATGTTTTAAGGAGTAACTTAGGCTATTTTTATTTTAGAAAAATAATTAGGGTTCCGCGCAAGAAAATTAATATCCATGAAATCAGACAACCACGTACAGCCCAGTACAAACTTACTAAGCCTCCGCTGTCTATTACGGCTATAACAACAAATAATAAAAATAAAGCAAAGTAAAAAATTTAAGGGGTTGGTCCCTATTACAATAAACTTTTCATTTTGAAAACAAAAATAAAAATTTTAATCTAGCATGTGGGGTGTCATGTCATTATTTCATCACCGCTGCTCTCAAAACGGTGAAGGAAAACATCGTGAGGAAACCGGCATGTCCTAGAACCAAAAATTCGAAGACATGTGACATCTACCAACCCGCACTGGGCCCGCGTGGTAGATTACGGCCCGCTCCCTCTCACCGAGAGGAGGCCTGTGTCCCAGCAGTGGGAACTGTAAGGTCCGGAAGTAGTCGGCACCTTACACTTGTACAATAAGTTATAGTTCGCTCACTTGAAGTAGTTAAATTCAGTTTAGGTGAGTTGACGGAAACCACGGATTTAGTAACACTTATCGTTTATTAAGTAGCCCGATTTACAAGTAAAGACTGGATGCTAATCCGCAGCGCTCGCGTTAGTAGTAATTTGTCAACTAACTTAAAAATATGTTTAACGCTATTAATAAGAGAATGAAGTAAGTAGGTTGCTGCGTATGCAGTTTAATACATTGTACGTGAACCGTACATGCTCCCGAGGGCAGAAGCGTGATGAGCATCCAGTACATAAAGTGAAAAAATGTTAAAGAAAAATACAGAAGGCATAATTATAAAAGAAATAAAGTAAAAATAAGGAAGTAAACATTAGGTGTTCAAGTCTGTATCATATCTTGATATTCAGCATTAATTTGACACTTCCTCGAAGTGGAATAGTTTTTTCGGCCTCACGTCGCTGTATAGTGGCTCCGCTGGTGTCGAGTTAGCCGAGGTTGTCGGATGACGTATTTCATGCATTTCGATGTCCATGTGATTGTCTATACCTTTAGGTTGCTGTTGCTTCGTAGTCTTCGTACACCACCGTCTCTTTATGAAGATGTAGAGAACAAACGAAGTAGATCCTCCCAACAGCAAAGAAGTCACAGAGTAGAGGTAAACGTCATGACTTGAAATCTCTGACTTCTGCGGTAGATTTTCATCCTCTTTCTGGCGAGTCAGTGAGTTTTCTATATTTTTAATATCTGTTGCGGATGTTTCCAGTTCTGTCATATTCAATTGTGCGTTTTTCCAACTTATGTCGAATAAATTGTTGATGCTTGAGTTAATAATGGGTACTTCAATATCCGCTTTCATGTAGTAGTTGCTTCCTAAATGATTGTATGTGAATATTGTCGCGTCTTTCTTTTGTAGTAAGCACTTTGGTTTCAAGGCCATCACCCCGGTACCGTTAATGACCGCTGGCGTAACTTGATCGGCGCATATGACTCGTATCAGCTGTTTGTCGCACAACGTAAACAGCCATAGGTTAGGTTTATGTAATTTGAACCAAGTTTCTTTGCATGTGACGTCATTTATTACACATGATAGTGACGTTTGCTGACTGAATACTTTGGCTTCGCAGGGAGCGCTTTTGTCATGTAAGTTGAATACTGGCTGACGTGAAATGCAAGTGTATTCGTCTTCACCGTGTGACGTACATTGATGCATGTCCTGCTCTTCCATAGTGATGTACGAGTTTTTGACGAAGTTTATGGCGATGAAGTTGGAGTACGGTTGCACCATTTTTAACTTGCCTTGTCTCAGGAAAGGTATAGGTATCACCCGATATATTCTGTAGTCCTCATCACTCGAAAGAGGAACATGTAGCTCAAACAGCAAGTAGTTGTTGGTAATCCGAGCTTTGACATGGATTAGTTCGTATATGTCTCGGAAATCATTCTGTATGTCTTTTATGGGTAGAGCTAGTCCTTGAGGTAGTTTTCCCGAAATTACGTTTAGTTGCTCTGTAACTTGAGATGCCGGGAACAAGTGGGTATCCAAATGGCCTCGGTAAATGTTGGTTATTGCATTCATTAGCATTTCTTGAATTCTATTTAGATCGTTCAAAATTAAAGTTGCTGATACAGCGGCAGAATTCACATCGTTTATTGAGTATAATATTTGCGCTCTGTTCTCAATTTTTGTGATAACGCTGCTAGTCTGGTTCATGTAACCTTGGATTATATTAAATTGTTTGTGTATAAATTCCGTGTTGTTTTTTATTACGTTGTTTTCTGCTTCTATTATTAATGTTTGATTTTTCATCAATTGTAGCAAGTAGTTGTCGTTATTTTGTAGGTTTTCAATATCTTTCTCATATTTTTGTGCGAAGTCTACATCCAGGACCCCGAATAGTGTTCTAGCTAGTTTTCCAACTCCGTCAAAGTAGCCTCGTTTTTGTCTTGAATGCTGAGAAAGCAGCATGGAGTTATAGTTTTCCAGGTGACGTAGTTCATGACGTAGGTGGCTAACGACGGGTTCACACGGCGTGTACTCGTGCACTATTCTTTGACACAGTCTATCAATTTGGTTAATGTAGATGTTGATGTTCTTTGTAGCTTGCCAGTACGATGTTAGATTGTAGTAGATCAGTAGCGTCCATTCATCGTGTATGAGTTGTAATTTCCCTGCGTCATCAAAGTAGATCGGTTGATTGTTCATTATGGATGTCAATTGATAGTTGCTTGAGGTAGGTGCTGATTGTACAACGCCCATCATTCCTATCATAGTCATAAGAACAAGAGACAGTAGACTTTTTTTGTCGGCTCTTGTGCCCTTTCTTCTCTGACTTGTCTTCATTTCTCTCGCATGTTTGTTAGTGATGTTCACGGTTTCTTCCGTGACTGATCGGTTTTCTTGTATTGGTAATGGTGAAAGTTTGACAGCAGGTCGTTTTATCATTCCTGTCTTTGTTTTGATAGTTGCCACTCGAAGTAAACCGTCTTTGCCAGGGTGAGTTTCCATTACTCGTCCCATGGCCCATTTTCCAGGCGGTAAGTTTGTCTCCTTGATTAGTACTACATCGTTAGTTTTGAGATTTTGTACTTCTTTGTTCCACTTGCATCGTTTCTGTAGAGTGCTTAAGTAATCATTGGACCACGCTTTCCAGAACTGATCTAGCATGTGTTCTGTTAGCTGCCATCGTTTCCTCAAATCCATCTTTCTGTCGTCGGGCTCCGGTTGAGGTAGTGACAACGTAGCATTGCCCGTTAGAAAGTGGCCAGGAGTAAGAGTATTGTAAAATTCTTCTGGATCTTCTGTTAGTGGGCACAGGGGCCTTGAGTTCATGCAAGCTTCAATTTTTGCTAGTAAGGTGGTGAATTCTTCCCAAGTAAGTTTTTGTTTGCCTAAAACTCGCCGCAAGTGATGCTTTAGTGATTTAACGGCTGCTTCGAATATTCCGCCCGCACTAGGCCAGGCAGGGGCGTTGAAGTGCCACTGTACTTCCAGTTTCCCGATCTCGTCGAAGAATTCAGGGGAGAGAAGGCGTTTGAAGTTTATGAAATCCTCTTTCAGTACTTTGGATGCTCCAGTGAAGTTAGTGCCGTTGTCTGAGTACATGTGTGCAGGCGTTCCGCGCCGAGCACACATTCTTTGAAACGCCGCAATAAATGCTTCCGTGCTTAGTTCAGAAACTAATTCAATATGTACAGCTTTAGTCGCCATACAAACGAAAACGGCTATGTAGGCTTTTGAGGTCTTCACTCCTCTGCCTTTGTTAAGTTTCACGTCCACGTGACCAGTAAAGTCCACACCAGTGTGAGTGAATGGACGACTTGGTGTTATTCGTTGTTTCGAGAGATCAGCCATAAGTTGAGCGTTTTCAGTAGAGTTGAAACGATGACATTTTACGCAACGGCGTATCTTTCCCTTTACTGCCCGATTTCCAGATACTATCCAGTAGCCTTGCCGTAGGTAGGTCAGAGTGAGTCGGGCTCCGCCATGAAGTGTCTTCAGGTGTGCTTGCTCGATAAGTAGTTCGGTGTAGCGACTGGAGTTGGGTATAATGGCTGGATTTTTCATGTTAGCAGGTAGATCAGAATGCTGAAGTCTTCCGCCCACCCGAATAATTCCTTGTTTATCCAGGAATGGTTTTAATTTGTAAATATTGCTTCTAGGCGAAATAGTTTCGTTTTGCAGTAATTGTTTGTATTCTTGCGCAAACTCGCTTTGTTGGACATATTTCAGTATGTATTCTGCTGAGTATTTTAAGTCATTTGTTGTTAAGTGTGTAGTGCTTGGTCAGCATTTTTGCTTTAGTGATGCAAAATATCGCAATATACGTGCAGCAATTCTTGTTATTCGTGTCAAGGAGCTGTGACTATTTAACAGCTTATAAACAAAGTTTTCAATGTTGTAGGTTTGTGCTCTGATGGTTTCAGGTTCGATTCTGCGCGCAACATTTGTAGTGAAGTAGTAGTTCACGTTGTGAGGAGTTTCTGACTCTGTGAAGTCTCTTATAAACGTGGGTACGTCCCACCATAATTTGAATCCCACTAGTTTGTTAGGTAGTAAGCCTCTTGAAGCGCAGTCAGCAGGATTAAGTTCCGATCGTACGTAACACCATTGTTGAGGTGGAATTATGGCTTTTATTTTTCCCACTCTATTGGCTACGTATCTTTCCCATCTTGAGAGGTCTCCCTGAATCCAAGCTAGGACAACCTTAGAGTCACACCAGCCGTAGGCTGATATGTTATGTTCCGTTAGTGATTTCTCCACCTTATCCATGAGTTGAGCTAGAAGTAGTGCCCCGCATAGTTCAAGTCGAGGTAACGAAGTTTTTTGTGTAATCGGAACCACCCTGGTCTTTGACACTAGCAAGGTGGTCCTGGGATTGCCCTTTTCGTCTATTGTTCGGCTGTATATGACGCAAGGGTATGCTTTCTCGCTTGCGTCGCAAAATCCATGTAATTGTATATTTTTCTGCGTACTACCAATCCATCTGTTTATTTTAATGTTTTTGATTGAATGTAGGTCATTGTTTAGTTGCCACCATTCGTTTTGCAACTGTTCAGTAGTAGCTTTGTAGTAAGCTTCACACCAGTAATCTCTTGATGTATCTTCCTCATTTTGAAGAATGTCTTCTGTTTCCCAGAATGTCTTTAAGTCATTAATGTCGATTAGTGCTACATGACAGTTGAGAGTTTCTAGTTTCCCGCATAGTATCCAGCCTAAACGGGTCTGCTGAGCCGTCGGAGTGTGAGTATCTCCTTTTTGGACCCCTTCTAGTATTACTTCAGAGTAAATATCTGCTCCCAGCAGTAAGTCTACGTTCCTTGATAAGTTAAAATCAGGATCCGCTAGTGGTAAGCCTCGTAAGTGAGACCAGTCCCTTTTCTCAAAAGTTTCGTTTGGCAAGTTGTTCGTAATTTTTTGCATTATGAGGGCGCTAGTGGGGAATGCGAAGTCAGTGCAGTGTGATTTACATTCCAGATCTAATCGTCCTTTACAATCTCCCGATATAGTTCCCACGCCGGAGATCGTGGCGTTCAACCTTTTTCTTGGAAGTTTCAGTCTTTGCGCCGCATTCTCTGTGATGAGGTTAACTTGTGACCCTTGGTCAAGTAAAGCTCGCAGCGTTATAAAGTCTCCCGTCGACCTCTTTACTTGAATTTCGACTGTGGTAAGTAAAATTTCCGTAATGTTCTTGTTTGATAAATGGTTCGAGCTATGCTGATCAGCTGTTGAAGATCGGTGCTCCCGTTGTTGGAAACGCTGATCCATATTGTTGTGATTCACGTTCGACCTTGGTGCCAGTTTCAGCGCTGAGTAATGTAGTAATGTATGATGAGGTTTGTTGCATTCTTTGCAAGTTTTGTTTGACGCGCATTCTGCGTCGCTATGCTTATACAGACAATTTTTGCAAATCTGCAATTTCCTTACTGTGTCATATAGTTCTTTGCCTTGTGTCCATATTGACGAACTTTGGACACTGCATTAGGACATGAGAATCGCTGCATAGAGGGCATTTCCCGAATGACGTATGGTATGTTTTAGAGAATTCTTTTCTGTTGAATTCAGATGATTTTTGCGAGTTGTATCTCATTTTGTTGTTGTAAGCCGGTCTCTGTTGACTTGTAGCTTCTTTCTGGTAGCCTTTAGCTGATTCCAGCGCCATGAATTTTGACTCCAGAAAGGCCAAAAATTCACCCAACTCTGGGACCTCCCTTGGATGTTCTAGCTCTCTTGTGTATTCAGTATAAGATGCTGAGTCCAATTTCTGCCCCATCAAATACACGATAATCGGATCCCAGCTGTTTAGACAGATAGTTTGCAGACCATTCATACACTCGTTAATTACATCATGCATTTTCTTCAAGATAGCGCCGTTGGCCTGGTGAATTGTCGGTAAATGCATTAAAGTATTCATTAAGTTCACAAATTGAAGTCTTCTGTTAGCATATCGTTGAGTGAGAATTTCCCAACAAGTTTCGTAGTTTTCTCCGCCAATTAGATGTTGAACCAGTCGTTCAGGCTCTCCTTTCAGCTTGGATTTTAAATGCTGCATTTTCTGCGACCTTGAGAAGTTCACATTGTTGTGGATAGTCTCCAGAAACATATCCTTGAACGTAATCCACTGACTGTAGTTTCCAGTGAATTCTGGTAATTGAATTCATGGCGCAGAGTTTTGATAATGCGTACCAGTCCATATTTTAGAGTTAAGGGACCTTTTCAGTACTTCATATTGTCGTTCCTTACTGGCGAATAGTTGGTTATATACTTCATTTGAACTTTTCAGCACAGCTTCTAGCTCCCAGTGACATTTTTCTACGGTTTGCCACTTACCTTTCAGTTCATTTAGTTGATCTTCTAACTCCCATTTTTCTATCACACAGTCTACATCAATTTTTGACATAGCTCGCTCCAGAGCCTTTATGTGGCACTCTTGTCTATCCAGTAGTTCTTTGGTCTTGGTATCTGTTCCCTGAGGATGCGGGATGACAACTTCTCCTTGTTTCCCATCAACACCCAGTAGCCGCTGTAGTATGTCCAGCCTAGTAGTTTCATAAAGATGCTTAGTTTTTTCGTAAATATTCTCAGTAAAATATTGAATACCTCTATCCTCCCGTTCCAGAAGTAGACTGTGCCTGCTTGTGAAGTCTTGCCAGAGATTTTCCAATGACACTAACCTTTGAGTTAAGTATTCCTTTCCTTTCCGAGTCGCACTGTCCTTTTGGTAGTTTGAACAAAGTCGCTTGATTGACTCGAAAACTTCATTTTGAAAAGTAATTTCGCTCATCTTGAGTTTCTCGATTAGTTAATCGAAATAAGTTTAGTAGTTGTATATATTGCAGCCTCAGCAGCAGTAGTAGTAGCAGTAGTAGTAGTAGTAGTAGTAGTAGTAGTAGTAGTAGTAGTAGCAGCAGTAGTAGTAGCAGCAGTAGTAGTAGTAGTAGTAGTAGTAGTAGCAGTAGCAGTAGTAGTAGTTGTAGTTAGTTCTGCCAGTGGACGATTCCTCCAGTTGTCGAAGGCTCGTCCAGCAGTTGAAGTTGGTTCCGGTACTCAATGTGCCTGTACTCGAGCTAGGTATGTGCGCCTTCTCAATCCAACTGGGGCGACCCTCTTCCGGGAGACCAGCTGAACCGATTCGCTACCGTAACAGGAGAAACAAACACACTAAGATACACGAATGCTCGAAGGACCATTAAATGTAAGGTCCGGAAGTAGTCGGCACCTTACACTTGTACAATAAGTTATAGTTCGCTCACTTGAAGTAGTTAAATTCAGTTTAGGTGAGTTGACGGAAACCACGGATTTAGTAACACTTATCGTTTATTAAGTAGCCCGATTTACAAGTAAAGACTGGATGCTAATCCGCAGCGCTCGCGTTAGTAGTAATTTGTCAACTAACTTAAAAATATGTTTAACGCTATTAATAAGAGAATGAAGTAAGTAGGTTGCTGCGTATGCAGTTTAATACATTGTACGTGAACCGTACAGGAACATTATAGGCTGATTATGTGTTATGTGAGGTGTCATCGTCTAGAACTCATTGAGTAGACTACAAACATATTTTTTTAAATCTTTTAAAATTAAGAAATAGGGGGCCGTAAAAGTTGTAAATTTTAGACCATTTTTGTACGAGCTCTAGCGCAACAATTCAACAAATTAGGAATTTGAAACTTCTTTATACCGTGTAAGTACCATGAATACTGTATTTGAGTCAATTTCAACAACTCGATTTTTTACCTAATTTCCATGGACATTTTCATTTTCAGGTTTTGTAAAAATCTTTAACAATAAGGCGCAACATATCCACATTTTATATACATTTTCTAAAAAGGGATTGTACTTATATATTACATAATGAGTTATTTGGGCCACCGAAATTGGCGAGCCACAGAAATTTTATTGGTGACACAGAAATTATGCGTGTGCACTGAAATTGTGAATTACTAAAAAAAATATTTTTAGTAATATGTAAGGAAAGATAAGGTACCTATTAATGAAAAAAACTGACAATAATACGAATAATTTCAATAAGCATTTATAAAAATGCAACGTGGTGTAGTATTGCTTAAATCTGCAAAAACTTATCATAATACGATTGATTTGAAACTAATAAAAAAATCCTAAACAAATTACTACCTATACCTTGTATGTATGTCTACCTTGGGCAAGTCATCCAGCTCGGTAGACACAACTTTGAGAAAGAAGCCGACAGAAGGATCCATTGGGTTGGGCAGCGTTTGGAAAACTTCGTCAAGTCTTTTTGTCACCTATCCCGCAATGTTTGAAAACGAAGGTTTTCAACCAGTGCGTCCTGCCCGTTATGACATACGCTGCTGAAACGTGGACACTTACAGTCGGGCTGGTCCACAAATTCAAGGTCGCTCAGCGAGCTATGGAGCGGGCTATGCTCGGAGTTTCTTTGAAGGATAAAATCAGGAATGAAGTTATCCGGAAAAGAACCGGAGTAACCGACATAGCTAGCAGAATAAGCAAACTGAAGTGGCAGTGGGCTGGCCATGTTTGTCGAAGGACCGATGGCCGGTGGAGCAGACGAGTCCTGGAGTGGAGACCGCGTATCGGTAAGCGTAGTGTGGGACGCCCCCCAGCTAGGTGGACCGACGACTTGAAGAAAGTGGCTGGGACAGACTGGATGCGGAAGGCGGAGGACAGGGTGTTGTGGCGCAGACGGGGGGAGACCTATGTCCAGCAGGGGACTGCGATAAGATGAGTTGATTGATTGAAACAACTAACTTACTTACTTAAATATTTGTGGACATTTGATGGTCTTATCTTGAGGTATGTTCTTGGTTTGAAAGTAAAATAATTCAGATCCTCTATATCTATGAATGAATTGTTGATGGCTTAAAACTGGAATCTAATTGTGATGCAGGTGGAACGACCGTTGCATTATCCAGGATTTCAAAAGGCAATTCATAGAAACCTAAATGTTTTCCGTGAATGCATTCTAAAGTATAGTAAAGACAGTTTTCATCAGTGCATCGCATTGCAAGCGCTTTGGATGTTTTTGCCCAAACGATCTGATGGATCTTCATAGACCCTAGGAAACATTTTAGGACTTTTGGCAAAAGCTAATCCTTTTCATTCACTTCATAGTCGTTAGCAATCTTTATTTGCACACCTGTGACGGTTGTTTGAAGACCTTCCACTAAAGCGTTAATTAGCGTTGATATCTTTGCCGAAGGCAACCAGACGATCTGCAGATCTCTTCAGAACACCGCCTACACCGTCAGGTGCTCCTTTTACATGGCCACATTCGCAGTAATGTCGTATCACTCGAGACAAATCTGGCAAGTACAGTTGAAGCTGCGATATAATATAGAATTATATATTTTTTTGTTTCTGGTAATTGTCCTGACGGAGAATCGGATATGAGGTGCAACTGCTTCAATTTCTTTCTTCAAAATTGGTATTAAATGGACTCATGCTGCAGACGCATCGTGACACAAAGATTCACTCACTTCTTTTTGCTCTGCAATGCTCTTCTTTTTTAACCTTTCTTGCCTATCTTTTTTCTTTAAGACTTATGCAGTCTGTGGCATTACTGCTCGAGCGGGCAGTATGACAGCACGCTTAACGGAGTGAAATTGCAAATTGTGTTTCATTTGAGTTACCTAAAACCAATCCCATCCTCGTCGCCACGTGTGGTGTCTTGGTTTGGGGTTGGTCATACTGCCCGTTCGAGCAGTAATGCCACAGACTGCATAACTCGTTTATTAAACGTCACACCGAGTCAATTTAAACTCTCACAGTTAATTATGAAAGGAGGCATGAGCAAAATAATGGGATATAAGTATAACAGAATGTAATGGATTGGATAATGCTAGGTATATCCGTGTAATCTATAACTAGGTATGTTAAATGAGTTCTGACAAAGTAATTTCGGCATAACAAATATTGTTTCTTTTCAAAAACATTCATTAACATTAGTACAATAATTGATAAGTACAATTTATGTGGAGTCGTGTAATTTCCGTGGACACCCAGATGCCACGGAAACCACAGAAATTGGCCCACTGAAATTGGAAACGTGGCTATTTTTTTTAAATTACAAGAAACTATCAAGGCTATGACTATTGTTTTCTATAATCTTAAATGTGTACCAAAGGCTACTTAGCATGCATAAAAGTGATACCTTTATTTCTTGAAAAAATCTTTTTAAAACCTGATCACCGAAATTGCAAAATTTCGTTCCGAGTAAGCTGAAATCACGTTCTTACATTTTTGACGGGAAGACGTGGCGATATGGTGCACTACCATTCTCACTGCGTGTAAAAGCACGACAATCTCTTGCCGGGCAGGGATTTATCGTTCATTTAAACTCATTGGTGGAAGCTCAGGACGGCGAAACAAAATGACCACAGAAATTAGTAATTTCGCGCGGACAAAACTATCGTTGACATGTACTCATTAACTATGAGTCTAAACATTCAAAAATAATTAGCATCTTGTAGGTCAATTATTAGTTAACGCAGTCAAAATACTTTTTCTTAAATATGTTGGAGATTATCTTACTGAGAGGCAAATGCTGTGTATGAAAGTGATTGTGGACAAGACACAGAAATTGATAATTCGTCATTTACTGATGGTTTTCTTAAAAAGTAATAGTCTTATAAATATAATTTAAGTGGCTTCATATAGATTCACGTCTCTTTAATTCTGAGAAAAAAAATCGTTGCATTATCTGTAAAGCAGCACTGCGTTTTCAGCCTAGACGCGTAAATTTTTCGCCTGAGAAATTCACTCATTTAATCAACAATACTGAAAACGGCGATTCATAAGGTATTTTGTTTAAACATGGGTGATTTTCTGCAACTGCAAAAAATAACCTTGTAATTCACAGTATCATTATAAAATAAGTAAAAAGTTATCTTTGCGATTGTTAAACATATAATATGGTACGGAACCCTTCGTGCGCGAGTGCGACTCGCACTTGACCGGTTTTTTATATACCATGTACATATTATTATTTTAAATATATATTATGTACATACAAATAAAAGTTTTGGTACTTCTATAAATATTTTTACAAAATACATATTGGTTACATCGTTCATGTTGAAAATATATCTACATATGTGAGAACAATGTAGAAAGACCTGTACGTTAAAAGCGTCTGTATATCATAACAACAATAATGGCCGTCCAAGTAGAAATAAATTAAATGAGTGAAAATTACCCTGTCTCTAGTGAAAACAATGATTAAAAAAAAAAATTAAAGTTATCAGAGTCTTTAAAATATTAAATAGCCAAGTAACTGCGACCAACTTAAAAGTAACGCTCGGTCGCCTCGCGCGCGGTTGATCACAGTTCAAACCTAAACCAATTGATCAGGGTGCCCTAGCTTAGGTATTACGACCGATTCGGCATTAGATGCCACACCAAACGCTTATTGCAGATGAGCCATAGATATAAGAAATTTTATTTCTATGTGATATAGTCCACTCAACAAATGAGTTGTAGAGTGCGTTAGCTGGGACGTAAGCGATTTCTTCAGAAAGTGGTTCAGGGTGTTTATGGAGTAAACATACTAAAAGTCCCCACGTCTAGGAAGTGAGCCGGAGTGAGGGGCGATAAAATTTCCCACTTTTGAGTTTTTTGCTAATACCTATATTTAAAATGGTGCGTCGCGTCGTAGACAAAAATTATTTGACGCACCGTTTTAAAGACATTAGCGAAAAACTCAAAAGTGGGAACTTTTATCCCCCCCCACTCCGACTCACCTCCTAGACACGGGGACTTTTAGTATGTTTACTCCCTAAGCACCCTGAACAACTTTCTGAAGAAATCGCTTACGTCCCAGCTCACGCACTCTACACCCCCTTTTTGGTTATTCGTTGAGTGGACTAATAAGCCATTTTACATTACTTCTAAACGTACAGCAGTACTAGCAGTTTTGTTAAACGTTGTTCAGCTGTTTTACATAACGGAGCTGTTTTGTAAAACAGCTCCGTTATGTTATGACAGATGTTATGTTATAACAGATGGATTGTTGTTATGTTAACAACAATCCATCTGCGAGTAGTTTCAAAGATGCTCTCCGTTATTACAAAAACTTTCACGACGCGGAGCTTAGCGACCAAAGTATGTAGTCCTATCAAAACTGTGATAAAAAGTAATAAACGTTTAATTACAAAATGCACTTTACCAAAATAATTTGTAAGTCTCATTATGCGTCGGCAACATTTAAATTGCGATGACAGTCGTGCAAAAAATATTCGTAATGTAGATCAATAATAATATGATACAATATTTTTGATTTAAGGCTCTTACAGACAGAGGCGATATCGCGTCGCGACGTGTCGCGTAGCGGTGTTGCGACGCGATAATATCGCAATATCGCTCGCGATATCGCCTCTGTCTGTAAGAGCCTTTATTCTGACTGTATATTTGTCATATTTTATAAAGTATCGATGTTTATTTATAAAATTAATTAGAACGTAATGTAATATGTAATTTCAAAATCCTTCTGCCGTTTTCACAATTTTTAGGCTCGGGGCAGTTTAGCTACGTTTTTTTCTTCCATACATTTATAACGGTCGTCATCTCCGTGTTCACTTCCTACATAGCTAATAATCTACACTAGAGGTAAAGTATCGCCTAGTTGAGGGCCTATTTCACCACCCACGATTATGTTCCTAATAATTAACTTGGCAGATAATTTCATACAAATTCTGTTCCATTTTTGAATTTAGTTGGTAAGTAGTGGCTATTCGGACATCGCGTAATAGGCCCTAAATAATAAATAAATAAATAAATAATCATTTATTTCAGATTCATCGAATTGTTTACACGATTACATCCATATTTGTTAGTATTGCGAGCTTACAAACTAGTGTTAGTAATAATTAATAATTGATTTATAGAATAATAACGATAATAATAATTTGATTAAATAATATAAAATAATAATAACAATTTTATTTCATACTATTCAACCAAACAGTACCTAAGTGAACGGTCCGGGTGGACTCCCCGATGATGGTGACAAATCACTATACGACTGCGTGCAGCCGTATCCAACGAGCCAGCATCGGAGAGTCCCACCGGTCCGCCAGCGCACGCAGGATGCTGTTGGGACTGTCGCGCGTGCGGCGCATGATAGAAGCGCACCGCTTGCGCATGATGGCCGCAAAGCCGTCTGTGTCAGCCGCCGCGAACATCGCGGAGGCGCTGCAGTGGCGCGGCAGCCCCATCAGCACCCGGAACGCGTTATTGTATTGAACGCGCAGATCGCTGTATGTCCGCTGCGTATAGTTAACCCACAGGCTGCAGGTGTAAAAGGACTGACAGTACGCTTTAAAAAGCGCAACTTTGACAGTCCCTGTGCACCGTGAAAACCTGCGGGCCAACATGTTGCAACGGACAGACAGCGCTCTGCGCTCCCTTTCAATATCCACACTGTCCTTAAGGTCCCCAGTGACCCAGTGGCCCAAATACTTAAATTGCTCGACCTTGTTTAGAGCTGTACCACATAAAGTGAAGTTAGGAACGAACGTGTATCGCTTTTTATCCGGCCTGAAAACCATTATTTCACTCTTTTTCGTGTTGTATTTGAGCCCATGAGTCACCGCGTAGGACTCACAAATCTTCAGGAGCCTTCTTAAGGCACCAATCGAAGGGCTCAGCAGCACCATATCGTCTGCGTAACTGATGTTATTCACACACACTCCATCGATATGACACCCGACGCCGGTGCTGCCGAGCTCATCGATCAGACGGTTGACGTACAGGTTGAAAAGCGTGGGAGAGGTCAGCCCCCCCTGCCTCACACCGCATTCCAGCCCGTACTCCTCCGAGAGAGCGCCTGCCCATCTTACACAATTCTTTTGATTGTTATACCAATGCATAAATAATAGCACAATCTCCCTAGGTAGACAAGTTTCATCCCTTAATTTACCCCATAGAATATCGTACGATACAAGATCGAACGCTTTCGATAAATCAAGGTAGCAAGCAAACACTGGTGTCTTTCTACTCGTGTAATACTCTACAGTCTGCTTGAGGCACAGGATAGCACTCTCGGTGGAAAGCCCGGGCCTGAAGCCGAACTGCGCGTCGTTCAGCGAGACGTGTTTATCCAGGTGCTGACCAAGCAGACTGTCCAGCACTTTGGCGACCACAGTGGCCAGAGAAATCGGTCTATAGTTGTTTATATCTGACGAATCACCAGTTTTGTTTTTGATGATTGGTACAACTATAGTACGCATTAGATTCTCGGGCAAATGGGAGTGGCCTAAACACAGGGTAAAAAACATAGAAAGCACTCTGGGCAGGTGCACACCCGCATGCTGCAGGTGCTCGATGCTAAGGCTGTCGTGACCCGGGGATTTACCCCTCACCATGCCTTTGATCACCGCACACACTTCTTTAGTAGTAAAATTAGTACTACGCTCACTACCTTCCCCAGCATCAGGCACCTGCTGCGCTAGCCCCAGAGGAGAGTCCACCCTGAAATGATGGGAGAACATAGTGGCAATCTCGCTAGGCTCGTGCACTCCCGCCACGCTGACGGGGAGGCCCGGCTTATAATTCATTTTATTGGTGATTTTCCAGAACTGACCAAATTTCTTTTTTAAGTGAAGTTCAGCTAAAATGTCCATTTTTATCTGTTGTTGATTACTCTGACACCACTTTAATTTTGATTTAAAAGCGCGCCTAGTTTCACACATATCGTTATAAAGACGGCCAGCCCCGGGCTTACCCCCATACAACCAAGCCTGAAAACATAGCCGAGCCCTCCCATGAGCGCCACGGACGTGCCTGTTCCACCCGGTAATGTATTTACCTCTACGCTTTTCGGTAGCATTATAACTAAATATAGCGGCCTCCGACAGTATACAAATAATCTCGTCATACATATTATCTAACAGGATTTTATGACTTTTGTTACAACACATATTATCTGAGCAGTTCCTTAGTTCTGAAGGAAAATCAATTTCACGAAGTCTGGAGTGACATACATTTTTATATTTCGCTATTTGAGACGAGTCACGATCACCCCAGACTATTCTATTTACACAAACAGTAGGTACACAAGTCTTAGGCTTAACTAAATTAAAGTTACATATTATAGACACAGGGTAATGATCAGACCAGTAGGTATTATATAACACAGAGGCCGCTGACACTAAGAGTCATAGGATATATTTTAAATTTCGCGCGGGCAGAAGCTAGGCTTACCTACATAAAATCAATCCATAATATTTTCTTTAGTTTGCCACTTTTCTTGTAGCAATCAAACATTTATTCTTATCACTGTTTACATGCTCCATTGCTCCTCATTCCTTCGCATCAAATGTCCAGTATGTCTAATATGTCTATCCTACGATAATTTTATTTTAGAAAATTTAGGGGATACAATTTACAATTACTTGCGATCTAAGTGCTCATACATTTAAATTAATGTTTTGAGGTCATTTTGAAGTGAACTTTGTAGGACTTTATACCTACAGATTATGCTCTAAGTATATTTATTTATGTAGATTTCTTTGACAACAATTAAATAATGGTCGTTATATTTATTGATATCTTTAGAATCTTTATTTAAATTAAGTTAGGAAAACGCTTAGGTAGCTTACTTATGTGCTTACTTGAAGTAAATAAAATAGATTTTCAATATGAAGGTGACAGATGACTAAACATATACCTTTGCTCTATAAACTGCTGTACATCCGAGTTGAATTTCAGGAACATATCTAATGTCAGATTAGCGGCGACAGGCATTTTGTCTAATGGAACGGATCCCAATTATGTTTAGTGATCCAAGTTGTTATGATGTAGCGTAATGGCGACAACAAAACTGAATGTGGCCTTATGGGAGAGCCTCTTATATTAACTTTATGATAAGCTTACCGTATGTTTGCTTAGAAACATCGAATTACTGGATATAATTTACTTAGTGCAGTTATTTCTGCAATTTATTCCTATATTCCTTCCATTTTTTTTACGTATTATGGAACAAGAGCAAGATGTACGCCCCAAAAGCTGTTTTTATGACAAACATTAATTGCCTACTCGTAAAAATTTTCTTTGAGACATGTGCTCCATATAAAGGACATTACTGAAGACATTATGATTGCAATAAAATAACGAATTGAGTTTTGCTACTACATTTCCATGATTAAAATAATATACCGAGAGCCATAATACTATTATTGTGTCAGTTATGTCCTTAATGTTTTATGAATTTGCTTGAATAGGATGAAAAGGATGCAAGGGGATGAATAGTATGAAAAGGATGCAAAGGATGCAAGGATGCAACTTGAAAAGGATGCAAAGGGATTTCGCTGTAGGTATAAGTGGCTGTAAAGTCTGTTAGAGGTAGCCCTAGACTTCCACGTGACGTGGCGTGGAAACTCAACGGGCTGAGCAGGTCCAGAAAGATCCAAGCGTTCCTTTTTGAAGAGCTGATTGAGATTTGTATGGAAGTGGCGCAAGACGTGGACGCTTTTAGTGTCAGCGGGTTGATCATAATAAGGTCGAAGTAATCTCCTTCAAAAAGACACAATCTAGGAGTAATGTGAGACTCCTATTAAAAAAAATGCGTGACCTGTGCATATTCGACACAGTTTTTTTGACATTATTAGTATAAGATGTATGAATGAAGTAAGAATGAGTTTGTGTTTTTTATAAATCCAAGGTGATATCGGTTTAGAACTAACAGCACTAAACTCAATGACATAGTTATGTAACGTCGTCGCCGGCCCGCGACGCACTGGCGCGTACGCACGTTTGGCAACTAGTGTAGTTAGGAATACGGCCATGAGTGGAGCGTAGCTAGTCAAGACGTCTAACAATGTAGTCATATATACGAACACTTTATCACCGATAAACGCGTTGATACTGCCGTCGCGTCTGATGGTTGAGGTTACTTTACATGACCCCCTTCACTGATTACCTAATTATCGTCACAACTTAGTTGGACGCGCGTTCCCAACCGTGGAGTATATAAATAATTTAATCAGTAAAAATGATTTTGTGGGCTATATTCGGTATCACAATATTGATAGTGTTTTTAGTGAAGGTGTACCAGAAACTTACAGTGGGAATATGTCGGACCAGTGCTCACATGGTCGGTAAAGTAGTGATAGTGACTGGTGGAAACAGTGGACTGGGACTGGAGACGTGTAAGGACCTGGCAAGTCGCGGTGCAAGGGTGATATTGGCCTGCAGGAGCGTTCGGCGTGCAAATGAGGCTAAGGAAGAAATAATCAAATTCAGTGGTAACACTGATGTCCACTTCCGGCAACTAGATTTAGCTTCACTTCGCTCAGTCAAAGACTTCTGTGCCCAGATTTATAAAACCGAGAAGCGTGTCGATGTCCTCATCAACAATGCCGGCGCAGGCGGGCTCGGTAACGGTAAAACAGCTGATGGACTTCACTTTGGAATGCAAGTAAATTATTTTGCTCCATTCCTTTTGACTTGCCTATTAGTACCTTTAATGAAATCTTCTGCTCCGAGCCGCATTATAAATGTTTCGTCCATGATACACAGATATGGAGAGTTAGACTTTGACAATTTGAATATGGAGAAATATTGGAGCGACTATTTAGTTTATGCTAATAGTAAGCTTTTCCTGAATTTGATGACATTAGAGTTAAGTTCAAGACTGAAAGGTACGGGTGTTACAGTTAACGCTCTGCATCCAGGAGTGGCTGCAACGAACATATTTAGGAACATTCCTAGCAATATTATTAGGAATATAGTAGAAAAATGTATAGGATTTACGTTCCAAACTCCTTGGGAGGCTGCACAAACTTCGATATACTTGGCAGTGTCTCCAGAAGTAGAAGGTGTGACTGGTAAATACTTTAGTGACTGCCGTCAAAAGCAGCCTTCGAAGTGTTCACAAAACGCTGAACTAGCCAAGAAACTGTGGTTAGAATCGGAGAAATTAGTTAAATTTAGTTTGCCAGACAATTAGTACTTAATAGATAGAGGTATAATATGTTATTGTATGATCTAGAAAGTTATGTATGTTAAAGAGTTTATTTACATAAATGTTGTTTTTATACGATCCAATGTATTTTTATTTACTTAATGTTTCTCTTCAAAAGTTGAGGGTCTGGTTCTATAACCACCACATATACCTGAACTCAAAGTGGAATAGCAAATTCCGAAACATTTTATATGAATGTCATTGTCAACTGTAATGATATATTCCCTAAAATATCAACGTGCACATTGTTCTCACATCTATATTTTCAATATGAACGATGTAACCAATATTATGTAAAATATTTGATTTAAAAGAGTGTCCGTGATCCGGATCGTGAGCGTAGATCCTGGAGAAGAACGGGCAAGAAACTCCTTGCCGGTTCTTCTCCAGGATCTACGCTTTGGAATGGGCAACTAGCTTCATTTTTCTGACTGACCGACCCAAGAGCGACCCTTTGACAATTCAGAAGTGCCTGTAATTGGTTTATTTGAAATAAATGCTTTGAGTTTAAGTTTGATCACGTCTTGTCTTGCATGCAAGTTAACTAAGGTCGGTTTTAAAGAAAGCATCCAGTCCAGTAGGTCACACATCAATATGTTTGATGGTCCGTGCAACAATTACCTTACATTACTTATTGCAACATTGAATAAGTAATGTCATGGACTACATTCAAATACGCTTTGTTTCTCTATACAGGGTGTTAGTGTAAACACCGTTATCCTCTTAAGAGGTCATTGTACTCATCATTATGAACAACTTTTACTATGGGACCAAACCTGAAATCGCGAAAAAAAAATCAGCTGTTCAATACATTTATGTTCGCATAAAGGCTCTTACAGACAGAGGCGATATCGCATCGCGACGCGATATTTTTCTATGGATATAATATCGAAATATCGCGTCGCGACCGCGATATCGCCTCTGTCTGTAAGAGCCTTAATTCGTCAAAATGTACTGAACAGCTGATTTTTTTTTCGCGATTTCAGGTTTGGTCCCATAGTAAAAGTTGTTCATAATGATGAGTACAATGACCCCTTAAGAGGATAACGGTGTTTACACTAACACCCTGTATATAGGAATAAATGCTCACTATGTAGATACAACAATGCGATATTAAATAATAATACTGGCAATACTTATGTTTAAGAGTATTTTGGAAATAAAAATGTGATGCACTATAACTTTAGACCAAATCCATACTCGGCCGAGTATGGATTTGGTCTAAAGTTATAGTGCTATAGTTACTAAACCAATGGATATTATTTGATTGAGTTTTCGTATGCAGACTGATAACGCCATTAGTTAAAAGTACGCAGTTTAATTTATTGTCGTAAGTTGTCTCCTCCACCTTGTATAACATATCGCTCATCCATATTGAACAATGACGTAATTACGTTTGAGCTATTTTTCAGGAAAACGTTTTAAAAGTTTGAACTTGAAAATATAATATATTTCCAATGATTATGATAAAATCTTTTAATATTTATGTATGTTACTTTACTATCAATAATAATTTGTAATAACTTCATGAGAAAACTTAAGAAAACTGTTAAAAAATTCCAAATAAAATAAACCTGACGTACACTTGTGCCATTTTATAAATCAAATGTAACAATTATGACATAAACTAGATTTTGAAATGGGAATAAATCATGAGTATAAACAACTAATTATTCAATTTAGTTTTATTTTTATAAATCAGTTTACATTTTATAAACGTATAATAAGATGTATCAATTTTTTTTTTGAAAATTAATTACAAAAATGTAGTTTTTATGTTAAAACAAAGATACCTAGATAATGTAAGATACAAGCAGGATTATAAAAAAACTAAAAAAAATGTGTTTATTTTACGAAATACGAGATCAGGATACATAGTAATCTAAAAGTAGCATAATCTTTAAAAAGCATAAAAACTGGTAGGAATTTGTAGAGCTGGTAGATTAATCAATCATTGTGATAATTATTATTTTATCAAAATTATTGCTTAATCTACCAACTCTGGTAAAAAAACTACTGTCAATTAAGTCGACCACCGTAACTACAATTCTGTCGTTTTTATCATAGATAGAACTTTCGAAACGTGAACTTATGACATTCAAAACTCATTTTCGACATTTTCGTAATTACGTCGTTGTTCTATTGGATGAGCGATATGTAGGTAGTGTAGATATAGCAAGACGCTTGTGTTGCTTGAAGCGGTAAGCAGATGTTTTCCTAATTCTATCATTTCGTTAATGTCAGGGGGGCCTATTGACATTAACGTTTTCAAAGACTTTAAACGGCTGTAGACGTCATATCAATAAAACTTCTATTGTGTCTCGTTCAGTGTCCTTGAAAGTCTTTACCGAGCAGTTCACAACTCCAGGCTATTACAGAGAATTAACTTAAAAGATCACACAATAAAGGTTTTCCGTTCTGGAAATAGAGACCATCATCATCTCGTTCGGCGACTACTAGTTGTCTAGTTGTCTAGACATCTAGCTGTCGTACGTGCCACTAATAACTAATTACGACCACTCTGCAGTGATCATGTCATCATGTCATATCGCTTCATCGCAGTCATCACGTTTATTAGAAGGATTAATGCCCAGTTTCGGAAATATTTCTTAGCGGAGTTGATAGCTATTGGTTCGGTATCGTTTATTTTCGGAAAAACCGAAGTTTGCCGAATTAAATGTGACTGGTCCAATAAGGGAGTGACGGAATTATGTGAAAATAAATCAATTTCTTTTGGTCGATAGTCATATCTTATTCGCTATATATCTATTTGGTTTTTCCGAACATAAACGAAGAAACCTTTGAACGTGTTCGTCCTGTACAGCAGTCCACAACTGGACATAGGCATTTCCAATTGCTTAACGTCATTTAGCTCGATTCTCAGCAACTCTCATCTTACAGCAACCCGGCAAAGATCATCGCTCCACCTAGCCTGAGGGAAATACCTAGACAACTTTATCGAATCTTTAGCTATGGTGAGTTTATTTAAAGACGATTCATGATCGACGATTCGGTGTGATTTCATGTTATAACAACAACATCGTCCTCAGACTATGGAGCTATATTCCTATTAGCAAAAACCCAGCGTGTTTTTAGGGTTCCGTACCAAAATGGTAAAAAAGGAACCCTTATGGTGTGACTCAGTCTGTCCGTCAGTCTGTCTGTCTGTCCGTCTGTCTATCTGTCTGTCACAGCTGGATATCTCGAGAACTACTAATGCTATCAACTTGAAATTTGGAACAGTTTTAGATAACGTTTACTCAATTATTTTGCAAATAAGAAAGAAATAAAAATATTTATATTTTTTTTGCAACAGGCACTGAAAGGTGGTCTTAAAAACTCAAAGTGAGGCTACTAGGGCATGTGGGGTATCATATGAAAGAGCGCTGTGTGTACATTCTCAAACATTTTTTAATTTTTTTTTAGGCGGCATAGTTTTTGACTTTTGATGAACAATGTAAAAAAAATACCGTCCCCCCCCCCTTATCTCCGAAGTTTGCAAAGAGAAAAATCTGAAATTATTTTGTGTGATAGGAGTTTATGTAAAGATTACAGGAAAAATAAAACGATGTCTCTAAATAGCACACTTTTTCAGGAATCGGAACGGAACCCTCGGTGCGCGAGTCCGACTCGCTCTTGACCGGTTTTTTATATCAAAAACATCAAGTGTATCATGGTCATTGATGACAAGGTAAGGAAGACCAAACGATATTATTATTCTAAGTAATGACCTTCCGTATTAGGGCGTCTTTGATAAGTAAAATTACATGTATGCTTATTATGTTATTCATCGCAAAAATATGTCATCAAGGTGTTATCTATTAACATATCAAGATTTAAGCAAATCTACAAGGAAAATAATTTGTTGCTATTTTACTTAAGAATATATTTTAGTTCTGCATGAATTGCAAATGATAGAATCTTTTGCAGAGGTTAGAAGATTATTTCAGATGTCACTGGTATTTAGGCTCGTATTTATAATCAAGTAATTACTTGCTAATAGTAATTTCTTAATGAAATCATTACTCGAGGGTAGAATTCTTAAGTAATGAAAATGGTGACTATTACGGCGTTATACTTGTTAGGGCTGTCATCCCCACAGCTACCATTGCCATTCGCTCAGAAGAGGATATCTTTAAACTTACACACTGTGTTTCGGGAAACTATGGCTAAGAATTCTAAGCTTTGACAGTTCTAACTTCAAGCAATTACTAAACTATATAATGAAAATCATTACTTGAGCAATTACTTTGACTGAAGAACTACTACTTTTACTTAACTATAAATACGACTGTTAGTTAAACTCTAACTGTACGGTCAGCAAAATAAGTCGATTAACACTGCTACTTTTACACAACATGTAAATTTATACAAAATGATTTGATTATCGCCGTGTTTCCTAAAATACCTAAGAGTATAGTAGACCTTTCATTAACTTTTACTTCTGTTCCAATTTAAATTAAAATGCCTTGCTCAATAATTAAGATTTAAATAACTGAAGTGTTAATCGACTTCTGTTGCTGACTGTACCGAGATACAATCTATCTATATAATATCTATCTAAGTAGGTATGTCTATATTGTAAAATCAACTGTCGCAAAAACTCGAAAATGGCTCGATCGATTTGAATATATTTTGTTTTTGTTTTCGGGGGTGGCTTAGGATAAAAGAAAACTTGGAAAAACTCAATGGAACGGCTGAAACATAGAAAAAATCTAAATTTTGTCTGACTTTTCAATTGCGAATAATTATGTATGTGTAACATACATAATTATTCGCAATTGTATCGTACATTTTATAAAGAGATTATATTAGGTAGTTTTATATTTTGTATAGATAATAAGTAGGTATAAATCATATTTTTTGCATATTTTATACTTACCTCCATCGATAAACTTACAACATAAACTAAAACGGTCTTATTACAAAACGAGGTTTTTCTTCTGTCATGGTTTAAACCATCGAGCCAGTTTTTGTAATAATAACCTAGCTGTGATCGAAATACAGTTCTTTATACAAGGTGGGCCAAAAGAAGTCATGCGATGTTGTTTGGCTCTCATTTTTTTTCTAAATGAAAAACTTCGATTCTGTTTTTTGATTATGTTTATTTGAACCTTTAGAATTTTATTGGTCAACTCAAGAAGATGATATCGGTCAAATGGGCGCCGTCACAATTGATTGCCATACGGTCTCGTTTTATGGCAATTTTCATCACTTCGGCGAGAACTTCGGGCGACAGATACTCGCACTCGTGTCGAATGTCCTTGAGGGCTTCCAGGGTATCGGGCTTGTTCACGTATACCCGGGAATTCAAAAAACCCCACAAAAAAAAGTCTGGAACGGTTAAATCGGGCGATCTTGCCACACTTCAGTGCAAATCACTTCACTTCATTTCTTTACACTTCTGCAATAGACACGATTATTCCGCGTTCTTGGTTAGTGTATCGCTCCATGGCTTGTTCACTTGTATTCTACATCTGTCTAGTCCACAAATGTCAAAACAGATTTGACATTGGCCGCCATTTGCAAAAATAAGAGCATAGAGCAATAGGGTGAATTCTTTTGGCCCACCTGGTACAAAACTGACAACTTAGTCCGGTACTAAGTTGTCAGTTAGTCGTCGTTAGTGTCGGAATAAAGTTCAAAATTCAAAAAAGGGTCCATGGTTTAAACCTAGGTTTGAACATGAACCTTGTTTTGTATTTAAGACGGATTAGGTTTAACGTTTTGTGGCTCAATCTAATCCACTATTGCATTATTTTAATAAATGCATGTGCACAGATCACGCACATACGAATATGAATGTAAGTGGTGTTACACGTGAACCTGACTTAGTAAATACTAGGTGGATACATGAATATCCGCTGAGTGACGGATATAGGTGATTATGACAGGTTAGTTATAGCACAGCGATTATTCAAGTGATGCTAAGCACCGTTGTGGTCTTAAGACCGATGTTTTATTAGTATGCAGTTAGCACTGGTTGTATACCTACCTAGTCATATTGCAAGGGGGTATTCTCGGTCTGGTGATGATTGAAATTTGGGAAATTAAAAAAAAATGTGTGATAAATTAAAACACTCATGGGAGTGTCGCTCCATGTACCGATCATTCAGCTACTTCCGGTTAGAACGGAAGCCCCACATAGTTGAGAAAAGGTTTGGCAGATATTCATAACTTAATTTATCACACATTTTTTTTTAATTTCTCAAATTTCAATCATCACCAGACCGAGAATACCCCCTTGCAATATGACTAGGTAGGTATACAACCAGTGCTAACTACATACTAATAAACCATCGGTCTTAAGACCACAAGGGGTGTAAAATGTGTAGGAAAATACATATATACATTATATTTTCCTACACATTTTACACCCATTGTGGTCTTGCACAAATTCAAATGCAAAATAAAAACACTTGAGGTAATCTTTAATATATGCACTGAAAGTTTGCCAAATTACACGGCCGTCACCTAATAACCTGTAATTTGGTCACGACGCAGAATGGACTATTGGGTGCATTATGTAATTTTCGATTATTACGAGTTAATTAGTGGACAGTAACGAGAGTACCAATAGTTTGTACTGTGTACACTTAACATTAATTTATCGCACGTAGTTGGCGTTAAATTGAAATTATTCCATGCGATGGCCGGGCGTCGCTGCGGTCGTTTTATTTGCTCATAAATCTCCCGCGCGGTACATCTGATTTACAGTACTGCTCTTTGTGCTTGCTCACCTCACTGTTTGCGGGGCTTTGCGGCGATATACTCACACAATTTCGGTTTATACAACTTTAATTTATTAGTCCATATCCGATTAAAAATAGTAGTTTCAAATTCCAGCGTTGTTTTAGAGATTAGCGGGATTACAACAGCTAGCGTATTTTAAATATAACTTGTCACATTTTAAATCGGCATTAACATCTCGCGAGCTCAGTTCAATTTATGGTTTTGAAATATTACTCAGACAGGAGCTCACTTTATTGAATATCGTTCAATTTGTGCAATATTTCATGTAAATTTGTAAATAATAAAAGCTAGATACCTATACGATTTATGTTTTATAAAGTCAATTATCTGCCTAGCTTTTTCCCAACTATGTTGGGTAGGTTTCCAGTATTTTACATGGAGCGACTGCCTGTCTGCCCTCCACAATCCAGAACCTGGGTAATACGATGCCCCTTGGTAAGCCTGGTTGTCAGACTTTCGGGGTTCAGACGACCCGTAACGACCGTCGAAGATACACGAATGACAGACCGGGACCAAGGCTTAATGTGCTTTCCGGTCTCACCCATTCACGGACCAACCCCGGCAAGCGTAGCTTAACCTGACTGATCGACCCGTGCGGGTGTTATTACTTAGCCACGAGCTCTCACTTATCTTTTATAAAGTATGCTCTTTTAAAAGTAGGTAACATTCAGAACGGATCGTACGGTTCACAGTGATTTGGTTTGGGCAGCTTTAGAAGCTGGAAAATAGGCGGTTAGCCGGCGGAAGTGCGGACAATATTAATGTGTTCCATAAGTCAGTAGCAGTGCTCGTATTTTTCTCTCGCAGTCGTCCGGAAGACAGCAGACGCCACTAATTAACATTATTAGCATATTCCCTTGAGCACGCCTTTTTGGTGACTAAAAATAAATTTTCGTAACATGGCTTTACGCCGGGATTTTTGCCTAATTTTCGTGTCGGACGCAAATTAACTTATTTGCATGGGTTTTATTACTCGTTTCGCGGACAATAATTTATTTTGCTTTGTTATCGATTTTTTTATGCCTCTTTAATTAATGCGGAGCTAATTATAAATATAAATAATTATCGTAGAATTATGTTGTTTTTCTACAAGACATAAATAAAAGTAAGTACCTTGAAAATAAATAGATCTACTACATAGGTATATGTAGTAACTAAGCTAAAGATATTGAGGTTCTAGATGATCATGTCGTTTACAAATTCAAAAAAAATTTGAATGTCGGGAGAGTAGTTACTTACCTACTAAGACATTTGTTTTGAACATAACTGTCGAAATGTGGGTGTAGCTACTATGGATACACCTCTGCCTGACCTTTCGGGGAATACAGAAGTGATGTTATGTTATGTTGTTGCTTGATATTAAGTAATAACAGGCAACAACATAACATTTCAATACTCAATACTCAATCATTTATTGCATTCCGCAATGTTTATGCTTAGGTGGTAAGTAGACATTTGTAGTAACAATCGTGGACCCTGTCGGGCACAGCAAAAGAAAAGTTAGAGAGAAGAGGACTTATAATAAACATGCAAATTAACTTAATCTAAGTAAAATTAGGGTAACATTTTATTAATTATTAATTAATCTAAATTATTTATTATGTATTCATTTATATAATTATGTCAGTTAGTCTATGGATTTGTCAATTAAATATTCTTCTATACTATAATAACATTTATTTATTAATATTTTTCTTAATTTATTTGTAAAAATAGCAATTTTTTTTTCATTTCTGAGTACTTAAGGTAGTTTATTGTACATTTTTATCGACATAACCAGTGGACTAGATTAAACGGGATGTCGGTAGGTTTAAACGTGTTTTGTGTCGGAGTGTGTATCTAGTTTGTATGTCTTCTCGTTTTGTGTACAAGTGTTGGTGTGTGTGTGCGAATTTACAGATCTCCAGTATGTATAAAGAGGGAAGAGTTAAAATGTTAAGCTTTATGAAATGGGGTTTGCAGCTATCCGTTTGTCTTAAATTAACTAAAATCCGAAGTAACTTTTTTTGAGTTGTGAACAGCGCCGGTGCGTCTGTGCTATTTCCCCACATCATTACGCCGTAGCTAAGCCAAGCATGAGCATAAGCATAGTATGTGACCAGAGCAGTTTGCAAGTTTGTGGTCTTTTTTATTTCTCGAAAAGCGTACAAAAATTTGAAAAATTTTGGATTTTATTTTCTGTACGTGTGGTTTCCAATTGATATTTAAATCTATAGTTAAGCCTAATAGTGGAAATTCATTTACTGATTCTATTTTGTGGTTATTATAAGAAAAATTTACATAAAGAGGTTTTTTTTGGTAGGGGTGGAAAGTTATTAATTTAGTTTTAGCAAAATTTATTTCCAAATTATGTTCGTTCAGCCAGGTGATTGTTTTGGTAAATATATTGTTAAGGGTATTATTTAAATGTACGTTATCATGACAGGGAGTAATAATAGAAATATCGTCCGCAAACAAAATCATTTTTCGAAATCATACAAAGGAACTCTTAAATAAAAGTTTCCTTTCCGCGAAAACTGTTGTGTAGTTTTATCACCGAATGTAGTCAACAACCAACTAATATTATAAAGGCGAAAGTTTGTGAATGTGTGTGTGTGTTTGCATGTATGTTACTTCTTCACGCTCAAACGGCTGTACCGATTTGGATGAAATTTGGTATGTAGATAGCTTATGCCCTGGATTAACACATATACTACTTTTTATTCCGGTCCACGCGGGTGCAACCGCGGGGCGCAGCTAGTCATATTATACAGGCGAAAGTGTGAGTGAGTGTGTGTGTATGTGTATGTTTGTTACTTTTTCACGCTCAAACGGCTAGAACCATTTGGATGAAATTTAGTATGTAGATAGCGTATACCCAGGATTAACACATAGGCTACTTTTTATCTCGGTCTACGCGGGTGAAAACGCGGTGCGGAGCTAGTCACACTTAATATTATAAAGGCTAAAGTTTGTGAGTGAGGGTGTGTGTGTGTGTGTTTGTTACTTCTTCACGCTCAAACGGCTTAACCAATTTGTATGAAAATTAGTATGTACATAGCTTATAGCCTGGATTAACTCAAAGGTTACTTTTTATCCCGATCTATAGGGGAAACCGCGTGTCGCAGCTAGTCGGTTATAAAACTACACAACAGTTTTCGCGGAAAGGAAAGTCAATTAGAACACTCTTTAAACGTTTCTCCGACGTTTACTTAAGAGTTCCTTTGTAAGGTTCCAAAGTTCATGACAAACTAGGCTTAGCGAATTACACCGTCGTTTAACTTTTTCTTTAGCTATAAACTGAGAGTCATTTCGCTCTTTGTAATGAACTTCGAGCAACTAGAACATTTTTCTTATTAATCTAGTGTTTTTTACTGAAATATTCGACACCCTACGACAATTTGCGGTTTTATAGCCATTTCCACAACTATCAAAGAATGAAAGTTGTGATTGGATTAATTTCCCTGACTGGACGAGTAAAAATTTGATATTTTCTGTCCGTTGGACTATTTTTTTTAATAAATTCATATCTCTATTGCTGTGCAGCGGTGGTTTTTAATTAATTTGACTAAGGGCCAATTTTTCAATCGTCAGATATCTTTTATTTATGGAATAAATATGGCGGTTTGACAGCTTTTGTATCGAAAATATGTCACATTCTCATATGTATTCTTCAGGTAAATCTTATCTGACTATTGAAAAATCAGCCCTTAATAATGTTCCTTGTAGGTAGGTTTATTTTATGATTCCACATATGCAAAGAAAATTATCCTTTTTATGGTTCAGTAGCCTTATGGTTTTGCCATGTCCGTCAGTATGTCCGTCTATCTGTCCGCGGCTTAGCTCAGAGACTATCAGTGCTAAAAAGCTGTAATTTGGCATGTGTATACATATTAATCACGGCAATTGAGGAAAAATGCCGCCGGAGTCGCGGGCTGTTCGAAAGAGATACCGTGGCCCTGGCATAGGCAACTGAAGGAACACGGGTGGGTTTTAGTCAGTAAAAGTCTGACACGCCCTTCCACTCCACCCAGAGCGGGAGAAGTCATTTGATGATTACCCATCCACAAAAAAAAGAGGAAAAATAAACTCTTGAGAAAATAATTTGTAATTCCTCCCTTGCACCTAAATTAGTGATGATATTTTTTCTATCCCATGATGTGGGATATGTATCGTTGGATAGGCCGTTTATTATTAGGTATTGCGGGTCTGTGAAAACCATTTTTCCTTCGATCATTTTGTTTTATTCAGGGATCCGTTTGCGCAATATTAAGCTTTAAAGTGCTAATTTTTGCCTCCCGCCAGATAAATCGTGTTAGGATTATATGTGAAAAAGTTCGCGTCGGTATGTTAACGAAATTAAAAGGAAAACTATCACAGCTAAGTAGGCTTTACAAGTTAACTAGTAACAGTTGACTAACTTACGTTTACAGTTGGAATGTATGGGATAACATGTTTTTCAACTACAATGTTAAGTTTGTTCGTGGGATAAATTCATCCCAACTACGGAACCCTTCATTATGCTTGGTGTGACACGCAATTGGCCGGTTTTTAGGGTTCCGTACCTCAAAAGGAAAAATGGAACCCTTATGGGCTTCTTTGTCCGTCTGTCTGTCTGTCTGTGTCTGTTTGTCTGTCTGCCAAGACCACTTTTTCTCAGGAACGTGTGGAGGTATCAAGTTGAAATTAATATCAAATACGTATGTCTATGGTAACTTGGAGCTCTAAAAAAATCAAGCTTCTAAGTCAACACAATAAAAAAATACGGACATTTATGCGACTTAGATACTTGCAAGTAAATCAAAATCATAGGGTAGGGTACTTCCCGTTGACCTAGAGTCATGAAAGGCAAGCAAAAATAGCTAATTTGTTGATTTTTCACATAAAAAATAGTTTTTTGCGATTACAAACCGATTTATTGATTGATTTTGCGATTGATTGATTTATTGATTTATCGATTTATTTTTTGCGATTATTACCGTGACGTAGGTAGGTATATTAATGTGTGGGAGAACATGTTTTCAACTTCAATGTTAAGTTTGTTTTTGTAATGCTTTATATAGAATTAAAATAATGCTTACGTAAATAGTAACTTGTACCTAATTAATTAATAAAAATAACAAAATTATGTCCTAACATAATCAAACAATTCACCTATGGGTATGAATTACCTATGGCGTCGAAAAATTCATCCAGAGACTGGCGGCATTGCCATGTTGTATGGAAATGCTTAGCCTCTGGCCGAGGTAAAAGTTTGTTTTTGAGATAAATTCAACTACGGAACCCTTCATTGTGCGTGATCCGACACGCACTTGGCCGGGTTTATAAAGTTACGGTAGGTAGATAAATTGCGACTTTCAGAAAAGGAGCGACATATAATCATTCATTCTAGTCATTTCATGCTTTTGATGGATTAACTATTTCAAGTAAGTAATACCTAAACAACATTTGCTTCCAATCCTAAATGAGATGCCCAGAATCGTTTCCGGCAGTCGGTCTCATAATTTAATATTATTCCTAATATCAACAGTGGAGTTCTTAGTTACTGAAACTCCGTCCAAAGTTCAAACCACGGCAGCTGGGTTTAGGCTTCGCCCCAATGTGAACATCGATAAATTGTATTGCTGTTAGTTCTTGTGACGTGCTGCCGAAATTCGGACGACGACGTCCGACGATGTTAGTGTTCGCGTATTGAACTATTGACGGTGGCTAACAAAGCTATGAAAACTATGGTCTGTTCCAAAAATATTTGATGATAATGTTAACAAAAGGATCAGAAAACATATCTGTGGATACCTAAGTATTTGTAGTGCCACTTGCAAATTGAGAGCTTTAATTTGGTAGCAGGACACTTGCGCGAAAGACATTTCCGCGAACAACACCCACCGCGAAAACACCCACCCCCACCTGCGCGAACCCACTTTCGCGAAAAGACATTTCAGCGAATGAATTTTTGCGCGAACGGGACACTTGCGAGAAAGACGCTTGCACGACAAGATATTTCCGCGCTGGGCTTTTGCGCTAATGAACTTTTGCCCGCATGGACAGTTGCGCGAAAGACACTTGCGCGAATCCGCTTGCGCGAAAGACACTTGCGCGACTTCACTTGCGCGAAAGGACATTTTCACGAAAAGTTGCGCGAAAGGACATTTTCGCGAAAAGTTGCGCGAAAGGACATTTTCGCGAAAAGTTGCGGAAATGAGATTTCTTCATAACATCACGCCTGTGTTCTTTCAAAAGGTTGGGCAGGGATGTGTAGTACATTTTTATTATGTTTTTGAGGTCGCTGAAAACGATAATGAGGTCAAAATTAAAATCCAAAATGGAAGCTGCGAAAATTTTAAAATCTTTCGTCATATTATGTGTCATTTTTCTGGTTTTTGAGGTCGCTGAAAACGATAGTGGGCTCAAAATGAAAATCCAATATGGCGGCTGTGAAAATTTTAAAATTTTTCGACATGGGTGTCATTTTCATGGTTTTTGAGGTCACTGAAAACCATAATGAGGTCAAAATAAAAATCCAAGATGGCAACTGCGAAAATTTGCATAGTTTTAGATAGTCTGAAAAATGTTTGATCTATTTTATCTTTATTTCTAGTATTTCAATTATGTCTATCACTTATTTTATTAAAAAGATTTAGATTTTTTTTCTTTATACGTAGTATACGAAAGTGGTAGCCAATTAATGCAGCTGTTTGTTTATACATGGTAAAGTAATTTTTTTGAAGACTTGATATCAATGTGACCTTTTCAGTTGAGATTATACTTGTCACGTACTATAAAATTGGTTTGTGAATCAATTTTTTAATTCTATGATTGTGTAAATTGTGAATACAATGTGCGTTATCAAGGTAGGTAAGTGATAAATTACATCTTCACTTATGTACTTTAGCCGTTGCACTCTTTTTAATCTTGAACCCTCTGTCTCTAGGTGAGCATTAGTAGATTATAGTCAAATTACATAATAATGTATACCTATCTCGGTTCTTAGTAGAAAAATAAACAATTGACGACAACTTACGTGTGTAGGTAGTCGTCGATTGTTTCTTTAATTAGCGATGAGAAGCAGAACCAGAAACAAATAACAATCATGTACAGGGTACAGGTAGGTATAATTTATTTGCTATAATTATTTCCATTATAATATTTAACTTTGAACGTAAATATATCTCGTATGACGTGTACTCTCCGGAAAAGAATAGCCTGCCTGGTTTATTCCCACGGCTGTCGTAATAAGCAAAAGATTCAGGTGACCCAGCTGAAAACATAATTTTACGAGAATCTAGTGCTGCTGAGATTGTGCGTATATGTCGGTACTTAGTTGCTTGTGATTAACTAGAAAGTTTTAAAAATCGAAATAAAATGATTTATGACTTAAAACGCGTGTCGGTTCATCAGATCATACATATCATCATCTTCCTGCCCTTATCCCATGGTACTTGGGGTCGGCGCAGCACATTTTCTTCCTTCCATCCTCCATTATCAACCGTCACGCTATCATTCACTGCCTTCTCTTTCATATCATTCCTCACACAATCCATCTATCTTTTCTTTGGCCTTTTTCCCACTCTCCATCCATCAACAGTATATTCATCACCCTTTTAGTCACATGCGTTTCGTCCCTCCTCATCACATGCCAAACGATTTTATTATCATAAATATAGTAGGTAGGTAGTACTTAAATAGTCCCAATTATTATACACTATCGACCCGCCCCCGCTTAGCGCGGTTTTTACGACTTAACAAAAAATCGAGATTCCTTTAATATAATTATGTAAGTTTAAAAACCTTCCAGAATAATATCTCTAACTGTTGGTGAAGACTGAATCAAAATCCTTTGCGAAGTAGAAGAATTGCACGTCACACAGACAGACACGAAAATCGACTAATTTATAATATGTAGGTATAGGTAAGTTACGTAGGTACAATTAATTGACAGAAGAATACTTAGCCATAATCACGACAGCAGGCAAACAGGTCAGAAGAACGAACACGCTAGCTATACTAGCACAACTCTTCCCTAGCTCATTTTCCTGGCACAATTCTTTGGCTATCTGATAAACTCCACGGTTAAAAGTAAGTCTATTTTTTGCTTAAGAACCACGCAGTCTCGCGTGTCAAACGTGATGTAAATACCATGTTAGTGTAAAGATCAAGGTACAAAGTCAAAGAATTAAGGTCAATTACTTAGATTAGTCATCTCCTACTGTATACTCGTAATGCCTAAATAGACATTTGCACATGCTAAAGCACCGTGTACATTGTGTGGATTACCACTACAAATACATAGATTCTAAACTCACGATTTGCAAACCGGAGTTTGCTAGTCATATGCATATTAAAGACTATATTAAGTCGAAATTAGTCCGAGTCCAATTAGGCGCTGTTGGCACCTAACAGTCGGTTGATACAAAAGGAGAGAATGCACAGAATTTGTGTTTTTGTTCATAGTACAAGCCGGGCAACAATGACCGCGGTAAGCCACTGAATTGCTGGTTTTATAGTGAACATGGTCAACGAAAATGTGGAGCGAATCCTTTATGGTATTGGCGAAGCTCCGCACTGATACTATACTTGCATGTTCGAGTAGGTAAATCACCGCAGTGGACATTGTCGTTTTGTGTCTACGGGGCGATTTTTAGCCGTTTTTGTTTTGCACGTTTTGTTGATGATTTAAGCGTGTGAAGGAACAATATCCAGTAAACATTATGCGCTGAGACGATGTATGATTGTCATTAATATTGAGCAGTAAAAACTGCTCAATAACAATGACAAATACACATTTGCCACCGCAGGATCTAGCCCTGTCATAAAGTAGGTACTCTTCGTTTGAACATGTAGCTGTTTTGTTTTAGTTTGTCAAAATAAAATATGTCATCAAAAGACCACCTCGTACATATAGAAGTAAAAGTATTATACAAAATATATAATATTAATGTTATGTTTTATGTAAGTAAACTAGGTAAACATATAACACAGTATTGATAAAATACTATTTCGCGAGATTACAAACTGCTTACCAGTAGACGAGATTTAACGTCATCAGTTTGTACATAAACTTCATTAACGAGTTACACAGTTACTTCTATTAGACATCAATATCGCCAAAAAAAAAAAGTAGTGATATCGTAAAACCATCCTTCACTTTTCACATATCTTTCGAGTAATACTTTTGTTAGTCTGTTTTCAGACGGGAGTAGCAGCGCCTTCAGGATTCCCATCAAATCCAATGTTCTTTTACGGCAAATCTTCCCGAAATCTGAAATGAATGAGTAAATACACTTTAATGTTTAATCCTGGAATATAATTTGCGCCTTTTAATGGGCGGTAGCGTGTAAAATCATACGATTCGAAACCTTTTACGATGCTAAAATATTCCGCTCCTTCTGATGAAAATATTTTTATATATTTTCGTGATAAATGTCGTGAAATTCGGAAAGCAATCTGTGATATAACAGAATATGGTATTGACACACCTAAGGAAAACCATTAGCATACGTCCTTGCAGTAGTGATGCCGGAAAATTACTTAGGTACATGTTTTTGATGTTTCATGAAATATGTATGTTATGATTATGATTTTTTGGAGTTCTTGGTACCTCAGAGTACTACTAGATAGTCTACATGTTTTTTTTTTTAACAAAATAAGCAAATAGTATAGCGTATTTCCTAAATTAACCGTATGAATTTAAGACATCAAGTTTGCAAGTGCGTCGTAATGTGATAATTTTGATGTTGGACGAAGTGTAAATTGATTTGATTTTTATGGACATTTAATTAATTTCCCTAAAGAATTACGACAGGTAGTCTTGTGTGTACACAATTCAAAGCTCACGGTAAAACTAAGAATTATATAGCTTTAATTTAATTTTGAGTTTTACAAGCTTTCAACAAAAACACTGTCAAAAATGCATTCTGAAAACTGTGGGTAGGTATATACACACATGAATAATTTGATATGCTTGCTTCGAAACTCATCGTTAGCAAATGCTTTTGTTTTAGAATATCTACCCGGATTTTGAAACCTATTGAAAAAAAATCGGACAAGTCCGTGTCGGACTACGCACAATGAAGGGTTCCGTAGTTGGGATGAAATTATCCCAAGAACAAACTTAACATTATAGTTGAAAAACATGTTCTGTCATACATTCCAACAGCACTTAAATTGTAACAACTAAGTGTACATATGAATGCAATAAAGAATTTGAATTTGAATTTAAATGTAAGTAAGTTTGTACTCACTATATTGAGAGATTTACCATGTTATTTTAAGACCACAAACTTCTTACAGGTTTTCCTGTAATCTACAGGTATATAAATATTTTTTGTATTTTTTTCAAAATTTAAAGCTCAGTAGTTTCGGCGATAACGGGGGAGGAACGGTCAATTTTTGTCTATTTTCTTAAATAACTTTAAAAAGATTTATTTTAAAATTATAAAAAAAAAAATATTTCAAACCCTCATGTAAGCATTTCATTTGATATTACAGTTTTGCAAAACTTTTTTTTAAATTTTCTTATTTGCCGCTTAGAAGTGACCCCCATATTCAAAATTCATTTGTTTACTTTAACCGTACGTCTTTGGGTCACAGAAATCCATATGTGTTCCAAATTTCAACTTAATCGGTCCATTAAATTCGGAGTAAATTGGCTGTGACAGACGGACAGACAGACAGGCAGACAGACAGACAGACGCACACGAGTGATCCTATATGGGTTCCGATTTTCCTTTTGAGGTACGGAACCCTAAAAATATATGAAAAGTTTTAAATATTGGAATACTAAAACAAACGGACGTACATTGGCAAAATAAGCAATTCTCTGTAGGACTTTTTATAAAAAAATATTCGCAACGCACGCACAGTGTTGCTTGCACGCACGCACAGCGTTGTGTACCAGCTCACTTAAAAATAATTAGAAAAGTCTTGCCCGTGCTGCAGTGTGCAGTGTGTCGAATAATTTCAGGTGTATATTCCATCGCTTGCATGAAAACACCGTCGTTCGTGAGGAAATACCTCCCCTAAAATAGCCTTAATACGCTCTGAATGAATGGTCACATATCACAAACTCAAACTCAAAGCATTTTTTTCAGTTAACACTTTTGAATTGTCAAGGAGTCGGGAGTCAGAAATATGAAGCTAGTTGCCTATTACAAAGCGCAGTAGGTTCCTATTATTGAAATGAGAAAAAGGAAAATCACGAGCTGAAACTGATGATTAAGTACCTACAAGAAAGTCACCATGTAGATAGGTATGTAGGCAGGAGTGGTCAAATTTAAGGATGTGGTACCAACATTGAAAAAATAATCACCCGTCCATACATTTGGGTCGAGTAGATGATAATGAAGTTTTGTACCGGAGAGATGATAATTTTGGCGCGATTACGATGTTGATCCCATGTAGAAAGTTGTTCAATTTGTTGGTCTGTACCACTCCCTTAAATTTAACCACACCTTTCTGATGCATCCTGTAGAAATTGCTTATTCTGCAACATTTTCTGCGTTGTTGGTTTTTATTACAACAGATGTAGGCCGTTTCTTGATAAAATTAGACCTACTCTATTACGTAACGCGGAAAATTTTAAACATAATAAAGGAGGGTCCACCTCAAGGGCCGTGGCATTTTCCTTCCCTTTGCTTGTACCTTTCTTAATTATTACAAGGCCCGGCGCTATATCTTATGTGCAAAACGTAGACTTAAAGCATAATGTAAGGTAAAATATTATGCTAAATTATATTAAAACATTCTCATTAGTATGCGTTTCAATTTTAAGGTGTTTCGACATTGTCGTCTTGCATTTTTAATTGTTTATTACGGACAAGTTTTCTGAGTTTGGATTATTCATCAAAATCTTATTTTTAGGGTTCCGTACCTCAAAAACAAAAAACGGAACCCTTATAGGATCACTTGTTTGTCCGTCTGTCTGTCTGTCTGTCTGTCTGTCAGTCTGTCAAGACCGTTTTTCTCAAGAACGCGTGAAGGTATCAAGCCGAAATTCATATCAAATACGTAGGTCTATGGTCCCTTGGAGTTCTGAAAAGATCAAACTTCTAAGTCAACGCAATAAAAAGATACGGCCATTTATGCGACATTTTTTGATACTCGCAAGTAAATCAAAACATGAAATTTGGCAAGAAACAAGGGCTCACAACACAAGTAAAGGAAAAAGTCCGAAAATTGTTAATTTGTAATTCTATCACATAAAAAATATTTTCAAAGTTGTCAGTCTGTCAAGACCCTTTTTCTCAGGAACGCGTAGAGTTATCAAGTTGAAATTAATATCATATACGTAAGTCTATAGTTTCTGGAAGTCCTAAAAAATTCAAGCTTGTAAGTCAAGGCAATAAAAAAATACGGCCATTTTGCGACACATTTTGATACTCGCAACTGTCGCAAGTAAATCAAAACCTATAGGGTACTTCCCGTTGACCTAGAATAATGAAATTTGGCAAGAAGCAAGGTCAAAAGGTCAAAGGTTGGGTTAGGTAAAGGAAAAAGTCCGAAAATTGTGAATTTGTAATTTTATGACGTAATTTTTTTTTTTTTTTTTTTGATATCCAATGTTAAGTTGGTTATTGGGATAAATTCTTTTCAACTACGGAACCCTTCATTGTGCGTGGTCCGACACGCACTTGGCCGGTTTTTTATGGATGAATTGTAATAAGAACGTAAAACAGATTTATAAAGTTATTGTTATAAATGTTTTTATGACGACAGGTCGTAACGTGTCATAATTTGGTTGAAATATTTAAAACATAGATATACTTAGGTTTAGTCAACCTAGTTAGGATCGAGAGAAGACTATCGGTGAGTTCCGTATAATTTGATGACTTGAAGAATCTACGCACAAGACATTTTTCATAGTTACAAGCAGACGACGATGATGTTAACTTTTGTTAAAGCGATACGTGCGCGATACACGCGCAGTTTGTTCTCATTCGGTAAGTATATCTTTGCAGATGAACATTTTGGCGCCGTTTTTGTATGTATAAAACCTTCTATATGCATCTATAGGTTTTCTTCATCGGACTATGCTTCTTTTAGTTGCTTTAACGGTTTGAACGTTCTATATGTTTCAAGATAGTCTGTAATTTTATAATGTTCCTGATGTTAAAATCTTATTGAAATGCTCAAAATACAGGCGTAGAATACTTTTAACAATTTGACTTTTGCCCGATTAGAATAGGTATGCTAGAAACAATAGGTTGCCCGTATAGGTATAGGTAGGGTAGGTAGGTATAGGTCGCCGTCTGCATGGGACAATTTATTAGAAAATTGTTACAAAATACTCGACTAAAGGTTCTTGCTTTCAGTAAATTTTGCTTCAAGGGTATTATGCCTGTATTCACTCACTCTAGGAAACACCTAAATTAATGCCTAAATAAAAGTACGCTGTTAGGTTTTCAACTTTAGGTTCCGAGCCATGGGGCCTACTCCCTAAGTCCGTCCGTACATCCGTCCGTCCGTTCATCCGTCCGTCTGACATAAAGATCCATCAAAACAAGTGTAAAAGTTTAATTTTTCGGACGGGAAAAAACACATCGGGATTAGGGATAACTGTCAAATCGTGTTGTCATTCATACTTCGTTCGGTCCCCGAAGCAATCATCTGTCCGTAGGTGTTACGGAGTAGGAAACGCCCGTAACTAAGGCCGAAACTACGGGCTTCATGCTTAAGGAGTAGACTCCCAGGCGTTGAAATCTAACAGCGCGCCCGTAGGTATTAGGACTCGCTCAGAGTTACTGAAAACGGGCATTAGTTCCCAAAGCACCGTCTCTTATTCTGAAAAATGTGCAGTAATTACAGCGACCGAGTATCCAGAATATTGATTGCGGCCGACCACGTTAATTTAAGGCAATTATTATTTTAGGTAACCCAACTAACCCCGAATCCGATGAGATAGATACACCACTGACCGCTTTATTCAAACTCATTTTAATCTACACACTGTAAGAACAGGATACAAACAAAGAGCTACAAAGACTAATATGCACAAAATTGTCATTGATATTGCGTGCGTAAGATCATTATATGGACAAGACACGCTTATGCCTTGATCACACGTACCGGCGAGATAGTGCTCTCGGCCGATTGCTTGCTACGTGTAAACACATCACCAAGTGCTCGGCCGGCCGAGTTCAGGGCGACGCTAAACGACTTTTAATATATATAAACTGAAGATCACGTTTACACGAGTAGTGTTAATGATTTCGAAAAAATATATGTATGTTAAATTAAAGCATTTTTTAAAATAACTTATTAAGTGAATATTTTAGATTATGTTTATATTACGAGTACATCATAGTGTAATTAATTTGTAAAGTTATCCCTAACGCGGATCAAAAACTGAGAATCACGCAAAAACTATCAGGCGTATTTTTTTGAAACCTTCATAATTTTAAAGATAATTTAATCATTTCTCTTTTAGTATACCTACGTGTTTTAAATATGATACCTATTGTTTTATAGATAATAAATGAATAATGCGTCTAATTTGGGACAGCGGTCCTTAATGAGCGAGTCCTATTACTGAGTGGACGTACGAAGTTGCGTGAGCTCAGCACAGAACACGCCAGCTATGTCGCCCCAACCACTCAAGGCCATTGGCATATATTTGCGTCTTAAAAGGCGAGACAGTCACTCGGCCCCTGTTATATTTGCTAGGTTTAGTATCTACCAACGCACTTCCCTCCGCACTGAATCACTTGCCCACTCGGCAGGTACAAACATGCACTAGGCTAGGTCGATCGGCAAACTCACGTCGCTCGCAGCACGCTATCGTTTCCCACGATTTTTGTGGTTGTATTTTCATCAAGTTCTTGTTTGCTAAAAATAAATATAAACACCTACTAGTCCACGCAACTCTCTCGGACTAGTATCATTTTGCTGTCTCGCCCACCTAATACGGTACGTGTGATCAAGGGTTTAGGGAAGCAAACCAAAAAACTGATCTTAATTAGTAGCCTGAATACAACTCTTTTACTCCTACATACGTCACAGTTTCCGATAGCAGCGAGGACCGCAAATCCACTGACAGATTACGTTCAGCCGGTCTACTGCCGTCATGCAGGGAGGAACGTTGTGTGCCGGACTTATTCGAACGGATTCTGTCTGTTTTGTTAATGATATACGGGAACTAGGTACCACCTATATGTTGCAGAGACTTTAGACTGCTTAGGGACGATGTTAGGTTTAGACAACAGATTTGTGTTACATATTTGTGTTGTCTCGGAGTTATATGACCGTATTTACGACGGAGTCCTTTTGTTTGCAGTATTATGTTTGTTGTATACTCGTAAGTACTACTATTAGGTACCTACCTAGTCGTCAAAAGGAATTCAAATATTGATAACCTTTTATTGCAGTAACAAACAAATAGTTTTTATTGAGAGAAAGAAAGAAGATTTGACTCATTGATTGATTTTAATTGACTTTATAACATACCTAAATTAAATTCTGCTGTAGCGTTAACGCTTTCAAGTACACTATAAACGCCTATAGACGTCATAACAATAAAACTTTTTTGTATCTCTTCCGATGAAACTTCCGCATCTGCAAATATTGAATTGTAACTATCAATAGAATTGAAAGTCTATGCCGATCAAAAGTTAGTTAGGTTGTAAGCGGATCCAGGGCGACACGGACATGAAAACGGAAAATAAATCGTCTGTCGCCTCTCGAAACAGAAAACTACTAAACGCTACTTTAATTCAATCTGGTGCTAAGGTTTCAGAGTTTAACGTTGGTTTACCGTCGAATGGGCTTTTAATGTGCCTAAATAACTTCGTTTGCCGATTTAAAAGTGGTGTTTCCACGTTGAAACTGATGCTTTCTGTGTTCATTGTTTCTAAAGCTAGATTAGTCTACCTATCAGCTGTTGCCATGGCACTTCTTGTACAGTACGACTACGTTCAAAGGTTCCATCGTTTATCTTCGGAAAACCCGAAATGTAGCGAATACAATGTGACTATCGACCAATAGAAATTGATTTATATTCCCACCTAAATTATTATACATTGCATGACGCACTCATTCCGTCACTACGTTATTGGACCAGTCACATTTAATTCGGCAAAGTTCGGTTTCTCCGAAAATAAACGATGGAACCTTTGGACGTTATCGTACTGTACCACAGAACAGATAAAGTGTGTACTGTACCTAAACTAACTTTTTAGTTACGTAGAAGTGCAAGAATTTTCTATTGCTCACCACTTTTACGAAGGCGTTTAGGTACGTCTGCTGAAGTCTGCTCCAAAGAAGTTACTTGTAAAGACTTGGACTGTTTTTATGCGAGGTATTTAATGGCTTCCTATGACCGAGGATTTTTATGATTAAAACCAAAAAAGCCCATGGTGTTCTTCTAATTAGGTAAAAAGTCGAGGTGCTGTAAACAGTCACCATAATACCAACCAGAAGTGTAAAAGAAATCATTTTCTTTGTCAGTCTGATATCCAATCTATACAAAAAGTAGCCAATTAAAGTCTGTTGACTCTATACGCTTTCTATAAATTTTCGCATTCACAACACAATACGGGTTTATAAGAGGCGTGCCAAGGAAACCCTCAACAAAGTTTGTTAGGAAGTAAAAAAGACGGGAACCGGGAATGTACTGCGATGTTGAGATTTTACGAGTTTAGAAAGATATTTCTATGTTTTGGTCACGTTCCGCAACTTGTTGGGAGAGCAGTGATTTAAGTGGTATTTACTTGAACATTAGGAGGGCTATGTTCAGCTGCGGTACATAGTACTACGCGGTATATCATTTAGAATTAAGCGATGACAATGTATGTACTGTATGTCATGTAGTACTTAGTACCTAAGATGATGATGGTGAGTGTATTACCTAAGGTGTATTAAAAAAATTCAGCAGTATTTATATGAGAGCATAAAAAATGTGACCAATACAGGGTGACATTTTAATGGTTGTTTTCCTCTTAAAGGGTCATTGTACTCATCATTATGAACAACTTTTTCTATAGGGCCAAACCTGAAATCGCGAAAAAAAAAATCAGCTGCTCCCTACATTTTGACGAGTTTGATGTAGGTAAACGTACTGAAGAGCTGATTTTTTTTCGCGATTTCAGGTTTGGTACAATAACTCTTTAAGAGAAAAACAACCATTCAAATTTCGCCCTGTATATCTGAACCTGCACTTCAGCCTATCGGAGACTAGAGATTTGCTAAACACTGATGACCTAGGTACCTAGAGCTGGTCCACTCTGAAATAACGCGCCCCACTACCGCATTTACCGTACTGGGTACGTATACAAATTTAAGTAGTGGACAAGCTCCCAAGAATGGTAAAATCTGAAAAATAGGGAAAATATAGAAAGTAATAAAATACATGACTATATTTTGCTGTGAGTGTTTTACTCACAATATGTAGGTATGTAATATTTTACGGAATAGAATAAACTTTAATAATGCGAAAATGTTATGTTTGTTCAACAAAAACAGCCGGGGGCACGAATGTAACCCGTGCCTGCTCGTCAATGTTACTGACCAATATCGAATATAGACATAGGTACTGAAAGTTTTCAACCGTAAAATGTTTAGTCAATATTTTCTTTTATTCTACAATATGTCATGAAACAAATGCAGTTTTGTCTGTTACTTTCACAATTTTAGCTGTAGTTAAGTTTAGGTTTTGTGGTTTGTAAGACCTAGGGCTTCTAGGGCCTATTTCACGATGTCCGAGTAACCACTACTTACCTACCGAATAAATTCAAAAATGGAACAGATTTTGTATGAAATTATCTTCCAAGGAAGTTAATAGGAACTTAGACGTAGGTGGTGAAACAACTTTTAGAACGACACAAAATGTTGTTTTAATCAGGGAAAGTAGGATATTTCCAACACGAGTGGGGCTGTCTGTAATACCTACTGTTACGGCGTGGTTCATATTTATTCCGCACGCTTTGGTTTTTTTTAAATTTAGTACCTACAAACCACAGGAGTAACGTAACCAGAGATAAACTTAGCAGACAGAATAAAAAAAAATACTTTTAGGATTTAAAGCTTAATTGTAAGAAACATTTTTTTCTTATATATATCCAATAATATTCAATACCTAAATCATTACAGCTTTTTTAGGGTTCCGTATCTCAAAAGGAAAAAACGGAACCCTTATAGGATCACTCATGTGTCTGTCTGTCTGTCTGTCTGTCCGTCTGTCACAGACAATTAGCTCCGAATCTACTAGACCGATCAAGTTGAAATTTAGTACACATATGGATTTCTGTAACCCAAACACGTACGGCTAAAGTAAATAATTGAATTTTGAATATGGGGGGTCACTTTTAGGGGGCAAATAAGAAAATTAAAAAAAAAAAGTTTTGCAAACTGTACCGTGTGACATATCAAATGAAAGGGTCTCATGATGATGGGAAGGGGGGGTGGGGGTCTATGAGGGTCTCAAATGTATTTTTTTTATTATTTTAAAATAAATCGTTTTAAAGTTATTTAAGAAAATAGACGAAAATTGACCATTCCCCCCTTATCTCCGAAACTACTAAGCCTACAATTTAAAAAAAATACAGAAAATAGTTCTATACCTGTAGGAAAACCTATAAGAAGTTTGTGGTCTTAAAATAACATGGTAAATCTCTCAATATTGTGAGTACAAACTTACCTACATTTACTGTTGGACTTGGAATGTATGGGAGAATATGTTTTTATCTATAATTTTAAGTTCTTGGGATAATTTCATCCCAACTACGGAACCCTTTATTGTGCGTAGTTCGACACGCACTTGGCCGGTTTTTTTGTTTTGATCTGTCAAGGACGGATCTTTCTGTGGCTATGTTTGCATGGCACAAAATTAACGTAATAACAGTAGGAAAGAAAGATGGCTTTTGTAGTAATGATAGGTAAAAGAAAAATACAAAAAGTAATTGATGGATCATTTATTGGGTTCCCTTGTATTAAAATGTTTTATTTTTCTTTGTATTCGAAGCTATATGAAGAAAGAGTCATAATGTCAGATAGGCAGTCGCTCCATATAAAATAGTGGTATTCAGCTGCATCCGGTTGGACTAGAAGCCGACCCCAACATGGTTGAGAAAAGGCTTAGGCAGATTGAATCATAATAATAATAATATTTTTTTTTAAACTTTTTTTTAAGCCTGCGAGGCTGCTCTAGTCTCCCGGACATTCAAAGGGTTATGTAAAAGCAAAAAGCGAAGAAAATCTCATAAACCTGTTTTTGGCAGTTTGGTAGCTCTAAAATCAGTTTTGTAATGGTTATAAGCCGTTGGTCCCAGCTGTCATTCGTGGATCTTTGACAGTCGTTTCGGGTCGTCAGCAGCCCGAAGGTCTGACAACCAGTCTTACCAAGGGGTATCATATTACCCAGTTACTGGGTTGTGGAGGTCAGATAGGCAGTCGCTCTATGTAAAATACTGGTAAGTATTCAGCTGCATCGGGTTAGACTAGAAGCCGATACCAACATAGTTGGGAAAAGGCTATATAGGCTGATGATGAATAACCAAAGAGATAAAATTAATATCAGACGTAGGAACCCTAAAATCTAGGATTACCGCATCAGTAATGACCCAGTGCTCAAACATGTTTGCCTACAAACAACAGACTATGTAATTATTTCGAAATTTCACTTGCAAACTTTAACTTACTACAAAGTTGATATCCTCTACAATGCTGGCTTCATAGATTCAGCTTTGCACGTAAAGCTCAAAGGTAAATTGGATGGCGACCGCAACGGTTTGAGCGCACAACACTCATTGACTTTAGGTATACAAAACTGGTTTGTAGTCGGCTTTTCTACTTACAAGTACCTACATATTTAACCTTTCATGTTTTATAGTTAAAAAATCGGTTCTTTGATGCGAGGCATTCTTTCAGCAAAATATTTGGATAATTGAACAAAACTCTATCCTAACTTTAACACTATAAATGCGGAAGTGAGTTTGTTTGTTTGTTACGCTTTCAAGCTAAAACGGCTGAACGGATTAGGATGAAATTTGGCACATAGGTAGATCATGATCTGGAGAGAGACATAGGCTATTTTTTATCTTAGATGGCAGACGAAATCACGGGCAACAGCTAGTTGTAAATAAATAATTTTATTTTGAGTTTGAGTTTGAGAACAAAAGGCATTTCAGAAATGAAACAATGAACCACCATTGCCTTTCTTAATCAAATATTCTTATTACTTATTCATTTGTTTCGTCTTGTTTAATGAATTACATCATATTTTTGACGGGATCTCTTTTACCGAAATAAACCCTCAGGGGTATCGTTTCATTCATTCCAAAGCTCCTACATAAAAATATTAAGTGCTCGTAATTAGTGATTTTGAATAAAATATCAAGTTCGTTAATTTTATTAAGATTAGGTACTCTAAAGCCTTCAAGCTCATCTTGCTACAAACCGCTACCGAGTATACGTCATCAAATATTTATGCCTTCGTAGAATCACTGTGTAAGTAATAATAATAAAGCCGCTCATTAGATTAGTTAAAACGCGAACTGGGCGGGAATAAAAAAGTGACAGAGTCAATTACTTCCACATGCGAAAAAAGAGAGCGCAACAATGCGCTGGAACCAAAATAAAAGCGCCAAATAAAAAAAAAATGTTAAAAATAAATTTAGTTATCTATCAAAAATCTTTTCAGCCAGAGCTTTCAATTACCTAATACGCACATTTGAATGCAATTTTGCAATGAAATTATTTTAGAATTACAGAAATAATGAAAAAGTAGAGGGCTTTTGGGAATTAATTTCTATCAAGGAAATTTAACCCAATTGTATAAATGTGTATTCCTTCAGTCAGAATATTAATCAAATAGTCAATAAACTTAAATCCAAAAATTAAATCCATACATGCTGCAATAGCTAAATAAATGGTTACGAAAAATCCGCCAATTTATAGCAGTAATAACAATAAAACTTCTACTGTGTCTCGTTCATACACAATAGAAGTTTAATTGTTATTAAGTACTGCTATGGCCGTATCACAGAATAATAATGTTACAGTAGTACATCTTCATACAAAACGGCCGAAATGACACGCTTCAAAATTTCAGTATATGTGTAGCAGTAGTAGAGGAGCTCGTGGCTAAGTAATAACAGCCATACGGGTCGATCCATCAGGTTAAGCTACGCTTGCCGGGGTTGGTCAGTGGATGGGTGAACATTTTTACAAACCGAGACCCCTCTGTGCCTCGGAAAGCACGTTAAACCGTTGGTCTCGGCTGTCATTCGTGGATCTTTGACAGTCGTTACGGGTCGTCAGAAGGCCGAAAGTCTGACAACCAGTCTTACCAAGGGGTATCGTATTACCCAGTTACTGGGTTGTGGAGCTCAGATAGGCAGTCACTCCATGTAAAATACTGGTATTCAGATGCATCCGGTTAGACTGGAAGCCGACCCCAACATAGTTGGGAAAAGGCTAGGCAACATTTCGAGTGCGCGGCAGTTACGCTTATTTATGTAGCGAGCGGCCATAGATAGTTAAGTCAAGGTAAACCCTAGACCCTAGGCCTAGATAAACTACTGTAGCTTTATTATTCTGTGGCCATATCGCACTATTAGTAATGTAAGGGCGGAACTCGAAATATTGAATTTTTGAATATATTAAGTAAAAGCATCGAGTTTTCTTATTACATTCAAAAACTATCCCCTCCCCCCTAAGGGTGCGATATAGTGTCCTTCAAAGCGTTAAAAAAATTTATCATTTTTGTAGTGCTTGATTTTTTCGTTTAGATGGAATGAATATTTGATTTCAGCCTACTTTTACTGCTAGTGGTTCGTGTGAGCCGAAAACGTGTGGCACGCAACAGCGGCGGTGCTAACACACGGTATTGGAATTTTTGTCGCTGTTCGCCTCCCACTAGTGTACGACTCTTTCAGGGGCCCGGGAGACAGGGTTGCCCGTAGAAATAATTGTGGACCTCTTTTATAGCGGTGTGTGGGCGACACCTATCCGTTTTTATTAACGTTACCGTACACCGTCAAATCGGCACAAAGGATTTTTAGATGGTTGGCTGGCTACATAAAATTATATAGTTTTTTTTTTGGTAACGGTTATGTTGATAGAGATATGTTTTACCTTGAATAACTACATAAGTGACATTAGACTAGAATAGGTACCTATTTTTATCATGAGTTAAATGTTTTCTAGCGTGACTTCCTATCATTAATTAGTGCATTTACTAGTGTCCCCAGTAAATTATACTAGTTGTCCTTTAATAAAATAAATAGAGGTTGCAAACCGGTGTTCTAGTTGTATCGTATTGTATGGAAATGACATGCCCTACTTCGTGTGATTGAACCTAATTATTAGTGCGGTTGTGACTAATTGGAATTTCGTATGAACGTAAACTTTTTCATGTTGTTATTTTGCCAGCGGCTTCGCCCGCGTGGATGTCGGAAATTATCCCACGGGAACCGTACATTTTTCCGAGACAAATAGTAGCCTATGTGCTATTCCGGACTATAATCTATCTCTGTGCCAAATTTCATCCAGATCCGTTTAACCGTTCTGTCGTGATTGAGTAACAAACATCTATTCATCCATCCAAACTTTCGCATTCATAATAACTGTTTTTATACTGTGATAATAGTAAGATTATTGTCTAGGTACAAAAATGACGACATAACATAACTAACTCGTTTAAAACTAGTCGTCCTTTCGGGAGGGCATAGAAAATTCAATTTACATATTACAAGAGCCGGCTGACTGGACACCTCATTATCCCATATAATGGTCGTCGCTGGGTTGCACTCCCACAAGACTTAATTACCCCTAATCTGGCATTCCGTGAATCTAACAGAAACCTCGCCCGAGTAATTACGGTCCCCTGTTCTAAAGCTAATGGACTCGTTTATTTATCTGCTAATTGTACGTAATCCGCGAATCAAGATCGAGATATCTCTGACCGTATACTTGTGTTATGATATCCAGCAAAACTTACTTCGTGACTGTTCCCGACAGACACTATATTCCGACTCTCTGGCGTTTCATAAACTGGGGTCTGTGAATGAGAAAGTTTGAAGCCACGTCTCAAAAATGTCGTGGTTTTTTGTTAACGTTCAGAAATAAGAGGATAAGTAACGTCTCGTAGCGAAAATAGTTAAGTTACTTCATAGACTTATAAAAAAAGATGGACTCCGCGCCACGCATATCGAAAGTGAAGCACCCTACCGATCTATGTGTGCGTGATTTGAGTACCTGCAAAGACGCCGTCGCTCGTGTCACGTAATGGCGGCCGGTCGGCATACTATGATGTAAATGTGTGCGCGAGGCGTGTTTGTACAAACGGTCCCGGCATACTTACTGTGCTTCACTTTCGATATGCGCAGCGCGGAGTCCATCTTTTTTATAAGTCTATGAGTTACTTTTATGAAGTAGTTTTGAACCGGAAAGTTTGTCACGGTATATGGAAAAAAGCCTACGTCAAAAACTTGTATGAAATCCTGCACCGGGCTTTTTGCGACTACCTATATACTCTTTTTCTTACATGTGGTTTAAAGGCGTTTAATAAATTTTTTGGGGCGTACCGAGAGTGCATCGAAGCAGGATGTATCGCGTGCATTCCGAAACGAAAAACTTCATAAACCCCGCGGCAGTCTCGTTTAAAAGTCGTGTGTAAACGTTATGATATCGCCCCGACCTGCTTACGTACTCTCGTCGCACTTTGCCTCCCCTTAATTGGAGGGGTTGGCATATTTCAACACGCGACTGTGTACTTATGCAAACAAAAATAGACTCTCATGCCGTACACCACAGACTAATATCCGAGAGTTTTGTAAACACCAACGACTGCACGAGGTTAGCGATTTTAGACTGAAATAGTTCATAAAAAAGCGCTTTGGGTATATTAATGTGTAATAATAATAACGATATGAACTCTTAAATAATTTACTGAAAATACATGTAGGTATATTAGGTAAATATAATATACAAGTCACAATATAGAAGTCGGTGGCTTTAAATTAAAGAAGTTATATGTAGGGAAAGGATAAAAGCAAATTGGATTGGTTCCGAGCAGCGGGCCACAGCATTTTAGATGAAGTCAATAGAAATGAATGCACTTTGATTCGGAGATAATAAACTTTTTTGTACCGTGGCAAATTGAATTCCTTGCCTTTAATATTTCACTCGACAATTGGAGAATATTGTTCAACAAAGCTGGCATTTCATTCGTAAATTGTTTGCAGCGTGGCAGGTTGGTGCGTACTTTATTAAAATTGTAATGAAAACAAAGAACATATTTGTTTCATAAAATTCATGTATAAATAAATGTTACTTACGTGCATAATTTTATCAACAAAAGTAATGATAAATTATTATCCAATAATCCAATGACGAGTGATAAAACCGGCCAAGTGGCGGACCACGCACAATGAAGGGTTCTGTAGTTGAAAATATCTTATCCCAAATACAAACTTAACATTGTTGTTGAAAAAACGTGTTCTCCCAACATTGATGAACGTTGTGGTCAATTTCTCCGTGTGAATGTCCGTATTTCTTTTTTACTGCGTTGCGAAGATTTTTTTTTTTGAACTCAACGTGACCATAGACCTTCGTATTTGATAATAATTTCAACTACATACCTCCACGCGTTCCTGAGACAAACTGACAGACCGAAAGACGGACAACAAAGTGATCTTACAAGGGTTCCGTTTTTCCTTTTAATGTACGAAACCCTAAAAATTATAGTTTTGCTCACTAACAAAAACCGAAATTCCTTTGTGAGTTTGTTACTACTTCGTCTATACTTTTCCTTTCAATATAAGAAAGTTTCCCACGATATTAAAAAAAAACAGGAAAACAGAGTCTATTAAATTACTTACGTGAATATTTCAGATGTTTAATCTGAAACTGCGTGCTTCGGAGAGACAAGGGTAAAGCTACCTACTTGAAGGCTACCGGTTGGACGATGCACTTTGAAAATTTAATGTTGCTTAGTAAACGTTGGTTTCAGAAGTATCCCTGAAGACACAAAAAAAAACGACATTAAAAAAAGGAAAATGTATTTGTGGAATTGAACAGCAAATTCCATAAAGAAATTTGTAGTATGGGATGCCGAAAGAGCTTCAAGGAAATTGCCAATGAGGTTAAAATTAACCCCGTTTTGTTCTCTGTTTCGGCACATTACACTTCGAATTCCATCTATTAGTATTACCAGTATTACCTACCCTTAACTTAAATAATTCCTCAGTTCTAGAAGTTCCGTACAGTCAAAATTGAACGCTTGGCTTAAATACAAAATTACGTCTCGGGATCACAATGTAGTTAGATCACAAGAGGCAATAGGAAATTGGTTATTCTCGATTAAAGCTGATGAAGTTTTCGATATCAAGAGACTACATTGGTATCGTAACTAACATTAAATTAAATCATAAGCACATTCGGAAAATAATTAATATAACAAATTCAATCTTGACTTCACTTTTCTATTTAGTAGGTAATCTACAAGTACTTTGGTAAGTATCTGTATTATGGAGGTCACATTATTTGTAGGATTATTTTGAAACCATTGAAACATTTTCTAGGATTTTTTACTGTTACGTCTAGTCAAATATCGTCGCTAAATTAACTGACTGACGTATCTGACTTTTTGGACTAAGCCGATAGCCGACCTAACTATAGTAATTTGATACATTTTCCAAGTCAAATCGATCTGTGTAATCGACCTATGCCTTACGGTCCCCATGATAATGCAAAAAAAAAACGAAGAAACGAACGGCCAAGTGCGAGTCGGACTCGCACACAAAGGGTTCCGTAACATATTATATGTTTAACAATCGCAAAGATAACTTTGTATTTCATAATGATACTGTGAATTACAAAGTTATTTTTTGCAGTTGCAGAAAATCGTCCTTAATTAAACAAAATACCTTATGAATAGCCGTTTTTAGTATATCTTGATTAAATACAGTATAAGGTACATATATAATAGAGCTCGTACAAAAATGGTATAAAATTGAACACTTTTACGGCCCCCTATTTCTTCATTTTAGAAGATAAAAAAAAAATATCTTTGTACTCTACTCGATGAGTTCTACATAATAAGTTAATAACACCCCACACACAGGTTCATTTTTTTTTTCAAAATGAAAACTTTTTTGTATGGAGACCGCCCCCTTTAATTTTAAATTTACTTTATTTTTATTATTTGTTGTTATAGTCGTAATAGAATTACACAATCTGTGAAAATTTCAACGGTTCATGAGATACAGCCCTGTGACAGACGGATGGACGGACGGACGGACAGTGGAGGTTTAGTAAGTTTGTACGCACAATATTCAGATACTAGCTAGACTGCCCGCGGCTTCGCCCGCGTGGATGTCTGATTTCATGTGTTTTAATTTTCTTATTATTGTTTATTTTACATCAAAAGTATAAATACTGAGTTTCAAGTTAATCGGACTGCGCTTTAAAATTCTTCCATACAAACTTTAACATCCCTAAACCCCATTTGAGGGGTAGTTTTGAAAAACTAAAAATGACAAACTTTATTACTTACATAAGCAAGTAAGTATTTGTGCCAAGTTTCAAGTTCATTAACCAAATTAATAAGATTTTTCATATAAACTGTATTCCTGTTTTCACGCCCACAGGGGTAGAATTTCAAAAATTGTCTGGGATGTTTCCATAACTTGGCTCAAACATTATTTTTGGAGACACCAATGAGAACCCAATACAGAGGAGAACACCAATTTTGGAGTTAATCAATCCCCAATAAAATCGTCTGCTGTAAAATTTACTACCCCTTTTCACCCCTTAGGGGTGGATTTTCGGTAAACCGTAATACACGTTAGTTAGTCTTCATTTTTGGTCTCAAGTACAAAAACTGAGTTTTGAGTAAATCGGACTGCGTGTTAAAATTCCTCCATACAAACTTTGACACCCACCAATCCTGTCTTCTGGGTTCGCGGGTTGTTCGAAAGAGATACCGTGGCCCTGCCATAGGCAACTGAAGGAACACGGGTGGGTTTAAAAAAAAAATACATTTAATTCGAGCAACCTAACTCATATGTGGAGTACCTACTTACAAATAAATACACAAAACAACAAAAAGGATAATACACAATGATAGAAAACAAATTAAGCAAAAGTAACACTAACAGACTTAATAGCTATCCGACCCTCCTTACGGCAACATGCCTATCACAACAGTGCCGTATGAACGAGCAGTCCATCCGGTCCGAGATCATCGCCAGGACTGCATTGCTGGTGCTGCCCCATACCCTACGCACCAAGGACGCGCCCCGCTTGCGCATGGTCGCATGAAAGCAATCGGTACGCGCCTCAGCGAACATACCTGAGGCGCTGCAGTAGCGAGGCAGCCCCAATACAGACCTGAACGCGTTATTGAACTGGACGCGGAGGGCTCCGTATGATGTGTTTTAGTCAGTAAAAGTATGACACGCCCTTCCGCTCCACCCAGAGCGGGAGAAGTCATTTGATGATTTCCCATCCACAAAAAAAGGGTGTAGGTAGTTTAGGAAAACTAAAAATGATTAATTTTATAATTAACTTAGATGAATATTCGTGCTAAGTTTCAAGTCTATTAACTCAATGAATAAGATTTTTCATACAAACTTTCATGCCCTATTTGTCCCCCTTAGGGATGGAATTTCCGAAAATCCTTCCTTAGTGTATGCCTACACTGTATAAGGTATCTAAGTGCAAAATTTCAAGTCTCTAGGTCCAGCGGTCTGGGCTGTGCGTTGATATATCAGTCAGTCAATCAGTCAGTCAGGACTTTGAATTTTATATATTTTTGGCTCAGACCAAGAAAAAAAGATAGACGGCGCGCCGCGAACATCAAAAGTGAAGCCATAAAACCGTGCTCCTGCAAGTAAACATACACGCTCACGCACACACCTACACTAAAACCATGCTCATCGCTCTTAGTACGTCACGAGTTGTCGTCAAGTAAACTTCAATTTAAAAAATAGAATTATGCCTTCCTGTGTAGTGAAAAGTTGCAAAAACAACAGCAAATCACATAAAAAGTCTCACGGAATCACTTTTCACTTGTAAGTACTTGAAATAACATCGTTTCTCTATTATTAAACTGTGAATTTTAGGTTACTTGGAACAAAAAACCTCAACAAACGAAAGCAGTGACTTAAAGTATGGGTGTTGCCATAATACGATTTAAAATTTCCCATTCGATTAATATATTTTAAATAAATATGGTTTATTACTTCCAGTTATATTCCTATTTTCTTTTAATATTTTAAGTATTCTTTCTTTTGGTATTTTTATTTAATATTTTAGGTTTCCAACTAATAATGAAATAAAAAATAAATGGATAGTAGCTATAAGAAATAGTCGGAATGATCCGGAATGGTTGCCATCGAAAACCAGCGTGGTTTGTTCTGATCATTTTGATGATAACGATCTCTATAGGAAAGAGATAGATATATGGATGAATAGGCAAATTTAGGCAGTAATGGATAGTCCATCCTCTATGTCTATGGTCATATTAGTATTGACGACACGGTTGGCGCAGTGGTTGAGCGATTGACTGCTGCGCAGCATGTCGCGGGTTCGATTCCCGCACGGAACAAATATTTGTACGACCTACAAGTATTTGTTCCGAGTCTGGGTGTTTTTCTATCTATAATATGTATGTATTTACAAAAAAAATGTATATAAGTAGTTTATCAGCCATCTCGTTACCATAACACAAGCATTAGGTTGCTTAGCTTGGGACTAGATGGCGTTGTGTGAAATGTCCAAGGATATTTATTTATTATTTTATTTATCTAAGTTCATTGTATACATGTCAATAGTTGTTTTTCTCTCTTTCTAGATAGTGGACAATTTCATACAGGTATCGCAGTCCATCCTCTATGTCTACTTTCCTACCCACACAAATATCCCCAAATTATAGGGAAAAATTTAACAAATGACAACCCTTCGATGCACACATAGAAAAAAAAGTGGCTTCAGTTTTAATGTTCGCGGCGCGCTGTCTATCTTTTTTTCTTGGTCTGAGATTTTTGGAAATTAAACCAGAAGTGATTTTAAAAAAAAAAAGAATTACACAAATACCTACAGGAAGTAAATTCAAAAACAAATCTAACTGACAGCAATTTTATATCAAAAACCCAATAACAAAAGTAATGAACACACAGAATAACACAAAAATAGGGAACACAAAATAATAATAGCAAAATTAACAAAATAACAATTAAAAGAAAATAACCGACAGAGTGACGTCCTAACAGTCTTACTCTCACGATGTCTCGAAGCGAAAAAAGGGGCGACGCTAGTGCTGCACCGCCTTATATAGACTTCTCCCCTCCTCATCATCCTATCTTCTACACGGCCTTTCCTGACAGGAGACCGTCCTCGGACTCCTTTATCTCCTAGCTTTGAAGATCTGTCTCTAATATTGGCATGGAAGACCCCGAGTCTCCACTGCTTGCAGGTGAAGTGCTGATGGGCATCCTTGTCTGTTTCTGCGTGCCAGAGGTGCAGGGTTCCGGTTCGGCTTCATCAAGTGGCTCAGCTTCATCAGTAGCTGGTTCGAGTTGCACAGGTCGGTCGACACAAGGGACAGACTCCTCATTTTCGTCGTCTGATTCTGCAAAAGAAACAAATACCTCGGACAATATCAATTTTGTAAGAACAACAAAACAGTGGTTGTTGGTGGAATTAACTCATTTCAATGACATAATTACAGCTTTGAGTCAGGCTAATCTAGCATAACCTATTCATAATAAGTGTGAAACATACAAATATCCAAACCAACCACCCGGGGCAGGACTTGTCGGAAGACCGCCACCTCACGACTCGTTAGAGACCTACGTGAGGCATAACTTTGCGTGTGTGAATCAGTTCACATAAAAGCATGTTTCAAACCTATCCTAGACATATCATAGTACCTATATACAATGCTTATTAACAAGCACGACTTCCCACTAAACATAATACGTCAGAAGTCAACCTATGCTTACGTGTACCACACAGCTCTAGGATAACATGTCTGAGAACACCACTCCAAGACCACACGTCCGATCAGGCTACTCCAAGACAGTTTCCCTTCACAAGCTCTTCCCAAGGTATGTTTCATATATCAGGATAGCGTGTCCGATGCACTCCAAGACAGGCCCATCCAATTACATGAAACCGTACCTCACTTGAAGTGTATCCGTCAATTTGAGATAGCATGTCCGATGCACTCCAAGACAGAGCCATCTCAAATTGCAAGACTCGACTTCCCTTCAACATCGTTCTGCATTATCCATAGTAACAGAAAAACACCCATTAAATTCATAGAAGCCTCTAAATTTACAAGCAATGATTATCAAATTAGTCAGCTTCAGTAAAGTGTATTACTTCCATTAAACACAGCAAAGCTCATTACATCTTTGTAAAAACAGATCACTCACCATCAAAGAAAGCAGAACACACCTCGGGAGTCCATTCCCCCTGCCACGGGATCATATATTCCGCAGCTGCTTGTGTCGACTTCCCGTATGAGCCAGCTAAGAGTTGCAACTCGTAGCGACCGTGTGGTAGTACCTTCGTCACACGATACGGCCCTCGCATACACGAATCCAGCTTTCCAGTTGATTGTGCCTGTTTTCTCACAAACACAAAAGAATTCAATTCAAAGACACGAGGTGACCTTCGCCCTTGGTTGACATAGGCATCCTGTTGCCCTTGATTTGACCGGAGACGTTCAAGCGCTCTTTGACGACTCATTTCGCGAAGAGCTTCCCGATTAGGGCTCGAACCTTCAAAGGCCACATCGCGAACCAAGCTACGAATGAGTGGCGTAGCAGCATCAATACCTATCAATAGGTTCAAAGCTGAATACTGAGTTGTTCTGTGTTTTGTGATATTAAGAATCAACTGCAGTTTCCACATTACGCTGGGCCACTTTTGTTGTCGATGGTTGCACTCAATACGCACCATGTTGAGCACGGTACGACAGTATCGTTCCACCTGCCCATTGGACTGGTGCATTTCAGGGGTTATAAGGTGAATGTCACAACCCATGTCTTTGACCCAATTTAGAAAATCGGTATTTTGGAACATGCGACCTCTGTCGGCTACTATTAGCTTAGGAGTTCCAAAGAGGGAGACCATATTAGTGAAATGGCGTTTTAGTTCGTCAGCGTCTTGTCGGTACATAGAGTATAACAGACAGAATTTAGAAAAGGCGTCTACAATTATAAGAACATGGCGATAGCCATTGGTTTCAGGAAGTGGACCTAAGGAATCTAAATGGATGACTTCGAAAGGTAAATCTGGTTTTTCCCAAGAGTGAATGGGCTGTAAAGGAGCTCGGGGGACTTTTTTATGGGAGAGACACACTAAACAGTGTGTCACATACTTCTGCACAAATGCCCTCAACCTTGGAAACCAGAAGTGTTTCGTGACGAGATCAACGGTTTTATCGACCCCAGGATGGTCATGTTCATCGTGAAAAATTCGTAAAAGGCTAAGTCTATGCCCTTTTGGGATATAACAAAGGAATTTGGGATTTTCACCTGTAGGTGCAAATCTTACATAGAGGATGTCGTTTTTGAAAACATAACGACTGGAGTCCAATTGGCCATCCGCCAATTTTTGAATAAGAGACCGGGTCTCTTCATCAGAAGCCTGAGCAACCTGCGCCCAGTTCAAAGGTTTCTGAACTGTGCACACATTGACCGGATTCCGACTAAGATAATCGGCATGGGACAGAAGGCTACCTTTCCTATAATCCAAGCTAAAATCAAAGTCTTGGAGGTATACCCACCACCGAGCCACCCTTGGCAACAAATCCTTCTTACGTTGTGTAAGTTTCAATGCGTTGCAGTCAGTGACCACGGTGAATCGTACACCCACAAGATAATGCCTAAAATACTGAAGAGCTTTTACCACTGCAAGAGTCTCAAGTTCATAGGAATGGTATCGGCTCTCAGCTCCCTGAGTAAGTCTACTGAAATAAGACACCACTCGCTTATGATTGCCTTCATGCACTTGCAATAAGACTGCTCCATACCCAATAGAACTCGCGTCTGTGTGGACTTCTATGGGTAACAAAGGATCATAAATTGCGAGCACTGGTTCGCTCGTTAGACATTCCACAATGTACTTTCGAGCAGCCAGTTGTTCAACTCCCCAATTAAAATTTACCCCCTTTCTAGTGAGTGCTGCAATACATGCGGTTTTCTGGGCAAATCCAGCTATATACCGCCTGAAATAGCTGGCTAAGCCCATAAATTGGCGAACCTGCTTTACATTTTGCGGTTCGGCTGAGTCAATTAAAGCCTTCACTTTCTCATGACTCGGCCTAACCTGACCTTCACAAATTGTTCTACCTAAGTATTCGATCTCGGTGGCCAAGAACGAACACTTTTTCATATTAATGGAAAAGCCAGCTTTTGTCAGTATGTCAAGAACCCTTTGTAGTAAAATAAGGCCCTGATCGATACTTTGACTCATAATTAAAATGTCATCGATTTAAATGAGGATATCACCAGACTCAACCAGTTCGCGAAGTGTTTTGGTGATTATACGCTGGTAAACAACTGGAGCATTCGCCAAACCGTAGGGCATCCTCAAATATTGATAATGTCCCTCCGGCGTGACGAATCCTGTAAGAGGAACTGAGTCTCGGTCCAGCGGAATCTGGTGAAATCCAGTTGCCATATCAAGAGAACTGAAATATTTATTATGTCCCAAACGATCTATATAGTCATCTATGCGTGGCAACGGAAAACGGTCCTTAATTGTGATCTCGTTTAATTTTCGAAAGTCCACGCACATCCTATCCGTACCATCTTTCTTTTTTACAAGAAGAATTGGGCTCGCGTAATCAGACTCCGACTCCTCTATAATTCTTTTGTCCAACAAGTCTTTAATTATGTCACGAACGCGAAGAGTCTCGGCGTGAGAAAGTTGGTACGGCCGATAGTGAACCGGAGTGTTAGTGTTAAGTTTAATGGACATACACCCTGTATTTACAGTTGTTGTTGCAGTACCAGAAATAAAATACTGAGAAAAATTATTAATTATTTCTAACAACTTGTCTAACTGATCGCCAGTTAGAGGCGTATTGATTGGAATTGAAGTCTCAGACTGTATGTTCATTACCCTATGCAAGTTATTTACGCTTCTTGTAAGTGACTGACAATTTTTGGTGCGGACATACCTAACACCGTCCCTATTAAGAACATCTGTTCCTACTATGACCGGCGCATTCATATATTCGGCAGACACTACGAACAAATCTACTTCGAGGGTTAAGCCATCAAATTCGATAGGTAACGTCACATAACTGGTACTCTCTACTTCTTGTGTACCTAACCCCTTCAAGATACGTAGCGCTGGCTTATGTGAACAATTAAAATGCTTAATCAACGAAGACGAAATTAAGGATATAGTGGACCCGCTATCGATCAAAACATCAACCGCTACGTCCTGTATAATTGCTACAATAACGTCGCTGTTCTTGGTATTTACAAACTCGTTACAGAAATTAACACTACTTTTGTTTGCAGCTTCCGACCTTTGTTTAGCAAAACAATTTTCGGCTTTATGACCCTGTTTCTTACAGAAAGTACAAGGTTCGGACCTAGTCGGTACTAAAACAGATGTAGAATTTGTCACAGAATTATTTGATGAACCGCTTGGCGGTTGATCAATTCTCGGTTTCTTATTACATGAGGCTTGTCTATGTCCTAATTCACCGCAAAAAAAACATTTAATATCGTTGAGATTACGTTTACGAGAAAAGTCTGTAGTTTGTTTATCTCTCACAGAACGAAACGGGGCACTTTTTGATGTACTACTACTGTTCGGTTTAACGTAAATTGAAAAGTATTCAACTAGATCATTAGGCAATAGCTTAGCGTTAGTCGCCGACGCTCTTATGTTAGGATCAGTGATACCGCGAACTATTATCGCCGAAATCAGCTCGTCACTAAGTCCCCGCACTATTCGTAAACGAAGTAATGACCGGCGCACGTAATCCGCATAAGTAGAATAATTATCGGAATTTTTGGTCATTACGTCATATAAAATGTTCGCGACGTCCGGTACTCTAGGACACAAAGGCTTAAATTCTTTTTTAAAATTGCTCCACGAACGGTCATTGGTTACCCATTCATTAAGCCACGATTGAGCATCACCTTTCAAACAATTACCAATACGCGACAAGGATTCAAAATCACTCCAATTATTTAATACTTTAGCGCGATCAACCTCCGCACACCAATCGTCAATATTATGTAGGGTAGGATCAAAATTTAAAATATAAAAATGTTGAGATCTACCTGCAGTATTAATTGACCGAATAGCTTCCACAATACGATCAGTTACCGTAGCTTGTACTGAATTTGAAGACTCATTCACGTCTCTAACCAAACGGTCCGACACAGGCACCGACGCCTGCTTAGATATTCGTCCCGACGCACGTAATGGTGGCGTTCCAGAGCGAGAACGCGAATGCCGATAGCAGTTATTTCCGCGAGTCGGTGACATACGTTGAGACACAACCTGTCTAGGCAAAGGTGAAACCAAACGACGGCGACGCTCCGGCGGTGACGATCGACGCACACTACGCGATTCTATACAGTCTGGGGATCGTGAAATATTACGTTGTAGCGACGGTGTTCGCGTACGCCGCAATGACCTTCTATCACATACGCTATCGCGATCACACGAACGTACAGGCAAGGGTGAGGCCCTCGTTTTATCTTCTAGTGTTTTAAGGCGAGACATCATCGCTTGAATCTCGACCCTTAACACGTCATTTTCATTAGAGGATCTCTCACGGTACCGACTATTTTGGCGCCCCTGACTATTACGAGGGTCGCGGTGAGAACTTCGGTCGCGACGCGGGCTATTATCGCGGCTGCCGCAGTGCCTGCGACTGTTATCGTATCTGCGGTCTGCCATACTAACGTTTCAAACACCAGACAACCAAAAACGATAAACCAATCGACTAACAAACGATGCGCAGTATCGCCACCGAATAAAAAAAACAACACAACTAGATAAATCAACTACTAAACCTGACCAATCCAACCAATCACTGTAAGAACTCTCGACACACAAAATAAAATAAATCAACTACCTACTATGAGTACCTACAACGGAAAAATAGATCGTGACAAAAGTAAAAAAAAAATAGAAAAGTGGGCAAATGGAAATGGGAACTATCCCACTTCTGATTTTGGAAATTAAACCAGAAGTGATTTTTAAAAAAAAAAGAATTACACAAATACCTACAGGAAGTAAATTCAAAAACAAATCTAACTGACAGCAATTTTATATCAAAAACCCAATAACAAAAGTAATGAACACACAGAATAACACAAAAATAGGGAACACAAAATAATAATAGCAAAATTAACAAAATAACAATTAAAAGAAAATAACCGACAGAGTGACGTCCTAACAGTCTTACTCTCACGATGTCTCGAAGCGAAAAAAGGGGCGACGCTAGTGCTGCACCGCCTTATATAGACTTCTCCCCTCCTCATCATCCTATCTTCTACAATATATAGATTTACAAGACCATAAACTTCTCATAGGTTTTCCTGTAATCTATAGATAAAGAACTATCTTCTGTATTTTTTTTCAAAATTTTAGGCTCAGTAGTTCCGGAGTTAAGGGGGGGGGGGAATGGTCAATTTTCGTCTATTTTCTTAACTAACAAAAAAATATATTTGAGACCCTCACAGTAAGACCTTTCATTTGATATGTCACACGGTACAGTTTGCAAAACTTTTTTTTTTATTGTACTTATTTTCCCCCCAAAAGGGACCCCCATATTCAAAAATCATTTATTGACGTTACATGTCCGTGTTTGGGTTACCAAAATACATAATTATGTGTACCAAGTTTCAACTTAATCGGTTCATTAGATTCGGAGCAAATTGGCTGTGACAGACGGACAGACAGACAGACAGACAGACACACGAGTGATCCAATAAGGGTTCCGTTTTTTCCTTTTGAGGTACGGAACCCCAAAAAATGAAAAATAGCTTGCCCTGTAAAATATTTTCTTCGAATCTGTTACGTCACTTAGTTAGATTAGCGATGATATGACAGTCGCTCCCTTTGATATACTGACACTGAGGCCCCAGCACACCTCCGCCGCGAAACCATAGCAGCGAAACCGCAATAATTTATTTCAACTGACTCGAAACGCACGAAACATCATGCAATTTCGCTGTTTCGTGGTTTTGCGGCGGAGATGTGCTAAGGCAATTAACCTCATCTTTTAATGAAAAGCCAATCCCTCTTATGCAAAGCCCATATGTATAAAAAGCTCAGCGGCTGAACCAACAATCACTTTCTCTATTCCTAGAACGTTTTTAAAAAGAAAACTGTAACTGAAATCGTCATTATGAAACCATCGATAACGAACTGAGCGTCGGCCTCTTGGCGTCTTTTCCCTTTTTTTTGTATTGTCCTCTAATCGCCACTTTGTTATTCAATTTGGAATGTTGCCAGCCGACTGCCTATTAAATAATACCGCGCTGAATCGGAAGATTCGCCTCGGCTACGGTAGATAGTTTGCTTCCTGATAAAATTTAAGTGAAATATTCTTAAGTTTAGTATCTGGAGGTATAATTTTGAAACACTTTGGTGTAAAATTTTCTGACTTTTTAACCGACTTCTAAAAAAGGAGGAGGTTCTCAATTCGGATGTTTGTATTTTTTTTTTTTTTTTTTTTTTTTTTTTTTTTTTTTTTTTTATGTTTGTTCGCGCATAACTCCGTCGCTTGCCAACCGATTTGAAAAATTATTTTTTTGTTGGAAAGGGTATACTTCCCAAATGGTCCCATTTTTGTCAAAATCCAGTTCTGATGATGGGATCCTGGAGAAATCGAAGGAACTCTTCAAATATTATAGGCACACCTATAGCGATTTGGGTATTTTTTATAGTAGCTCGTGCATTTGCTCTCGGAAAGCACCACTTGGTGAAGTGGAACTGATGATGAAGACCACAGATGGCTACTGGAACTACTCAATGATAAATATTTTACGTGTTGCGATTCGATTACTTTAATATGGTTGCTAAGCAATTTCCGCCCGTCACACAATGCGTGTGGTGAGTGGTTGTTGAGGAGTTCTCCTGGTTCTTACCAGCAGAACTCCTCAACAATTAACGTCCCAGCATCGGGAAAAGCAATATTTTGTAACATGTGATGAGCAGTTGACATTAGACTATTGTAACTTATATAAATTATAAACAGACCCACTAAAAAGCGAGAAATAAAAACTTTTTAACAAAAAAAAAAACCGACTTCCAAAAATCACTACAAAGTGAAAAATAACTTTGATTTCGGAAGTCGGTGGCAAAAAAAAAGAAAGTAAATAAAAAACGAAAGACACCGACTTCCGAAATCAAAGTTATTTTTCACTTTGTAGTGATTTTTGGAAGTCGGTTTTTTTTTTTGTTAAAAAGTTTTTATAATAGTTAGTTTTAGTTTTTTCTTTGTCAATAATTTTTGGCTAACTTAGTACCTACCTAAGTTAAGTTTAGTTGGTTTATCGCTTATTGCTTTTATGACATGGTATGGAACACACAATCGTGTTTTTCTTGCGTAAGGAGATTTTCTGCATTCATAGGAATATTTGGTGGAAAGCAATGAAACGGTATCATATAACCGTCCTTAACTGCAGTATCAATCGTAAAAGTGCAGCGAGGGTTCCATTGTTTGGGAGATTTCAAAAATTAATGGATTTCGATCGAAATTTTGCACGTATTCTGTTTGAAACCGCATGCCAAATGGATGATGGAAGGATAGTATCTACTGGTTTTTAAATAAGTGAAACACTCTGACGAAATTGAATATGTGATACCCTTAGGTTTATGCAACTACGGCAAGTAGGTTATGCTTTCTATGGTCAAAGGTTCTCCTAAAGAGAAGTGGGGCAATTGCGTAACACACTATCAATCGGAATCGTTTTCAGTTTTTTTGACATTTCAACAACATTCATTGCGTTATTTACGTTGTCGAGCAGAGAAATTTTTCGAACCTATGAAGCAATGGATTAGGAATTTGTTTCAAAATTATTTGGTTTTCGATTGATACTTTGTTACGCAATTAGGATGCAGGAAGTCTTTGAAATATTGTGATCTATACAAATAAGCGGACTACGATTTAATTATTATTATTTATTAATTAGATAGATTCAGTTTCCTTTCGTTCTCTCATGTCAAAGCTATACCATACTTTAGTGAGGAGGTTAGTCAGTTAGCGGGATTTTATCTGCCCAGTGTAGGTGCACTGGGCGTTCTCTCGAAAAGGCTCTCTTGAAGCTCAAGGCTCTTATGACTGCAAACACATCGTTATTTACCTACCTACCTACCCTCATTCGAGAATGATGCTTTTTTGTACGCCTCTCATATACTGGGTTTTCAACTTTGACGTCTGTATTAAAACAATAACAGTTTAACATTATTTATACAGGGTGTTTCTAGTTATAATTTTTTTTCGATATTTATCCAGATTCAACGAGAAAAAAATAAAAGGCTTTAAAAATGACATTTTTTTTGGGTCAACTTTGAACAAGAAAGTAGCATTATTTGCTGAAATCAGTCGTTGAAAGTGGTGTATATTTTATAATTTATCTTTGCATATTTTTGTCAATCCTGATATTTACTATTCCTTTACGTTTAAGCAGAGCTCAGTTAATAATAAAAACATAAATTGTATACCTACTACTATCCTTAACCACTACCATTGATATGAAATGAGGAATCCAAAATAAGGGAATCGAAAACTACAAAAAATCGTAGAACAAGTTACATGGGAGTGAAATCGATAGGTATGGTACTCTGCTATCAGCTCGCACTGGCTTGACACCTTAAAAGAAACCGCCTGTATATATCTGTTTCTTTTAATTTGTCATGGTTCTTTGTCTACCTATATAAATAAAAATAAAAACCGGTTAAGAGCGAGTCGGACTCGCGCACCGAGAGTTCCGTACCATCATTTGTATGTAATTTTTGTTGATGATTTCTGAAAAAACTGTGCTATTTAGAGACATCGTTTTATTTTTCCTGTAATCTATACATAAACTTCTATCACATACAATAATTTCAGATTTTTCTCTTTGCAAACTTCGGAGATAAGGGGGGGGGGGGGAACGGTATTTTTTTTAACATTTTTTATCAAAAATCGAAAACTATGCGGCCTAAAAAAAATAAAAAAAATGTTTGAGAGTGTGCAAGCAGCGCTCTTTCATATGATATCCCACATGCCCTAGTAACCCCACTTAAAATTTTTAAGACAACCTTTCAGTCCCTGTAAACGTATTTTTATTTCTTTCTTATTTGCAAAATAGTTGGGCAAACGTCATGTAAAACTGTTCCAAATTTCAAGTTGATAGCATTAGTAGTTCTTGAGATATCCAGCTGTGACAGACATACAGACAGACAGACAGACAGACAGACAGACAGACAGACAGCCAGACAGACAGACAGACAGACAGACTGAGTGACACCATAAGGGTTCCTTTTTTACCATTTTGGTACGGAACCCTAAAAATAAGTATAGCCATGGAAAATTGGTGGTTGCAAGGGTACAATTGTTGGAGGAATAAACTTATTAAAAGAATAATGTTAGAAGAAATGAATTTAATATAATAGAACCGAACAAAGCGAACAGCTTTATAAAAGAACAAGGAATAAAAGATGACAAGAATAGAGTAAAGAGTACAAACCATAACTTTTTGTACATAGGTACACACCTAATAAGTATAACATACAACATGCTCCCTCAAAAAGTTAATTGCATTGCACTCATAACACAAAAAGCATATAAAACTAGTAAAGAAAACCATTACAAAAACTAGGATATACCAATCATTTGCAAACAACTGCGATGCTTTGTTGGACCCAAAGGTTTCGTCAAAACATCTGCAGGTAACCTGTCGGTGGGCATATACCTAAGTTCAACGGTTTTATCGTTCACTTTTTCTCGGACAAAATGGAACTTAACATCTATATGTTTTGTCCTATTGTGGTGAACCGGATTCATGGCCAATTTTTGTGCACTCTGACTATCCGTATACAAAACTATGTTAAGGGACTTACCTGTTAAATCGGATATTAGTCGTTTTAAAAAGCACGCATCCTTTACTGCCGTAGCCAATGCCATATATTCAGCTTCAGCGGATGACAAAGCCACTGTGGGCTGTTTTTTAGCTTCCCACGAAATAGGGCCGCCTGCAAGTTCATAATAGAACCCAGTGTAGGATCGTCTATCAGTTGGACAATTTGCCCAGTCTGCGTCTGAAAAACCCGTCAAAGTTGTAGTATTACCTTTTTCTTTCCTGTATGTAATACCACTATTTTTTGTTGCTTTCAGATAACGTAGACATCTTTTAGCAATATTCCAATGTGACTGATCAAATTTAGAGTTAAATTGACTCAAGTAGCTCACAGTGTAGGCTATATCTGGTCTGGTATTTACAGACAAAAACATTAGACAGCCAACTAACTCTCTGTAAGGGTACTCACACTCACCAATACCAGGCTCAAGGTTTTTCTTGACCATTGGGGTAGAAACACCCTTACAATCTTGCATGTTGAATTTCTTTAGCAACTTTTCAATATACGTATTCTGAGATAGCTTAATTCCATAATTATCATGGTGAATATTAATTCCCGTAAAGAAATTAATTTGTCCAAGATCTTTTGATGAAAAATATTTCTCAAATTGACATTTGAAATTGTCAAACGTAGTTTCATTTTTATACAAGATTACTAAATCGTCGACGTATACAGCCAGAACCAAGGAGTCTAAGTTCGCATTGTTTTTAAAAATACACGGCTCAGATGTTTGCATAAAACCAAGAACTGACAAAGTCTGTTTTAACTTTGTATTCCAGGCTCTTGGTGCCTGCTTCAATCCATAAAGGGACCGTTTCAAAAAACACACTTTCGACTCTTCCCCTTCCCTTACAAAACCTTCTGGCTGTGTCATGAAGATTTCTTCCTCTAAATCGCCATTCAGAAAAGCTGTATCCACATCCATATGGCGGACCTTATAATCTTCCTGCACTGCAAGCGCTAACAGGGTTCGCAACGATGAGTTACGTACAACCGGAGAAAAGGTTTCGTGATAATCGACACCTTCTCTTTGTCGAAAACCTTTTGCTACTAGGCGCGCTTTATACCTAACAACGCCACCTTTCGCATCACGTTTCAATTTGAAAACCCACTTGCAAGGAATACACTTTCTATGATTTGGCTTGTCTACCAAAACCCATGTGCCCTTTCTGACTAAGGCATTGTACTCATCTTTCATTGCTAAAATCCAGTTATCTTTCTCATTGCTGTTAATCGCAGCTAGATAATTATTTGGATCATCGCACTCATCGTCAAGCAGAGTATTATATGAGAAGTAATCCGGTGGTTTGCGAACTCTTGAAGGATATCGACTAGATTCATTTGAGGAATCTGTAGCCTCACTTGACTGCTGATCATCAACATTGTTGACCTCTACATTGACTGCTTCATTGATTTCAACATCAGCATCCTCAGCATCCATGAAAGAAGTATCTATGCTAGGAGCATCTACCTCACATCTCCCAGATGAAGTGGAGGGCAATATTTCTTGTCTTAAAACTGCTGGCGATGGTGACTGGGAAAGCAAATTGACAATATCAGAGTTCACAGTACCTATAGGCTCAATATTTTCCTTCAGTCCAGTAAAGTTATTTTCAAAAAATGTAACATCTCTTGACTTTAGTGACCGTCTAGGAGTTGCCGCATTCCGGAAATAATAAGTATGAGGATCATCTGAATATCCTACAAAAATCTGTTCCTCAGCTTTCATGTCCAATTTACATCTCTGACTTGATGGAACATGAACAAGTGCTCTGCATCCAAAAACCTTAAGATGAGACAGATCGGGTTTTCTATTAAACCACATTTCAAATGGTGTTTTACCACTAAGCGCGCGGTGTGGTGATCGATTTTTCAAGTAGACGCTCGTCTCCACTGCGTCCTGCCAGAAAGCTTTTGAGAGGAAACCATGTGACAATAGTGACCGAGCCTTCTCTACTATGCTACGATTACACCGTTCACTTACCCCATTTTGCTGAGGGCTGTAAGGTGCTGTCGTTTGCCAATCGATACCCAGTGACTGAACATAATCCATCAATTCCTTATTGATGAACTCAGTTCCATTATCTGACCGCAAAGTCTTTATTATTCCACCAAACTGTCTCTCGACATAAGAATGAAAAGAACAAAACTTACTTTTGACTTCAGTTTTAGAAGATATAAAATACACAAAAGTAAAACGTGTATAATCATCTATAAAAATAATAAAATATTTATTACCTGTAAAAGAATTTGTAGAAAAAGGTCCACAAACATCGGTATGAACCAATTGAAGTGGCGATGTAGTCTTCCTGTATTTTAAGCTTTTGAAAGGCTTTCTAGACTGCTTACCCTCTATGCAGGGTATGCATGGTTCCTTGTCGACCTCCGTGTACTCCACGCCGATAGCCTGACCTTTTCTAAGTAGATCCATGCCAATTCGACAGAGATGTCCCAACCTCTTATGCCAGAGCTGAAAATTGGAACAATCAGAGTGCACATAAGCTGAAACATTATTGAACATTTTAATTGAACAATCGACAGTATACAGCCCATCACTTACAGAACCATACGCTAAAACATTTTTATTGTTTACTACATCACACTTAGAGTCATAAATAGTGCAGCCTTCTTTATTGAAAACTACAGAGTAACCCTTCTCTACTACTTTACTCACTGAAAGTAAATTACAGTTCAAATCAGGAACATGAACTAAATTCTCTATTCTGTTCGCCAAAGTATCCGTATCAATGGATACATCACCAATACCTACAGCCGCCAGTTTTTGTCCATTAGCCATAGTAATCGTTCCACTTTGTACTGGCCGATAACTGCTGAACCACTCGCGGTGCGGAGTCATGTGAATGGTTGCACCGGAATCAATAATCCATTTCCCGTAACTTGCAGCCGGCGCAGAGAGAGCCATTTCCTTCACAACAGCCTGTTCCACCTTTTCACTATGATGGCAATCTGTACCTTTAAAAACGTTTCCTGACACACTCATAGCCTTCCTGTCCTTCTTATTGGGACATTCGGGACTTGTGTCCTGGTTGTCTACACTTAAAGCAGATTATAGACTTCTTCTTTTTGCTCGTAGAACCTGTTGAATGTAGCGCAGCCACCTCGTTCTGGTGAGGGTCCTTCGAAAACTCGTTTAATAGTTTTGCCTTAACCAACTCACTGGTTACATCAACATTCGAATTCTCTAAAGCCATTATCAGCGGTTCGTACCGAGATGTCAATCCTCCGAGAATAATCGCAGCCAGAGATCCATCGTCGATCTTCTTACCAATATCTTCAAGATCTTGAGCAGTACTCATAACGGCGTTGATATAAGATTCTATGTCTTGGAAATCGGTCAAGGTATATTTATATAATCTACGCTCCAAAGAGAGCCTTCGACCCATACCTTTATCCTCGTATGCTTTTTGTAAAGCACTCCAAGCCTCCTTAGCGTTTTTCGCATTTCTCACGTGCGAAATTGCACCTCCATCTACCGTAAGGCATATTTTTGACAATGCCTTCTGGTCACTACGAGAGCGCACATCCTCCGCCGTTTTATCAGAATCATCATACCCAGTGATAGACGTCCACAACTCCTCATGAATAAGGAGCATCCTCATTTTGAACTTCCAGGTTGGGTATCCGTCTCGGTTTTTTAACATCTGAATACCTTGAAAATTCATAATATTCCCTGACATTATCTTCTTTTAAAATAAGAGCTTCCTCGTGCTGATAACGTGTTGGAGGAATAAACTTATTAAAAGAATAATGTTAGAAGAAATGAATTTAATATAATAGAACCGAACAAAGCGAACAGCTTTATAAAAGAACAAGGAATAAAAGATGACAAGAATAGAGTAAAGAGTACAAACCATAACTTTTTGTACATAGGTACACACCTAATAAGTATAACATACAACAACAATCGACCGGGCAATGTTGCGTGACGGCTGTATACGTGTATAAAGCGTTGTTTAGACTGAGATTTTTCTGTCGTAAAACCACAACGACTAAATTATTGGAATGCGGCTCGATAATTGGTATAATTATATTTTGTGTAACTATTAAGGGTAAAGGGTTGTTAATTGACGTGGATAGATGGATATAAATAATAATATAATTATAAGTGGACATAATGGAAGGTAATATCGAGGCAACTTATATACATCTATACACAGTACTGACTATTCTTGCTTGCAGCGCTCATTGCAGCCGCTATAGTAACGCTTGCTAAAAGATGCGGTCATCGTGTGCCCACGATTTTGTATTCAAATTGGTGGTTTACAATAGATACACATTGTGTATCCATTGTAAACAAAATTATTGAAATATAAACTTAAATATGTTCGTGAACGGGCGCCGTCAGTTGGGACTGGTCGTCTCTTAGCTGCCACGGCTTATTTTTAATTTAGTTGTTTTTAGTTTTTATCTTTTTTATTACGCACGCTTTTAACGTGCACGTTAAAAGTAAATTTAATTTACATTTATATTGTTCTCACATGTACCTATATTTTCAATATGAACGATGTAAGTAACTAATATTTTGTAAAAACATTTGATTTAAAAGAGTGTCCGTGGAGTTTCTTGCCCGTTCTTCTCCATGGGGACCTACTACGCTTTGGAATGGGCAACTGGCTTCATCTTTCTGACTGACCGACCCCTTGACAATTCAAAAGTGGCTGTAACTGGTTTATTTGAAATAAATGCTTTGAGTTTGAGTTTAAACTTAGAAAACTTCAAGGGGTCGAGTAGGTATTGAAGTTTTGTTAAGTTACGGCTGAATATTTTATTCGCGATTACGATGTTGGTCCCATGGAGAAAGTTGTTCAGTTTGATGCACCTATACCTGTCGATGTTTAAGTCACAGCCAGTTGGTATAATTAGACGTTTGGTCAACCGCCTAGCCTTTTCACTAAACGGCGCCCGTTCAACTAGCGGCCTGAATTACTGGTAATATTCAGCCGTTACGTATAATACTACATTTAATTGACGACACGGTTGGCGCAGTGGTTGAGCGATTGACTGCTGCGCAGCATGTCGCGGGTTCGATTCCCGCACGGAACAAATATTTGTACGACCTACAAGTATTTGTTCCGAGTCTGGGTGTTTTTCTATCTATAATATGTATGTATTTACAAAAAAAATATGTATATAAGTAGTTTATCAGCCATCTCGTTACCATAACACAAGCATTAGGTTGCTTAGCTTGGGACTAGATGGCGTTGTGTGAAATGTCCAAGGATATTTATTTATTTATTTTTATTTATTTAATGAACTGGCTGGCTGATGATTAGGCCATAAAAACAATAGGGGCATATGCTTCTGCAACGTCTCCGACGCTGCGGGAAGTGCAACCCTTTCGCCCTTACGTAACAAAGGATAGGCACCCATGCTCACCACCAGCTTCGGAAGCCTCAGCCGCAGTGGCTCGCATGGGTGAGTACCTATGCTTTGTTACAGCGGGCGAGGCTGCCCCCTTCGCGCCTCCGTATTTTTATAAGAGTACACTACAGGGCAGCCAAAACGCTACATCAATTCGGTTTTACGTAAACGCATTTAAACTGTGAGAAACACCAGAAATATTGTGACTTGTCGACGCCATATTGACAGTGTGGATTTCAGCGCCAGGTGGCAGAAAATGGATCTAAATTTAAATATCTGGGCTAGGCAAGTAGTTAAAGTTTATTGATGCAAGTAATTTGCCTAGCTGTTTGATTGAATTGCTGAATATCATTCAAGCCTTTAGTCGGACGGCCCCGTTTAGTGAACAGGCTAGGCGGTTAACTAAACGACTAATTAAAGCAGTTGGCTGCAACGTATTTATAACTAGGCGTTGCTCGCGGCTTCACTCGTGTGGATTTCGGAAATCATCCCACAGAAACGTACTACCGGGATAAAAAGTATCCTATGTGTTAATTCAGGTTATAAACTATATGTGTGCCAAATTTCATCCAAATCCGTTGAGCCGTTTTTGCGTGATTGAGTAACAAACATCCAAACATCTTCACAAACTTTCACATTTGTAATATTAGCCGTTGCCCGCGGCTTCGCCCGCGTGGATTTCGGAAGTTATCCCACGGGAACCTACTTACGGGATAAAAAGTATCCTATATGTTAATCGAGGTTATAAACTATCTGTGTGCCAAATTTCATCCAAATCTGTTCAGCCGTTTTTGCGTGATTGAGTAACAAACATCCGAACATCTTCACAGATATTAACATAATAATATTAGTAGGATTATTACATTTGTGATTTCTAGGTATTTATAGTCATTTAACTAACTACAAACTGTATCAATGACGTAATGAAACCTTATAGTTTAATAATAAAATAGTGATCGCGTACTGAGAACGTGTTACCGAGGCCACCTGTCACTGAACACGAACGTTGCACGTTGCACTGTAGTGTCTGAACATAAATGTTCAACATTTAACATGACCGCTTACATTGTTGCCACTCTGTATGGGAGCAAGATTATTTACAATGGCCTACCTATGTTTTTACTCATGTGTTTGGGTGAGATCCTTGCCCAGCAGTGGGAGAAAATAAGTAACCTACAAAAAAAAAATGTTGACTAAGATTTGAGAGTATACTAGGACACAGTTTTTGACCGTTTAGTCGAGTGTTTAGGGGCTTTTTCCACCCACCCACCATAGCTCTTTTACTACCGGACTACCAGACGTACTGCAGAGTACCATCCACACTTGGTTGATATCCCGACCAATGTACTCAGCGCTTTTCCTCCACATTATTATGCGCACAGGCACAGCCAAAGTGTGGATCTCTATGGCTGAACAGGCATCTTCTGGTTACGTTTGTTCCATCATAGACCTCATCCATCGCTTTACAGTCAGCAATAAAAAATAATAATAAAAATAGTCATTTAAAAAAGTCACAACCCTTTTTAACCGACGAAAAAAAAGGATGAAGTTCTCAAGTCGACACGTACAGTTGTTTTATCTCACGAAAGCGGGTGAGCCATACTTGTATGTGTAAATGTTACTTGCACATTGTCTTTGTGTGGGAAAGCTCGGGACCGCGCTACCTGCAGTTACTAGTAGTAGTAGTAGTTAGTCTATGCGCATTACATCTACAAGTATGGCTCACCCGCTTTCGTGAGATAAAACAACTGTGTATATATATTTTTTCTTTTTTTAGGGTTCCGTACCTCAAAAGGAAAAAACGGAACCCTTATAGGATCACTCGTGTGTCTGTCTGTCCGTCTGTCACAGCCAATTTGCTCCGAATCTAATGGACCGATTAAGTTAAAATTTGGTACACATATGGATTTCTGTGACCCAAACACGTACAGCTAAAATAAATATGTGAATTTTGAATATGACAGTCACTTCTAGGGGGAAAATAAGAAAATTAAAAAAAAAAGTTTTGTAAACTGTACCGTGTGACATATCAAATGAAAGGGCTTACTATGAGGGTCTCAAATATATTTTTTTTTATAATTTTAAAATATATTGTTTTAAAGTTATTTAAGAAAATTTACGAAAATTGACCATTCCCCCCCCCTTATCTCCGAAACTACTGAGCCTAAAATTTCGAAAAAAATATAGAAAATAGTTCTATACCTGTAGATTACAGGAAAACCTATAAGAAGTTTGTGGTCTTAAAATAACATGGTAAATCTATATATATAAAAAAATCAAAGTCCTGACTGAGTCACTGACTCATATATCAACGCACAGCCCAAACCAATGGACCTAGAGACTTGAAATTTTGCACATTACCTTATATAGTGTAAACATCCACTAAGGAAGGATTTTTGGAAATTCCATCCCTAAGGGGGTAAAATAGGGTATGAAAGTTTGTATGAAAAATCCTATCCCTTGAGTTAATAGACTTGAAACTTAGCACGAATATTCATCTAAGTAAATTATAAAGTTTATCATTTTTAGTTTTCCTAAACTACCCCCTAAGGAGGGATTGGGGGTGTCAAAGTTGGTATGGAGGAACTTTAACACGCGGTCCGATTAACTCAAAACTCAGTTTTTATACTTGAGACCAAAAATTAAGACTAACGTGTATCAGGGTTTTTCAAAAATCTACCCCTAAGGGGTGAAAAGTTCATTTTATAGCAGAGGATTTTATTGGGGGCTTGATTAACTCTAAAATTGGTGTAAATAATGTTTGAGTCAATTTATGGAAACATACCAGACGATTTATCTGTGAAAATTCTTTATCTGTGTTCGTGAAAACAGAGATACAGTTTATATGAAAAATCTTATTAATTTGGTTAATGAACCTGAAACTTAGCACAAATACTTGCATAAGTAAGTAATAATGTTTGTCATTATTAGTTTTTCAAAACTACGCCTCAAATGAGGTTTAGGGATGTTAAAGTTTGTATAGAAGAATTTTAAAGCGCAGTCCGATTAAAAAAATGGTACTTTGAGTCAAGTTAGGAAACTTGGCAAACGAATTTTCACCGATTTTGACGGCATATAGCTGATGTTTTAAGGAGTAACTTAGGCTATTTTTGTTTTAGAAAAATAATTAGGGTTCCACGCAAGAAAATTAAAATCCATGAAATCGGACAACCACGTATAGTCCAGTACAAACTTACTAAGCCTCCGCTGTCTATTACGGCTATAACAACAAATAATAAAAATATAGCAAAGTTAAAAATTTAAGGGGTCGGTCCCCATACAATAAACTTTTCATTTTGAAAAAAAAATTAAAAAATTTAATCTAACATGTGGGGTGTCATCGTCTAGAACTCATTGAGTTGAGCACAAACATATTTTTTTTATCTTTTAAAATTAAGAAATAGAGGGCCGCAAAAGCTGTAAATTTTAGACCATTTTTATACGAGCTCTAGCGCAACAATTAAACAAATTAGGAATTTGAAACTTCTTTATACCATGTAGGTACCATGAATACTGTATTTAATCAACATATAATATAGTACGGAACCCTTCGTGCGCGAGTCCGACTCGCACTTGACCGGTTTTTTTTTATGTATAACCACGTATAACTTTTTACAGAGTCCGATTTGAAATTACCTACCTTGGGTAGTTTTTGGGTTAGCTTCAATAATACTTACGTATTTTTTCCCACTTTTTATGTAGATGATGATGTTCTGATTTCTTTTGCAGGTAGTGGTATTAGATTTTGGGTGAGGTAGGTAGGTACTACAACTAAAAAGTGAAAAATAAAAACATTTTTACACAAAAATATAACCTTTCAAAAACAACACTACAAAGTGAAAGAAGTCGGTGGCAAAAAAACGAAAATACATTTAAAAAAATTAGAATTAGAAATTAGAGTTATTTTTCACTTTATAATGTCGTTTTTGGAAGTCGGTTGATTTTAAAAATAAAAACTTTATATTAGAGTTATTTTTCACTTTATAATGTCGTTTTTGGAAGTCAGTTGATTTTAAAAATAAAAACTTTATATCTCTTTAACCTTTGTCTTAAACATAGGTTATCTTGTGAGATATCTCCATCTTCCTGCCTTTTTCTATTACATTGATTTCCTTTTAGATTAAGTTAAATGGTAACAATAAGTTACGAGTATATTATCGTTAATACAATGTAATTTGTACTAACTACATTCTTTCCCCACGTACCTATTACAAAAGTTTCCTTCTATAAAGTCTTCATGTGGTTCACACGTACTCGTAACTACTCGGAAAATAGAAGAGCGAATATGGTCGCCTCAGGCAGTCCAGTACTGGAGAATCGTATTCGTTAGCGCTGTTTTTTTGTCATTAGCACTCTTTTTTATTACTAATTCTTTCCCTTTTTATTTCGTCTTAGAATTAAGCTTTTGCGACTTAATTTTCTCAACAAGTTTGTATTTTCATAGACATGTGTATGTATGTGTGTGTGGTTTTAAGGCCAATTGAATATTTGATCACCTTATCGCCAGATACTAAGCTGAATATTATGTTCTTTCCAAGAGCTAATTAGCTATCCATAGTTAAGTATAATTTCAACACTTTATTCGTGGCTTTTGTGGACATGATATTTATTCAGATTTGTTACTGTATTAGTAATGGCAATTATTTCATTACCTTGATATGGTTATTAGTAGTTTTAATAAGTATCTATTAAAACTAGGCATTATTTGAAAAAAAAATGTAAAAGCAAATTATTTTTAAAAGAGTAATCCTGGAGTTTCTTCTCCATAGAAAACGACCAATTGGAACCGTGCACCTAGCTTATGACGTTTCATGCCCATGTAGGTTTGTATGAAATAAAATATGTTGATGTTTATTTTTGATAAAATCCATGGATGGACTTAGGAACCAAAAAGCTTGTAAAAAATGATAATAATAACGCTTTTAGTTTGCTTTCACATCAATTTATATTTTTTTTAGGGTTCCGTACCTCAAAAGTAAAAAACGAAACCCTTATAGGATCACTTCGTTGTCCGTCTGTCTGTCTGTCAGTCTGTCAAGACCCTTTTTCTTAGGAACGCGTGGAGGTATAAAGTTTAAATTAATATCAAATACGTAGGTCTAAAAAATTAAGCTTCTAAGTCAACGCACTAAAAAAATACGGCCATTTATCGAAATAAATAAAAAGAGAAATCCTGGCTGACTGACTGACTGACTCATCAACGCCCAGGCCAAACCATTGGACCTAGAATCCTGAAATTTTGTACAGAGGTTCCCTTTATAATGTAGACAAGGAATAAGGAAGGTTTTTCGTTCGCGTGGGATATTTTCCGACATCCACGCGGGCGAAGCCGCGAGGGAAGTGCTAGTGCTACATATTTTGACTCGCAAGTAAATCAAAACCTATCCACCACTGCCCGTTGACCTACATTCATGAAATTTGCAAGGTCTCACAGCACAAGCAAAGGAAAAAGCTAAAAGTTTTTTTATTTGTAGTTTTATCACATATAAAATATTTTTTTACAATTGCAAACTTTCGCAGTTGGAGAATTTACACATTTACAGTGCGCCGGCGCATACCAGCCTGTCAGTTAATCGCTATACATAGATCTGACTCACAGTTCCCTTTACGGTTTTGGATTGGCGACCAATGCGAACCCAGAGTGTGGTGACAGATAATTTCATACAAATTCTGTTCTATTTTTGAATTTATTCGGTAAGTAGTGGCTATTCTAAAATATATGTGAAAACTGCCGACTGCCGCCTGCTAGTGTGTAGACTCAGAGCCAGAGCCAGCAATCGATCGTTGCCGGAAGGCAATAATCGCTATAGTGTATAGGCTATGCAGACCTTGGACAGAAGGCCGCCTGATAGGACCAGACACTGCAGGCCAACTGTAAGTGGGCCCTTAGGTACCACAGTTTTTCAACGTTTTATTCTACCTGTGGCGGCATCTACAACGCCACATACGAACTGCGCATCACAATGACGTCAAGCAAAATCCTGCATCGCGCAAGCAGAGTTTACCGCGCGACAAGCATGTGGGTATACAACGTCCCGACATCAACCGTCGCAGATCCTCCCTTTTTTATGGAGGATGAGTGAAATTTATACCCTGTTCGTCATACCACTATATACCAAATACACAATATTCCCGCAATACCTACGTGTATGTAGGGAAAAGTTAGATTGTGCATTAAACACGAAGTAAGTCATAAGTTTGAAGTAACAACTCATGTCTTATCACGTCCGTTATGCGCCGGCCAGATATGGGTCACTGTACTCATAGTTAGCGGCCGACTGTTAACGATCTGTAGCTGTGTATGTGTGTGTGTAGGACACAGATTACATCACTGTGTGACCAGTTCATTAGCTGCATATTGAAGTAACTGTAAGGACGACTGTGGATGTTTGCTACTTCTGATCCTGTATATTTAAAATTTTTTAGATGGTAAAAACTACATTTTTACCATCTAAAAAATTTTAAATAAGTATAAAAAACCGGCCAAGCGCGTGTCGGACCACGCACAATGAAAGGTTCCGTAGTTGGGTTGAATTAATCTCATGAACAAACTTAACATTGTAGTTGAAAAATATGTACTCCTATAAATTCCATATGCAAAACGTAAGTTGGTCGACTATTACTCGTTAACTTGTAAAGCCTACTTAGCTGTGATAAACACACTTTAGCATTTTAAAGCTAGCAAAGCAATAAGCATAGGTATTTTTAGGGAAAGAAATCCTCATATTGAAAATAGAGCAAGGGAGCAATTCTATTGATCGATTTGCGACTTCCACGCACACCTGTGCTGGAAAGCCAGCCTCAAAAGCAGCAGCTGCTGCTGATGCTGTCAAAGCATGGTTAGATTTCCAATTTTTGTGAAACTTGTGAGTTTAAATATTTATTAATAAGTGCATAGTTCATGTCAGTACATAAATTGTGAAAACTATTAAATTATAGTTATTTATGCAACTGACGTATAATAAGGGGTATTAGTATCACATGAGTGTTTTAATACCTTATTATATACAGTTGCATACAAGACTTTATCTATATCCATATCTTTATCCATGTTATGAATTCTATAGAAAAGGTTCTGAAACAGTTTTTTGCAATACTTGTATCGAACATGGCGGCCGGCGTCATGGCCTCAGAAGAATATCTTCTGACGTCATGGCCGACGTGAATTCGAATAAGTTCTTTTTTTAATTACGACGCTGAAACGCGCGTGCATTACAATGTTCTTTTTTTGAAAACGAGTTGCATTATGAAATTCAGTACAACATTAAAACACCCGTTTGGATGCTATTATGGTTACCATGGTTACTATGACACTGGCTGTTTTAATGTTGGCAATAAGCTAACTGTTTCAGAAACTTTTATAGAGAATTTATAGCATGGGTGTAGATAAAATATATTAGACATTTTGATCTTGCTGATAAAAGGAGTTGCCGATAAAACACGACATTTTAGAACCTTAAACTTTTTAAATTGGTACGTTTCTACAAACAGAGTCACCGATGTCGTTAACTTAGAAGTGTTCAATTAAATAAACGTAATTCGATCTAAGAGCCGAATCAACAGGCTGTGATTTGTTTGATATAACTTACAAATATTAGCAGGCTCCGTCTTTGAAGACACAACAAATTAGTTTTAATGTGTTTTATGGAACAATGAATAACTTTTCAAATTTTTTTCCATGAGTAGGTACAGTCAAGGATAAACATCTATGGTAGATCTATACATAATTATAATAAAATAAATTGTAACGAAAGCAAAACTGACATTTTGAAAAAAGTAATTGCGACGAGTCTGATGCCGAAAATATAGTTTTTAAAATTGTTGTCTGTTTGTCTGGATTATGTTCTGGATTGGCGCAAAAACGGCTGAATGGATTTGGATGAAATTTGGCACACAGATAGATAACCTGGATACTTTTAATCAAAGCTAGTTGTTTATAAAATTGAAACATTACGTCAATTAATTATCCGTCAAAGAATGTCATCACCTACGTCAATTACCATGCAATTACCCCTTAGATAATATACATCTAGATCAAGTCACCGCTGGGCCGGTCATGAGACAGCAATATTATACTTTTTCTAAGTTATGTGGTATGAGAAATGAAATCTTCCATATTTTGGACTGAAACCCAGGTCAATACATTCGCACAATGCAAAAACTGTCCAAAAATGTTAAATTAATCGGCGCAAGATAAATTTTGTAACAGTGAAAGTACTTTGTTTGGCAACATTTTTAAATTTTGCCATGCAAAAATACGGCACGCCGTAAGGGACAGAAGATACGATGCTTTGTCTCAATTTTCCTAATTATTTCGTATATATGTGTCTCACTTCCACACTTCACACTGTAATCATGGCAACGTCTAGATGTATAATGTCATTGCAATTACCCATTTCACACAACTGTCAAAGAATGACAGTTGTGATTTAAATGTAGCTACGGGTAATTTAAGTTGATAATCCATTTGATAAACAATTAATTTCCTGGGTTTGTTTGTTAGTTTGGTGGTTTTCCTTTGATGTAACGAAGGAAAACCAACAAACTAACAAATTAATTCGCCAAATTAATTATAAGTATAATGTAGGAGTAAATAGTTCTTCTACTCTACTTCTTGACTAATGAAAATTATGAACCCTGAGTAAGTTTCACCATTTCTTCTCAGGAGTAGTCAAATAGGAAATGTCGACTATATCTAGTTTTTTTTTTCAAAATTGTGTTACTGTATAAGTACTAATTTAGTGCTATAGTTAGCTATAGCCACCATTAGCATTATATTGCACACAATGGTTCTAAAACCATTGTGTGGCTAACACCCATACACTATCGTGGTTGCTGATTGTGCCACATTTACAAACTACATAGGTATGTAACGAAAGCAAAACTGACATTTTGAAAAAAGTAATTGCGACGAGTCTGATGCCGAAAATATAGTTTTTAAAATTGTTGTCTGTTTGTCTGGATTATGTTCCGGATTGGCGCAAAAACGGCTGAATGGATTTGGATGAAATTTGGCGCACAGATAGTTTATAACCTGGATACTTTTAATCCCGTGGTATATTTTCCGACGCATTACACGCGGGCGAAAGCTAGTTGTTTATAAAATTGAAACATTACGTCAATTAATTATCCGTCAAAGAATGTCATCACCTACGTCAATTACCATGCAATTACCCCTTAGATAATATACATCTAGATCAAGCCACCGCTGGGCCGGTCATGAGACAGCAATATTATACTTTTTCTAGGTTATGTGGTATGAGAAATGAAATCTTCCATATTTTGGACTGAAACCCATGTCAATACATTCGCACAATGCAAAAACTGTCCAAAAATGTTAAATTAATCGACGCAAGATAAATTTTGTAACAGTGAAAGTACTTTGTTTGGCAACATTTTTAAATTTTGCCATGCAAAAATACGGCACGCCGTAAGGGACAGAAGATACGATGCTTTGTCTCAATTTTCCTAATTATTTCGTATATATGTGTCTCACTTCCACACTTCACACTGTAATCATGGCAACGTCTAGATGTATAATGTCATTGCAATTACCCATTTCACACAACTGTCAAAGAATGACAGTGTGATTTAAATGTAGCGTAGCTACGGGTAATTTAAGTTGATAATCCATTTGATAAACAATTAATTTCCTGGGTTTGTTTGTTAGTTTGATGGTTTTCCTTTGATGTAACGAAGGAAAACCAACAAACTAACAAATTAATTCGCCAAATTAATTATAAGTATAATGTAGGAGTAAATACATAGTTCTTCTACTCTACTTCTTGACTAATGAAAATTATGAACCCTGAGTAAGTTTCGCCATTTCTTCTCAGGAGTAGTCAAATAGGAAATGTCGACTATATCTAGTTTTTTTTTTCAAAATTGTGTTACTGTATAAGTACTAATTTAGTGCTATAGTTAGCTATATCCACCATTAGCATTATATTGCACACAATGGTTCTAAAACCATTGTGTGGCTAACACCCATACACTGTCGTGGTTGCTGATTGTGCCACATTTACAAACTACATAGGTACATTGTATCGTATTGTTATACTTCCTGATCAAATGGTTACAAGGAATTAACTGAACGTTAATTACAATGGTTTTAGACGGTAAAATACTTTAGTGGTATGAGAAATGCTTAGTGAAAATGCCATTTGATCTAGGCATGCAGCTATGTTTTTGCATCTGCATTCTATCTAAAATACTTCTGCAGCATGTCCTCAAGGAATTTTCTATTTCTAATGAGGCGACAACAGCTAAAGCTGTCGGACTACATAGAAAAGAAAGAGAAGCTCAATTGGCTTCTCTTTCTTTTCAAAAAACTGTGAAGCAATTATCTATTTACAAAAAATCTATTGATTGGACTAAAAAAATAAAACACTATTACCTTAATATGTTGCTTGTAAAATTATCTGACAAAAAATCAGCATGATTGCATGTATAATTTGTCTGGTTTTTAATCGTTAAAAAATTTTGGAGGTATCTTCGTGATTATTTGTCTATAGTAGGTTTCAAATTAGTTGTATTATGTTTTCAAAACACTATCTAACTAGCAAATATCCTAAAGAATATTATACATTTACTGTTAGGCATTATAAAACTTGCGTTTATTTCTTGTAGTCCCCTTAAAAACACTTTGTTTTTCTGAGCTTAGTGCTGTAATATTAATAGTCATTGTGACACGAGGCATTGAATGTTTATTTCTGATTAAAAAGCGAATCTTAATTCGTTTAAAGTTAAAACTCGATCAAAATAATTGGAATGGCATGTCAGTCAATAAAAACTTGGGACGCAGCCGCTCGAGACCAATTAAATAAAACAAGTTTACGAAATCAATTAGTTGCAATGTTGGCTTTATAGAAGTTTGTTATTGAGTTTCCCAACTCGTAATATGTCCTACGTTAGGTTTTATGTATACTTTTAAATTTAATTTAACTTTTGGCAAACGAACTTTGTCACGCTACCATTCATGCGGCTTTACTTTTTGGTAATACCTAGTTTGCGCTTTTATTCATTCTGTTCTTGCTACAGAGTTAAGCCTCTGTATGCTAAATGTTTATTTGAACAATTATAACTTTCTGTTATGAGAGTGTAGATCGTAAACTTTTTATTGAGCAAATTGACTTGCATTACGTAACTTTGTTACTTAAGTGGCTGAAAATGGTGTACTAACATACTTATTTGTTCTTTGTTATTGATGGGTGTTTTCTTGCCGTATTGTTGATATTGGGTAGTAGGTATACAAGCCTTCTTTTCAGTAAGGGTCTGGGTTTTAGGCAAGAGAGCAAAAGTGATCGCTGCTTTTAGGTTTCAAAGATGTAGTGTATCTACTCATAGCTATGATTTATGACCCACTGAATTGATAAAATAGTGTTTAGATTATAAAACATGTATGTATTAATATTACCTAACTACCCAAGTTTGCAAACTAATAAATGATTTTATTTGATTGAATAAGCATTCATTAAGCAAAGTGTTTGAATAAAGCCAGTAAAATCGTTCACCATTCTATAAAATCAGTAATTACATAAAAACAAATCAAATGGGTTTTGGTTTGTGGTTTTAAACGCTTGTATCCGTCCTGATATGATCCACAAATGGTTCAACAAAAAACGGATCAAAAACCACTCATTTGGTTTTCAGCACTGGAAATGTTTGAAAACGCGTATTTTTTTCTTTGTTTCTTTCCTGGATACGAATAAGAATAAGAATAAGAATTATTTATTGCGTAACTGTGTACAATCAGATCTTATAATATAACATATTATTATTATTATTTTTAGTGTCTTTGACATATCTCGGGACCCTGCGGTCCCAGTCTTTTGGAAGGCGTACGAGGTGCCGAAGCCAACTCGCAGAGGCCCCTTAGACAATTTTAAATTATGAGGAGGCACATGTTCGATGTTATTCGAACAACCTTTTGCTGATCTAGCGAATCCATAAGGTCGCACTGAATGCGCCGCGAGCTCAGTGCATATTCGGACAGCAACCGGTGCATTCGCCTCATTAGCCATCATTTTAGCGTAGCTTTTTAATCGTGAAATAAATTGCTTTTAGAAAGTTAAACTCAGTGTTTCAGTAGCCACTTAGGTCGCGCCCCTACATTTTGGTCCTTCGAGCTTCTAGCAAGGACTTCGCGGTCGGACTTTAGTTTTTCGGGACTGACGGTTCGTGAAGTGAACTTGAACTGAACTAGTGACACCTTGTATTACAGTGTTTCTTAGCTTAGCTTAGCAGTGACTGTGGTGGTTACCTTAGCAGCGAGACTTTAGCAGTGACTTTAGCAGCAGTATATTGAGTTGGTGTGCTCAATATATTCTCTCAGCGGTATCAGCAACAGCGGTGCTCGAGGAGTACCGTTCCCGCAGCAGTGAGTTCACAGCTCACACTAGCAACACCAGCGGATCACTGACGTGGGGAGCAACCCTCGTTAGCTTAGCAGCAGCAAAGGATTCTTCCAAGTAAGATCGTTCAATTTTCTTACACCAGCAGCGAGATGGAGAGTCTTTATTTCATTCAATCCGAGATTGCAGAGGGCATTAGAAAACTCCTCGTCAATTTTAAAAAGGATAGCGTAGAGCGTAAAACGTTAGATTACTGTAAGCGTAAACTCGAGTTACTTGAGAAGTACTGGAAGGAATTTCAAGTGAATCATGAAAAAACTCTTCCTTATGAGCAGACGAATCATAAATATTTTTCCAAGTCTAAATTTGAGACTACGAACCAGCTTTATTTAACAGCGAAAGGGCTTATTAGCCAATATACAGAAGAGTTGATGCAGCAAGAACAGAAATCACAGTATCTTCCTCAACCAGCACAGCGAGAGGCGCCCGGAACTTCAGCGAGCCAGCCGGACCCGCCAGCAGCATCAGCAGCAACCCCGACCTTCGAGTCCAGAGGGTCTAACAGTAAGCTTGACGATATGTTTCATAAGCAGTCAGTCAATTTTAAAGCGTTTCTTAGAGCAGTCGACAATATTGATGTAGAAACTATTGTTGACAAGTGGGAGTTCGAAGACGCCCTTCGAAACCTGCACAATCGGTGGACTACCATTGATAACCTTCATTGGGAAATCATTGGTGAATCGGGGGAAGATGTAGCAGGAGATTATGAGTATAACTTTACCAAGCACGAGCGAACTTTTAACAGCTTGAGAAAAGCTATTAACTCCAAGATGTGGTCATCATCTTATCGCGAGAAATCCACTCCTCAAATGGATATTCCTGTATTTACAGGCCATTACCAGCAATGGATGCCTTTTAAGGATCTATTCAGCGAAGCAATTCACAAGAACAACGCATTGTCAAACGCTCAGAAAATGCAATACTTGAAAGGCAAGTTAAAAGGCGAAGCCGAGCGTTTGATACAGCACCTTCCAATCAGCGCCGATAACTATAACGTTTGTTGGGATATTCTAAATCATCGATTTGATAACAAGAGAATTATCTTTACAGCGCACGTCAATATGTTCCTGAATATTCCCAACATACAGCAGCAATCGTTTTCAGCTTTTAAAAAAATGCATGACGCCACGTTAGAGAGTCTTCACGCCATCAAAAACCTAGGTGCGGATATTAGCACGTGGGGCCCTCTAATTGCGCATATTATGTCGCAAAAGCTGGATAGTGAATTATATTCTGAGTACATAGACTCGTTACAGAATCCTAGAGAGCTACCAGTCCTGCAAGAGTACTTGGATTTTTTAGAAAATAAATTCACTAGTCTAGAAACATCTCGTCGACGACAAGACACCATGCAAAAATTGCAGCAGCAAGCGGATTCTTCAAAACCATTTCCTAACAATCGAAAATTTTACACTAATAATAAATCGAACGATAATAATTCGAAGAACTCAAAAGCAATGCACGTGCAGGAAATCAAATGTCCTCATTGTTTTACTGAGCATAAATTATCCAATTGCGAAAAGTTTATTCAAATGCCGAAGGAAATGAAACTAAAAACCCTCAAACAACTGAAATGTTGTATTAATTGCATTTTTAATCACAATGGTAACAAATGCCATTCCAAGAAACGATGCCACACGTGTTCCGGCAGGCATCATACCTTATTGCATGATTGTTTTACTGATGGCAAGCAAAATAATATGAATGATGAAAATCTTAAGCAAGGAGAGCATTCAAAGCAAAGCAGCAGCAATAGTGCTCACGCATCTCAGCAAAATCTCACCGAGATTCTTTTAGCTACAGCGTTAGTGAGGGTGACAGCAACAAATAGCACGCAGCTTGTCCTGAGGGCTCTCATTGATCAGGGCTCACAGGTATCATTGATTACAGAGAAGGCAGCTCAGCAGTTAGGTTTAAAACGACAGCAATTTGATGGAGCAGTTTCCGGAATAGCAGAAAAGGAATCTAACTGTACGGGCAAGCTAAGCATTATATGCCAGTCTATGTATACTAGCTTTAATTTCCATACGGATGTTTTGATTATGAAAAGTCTAATCAAAAACTTACCAAATCGATCTTTTGAAAAGCCTTCGTGGTCGCATTTGGAACATATTAATTTAGCGGATCCAGAGTTTAATACAAGTCGTCCAGTTGACTTGTTACTCGGGGCAGACGCCTATGCTCATATCATGCTAGATGGTTTGATAAGAGGTGCTGAGTCGTCTTCGCCCTTAGCACAGCAAACACAGCTGGGATGGTTACTTTGTGGAACCATAAAGCCACAGTTCCATTGTAACGTCATCTTAAATAATACAGCGGATATTCATCAATTTTGGCAAATTGAGGATATTAACGAGCAAAATGAAATATCAGCGGAAGATCAGCAATGCGTCGAATATTACCTATCAACGACAAAACGTCTGGAAAGCGGTCGTTATGAAGTTAGGTTGCCGATGAAGCAGCAAGCGAGTGAAAAGCTAGGATCTTCAAAAGAAATGGCACTAGCGCAATTAAAGAATCTAGAGAAAAAGCTTAGCAGGAAAGAATCTTTAGCTCAGCAATATAAGCAATTCTTAAGCGAATATGAACAGTTGGGGCATATGAAATTAGCGACTCTTAGCAGCGATGGAATACAGTGTTTTTTACCTCATCATGGGGTTCAGCGAGCTGAATCCTCCACTACGAAGTTACGTGTCGTATTTAATGCATCAGCAAAGACCTCTTCGGGACTTCTCAATGACGTCATGCATCGTGGTCCTAACTTGCAGCAAGATCTACAGGCACTGTTACTAAAGTGGAGACAATATCGATACGTATACACTGCCGATATCGAAAAAATGTATCGGCAGATACTAGTTAGCGAAGCGGATCAAAAGCTTCAACAAATCTACTGGAGAGCACAAACTACACAGCCAATTAGAGCATACCAGTTAACTACGGTTACATATGGCATGAATTCAGCTCCTTTTTTGGCGATGATGACCCTTAGAAAATTAGCAGCGGATGAGAAGAATAACTTTCCTACAGCAGCAAGAATAATACTAGAAGATTTCTATATGGATGATCTGGTATCTGGCGCTCATACTATCACCGAAGGGAGAAGCAGCATAATTATCAGAACTTAATTCGTGTCTAAGCAGCGGCGGATTTTTGCTGAGAAAGTGGTCAGCGAATGAGCAGAAGCTATTGGAAGAGATAAATTCATCGCAGCAAAATATTCAAGCACCATCATTCATTTTCAAAACTGAAAACACAGCAAAAACTTTGGGCTTGAGATGGGACCCAAAAACAGATGAATTCACTTTCCAATATACTTCATCAGCGAATACTACAAAGCTTACAAAAAGATTGCTTCTGTCGGAAATATCCAGGTTATTTGATCCTTTAGGTTGGCTAGCGCCGCTGACTACAAGATTCAAATTATTGTTTCAAAAGGTCTGGCTAGATGAAATTCAATGGAGCGACGAAGTTTCAGCCGAGATCAAAAATGAGTGGGTAAAATTAACTGAAGATATGGGATGTATTAGCAGATTTAAAATCCCACGGTGGTTGCAAAGCAAACGAGATGACACTATCCAACTCCACGGATTTTGTGATGCATCTATTAAAGCGTACGCGTGTGTCGTATATACCAGAATTGTATCAAAAACTGAAGCATCTGTAGTACTAGTCGCAGCCAAAACAAGATTAGTACCTAGCAGCAAGACAGTATCACTTCCTAGATTGGAGCTATGTGCAGCGGAACTTTTATCCAGACTATTAACAAAAATAGTCACTAGCATGCCTGGCATAGATTACGAAATCTATGCCTGGAGCGACTCTAAGGTCGCCCTTAGCTGGATACAGGGCTATCCAGAACGTTGGAAGCCTTTTGTAGCGAATAGAGTGAAGAAAATTGTTAGCGTAGCATCACCAGATGTTTGGCATTATGTATCGACTAAAGAAAATCCAGCCGATTCAGCGAGCAGAGGACTATCCATTACACAACTAATGGAGCATACGTTGTGGTGGCGAGGCCCAGCTTGGTTATCAACACCTAGCTTTAAGCCAAAGCAAGAGCAGGCGCAGTATACGACGGAAGAAGAGGTCCGGAAGCAAGTTATAACCGTCCAAAATAGCAATCCTGGAAAAAGCGTAATTGAAGATTTATTAGATCATCACAGCTCATTCGTAAAAATAAATCGCATTGTAGCATGGTTATAAAGGTGTGTCCAAATATAGAGCGGCATTTGAGCGCGGCTGCCGCGCGCGGCTTGGACAAGGGCCGCGTGGGGCGGTGTTGAACGCGCGGTTTTCGCAGTCAGCATTCGTCATTGTTCATGTCTGGACGTAATCTTGAAATGGATAACAAACAATATCTTCGCTTATTGGAAATGTATGGATTCTTTAAGGATTTGTGGGATTCTCTTCAAAATATTGACAACAATAACCAATAACCTCGAAACCTATCCTTCTTATAGCCGCACAGTATTGCCACACAGCATTGCCGCGCGTACATTTACGCGCGTACGCGTGTCCTGCGAATGCCGCGTGTTGCTGCCGCGCACCTTCCGCGGTCTGTTTGGACACACCTTTACGTACACTTGCACGGACAAGTAAACAAAGGCCGTCATATCTCACATTACAAGAGCTAAGGAAAGCAAAATTAATTATAATTAAATGCATACAGCGCAGTGAATTTGGTGCAGATATCGAGAGTTTGATGAATAATAAACTTAATTCCGATAGCAAATTATTAAATCTGCAACCATTTTTAGATGAAAGCGGCATATTAAGAGTCGGGGGACGACTTAAAAATGCCAACATTAACTCTGATATGAAACATCCAATAATAATCCCATATAGCGGGAGATTAACGGAGCTTCTTATCCAGCAAGCACATGAGCTCTCATTCCATGGCGGAGCTCGACTTACCTTATCTTTATTGAGACAGCAATATTGGATAATCCAAGGAAACAGAGCTACCAAAAAGCAGCTTCGTAAATGCGTGACCTGCAAAAAACAAGAACCCAGAAAGCTAAGTCAAATAATGGGAGACCTGCCTGATTGTCGAACTAACCCAGCGCCTCCATTTTATCATACTGGAGTAGATTATACAGGGTTCATGCGAGTAAAAGCAAACAAAGGGAGAGGCATTAAAACCACTAAAGGATATATCGCCTTGTTTATTTGCATGGTCACAAAAGCGGTCCATATAGAGCTAGTCTCCGACCTAAGCAGTACGTCATTCATAGCCGCGTTGCGTCGTATGGCGGCTCGACGAGGGATTCCAAAACACATCTATTCGGACAACGGTACTAACTTCGTAGGTGCCAACAAGATCCTTCAGGAGGAACAGCAACAGTTCGAGCGAATCTTTAAAGACACTTTTTACCGAGAAATAGCGGAGATGACGATAGAATGGCATTGGAACTGCCCTTCATGGCCGAGTGCTGGAGGGATCTGGGAGCGATCTATTCGGAGTCTAAAGCAACATCTGAAAAGAGTAATAGGGGACCAAGCTTTAACATTCGAAGAATACAGCACGATCTTGTCTCAAATCGAAGCAAGCCTTAACTCAAGACCGCTGTGCCCAATATCAGAGGATATCGACGACATCGATTTTCTCACACCAGCGCATTTTCTAACCACTCGTGCCGGTCTTACGGTAATAGAAACGGCACAAGATGCGAGGACGAGATGGTATTTAGTAAATAAAACGTTCCAAGATATATGGAAACGGTGGAAAGCGGAGTATCTTAGTCAGTTATCGATACGCAGCAAGTGGTTAAAAGCACAAAAGAATATAGAGATAGGCGATATGGTAACCATTCATGACGACAACCTAACCCCTGTAAAATGGCCCGTTGGTCGGGTGGTAGAGGTTCATCCAGGAAAAGATGGAGCTGTCCGAGTGGTGACTTTAAAAACAAAAAATGGTTTTATAAAGCGGCCTATTATCAAGCTTTCTATCCTACCTATAGCAGAAAAAGAAGCAAGTAAGCAAAAGCCAGCAAAAAGCGAAGCAAAAAAGCAGCATCAGCAAAGCAATGAGGCAAAAGCGGAAGAGAAAGCGAGCAAACAGTCTAGCAGTTGTCCTAAAATCTATAGCATAGCATTATCATTGCTATTTTTTATGAGCCTTATACTATCCACTGAAGCAACTTACAAACAAACTGCATTTGATAGCAATCAAACATTGTATTTTGACCCTTTGGGACAAATACATCTTATTCGTGATCAGTGGCAAATCATAACTTACTATAATTTATCTCCTTACTGGCAAGGAGACAAAGCGGTCAAACAATTTTCTCAATATCTACAGCAAACATGCGGGAAAATTCAAGAGCAGAGCCATTGTAAAATGATCATCCTACAAATACAACACGAGTACGATGAACTACAATATTATAATCAGCTGTTGCTCAATCAGCACTTTGGAGCGCGTTCGCGAACTCGACGCGGGCTTATCAACGCTGTCGGCTCCATAGCTAATTCATTGTTCGGAGTACTGGATCAGGAATTCGCAGAAAAATACAAGCGTGACATTGACCTAATACGTAAGAATACATTCCACCTTAGTTAGCTGTACAGGAATCAGACATCGGTCATAGAAGCGGAGTATAATATCTTAAAGAGAACAGAAGAGACTATTGAAAAGCAGCACAAGATATAAGCATTTGAATTATTTAGACAGCGTCACCAATACATTGCAGCAAGAGATCGACGTAATGTCTATTCAGCAAGATTTCTCTTTAGCAGCGTTAGCGACCATAAATATGATTCAGAATTTAAAGCGGATTCAGGATACTTTTCTTGATACTATGACTGATATCTATCATGGTCAGATCAATTTACATCTCTTGACTCCACAACAACTCCGTGGGGAGTTACAGATTGTATCTAGTCAAATTTCTAAAGAGCTAGCATTACCCGTAGATGACATTCAGTTCAACTTGTATGAGATCTACAAATTGTTAAAAGTTAAAGCAAGGATGACGGAGGAATATTTCATATTTGAAATTACCTTACCATTAATCAGCAGAGATACGTTCCAGCTATACAATTTGATACCAGTTCCGGTTAAAATTAACAAAAGTATGATCAGCATCAAGCCAGCATCCGAATACGTGGCGATCAACTTGAGAAGAGATTCATACTTAACAGCCAGCGTCAGCGATCTTCAAGCTTGCGAATATCAAGCGGAAACCTACCTTTGTCGTCTTCAAGGGCCTGTCCAGAGTTTAGGTCCGGATGAAAAATTCTGCGAGAAAGAAGAGTTGTCTACTTGCAGAATTATCAAATCTAGCTGTGAAAACAAATGGGTTCCATTACACGACCTTTCTACCTATTTATATTTCTGTTGCGAGCCATACTCTTTGAGAGTCATTTGCGACGACGACCTACAAGCGAGCGAAGTCAGCAAGGCTGGACTTATTCAACTAACTAAGCAATGCATTGTGAAGGGTCATGATGTAACCCTATATTCTCATCAGCTATTAAATAATACGCTTAATCTTAAACCAAATATACTCGAGACTAAATTAAGTCCCATAAATCGTTTGATTAGTAATCTTACGCAACCTATCCAAAATTTCCAAGACTACAAGGTCAGCGAAGATACCACACCGTTATACGATTCTTTAAAGTATCTCGGTGAACAAATTAAATCGATGAAGGAATCAGCCCAACAGACAGAGGTTTTAACGACACATGACATACATCAGTATGCGTTGTCATATGGCCTATTAGTAGCAGCTGTCGCAGCGGTCCTGTGGTTCCTGAGAAGGAGGTGTCTGCGAGTCGGTGGTCTGCCCACCCAAGGGCGGAACGAGAGTGTACCAGCGAGTGTCAGTGTGTGCATAAATCAATCTGAGCAAGAGCAAAGCTCTAGTGCAAGTGCGCGAAATCTACCCCTGCCCGAGCAGGGGCTATGTGTCAGTGATAGTGCGCGTGTAGCTTATTTTCCTAAACAGTGGTCTAGTTTGCGTTCAAAGAGGCGAGACACGTCGACGTCTCCTCTAGCTAAAAGGCAATCGGTATTCTCGATTGGTGACTCAACCGTATGAGCATCTATGTCTAGCTATAAGATGATTGTTATATCACCTTGTCAATCATTTCTCATCTAATATTGTCTTAACTCCTTAGCGTTTAAGCTCATACTCACGTAACTCTTTATTTTTGTACTAGCTCTTCTCATTAACTCATCTCTTCCCCTCGGGAGCATGTTCGATGTTATTCGAACAACCTTTTGCTGATCTAGCGAATCCATAAGGTCGCACTGAATGCGCCGCGAGCTCAGTGCATATTCGGACAGCAACCGGTGCATTCGCCTCATTAGCCATCATATTAGCGTAGCTTTTTAATCGTGAAATAAATTGCTTTTAGAAAGTTAAACTCAGTGTTTCAGTAGCCACTTAGGTCGCGCCCCTACAGCACCAACCGACGACTATCCCTGTATACACTATGCAAGTGCACCCAAGGACAACCCCCGGTTGGTGCAGGACTATATTGCAGAACATGGAAACAAAACATATTTGGCTATGGGTTTGGGTGGCTGTGGACTGGTTACCTAGAACTATGAAAGGACTATGGCCCCTACCTGATCAATGTTTTATTATACACGGAAAAAAAATGGCAGGGGGTGACTTGCACACTCAATAATGGGCCCCCGAAAACGGTCACTAGCACATAGTGTCGTAGCGGCAAGGGAGCAACATGTCCTGAGGTGCTTGTGAGGAGTGGAGAGGTATTCCACGGTTCTCAGAACAATCCCAGAGCCCAGAAGATGGTCAAGATCCCTACAAACACTTACTGGAATACTTCCTTCCTCCGAGCACGTTTGCTCTTGCGAATCTCCACTCAAGCAGCCAATAAAGGCAAGAATGAGGTGGGAGCTCTGTTCCCGTCATTGTTCACTCCAGCCGGCCAATAAAGGCAAGCGAGAGGTGAGGAACAAGACGTCACCCGGGAGATAGGGTCCGTGGGGTCGCTACTGCCCAACAGCTCGCCACATGCTGCCCTGCGGGTTTCTGTATCTCTCTTGGTCTGGCTCCTCATCCTAGACCTGTCCCGGCAGAGTAAACTCTAAAGGCACAGACCTACAATTCGGAGCACGCAAGCCCCACCACGACGTCAACGTAGATATACTGCGGTGGGGTTATTATTATTTTTTTATTTTTTATTATTATTATTTGTCTGAAACATTGTTTATTTATTCTTACGTCGTTACTAGCTGTACGTCGGATTTCGGATTTTGAGCCGAGACCTTGTAACGAAACCAATCTTTGGCAGAACGCTATCGATTCCGAAACCATGTGCCGATACAAATGTGAACTAGTAAGGACAAGGCTGTATGAATCTATCTATCTATCTATATAAATAAAAGAGAAGTCCTGACTGACTGACTGATTGACTGAGTCATCAACGCCCAGCCCAAACCCTTCGACGGATTGTGATGATATTTGGCGTGGTAGTAGCTGACAACCTGGATTAACACATAGGCTACTTTATACCCCGAAAAATGTAGTGTTCCCGAGGGATGAGCAAGGAATTCAAATATGTTTGCTACTTTTTCAAACTCAAACGGCCCAACCGATTTTGATGAAATTTGGTAAGGGAGTAGCTGATACTCTGGATTAATACATGGCTTCCTTTATATCCCCAAAAAATGTAGTGTTCCCGTGGGATGAGCAAAGAATTCAAATATATTTGTTACTCTTTCAAACTCAAACGGCAGAACCGATTTTGATGAAATTTGGTGGAGTAGCTGACATCCTGGATTAACACATGGGCTACTTTATATCCCGAAAAAGTGTAGTGTACCCGCGAAATGAGCAATTGTTTTGTGAATACTTTTTTCACCGTTAATACACGTTTTAGTGTATCTCATAAACCGCGGTAGTGTATCTCATAAATCGCGGGTAACACCGCGGGGCGCAGCTAGTACTAAAATATTTTACAAGCAAAGGAGTGAGGGAGGGAGCGATGTATGAACGTAAACGAATCAATCGGATTATGTAAGGAAGGATCGTAGCAGGTGGCGTTGTGTAGTTTCTGCCTACCCCCATGGGAAAAGGCGTGAGTTATGTAGGATTAGCCCAAACATCAGAAGTAGAAGTCAGACATGGCAATACACAAATTAATTCAATCGAACAATCAGTTATCAATTTAGAAAATGTAGAAATATAGAAATGATATAAAATTAATTAAATAACTAATAATGGTAGTGAAGGCGGTCACATAGGGCAGTACTGACTGTCAGAGACAGTGGTCCACGCACCCACCCAAATAAGGACAGTACTAAAAAAAAAAAAAAAAAATGAAAAAGTGTTTATTCACAGAAACAATTTTTACACATTATATTTACCTCCGCCAAACTGCAAAACAGTTTGTTGGCAGACGTAGCTCCTTTTTTTACTATTTACATTTTTTTTTTTTTTTGATTGACACTTTTTCACATACATGTAATTAAAACTATTCCTTCATTTTTTAAATTTAAAAAACAGACATTTTTGTTTATTTTTTAGTTATTCTCTATAGTGAGGCTTTGACAAAAAACATTAAAGAGGTACTTATGTATTTTATTTTTAAAGGCGGTTTTTGTGATACAACTGTTTATATCGTCTGGAAGGTTATTAAAAATAGTAGGGACTAAAAAATTTCTACACCTTCGACCATAATAATTATTAGAAGAAGTGGGCACTACAAATCTTCTCATATTATTGTTCCTTTGAGATCTTGTGCGTATAATATTGTTTTTAAATTCATTGCTACAATACTGTTCCAAAGCTACTGACATCACTACCCTCTCATGGACCGGCAGCATTTTACATTCCAAAAATAAGTCTTCATAATCACTACTCTTACAACGGTTTTTTGTGTTTTTATCTACTAATAGTTTCATGAATCTGATTTGCAGTTTTTTTATTTTATCCAAATAAGTTTTAAATGTGTTACCATAGCACGCCAGCCCATAAGAAAGCAGCGAGTCCACCAGCGCATAGTAGACCATGTACAATGTTGCCCTATCCAACACAAAACTAAGGTGGTGGAATTTTACAAGTACATACCTGAGTTTGTCACATAAGTGTGTGATGTGTGTTTTCCATGAGAAGCTGTTGTCTATGACTAAACCCAAGTACCTGTATTCCTCCACCACCTCAATGTTTGCACACTCACACAACGTCAGTCCACCACTGTGCAGACACTCATAGCTATGCCCCACTATGCGCGGCGGACGTTCGATTTTTCTAAGGTAAGGAGATTGTATACGCATACATTTAGTTTTATTTATATTAATTATGATGCCATTGTCGTGTGCCCATTTGATGATATTAGTAAAATCCTCCTGAATGTTATTTTCAATTACATTTAAATCTTTATCTGCATAAACTAGACAAGTATCATCAGCATACATATATATGCGACATTTACGAATCACATTGCACATGCTGTTGACATGCATGATGTATCCGACGGGACCAAACACGGATCCGGTTGGCACACCACACGTGACGTGTCTGGACTCTCCGACGACGCCGTCAATGAACGTTCGCAGTGTCCGGTCTGTGAGGTAACCCCTTTTCAACACACAAATTAATAAATAAAGCAATAACAGGGCTCAACTTAGTTTTTAATAATTTAATTTCTTTAACTCTAATTTTATCTACTCCTTCAGACTTATCAAAACTTAGCAAATTTATTATTTTATCTATATCTATCGGATAAGCTTTCTGAAACCGCAATGAAACATTTGCGGGAACAACATAGCTAGATCTTTCCAAAAACCTATGACTACAGGCATGTTTTATATCTAATATTTCTTTGGTAAATGTTGTTGAAAATTGATTACATATGCTATCAACCGAACATTCTAATTTTCCCAAATATTTTAAAATAACAGAATCGACACTTCTTTTTTCATTTCCAATCCATGAATTAATTTTAGTCCAAATCTTTCTAATATTTTTTTTACATTTTTTTATTTCTTCTTGGCGGTATTTATTTTTCGCTTTATTTATATATTTATTTAATCTATTTCTAAATCTATTATATTGTCTACGCAAATTCATATCCTCCGGTTTATTTTTACAATTTCTAAACAGCCTATCTCTAATACATATCATTTTCTTAAGCTTTTGTGTGATCCAAGGTTTACTTTTCCTTGTATTGCGCACTAATACTTGAATTTTAGCTTCATTATAAACATCAGAAAAGATTGAACATAATCTGTTATACAGGTCTATTGGACACTCACAATTTAACAGCTCATTCCATGAAACATTTTCAAGTTTTTCTAGTACCTTTTTATCACAAATAATAGTCTTATAAGATTTCAATGCACTCGGAACATCGTCCCCAACCAATTTACTAGCGAGGCGCACACCTACAACATAATGATCCGATATCTTTACCGTCAATACATACGCAGATATTGTACGCTGAGTTCGAACCCACACATGGTCGATGCACGACCGCGTCACTATGTCGCCGTACATTTCCTCTCGCGTTACGTCACGGATAGCACATTCCAAGCCCAACTCACTCATATTATTTGTGAGAGACAGTGTTCCACATCCAATAACCGGGCAGTACTGGCTGTCGAGAGACAGTGGTCCGTGCTCCATGACGCATCCGTACGAAATGCTCCCCGACTCCACAGCGCCACAAGTTCCACTAGCGCCATCTAGTCGCCGTCTCTCGTAGCTGCTAAACAATATGGCTGCCGTCACGGCCATTCTGATAAATCACTCGCCCTCGAGTGAATTCATTCATCTAAAAACAAGATTTTCATTAATTCACATCGTCATCATCGTTACATATCAAAATAGCAAATATAGCTGGGCTAGATATTTCTATACAATAGAAAACCTCTACAGTTCAAACATGCTGGTCTAAATCGTCACCCACTAAAGCAGGTGAGATTCCTGCAGTGCATCACAGATCATCACCTACAACAGTAGGAAAGATCCTAATAGAAAACAACTACAGTTCAAAGATTCCTGCAGCTCACAAAGCGCTGAACTAGGTTATCAACCTACAAAAGTAGGTGAGACCCCTTCAGCTAAAACTGGACTAGGACACAACTCTTGCAACGTCTACAGTATAAACTAATTTAATCATCCAACAAGGGACCTTGTCCGGTACTGGGTTATACAGAACAGAATCACAGGATACAGTCGCCTCAGAATCTATAGATAAAGTATCTTCAGAAAACTTAACTTAAACTTAATTATCTATTTTTTTTTGTCTAATGACCAGACCGCTCATCAGCGTTAGCCACCCTTATGCCTTATGCCTTATACCCTTACCCCAATGGGCAAGGAAGGGTCAAAAACTTTTACGTCATGCTGACTTTCACACATCTGTAATAAACATAAATCGCTCGATTATCCTGACCGAAAAAATCTTACTTTACAATCTGGACCGGCTTATCTAAACCCTACAGACTAGCAATGATTAGTTCTGGACCGGTCTTCAATGACCCTTCAGACTAATACGTTCTGGTCCGGTCTCTATTGACCCTCCAGGTTCAACAACTTCTGGTCCGGCTACAAACCCTCCAGGTTCAACAACTTCTGGTCCGGGTACAAACCCTCCAGGTTCAACAACTTCTGGTCCGGCTACAAGCCCTTCAGATTAACCAGTTCTGGTCCGGATACAAACCCTTCAGAACTTTCTCTTTTTTTTTCCCTTTGTTTTATTTGCTAGTTCGGAATATTATTATTCCCTATAGCTGATTTATCATGATTATTGCAATTCAACTGTCATCATTACTTTTTTGGAAAATGGCTTCCATGCCATTATGCGCCATTGTGGCATATGTTTGATTAAGAATCGGACTTGAATATGGGGACTCCGACTCCCGTATTATGCTTTTACTAAGAAGATCCTGAATAATCTCTCTAGGACGGCAATTAATAGGTATTTCAATACTCAATACTCAATGATTTATTGCATTCCATATGTATAATAAAAAGATGGTGTAATACCGTAAAACATCAACCTGAACCCTGTCGGGCACAGCAAAATTACCTAGGAGAGAGGAAGAAGTTATTTCACTGTTCAGTCTGACTTACATACAACCTGTGGTAACTGTTAACGTAGCCGTACCAAATCATAAATGTCGAATATTTTTCAAGTATTTTTGCGAGTTTTTAAGATCTTCCCCGATGAATGCAGTTTTAAATTGTACGTCAGATTTAACCGTGGATACTCCAGATAAAGTTTTACAACAAGCAAATCTACTTCTATAGTTAATTCCTCAAGCTCAATTACAAGTGTGACATCAGAATTAACGTAAACAATGGAATCATCGTTTCAATTTATTGTTTGTTAACTGGTTTCTTCGGACAAGAGAAATGGTTGACTACGGATGATGAAATTAACGAGACTTGTCACTAGACTTATTTAGGGGCTGAGAACTGCACGCTGCTTAGCGAAACAAACACATACTGCCTTATTTCAGGCAGAATTCGATTGATTTCTTTGATTCAGATTTATTTAGTTCGTCAAATGGTTTGTTTATGACTTTTTACTACAACTCGCTTATTTATGCCCTAACTGACCGCAAGTAAATAATTTGAGACCCTTACCCCTAAATGAGCGCTTAACGTTTGTCTACTCCGAGCCACTGAAGCTTGGTAATCGATAAAACGTAGGAGTTTTAAACTGTGAATTTAATCTGAATAAATAACCGTAGAAAACATTGCACTGCGCTTTATTACAATTCATACACATTTAGGTGTAAAAACATTACGGACCGGTGTCACCTTGAGAATTTTTGTCAATTTTTTTTTTTTAAAGTCGGGTAGAAATTTTCCTTAGCAGATTTATTTTGTGCTCGAACTACCGCCACTTATGTACGCCTTATGAAAAAGAAACAGCAACTTGACACGGACACTATAAAGTCAGGCGCAAACAACGTTATTCTTATGAGGGCTCTTGTTATCTTTAGAACGCGAACTGTCACTATTCTGCTTAGAAATGGGCTTCACATTACTTCATACAAAACACCTGCCACATCAATCTTCAAAAATTACTCCATTTCAGACAGTTCCCAACACGGGAAAGGCACTCATTTTCTGACCACTTATTCAAAATCTGAGCCTTGTCAACCTCGTCAGACCACTGCTCAATATCATGCACATTTGGATCAAAATAATAAATATAAAAAATTATGGGTGCTTACTGACTTTAGCGACTGCTTTGCCTCCAGTATTTTCTCTGTAGTTGCAGTCGAAACATCAGTAGCAGTACCTGTAGTTTCCGGCGTAGCTGTTACCCGTGAACGATCTTCTAAAGCCTTCAACCGCGAGACAATAGTATCAAACGATTGTCGGCAAAGCAATGTCGCAGGGCTTCCCGTTCTCACGCGGCTCCCACAACGATCTCGTTCGCACCTGGAACGGCGATTGCAATCCCGAGACTAGCTACGTGACCTTCTGCTCCGCTTATGGCAGCTACAAGATCGTTTAGAATGCGGGGCACTATTTTTTTTTGCTCTTACCTTCTTTAACCTAAAATTGAAAACCTGAAACTTGTGGGCGAATGAATCTTTGTCCCACTTCTGATGTAGGATTAGCCCAAACATCAGAAGTAGAAGTCAGATATGGCAATACACAAATTAATTCAATCGAACAATCAGTTATCAATTTAGAAAATGTAGAAATATAGAAATGATATAAAATTAATTAAATAACTAATAATGGTAGTGAAGGCGGTCACATAGGGCAGTACTGACTGTCAGAGACAGTGGTCCACGCACCCACCGAAATAAGGACAGTACTAACTGTCAGAGACAGTGTTCCACATCCAATAACCGGGCAGTACTGGCTGTCGAGAGACAGTGGTCCGTGCTCCAAAACGCATCCGTACGAAATGCTCCCCGACTCCACAGCGCAGCTCCTTATAAAGGCGATCGCTAGTGGTGGGAAAACGTCACAATATTTTACTGACTGACTTCAAGTCCTTTAAGCTAAATGCGTCTGGTGCAAGTTCCACTAGCGCCATCTAGTCGCCGTCTCTTGTAGCTGCTAAACAATATGGCTGCCGTCATATATGTATGTGTGTGTTCACAAGTGATACAATACTTTTTGATCAATATCCACAAAGAAAATCTGTGTAGGTGTACAGATTTTCTCCGCGAACATTGTCATTTCAATACCCTTTTCAAATCCAGCTGTTTTCAACATTTCCACGAATTCCTTTAAAAACATAAAGCCGTGGTCGAGCCGTTGTTTATAATTTAAACTTAATTAAGTACGAATAAAAGGAACCTAGAATTAACTTCTTAGAAATTAGCAACCCTGTTTCATTCAAATATTTAGCAAATAGTTCAAGTAGAACAGTTTTAAGTTACAAGAACAATTTATATTGAATTTATTTTATAAAGTTTTACAAAATTTGTTAATTATTTTATTTTGGCGTTTTCCACATAATTTATCAGTCTCAGCATACTTCCCGTTAATGATCTTAATTAGAGATTACAACTTCCTCAAAGAAAGTATCCTGTAACATAATTAATTTGATCGATGGAATGGTTTATTCTTTCTTGCTTATATTTTAAAAAGATTTTGAAAATGTTGCGGTATTAAATAATGTTACAGGAAAATTATTCTGAAAAATATATTTTCGAAGATAACATTTCGTTAGGAATTTTATGCTGGAATTTATTTCTTTTATGCTGGAGTTTAAATGTGTTTCAGTTTAGTAGATACATTTTCTGTACCTATAATGTTTTAATGGATAACTATCTTACCGTTCCGTATGTAAATAAAATAGCTTATTTCTTACCAATGGGACAGTTACAAATACGACGTAACAAAGAGTTGAGAGTATAAAGAATTAAATAAAAAATATAATTTTCAACTAAACATCAACAATGCAATTTAACAAGATGTATTTCAAAATTCATCAGATATCGTCATCAGTTTGATTCGACTCAAAGATTTAATAGAATCAAATCGTATTCGATATCTAAAACGTGTTCCATGTCACCCATTTCGGGGCGTGTGAGATCCTCCGGTCTACTCTACACTCTACAGACCCGCGGTTCCATACTTATTTGCATGTGAAAGAGCTTCAGTTGTACGGTTGTACCTACTTTTGTATGAAGGCGGATGAGTAGACAGGCTACAGTAATAAATTGTATACGTTTCCACTGCCTTCATTGAGTACGGAACAATGGTCCTCGTTTCTATTGGATGAAACTTTTTTTTCAAGTACAAATTATTGGGTGAGCTACACGAATAGATACAATACAATGTTGCTGTTATTAGACATGGGCCGGAAAAATCATAATTATTTATTGCACTGTTAAAATGTTTTGAATCCACTTTTTTACCAAAACTTATCTATAGACAAGCAAGTCTATTTAAACTATACTAATATTACATTACTAGTACTATTAAATTAATGTGGAGCTCGTGGCTAAGTAATAAAAAGCTCGCACGGGTCGATCCATCAAGTTAAGGCTGCTCCTCCCTAAAATACGGCGAAACTAAGTAACTTTTTACAGTAACTATAGCATCTTTCTGATAGGAAAAAATACACAGCAATCTACAACACATAAGAAATGATTTCATCTGTCCTGAAATCTATTTTAGTTTGTAGAACTAAGGGAAAAAAATACTAAACCCAGGTCTATTTCTGTCTATTTTTTCTAGTTTTTACCATATTACTCCTATAATTTCCATTAAAAGTGTTCATAAATTTATACAGGTCTTTACAAAACAATAAGGAATGATTTCTTGTCATTACTTTTTTAGTCCAATCAATAGATTTTTTGTAAATCGATAATTACTTCATATTTTGCAAGCGTTGTGTCATCGCGCTTCTCTTTCTTTTCTATGCAGTCCGGCAGTGACCGCGCTTTTTACGGCGGACAAGCCTTGCCGGGGTTGCTCTGTGGAGCTAAGTGATTAAAAGCCGCACGGGTCGATCCATCAGGTTAAGCTACGCTTGCCGGTGTTGGTCCGTGGATGGGTGACCATCTTTACATACGAGACTCCTCCGTGCCTCAGAAAGCACGTTAAGCTGTTGGTCCCGGCTGTCATTCGTGGATCTTTGACAGTCGTTACGGGTCGTCAGAAGCCCGAAAGTCTGACAACCAGTCTTACCAAGGGGTATCGTTTACCCAGTTGCTGAGTTGTGGAGTTCAGATAGGCAGTCGCTCCATGTGAAATACTGGTATTCAGCTGCATCCGGTTAGACTGGAAGCCGACCCCAACATAGTTGGGAAAAGGCTAGGCAGATTGATTTTCAAGCAAGTCTATTAAAAATGTTTTCACGACATCTAACTTTGACCTACCTATACTGTTTAGGTTAGGTACACAATGCTGTACATGCAATTTATAACAAGACTAAGCTTCTTGATAGGGTTTGCCATGTTGTTCAGAAGTCTAGGGGCCCGGGATGTCACTAGTGTTGAGATCCCAAAGGAGATTGTAGCTAAAGCCGACATGAAAACAGCATGGTCCGCTCAAAATGCACTCCAAGTTTGAAAATAAGTAGGTAACTAACTGTCGACGAAAATTTTATTATGAGGATGTTTTGATTATTTTGCCTTATTAATCTTGGACGTGGGACACAATTTAAAAAACCTCTGTGACAGATGAACAAAAAGGTGATTTTTTATTTTCTTTTGTTTGGGTGGCTTAAAGGTTCAGTTTTTCTTTGTAACGTCGGAGCCCTAAAAAGTATTTTGGCTTGCGGTATATACAGCGATAAAGGTACCAGTACCACTTCATCATCATCATCATCATCATCATTCTCTTGCTCAACTGGCGCGACACTAAAAACTAAAACCCGACTAAAAATCACGCTCTAAAAAGTATGAAACAAGAAAATATTCCGATCGGAAATTAGAAAAAGACAGACAAATTAAAAATCCGGAGTCGCCCGTCATATTAAAATAAATGTTAAAATAAATCGAACAGATTACGTGTGACTCCGGATTTTTAATTTGTCTGTCTTTTTCGTATTTCAGATGAGAATATTTTCTTGTTTCATAATTTTTAGAGCGTGATTTTTCGGGTCGTGGGGCGTTCGGGACCGGGACCGCGGTCCCAGATTCCACCTTTATTATTTTTGAGTAGTATTTTGGGACCACAAATAAAATATACAAAGTTATGTTTTGGGAAAGTACGGTCAACCCAAAAATTTAGAAGTTATACAAATAAAACTATTTTTACACGACTGCCAAAAAGGAGTGTAATGTTTTCAGCGTTCATGTATGTCTGTGAGTTTCTTTATTCCACTATAACTTTTGTATGCCTGAATTTGAATGTATGGGGTATCGTTACAATCCTTACATCATCCCGAGTGACACTGGCTATAATATGTTTTGAAAAAAAAAAAACAATATGAAAGCAGTATGGCTCCATTTTGAAATGTGAAAAAAAATCTTCAATTATTACAATATTTTGGCATGTTTTTATTTTTTATCATCATCATTATCAGATAACTATTTTTACAAAACGAAACGCACTCTTCAGCATATACTTTTTCCAACATATTATTTATGAAAGCGCAGTAACTCTTTTTAAAAAAACTTTTTTACAAAAAAAAACTGCAAAGTGAAAAACAACTATAATTTTGGAAGTCGGTGTCTTTGGATCTATATTTTAGTTTTTTGCCACCGACTTCCGAAATTAAAGTTATTTTTCACTTTGTGGTTTTTTTTTGGAAGTCGGTTGTTTTTTTTTAAGTTTTTTATTTTTCAGTTTTTAGTGGGTCACTTTGTAATTTATCTAAGTGACAATAGCCTAATGTCAACTGCTCATCATCTTTTACAAAATATTGCTTTTCCCGATGCAGGGACGTTAATTGTTGAGGAGTTCTCCTAGTTAGAACCTGGAGAACTGTGGCTGATGGTGAAATCACCAGCTCCACTTCACCATATGCATTGTGACGGACGAGCATAAATTGGTAATCGAATCGCAACCCGTGAAATACTTATTATTGAGTAGTTCCGATGGCCATATGTGGTCTTCATCATCAGTTCCACTTCACCAAGTGGTGATTTTCGAGAGCAAATGCACAAGTTACTATAAAAAATACCCAAATCTCTATAGGTGTGCCTATAAAATTTGAAGGTTACCCTCGATTTCCTCATCAGATTCTGGGTGACAGTGAGACCACCTCGAGAGCATACCCTATCAAATAAAAAAATATTTTTTTAAATCGGTCCACAATTGACGGAGAAATCGGTGTACATACATAAAAAAAATATATACACTCCTTTGCAAAAAAAACGGACGGTTTGGACTTTTCTACATTATTGGTAATCATTTACTTCTAAAGAGGTTTTAATAGCCAAACTATGTTACTGGCACTTAATAAAGAGTCTGGGTATGAAAAAAAAGTTAATTTCAAATTCGAAACTGTTGTTTTTAAAAATAATAATGCCTTTTTCAGTTTATGACTTTTTACTTACTATTCGTGGGTTTGCGGTTAAAAGGTTATCAGGCAACTAAAACTAACTTCTCGTTGTTTTTATTAGAATAATTTATGTTTGTCGCATAGTCCTGTCTTATTGTGACTTAAAACAGATATCTTTGTGTCGATTGTAATGGCAGAAAAAGCAATAACAGTTAGTAAAATTATAGCCCTGCTGGAAGTGGGGTGTAGCCATAGATTGTAATCGTTACATAAACCTCTATCACATAGATAGAATAATTTCAGATTTTTCTCTTTGCAAACTTCGGAGATAAGGGGGGGGGGGGGGGGGTTTAAATTTTTATCAAAACTCGAAAACTATGCGGCCTAAAAAAAAGAAAAAAAAAGTTTGAGATTTTACAAACAGCGTTCTTTCATATGATACCCCACATGCCCTAGTAGCCCTACTTTGAATTTTTAAGACCCCCTTTCAGTCCCTGTTGCATAAAAATATAAATATTTTTATTACTTTCTTATTTCCAAAATAGTTGGGTAAACGTTATCTAAAACTGTTCCAAATTTCAAGTTGATAGCATTAGTAGTTCTTGAGATATCCAGCCGTGACAGACAGACAGACAGACAGACAGACTGAGTCACACCATAACGGTTCCTTTTTTACCATTTTGGTATGGAACCCTAACTAGGTGGCACCGGCATTTCCTAGCTGACTGAACCCTGAGAAGAAATGCCGAAACTAACTGAGAGGTCATGATCTCTTATAACGATCGAGGAACTCAGGAGAACCGGAGTCGGCTGTCACCTGGGCAATGTCTGTGTGAATAGCTTGAGCTATGCTGATGACATGGTTCTTTTGAGTCCCTCGATCAAGGGCTTGAGGAAGTTGTTGTCTGTCTGTGAGCATTATGCTGATGATCATGGACTAAAATACATTGTCCTTAAGACCGAATCCATGGTATTCAGGTATGGCACGGGTCCGGGGAACATACCCAGTCTGTTTTTGAATGGTGCGACCATAAAGGTCGTAAAACAGTTTAAATACTTGGGGCACATTTTGACGGACAGACTCTACGACGACTGTGATATAGAAAGAGAGTGTAGGGCCCTCTCAGTGAGGAGTAACATGCTCGCACGCAAATTTGTGAAGTGCACCAAAGACGTCAAGAATACTCCATTCAGAGCTTACTGCCTGTCAATGTACACCTGCCAACTATGGTGCAACTTCACAAAAAAGATGTACAACTCATTAAGGGTTCAGTACAATGACGCTTACCGAACCCTTATGAAACTGCCAAGGTACTGCAGTGCTTCGAGCATGTTTGCTGAAGCGAGGGTTCCTGATTTTTACGCCTTTATGAGGTCGAGGGTTGCGTCTTTTTGGCAAAGTTTGAGACGCTCCAGTAATAGTATTTTGAGGGTTGTCTCGTGTAACCTCGCAAGCCCTATATTTGTGCACTGGATTTCTGTTCACCTAAGCGGGAACAAAAAATGACGGAAAAAAATAATTTTATTTTTCAAGACTAAGGTACCTACCTCCATGTTTTAAATTTGAATGTTTTTTGTTGATACTTTTTAATGATTTTTAATTTAATGAAATGAATGATATTTTTATGAATGGATGGAATTGTATTTTTATGAATGAATGGAATGATATTTTATGATTATTAATGATTTATTTGCTATTTTTTATTTGCTTAAATTGTATTTTTCTTGTTAATCTCTTGCCTGGAATAAAGCACTATTTATTTTTATTTTTATTTTTTATTTTATAAAGTCTAAACAATGTATTACTAGGATTTTGTGTTAGCCTAACAATGCAGGGCATGTCTGGAGGGGCATATTTTGAAGAAAGAGCCATAGCAGCTACTATACTAATACTCATAATATCTAAATTATATCCCAATTTGTATACCAAGTGGAAGAAATATAGGTTTAGTGTTTCTTAAAATACATAATAACATATCACTCTATATTATTATTTATTACTTATGTAAGAAAAATTAAAATCTTTTTAAAGCCCATCACTACCAAAAAAGGTGATTGTATTATATTGTATTGTAGGTAAATACCTAACAGTATTTCCTAAATTTGATTTTCCGGTACTTAAAATTTTCCAATTTATTTTTCCATGAAAACTTAATTCGGATTCTTATTTCGGGTTCTATTACAAACATTTTAAAATAAAAAAATGCGAAATCAGTCCAGCCGTTCTCAAATGATACGTCAGAAAATTAAAAAAAATGTCGAAGAATCGACACAGCTCGGTAACCATACAGTTTTGACCACTGCGCTTAACTGGGCCTAATTTGTTGCTAATGACTTCTAGTTTATCCCCTTTCAAGGAATAGGTCGAATTTCCCTGTCACCTGGCACATACATATATTGCAAGCAATAATCTCCTTTATTCATAAAAAACTAAAACCTATTTTAGTACAAACCTATTTACTCTACAAACCTATTTTAGTTAAAATAGTGTTTGGCTTATTCCCATCCGATCCCACAATCGGATCCCACTACGCGGATAAAATGAATCCCTGCTTGAATCGATAAATGAAAACAAAAAGTAAGTATAATATCAAGATACAGTTATGGTCATATATATTAAAATTAAAATAAATATCACTTCAACAATATTCCAAGTAGCGTTGCCGGTGCACTGTTACCGACTTACTATTTATCTCGATATTATGTACATACTTACTTTTTGTTTTCATTTATCGATTCAAGCAGGCGATCATTACGTTCGGATATTAATTTTATCCATATTCCAAAGGAATCCCACAAATGGGCATCGGATGGGAACAAAATATTCATTTTATCCGCGTAGTGGGATCCGATTGTGGGATCGGATGGGAATAAGCCTAGTGTTTTGTCTTCTTCTTTTAAACTCAAATCATAATTAGAAAGAAATTAACAAAACACTATTTTAACTAAAATACGTTTGTCAATTTAGCTTTTTATGGATATGGGGGAATATCTACAATCACATGACGTGTCTAATATCTGTACGTTCGGCAGGGTGTTCGTGACCCAAATTCAAACGCTTAAAACATTTGGGGCGTCATATTTATGGCCAGTTGCTAATAAGCATAATGACGTGAAATAATTTATTACTACCGTTCAGAGCGAAACCGCGACTGCGCCTGCGTCGCATGAAACGTAATTCGCCAGTGTCATGAAATAAGCGGAAAGTTCAGATTACGCTAGATGCAGTAAATACTGCCAACAAAAATACCAGTTCGTTACAACAGCGAATCAAAATAACATACTTTGGATGCATGAAACCACTTTTATGCGATACATACATGTTATTATTTTGAGAAAATCTGTGGCGAAGGTCAGACTGTAGACACTATTCAGTTAATAGTTATCTACCAGAAAAAAACTTTTTTACAAAAAAAAAACGGCCAATGAAGGGTTCCGTTGTTGAAAAGAATTTATCCCAAAAATAAACGTAACAATGTAATCCCAAAAAATAAAATTGTATTAAAAAGTTACAAATGAACAATTTTTGGACTTTTCCTTTATTTGTTCTATAAGACCTTGCTTCTTGCCAAATTTCTTGATTTTAGGTGAAGGGGAAGTAACTAAGTAGGTTTTGATTTACTAGCCGTATTTTTTATTGCATCGTCTTAGAAGCATGATTTTTTTAGGACTCTAAAGGACCATAGACTTACGTAATTGATATTAATTTCAACTTGATACCTCCCAGCGTTCCTGAGAAAAAGGGTCTTGCCAGACTGACATAGGTACTTGAACATATTTTTTATGGGATAAAATTACAAATTGACAATTTTCGGACTTTTTCCTATATTCCTGCTGTGAGACCTTGCTTATTGCCAAATGTCATGATTCTAGTCAACGGGAAGTACCCTATAGGTTTTCATTTATTTGCGAGTATCAAAATATGTTGCATAAATTTTCGTCGGTTAAAAAAGCTGGGATAGAGAAAAATATGAGCAATTTTTGACTAATTTGGTTACCAAGTTTAAAATAACTAAACCTTCATACATTAAAATGAACTGCAACTACCTCATTAGGGCGTGATTATATCCCCGTTATTCGCAAATACCGATTCCCTATGTCTGTAGTTTTTCGGTAATGTCGGTAACTTATCGCGGCGATAACCTGGAGAGCAGCTATAAAAGTATGCAAAATCTTTGGAATAATTATGCAAATGGAACATTTCCGCGACCGCCATTCACATTCAAGCAGGTACTTAGGTGCCCAGCGTATTGCAAAGATTAAAGGTGTGTAGGCACACGGACTCGACATTAAATAGTGAATTTGTATAATTTATTTGAAACGGATTTTCCTGAATCAAGTAATTCCAGTTTGTTGAATAACTTTGAGACTTGAACTAGGTACCTCAAAAGTTATTTAGTGAAATGAAGATGGTAAAAATGGCAACTGGTTTGTGTGGTCTGTATTTTTTTAAAATTATTATTTTATTTATTTGGCTCACCAACATTTGAATACACTGATACAAAGATATGAGATACATTCAATATACTTAAAGGCTAGTGTACCAATTTCTTACAGGTAAGCACAACATGCATTACTTATTTGTCGATTGATATTGACCGCCTAGTTGAGTTCTTATGCTCACCGAGCAAATTATGTTATTGACCAAATTCTAAATTAAACAGTATTGGGACTCACTACACTACCTTATAGATTGCACTGCGATTGGAATATACCAACGCTGGGTCGTATGTCCTTAAAATAGTCTACCAAAGTGTAGAGTGGTCTCATTTATTCATTAAAAAAATCACTATTTCTGTCACCCTCAAGACGAACTTCATTACAAGTGTTTTTTGCATCTCAATCAGATATACAAAGAAAACTCTGCGCTGTAATATTAAACAGAATGTCTGCAGGAAAATAATACTCCAGGATAAGTTCATTTATGAGAATAGCGATATTGATTTTTCAATTGAATAACCGGCTCGTTGGCTCTGTAAAAATTCGACTTTTAATTCTCTATTGTCGGTCGCGGCGAGCCCGTAATGGAATCAAGGGGTCGGGTCACGTCTTCGACCCTCAAACGGCTGACGGTGGAAGATAAACTTTACCTTCATTGTCAATTTCCTTGAGTCTTGAGGGCACTCCGCACGGTCGGAAACAATGAAAGAAAAGTACTTTCAACGACTTTCTGTTGACTTTTTAAATGGTGCATTAGTCTAACGCAGGCTATTAAGCCGTTTCGATTGCGGTAACGACCTACCGATTTGCTCTATTACTGGCAATGTACGAACTCGCTAGTCACATTATTACCTACTGCGGTAGCGTGTCGATCGATGGTCTGTACTTATGTACCTGCTGTGTAATATTATTAAACTCTCAACGTGTAATATCACCAGGTTTAACACCGAGACCTGCATTAAATTTAATGATATATTCAAACTAATCCGCAACCGATTAAAAGGGATAGGCTTAATTATGTAGCATGTTAATTTAGAATTGAAATTGGTACGCACCACTCGTAAACTTTCGTCGTATTATTTCACACTACTAATAACTTAATTAATAAATGAGGGTTTAAAACCGAAATAGGGGAATGAAACTTTAATATAAGTTTGTGTCGATTACAGACACAGGTACATAGGTAATATATTTGGTTAGTAGTTCTATTCGTGTTTTAGGATAGTGAATTGAAACAGTTATTTATGTGCTGTCCGATGAGAATTGATGTTGATAAGGATTGAAATCCCAGATAGGGGCAGAAAGGTACAAAATACGATGGATAACTTCTTTAGATACGTTTTTTGCGACTTCTTTACGATAAGGGAGCGTAGTAGGCATAAAGACGATGGTCGGATGGCGCGATGTGAGGAGAGAATGGATCTTTTGTGTTAGACGAAATTTGAATTTGAATACCAATGCGAAAGCTCCGATTTTATTACCAAAACGAAAGTTGGTTAATACAATATTAGTTTGATTGTAATCAGAGTTAAAGCAATTTGAATAAATTAATACTATAAGATGTTTGTTGCAGAAGATTGTAAATCGAAGTTTGTAAGGTCGTGAACCTCTTTCGATGGTATTTACTAGAATTCGGGTAATTTTCTTTTAAAATTTTAAACCCTCTCAATGCTTTATTTGATCTATAATAATAATGTTAAATCTTGATGATGGTTTTTTTTTAATACAGTAGTAACTTTATTAATAATGTTAAATATTGATGATGGGTTTTTTTTAATACAGTAGTAACTTTATTAGTTAATACGAAAAAAACCAGTCAAGTGCGTGTCGGACCACGCACAGTGAAGAGCTCCGTAGTTGGGATGAATTTATACCAAAAAAAAAACTTAACTTGTAGTTCAAATATTCTCCTATACATCGATATACGGCACGGTTAATTCTCTAACTGTAAATAGGTATAAGTTTGTAATCGCAAAAAAACTACAAATGAATGATTTTCGGACTTTCTCCTTTACTTGCGCTGTGAGACCTTGCTTCTTGCCAAATTTCATGATTTTATGTCAAGGGGAAGTACCCTGTAGCTTTTGATTTATTTGCGAGTATCAAATTATGTCTCATAAATGGCCGTATTTTTTATTGCGATGACTTAGAAGCATTATTTTTTTAGATCTCCAAGGGACCGTAGACATATTTGACATTAATTTCAACGTGATATCTCCACGAGTTCCTGAGAAAAAGGGTTTTGACAGACTGACAGACAGACAGACGTACGGACAACGAAGTGATCCTATAAGGCTTCTGTTTTTTTCCTTTCGAGGTAGGGAACCCTAAAAGTATGTACAGTGGGCTGCATCAATTGGGTACCCCAGTTGTATTAAAATTTACTTTGCTACAACTTTGCAATTCAAACAATACATCCTTAAGAATAATACAAAAAGTGTTTCCTATACCCGGACGAGATTCGAACCATCGAATCATTGGTTATACAATGATTACCGCGAGCTCTTACCAACTAAGCCAGTTATTAGGTAGTTAATAACTCAATGAATTATGAATCTACTTGGCGTTGTAACTATGTCTCATCGTAGTGAATGAATAGTTTGTTATTAGAGGGTAGTTAAAATGCATACATTTTACTAATCTATAATGAAGTTACTGTCTGATGAGTCTAGTTTTGCTTCACCTTTCGCATTTGTCTAGGTACCCGTTTGTCTCATTTGGAAAAATATGTCTATTATGGTAACTGTAAATTATCAAATCAAATTATTGTAAAATATAAATATTCGTAGTTTTGTTACATAATATGAATAATAAATATTATTAAATGACTATTAACTTTTTATTTTTCGAGATTTTTAAATTATTCTAAAACAAAATAAATAAAAAAAAAATACTTACTTAAAATAGAAAAATACTTTATATAAAAAAAATATATAATGCATGACAAAAACACAATTCGTGCCTAAGATTTGAACCTCCAATCTTATGCACGGCATGCGGTCTTGAAACCTCGATCTCAGGGGCCCGATTCTGTAAAGTAACCAACTTGTCAATGGTGTGTCGGTTGTGTGTCAGTAGTGTCTCAATAGAATAGTTTTTGACATTTGGTATTCCACAAATTATCTATGGTCATTGACTTGCCACTGTGGTGCCATTGAAACGCCATAATAAGACTATTGTAATATTGGTAGTCTGGTCCACTATAGTGTGTCAATGGCATCGTGATGGCCAAAGATACGGTAGTCTGTAAATATTTTAAGTGTATTTGACAGTTCTGTCTATCGTGTTTGAATAGTGATTTGGCCATCGAACCGCCATTGAGAAGCCATCGAACAACGACACCTTTTTTCCAATAGTGGTTCAATAAGTACTCCAATTTGTTTATTTTTTTTAATTTAAAATCATTTTGATTGTCAAACTACAGCTATTTTAATCTCGATTAAAATGGTGCGGAATAAAATTAGTTGTCATGGACTAAAATTCACACCAACAACTTGATTTCAAGTGCAAAAATAGTACCTTACTGTATTTTTTTTCTTTTGCTTATATCTCGAAAACGGTGTGTCTTATCGCAAAAATAATGAAAATTTGGCCCCCCTTTATAAAACCCATAAACCCCTAAACCTCAACATGTAGGTACCAAAAAAAAAAATCCATAAAAAACACCTTGAAGCTGCCCCCTCCCTGCGCCCCTCCAGCTCTAAAAAATATGTCGTGACCCGGTAACGGCGGCGATGCCGGTGACAAAATATGACAAGCCTTCTCACTTTTTAGTGATTTCGTTAGTTCCAATTAAAGCCACCGGGAAAATATACTAGGCACTCACAGACAGTTGTTTGTTTTTTTTTTCAGAAAGTCAAAGACGTGTGACAGTCAAACAAATGTCGTGATAAAAATCTTATTTTTTAACAATAAACGCATGGTTTTAGTGAATTATGACGTTTTTGATAATAAAACGTTTATATGTTAATAAAAAACCCTTAGTATAAAGATTTCATTGATAAAAATAGGATTTCAAAAAGTGGTAGATTTAGTGTACCTCTATGGTCACATGGTAGATTTTTGTGAGCAACACTGAAAACTATTGTACAGATTGTACTGCCACTCTATCGACACACCACTGACATGCTACCGACACACTACTGAGACACCACTGAATCGCCATTGAAGTTTTTACAGAATACTAAATTTGCAACAGTGGCTAAACAATGTCTGTAGTGTGTCGATAGAGTGTCGATGGCGTGTTTCTTAAGTCAAAGTTACAGAATTGAGCCCCTGGTCTATTTAGACGTTGAATAACTCTTCGTAAATTTTATGTTAGCCCTCTTATTGCTTGTCGTTATACGCAATATTAGAAGTATTAACATTTTATTGAAAAAGACAATAATAAAAACAGACTTAATTAAAAATAAATACTAACATAAACTTATTTATTCATAACAACAATACATTAATTATAATAAAATCTTTTTGCAAAATACAAAAACCAACTTCGGCAACAACTCAACTTCTTCGGCAACTTCGGACAGATTTTTATACTCGCAAGTAAATTAAAACCTGGTATTTTTCGTTGACCTAGAATCATGAAATTTGGCAAGAAGCAATATCTCACAGTAGAAGTAAAGGAAAAAGTCCGAAAATTGTTAATTTGTAATTTTATCACGTAAAAAAATTTTTTTTTGAGATTACACTGTTAAGTTTGTTTTTCAGATAAATTCTTTTCAACTACGGAACCCTTCATTGTGCGTGGTCCAACACGCACTTGGCCGGTTTTTTAGGCATGCATGACTTTCCCATGCAACCGCCATGGTTATTTTAGAATTTGATGGCACGTATAATACTATTTCATATTTCATCATCATCATCATCATTTCAGCCGAGAAAGACGTCCACTGCTGGACACAGGCCTCCCCCAATCACCGCTACTTCGACCGGTTCTGTACTTCCCACATCCAGCGGATTCCTGCGGCCTTTACAAGGTCATCGGTCCACCTTGTGGGACGCCTTCCAACGTTACATCTTCCGGTACGCGGTCGCCACTCCAGAACTTTTCGGCCTTGTTCTGCGTGCAATGTGCCCTGCCCAATGCCGCTTAAGTTTGGAGATTGTTCGGGCTATGTCGGTTATCTTGATTCTCCTGCGGATCTCTTCATTTCTGATTCGATCACGTAGGGAAACTCCAAGCATAGCCCTCTCCATTGCTCTTTGGGTGATTTCATATTTAGAATAGAGGATCAGCTTGGAGACCTGACAGAGTGCGCCATGATGAAAAAGAAGTAGCGTCGTTTAATTAAAGTAATAATTATGTTAAACTAGCTGACCCGACAGACGTTGTCCTGTCCCAATTTCAATAGAAATTCCCATAGAAAATCCACTTCCCGAATTTCACAATTTTCCCGGCAACTTTTCCAATTTTTCTCTACTTAAGAACCTTCCTCGGACTTCAAGGAATATTTAAAAAAAAAATTGCCGGATTGTTCCAGCCGTTCTCGCAACACACAATAACACAACACAACACAACACATTAACCATTCATTTTTATTTATGTAGATGTAGATTATAAATCTTTGCAACCAATTATTTTACTTTACCGTCCATGAAGTATTGCATTTTTTTGTCTACGGTTGCCTGCCAACATAAGGAACTTCATAGGAGTATATCAAAAGTAAAATAAATGGTTGGAAAGAGTATAATACTAAACACGCCTTTCATTGATAATCCCGGTAGGTACTGTAAGCGCGCGTGGAACTTACAGTAGGTACCTATAAATTTCTCGCACATTAAAATAAATAAAAACCGGTCAAGAGCGAGTCGGACTCGCGCACCGAGGGTTCCGTTCTGATTTCTGAAAAAGTGTGCTATTTAGAGACATCGTTTTATTTTTCCTGTAATGTTTACATAAACTTCTCAATCAATCTGCCTAGCCTTTTCCCAACTATGTTGGGGTCGGCTTCCAGTCTAACCGGATGCAGCTGAATACCAGTATTTTACATGGAGCGACTGCCTGTCTGACCTCCACAACCCAGTAACTGGGTAATACGATACCCCGTGGTAAGACTGGTTGTCAGACTTTCGGGCTTCTGACGACCCGTAACGACTGTCAAAGATCCACGAATGACAACCGGGACCAACGGCTTAACGTGCTTTCCGAGGCACGGAGGAGTCTCGGTATGTAAAGATGGTCACCCATCCACTGACCAACCCCGGCAAGCGTAGCTTAACCTGAGTTTACATAAACTTCTATCACATAGAATAATTTCAGATTTTTCTCTTTGCAAACTTCGGAGATAAGGGGGGGGGGGACGGTATTTTTTTTTAATTTTTCATCAAAAGTCAAAAACTATGCGGCCTAAAAAAAAAATAAAAAAATGTTTGAGAATGTGCAAACAACGTTCTTTCATATGATACCCCACATGCCCAAATCGCCCCACTTTGAATTTTTAAGACCCCCTTTCAGTACCTGTTGCAAAAAAAATATAAATAGGTTTATTTCTTTCTTATTTGCAAAATAGTTGGGTAAACGTCATTTAAAACTGTTCTGAATTTCAAGTTGACAGCATTAGTAGTTCTTGAGATATCCAGCTGTGACAGACAGACAGACAGACAGACTGAGTGACACCATAAGGGTTCCTTTTTTACCATTTTGGTACGGAACCCTAAAAACACAGGCTTGTATAATGTGCTTGTCGTAATTTTACCAACCGCCCACAACGTAAGTATCGTATCGTGTCGTCGCCGCCGCGCTGTCGTGTTGGTTAATGTGGAAACACGCATTAGTAATTAAGTAGGCACCTTTTATTATGTTTACACACAAAACACAATTAAACTAAGCTTGGTCGGGCGCGTGGCTTATCCCAGGGAACAGCGAGTTTTTATATTTACTCGATCACGTTAACGTAAACTTCAATTTGTACTGAAACTGAATAAGCGCCGTCTGGTGACTATAATAGGAAACACAATTATTTCATACAAATTGACGTACGTCAACGTTAACGTAAACGCGATCGAGTAAGTATAAAAACTCGCACTAAGGCCTCTGTGTTGACACCTTTACTCTACTATTTATGAGCAATCAGGTCAGATAATCTGTTAATGATTAATATTTCTCATAATAATGATTGATTGATATTACTACATATGTTGAGCGCATGCATTATTTATTGCTTGTTGTTGGTCGAATAGGCATAGAACAGTCAGACAGCACTTACTTTTTTATTTTTATAAATGTGGACTACGATTGCGGATATGATTAAAAAGCCAACAATCCAACATGGAAATGAAGTCGTACTGATAAATTTCTAACTTTATCCTCAAAGCAAAGCCGTCTTGCCTAGGCCGCACACATCGCGATGACATTCGGGCGATAAACTTCGTCTTCGGTCTACAGCGAAGCTGCGCGGCCACATAGTGCGTGTTGTCAAGTTTATCGTGATGTACGAGCGATGTACAAACGCAAAAAACAAAATGGACGCCGCGGTTGCTCTGTATTTTATGGCAGCAAATAATTATTTTTTACATTTATGTCATGTAAAAAACAATCGGCTCAGACTCGTAATTTGCAATAAATTTTAAAATTTTATCATTACTCCAATCCATGTTACGGCTTCAGCTATATTATGCACTGTACCTAGTTTAACTTAACACGTCCACTACGCACGAAGGGTGGGGGCCGACTGAAGTGTGGCCGCGCAAGCGAAGTTCATCGCGATAAAACGCTTTGATCTGCGAGAGTTTACCGACAGCGGAGCGAAGTCCTTGCGACTACGCACGAAGCTCCGAAGTATACGCGAATATTTGGCTACATACATCGCAATTACGCGAATCTTCGGGTTATCGTGATGTGTGCGACCTAGGCATCTCAAAAATAGAAACTAGAGTGTGTCATCTCTTGGCCACAGCACACAAAAATTGACAAAAAATCTGGTACGTGGTACCAGCGTGGAAATTATTTACAGCGCACTTCGTCGCTCTGTCGCGCATTGAATGAAACATTTAGTTAAAAAAACATGTTGATATCTCTGTCAGATACATTGACAAAAATAGAGATATAGATATGTTTTTATGCGATGTTTCGCCAGTGCAAACACGCGGTAACCGCCATGCCTGTAGAGTTGTAGGTGCGGAGCTCATCCACAAAACGAAATAATCTCGTTTGTGTGGTCACTCTGATGTCCGCGAAAGGACACGGACAGTCAATGACATCGATAGCTGTGCTGGTGCGTGTTGCTTTGATATCGTTGAATGCAGTGATAATAATGATACGGGTAGTGCTAACTATATTTTGCTGTGTAAAGTCCTGTAATTTTCTTTAGAAATACTCGCCGGCTCGGCTGTACCCTGTGTTCCGTGTAGGTACATGTGTGTGTTCACAAATGACTACTTTTAGGACTCAGGATCAAGACTAAATAACAAGCATAAATTAATATAAAAGACTTAATAATATCTAAGAACATCTTACTACTGAAGAGCTTTTAGATGAAAATAATTCTATACTATTAAATGAGCAACATTTGTATATAGTATTTATATCGGTCGCCCAAATACTATAAGTAGGTATATATTCAATATACCTATTTATAGTACCTGGGCGACCGAGCTCTGCTCGGTTGAAAATAGAGAAAATGAATTTCCCCAGATATGAGACCTAACCAGATCGATTTTTCGCCCCCGTAAACCCTTGTATTGCATGTTTCATCGAAATCATTAGAGCCGTTTTCTAGAACGTAATTACAAATATATATATACAAGTTGCTCATTGAAAACGGCTATACCGATTTCGATGAAAATTGCATGTTTAAGGGGGCAAAAATGGATCTAGCTTTCTCATCAGCTAGGTCTCATTTCTAGGAAAATTCGTTTTCTCTATTTTCACCCTAGCAGAGCTCGGTCGTCCACGTAATAATATTTATAAGATAAAAATATACGAAATAACCAATGATGTGTAAAGTAAACAAGTTTATGTTAAAAATAAACCTCGTGTTTATTCTCACACTTCCACCCAAGGTATCTCACAAGACCCAAATCTAATCGCTCCCCTTGTAAAGCGCCTCGGACATAAAAATATCAGTTCGGCTGTACGCCTGGCCGGAGTGAATCGTAAACAGGCGCGGTGTCACGGCGATAGATCACTGAACACAGATCGAGTAACTTACATATTAGGGCCATATGTTAGCACCGCCGCACTGACAAAAACCAGTCACACGTCCGTTATGTTAAACTACGAATTGATTTCCTGAAGGAGTTTCTTTGAGAGGGCACTGTTTTTTAACGCCAGATTCGCAAACATGTGTGTCCTGCGACATATTGCTTTTTTCATTCGTTTTCTGTGTCGTGTTTTCGCTTTGGTAGACCGTCGATATTGGGCTTTTTTTCGTCTTCTATGACGAATGCCACACGTTTTGGTACATGTAATAAGAAATGAAATGGTTGTGGTTAGTTGAGTGTGAATGGGTTTGTTAGGTAATTTATAAATAAGTGATCTACCTACCTAACCCAACCATTCTTCCCAACTATTCTTGGGGTCGGCTTCTAGTCTTACCGGATGCAGCTGAATACCAGTATTTTACATGGAGCGACTGCCTATCTGACTTGCACAACCCAGTTACTGGGTAATACGATACCGCTTCGTAAGGCTGGTTGTCAGACTTTCGGGCTTCTAACTACCCGTAACGACTGTCAAAGATCCACGAATGACAGCCGGGACCAACGGCTTAACGTGTTTTCTGAGGCACGGAGGGGTCTTGGTATATAAAGATGGTCACCTATCCACGGACCAACCTCGGCAAGCGTAGCTTAACCTGGTCGATCGACACGTGAGGCTGTTATTACTCAGCCACAAGCCCCCTTACCTTAGCTACTTGAAAGAATTGAATAACTTTGTATCTACGTACCAGTATTTGGATAATAGCTTCTGCCCGCGACTTCGTCCGCGTGAAATTTCTAGTTCCCCCGTCCCACCCCGTCGCATCGCATCGCCCGCCTGCGCTGTTACTTCGTTTTTGCTTAGCGTTCATTTTGACTTTTTTCTTTTTGCTCGGCACCTAAGGGTCGCGCAGGTGATGTTAAGTAGCCTACAACCTTCCTGCAAAATAAAAAACCAAATTCGACTGGTACCTAGTTTCAGAGATTACCCCCTACATACAAACTTACAAACAAACAAATTTTATCTTTTTTTTATTAATTAGTCTAAATTACTAATATCGAACACTTTATATTTATTTTTCTGTTTGTTAAAATACATAAAACAGATACTGATACCCCAAAAAATCAATTTATTGTCAAATTGAAATAAAAATAACCGCTGTTAAACACTCCAATTAAAAATGAAGTACCATTAATACCGAATCAAGTTGAAACCGTAACATCGTAACTTGAAACTCATAATCTCCATCTGAAGTTGGAGGCGGTCACAGAAATGCGATAAATCATTAAATGCTGAGCCTTATTGACAGCCTACGTTACATTTAAGAGTACTCTTAAAATCAATTTCCTCGCTGAGTTAAGAGGAAAATCTGATACGGCGGGTGTACGTTCGGCTCTTGACGTCGATTCGGCTCTCGTCGTTCGGCCGTAGGAATCACTGCACCATGCTCTAACTCCGACCTTCGGACAACCTGAAAATTAGGTTGTAGCTGCAGCTGACACATGCTTCGACCAATACACTCTTTTATGCTTAGAACGACTATTTGCGCTTCCTATGTCCAATGTCCGGTGCACATAATAAAATTGTATACTGACCCGAAAAAGGAGTTAGATTATATTTGGTTTCAGAGTTAGCTGTTGAATGTATATTTGTTTTAAGGATACAAAAATACGGCCATACCTACACATATTTTGATACTCGCAAGTAAATCAAAACCTAAATTAGGGTACTTGCCGTTGTCCTAGAATCATGAAATTTGGCTTGTCTTACAGCACAAGTAAAGGAAAAAGTCCTAAAATTGTTAATTTGTAATTTTTTCACACAAAAAAATTTTTTCAGGTCTGTCAGCCTGTACGACCCTTTTTCTCAGAAACGCGAACAGGTTTCATGTTGAAATAAATATGAAATACGTAAGTCTATTGGGGTGTTTCTCAAATTTCGTGCATATTCCGTGATATTTCTAAGTTTGAGATTAATTGACGAATAACGTTGTTTTTTTTTTCTTATATCATTAACATATAGATAATCTTTCAAGATTTTGTGATTTATACCTCATTTCTACGGATAACAAAGAAATTACATAGAAAAAAAACGACGGTAAACGAAGGCAGTGAGGAAGAAGGTAATGAGGTTTGAGACATTATTATTTTTTTCTTAAATAATATCAACATTACGAAACTTCATGCATATTCTAAACCACGAGGGTACTTATTAGAAATAATAATTAGCTGTTGGATAATTATTACCATAAATACTCACTCAATAATACCGGGAAATTAGGAAATGGACACCGAAGGAAATGACAATACATTAAGTTTTTTATTTATAATTTAATAATTGTGTTGTTTTGACCTGTAAATGTTCCATACATGTAAGCACAACTTGATTATGTTTGGTTTCCTTATTAAGGAATACAGATTTTTAATTAATAAATAAAGATTTTTAACCTGGACGCGTAATATGCACGAAAATTGAGAAACACCCATAGTCCCTTGCAGCTCTAAAAAAAACCGGTCAAGAGCGAGTCGGACTCGCGCACCGAGGGTTCCGTTCCGATTTCTGAAAAAGTGTGGTATTTAGAGACATCGTTTTATTTTTCCTGTAATCTTTACATAAACTTCTATCATATAGAATAATTTCAGATTTTTCGCTTTGCAAACTTCGGAGATAAGGGGGGGGGGGGACGGTATTTTTTTTACATTTTTCATCTAAAGTCGAAAACTATGCGGCCTAAAAAAAGAAAAAAAATGTTTGAGAATGTGCAAACAGCGCTCTTTCATATGATATCCCACATGCTCTAGTAGCCCCGCTTTGAATTTTTAAGACCCCCTTTCAGTCAATGTTGCAAAAAAAATATAAATATTTCTATTTCTTTCTTATTTGCAAAATAGTTGGGTAAACGTCATCTAAAACTGTTCCAAATTTCAAGTTCAGCTGTGACAGACAGACAGACAGACAGAGAGACTGAGTCACACCATAAGGGTTCCTTTTTTACCATTTTGGTACGGAACCCTAAAAAATCAAGCTTCTAAGTCATCGCGATAAAAAAATACGGCCATATATAGGACAAACTCAAACTCAAACTCAAACTCAAAGCATTTATTTCAATTAAACCAATTACAGGCACTTTTGAATTGTCAAAGAGTCGGTCAGTAGGTAAGTCAGAAAGTTGAAGCTAGTTGCCCATTCCAAAACGTAGATCTATGGAGAAGAACGGGCAAGAAACTCCACGGACACTCTTTTAAATCAAAATATGGTTACAAAATATTGGTTACATCATTCATGTTGAAATTATACATGTGAGAACGATGAACGTTAAAAGCGTCCGTATTAAAAAAATAAAAAAAAAACAATTCAAAAATTAAAATTAAAATAAGCCGTGGCAGCTAAGGTATGACCAGCCTCCACCAACAGCGCCCGTTGACGAACCTGACGTATGGATTCGTTAAATAATCCAACCACACGCGCCACCATCAGCGAGGCATTAGAGTGAGCATGACACACTCTCAGCCGCCAGGGCACATCCAAGTCAAATAAAGACGTACCCAGTAAATGGTAGCTTTAGAGTAGGTACATAGTACTCACACATGTGCTAAGCAATTAAATATATTGACATATTTTGACATATTTTGATACTCGCAAATAAATCAAAACCTACAGGGTATTTCCCGTTGACCTAGAATTTTGAAATTTGGCAAGAAGCTCTCACAGCACAAGTAAAGGAAAAAGTCCGAAAATTATTAATTTGTAGTTTTATCACATATTTTTTTTTTTCTGTATCAATTTTAAATTGGTTTTTGGGATAAATTCTTTTCAACTACGGAACCCTTCATTGTGCGTGGTCCGACACGCACTTGGCCGGTTTTTTTATTGAACAGTGACATAAGCCAAAGCAGTTATTAGTACCCTTTTTTTTGTGGATCATCAAATAATAGGTACCTATAAAATTGCCGTTTTGTATGAAAAAATTTAAACGAATTTTTTTCATGTATTTTTTATTTGTATTAATCGAAGTAATCACTCATGCAATCAATGCATCTTTGCCAACGCAGTGGCAGTTTATTGATGCCCTTCTTAAAGAAATCAGCTGGTCGGGAGGCAACAAATTCTTCAAAGGCATTTTGTACTGCCTCTCGGGTATTGAATTTTTTTCCCGCCAAGAAGTTATCCAAATTCTGGAAAAAGTAGTAGTCTGTAGGCGCAAGGTCTGGTGAGTAGGGCGGATGACGAAGAGCTTCCAACCCCAGTTCTTGCAACTTGGAGACCGTCTGCTGTGCAGTATGAGGTCGCGCGTTGTCGTGCAAAGCAGCGGAGACGAGCGATTGACCAATGCTGGTTGGAGATGTGCCAGCTTCTCCATCATTGTGTTCAGTTCTTCACAATACACATCTGCAGTAATGCTCACCCGGTTTGGTAAGAAGCTGTGATGAATCACACCGGCGCTAGACCACCAAACAGTGACCATCACTTTTCTAGGGGTAAGTTTTCGTTTAGGGCATTGTTTAGGTGCTGAACCAGGATCCAACCAACTTGCTGAGCGCTTGCGGTTATCAAACAGAATCCATTTTTCATCGCAGCTAACAATGCGGTTCAAAATTCCTTCATTTGTGTGTCTGTTGAGCAGTGCAAGGCACGTCTCGACGCGTACTTCGCGCTGGCGATCATTGAGTTCGTGGGGCACCCATTTGTCAAGCTTTTTTACCTTGCCAATTTGACGCAAATGGACCAATATTGTTTTGACGCTAACGTCGAAAGCTGCTGCTAATTCAGCCGTAGATTCTGTATCATCAGCTTCCACAATCGCCTTTAATTCGTAATTGTCGACCAGTCTTCGGACGACCGCGAGGTTCATTTTTCAGGTCGAAATTTCCAGAACGGAAGCGAGCAAACCAATAACAGGTGGTGCGTTGGTTTGTAGTGTTAGCTCCGTAAACGTCGTTGATGTTGCGTGCCGCTTGTGCCGCGTTGCTGCCACGACGGTACTCATATTCCATAATTACTCGAATTTTTAACGTATCCATGATGACGGAAAAGATTGAAATGCGATGAAAATGTGAAACTAATCAATAAACAAATGACTACTTTTGGAAAAAAAACCATGTTTTTAAAATAAAATTAATTTGAAATTAGAATTCTTAGCCAAACAAAAATTATTTTGATTTGAAATGGCCAGTACCGCAGAACGGCAATTTCATAGGTAAAAGACCTAATAACTTCTCGCGCTCTGGGTGGAGCGGAAGGGCGTGTCAGATTTTTACTGACTTTTTAGTCAGTAAAAATCTGACACGCCCTTCCGCTCCGACCCGTGTTCCTTCAGTTGCCTATGCCAGGGCCATGGTATCTCTTTCGAACAACCCGTGACCCCGGCGGCATCGGCCCTATCGGACCCCATCTTTTGCTGACAACTCTTTGAAGCGCGCTTGGAACACAACGCGACGTCGACCTGGGCCCTAGTCCTTACCGGACGGCGAGCTACTAACTACTCGCCGTCCGCAAGCCCGCGCCTACGGTGGCCGGGAATCGGCTGAATATTAAAAATCAAGCACAGATTTCACCTAAGGTACTCAAGAACTTCTTTTTAAAACCAAAACCCATACAAATATCAATCTGATAACACTAATGTTAAAGCGAAACGTAATTTTCGCTATTCTAAACAAGAAATTTTCGCCATGATAGGCAATAATAACTTGGACTTATCTTAAAACAAAGAAAAGTAACGCGACGTTTATTACGTGTACTTGTCCTCAATTGTAATCAGATAACAAATTCAGCCGGGTGGCATAAAAATGACGTACTAGTGTACTTGCAAGTGTTCTGGAATGTTCGGGGACTGGCGGCTTAGCTCCGTGTTAAGTGCCACCCATAAACAAGGGTCCCTTAACACGTCACTTGCTACAAATGGACTCTTTATGTCCGCGTCAAATATAATTTCCTCGATTTCCTTGTTAGGGAGTTTTCTTGTACTGCGGATTTGCTTAATTGTATTTATTGGTGTTTTTGTCGCCCGTCTTTATGAGATGATTGTAGAAGTAAAGTATAATAGAATCCGCTTCGACATCGAAGGGAAGTGACAAACACGTCATACAAAGCGAATGTTATACAAAGTATAGTCTTAGAAAATAAACAACTTCCTGATTTTGTTAGGTATTTAGTTTAATAGAGAGAAAAGCAATGATATTGAGAAAATATAAAGTGTATGTATGTATCTATTAAAAAAAAAACCGGCCAAGTGCGTGTCGGACAACGCACAATGAAGGGTTCCGTAGTTGAAAATAATTTATCCCAGAAACAAACTTAGGTAGGTCACATTGGATCCCAAAAAAATTTTTTTATTTCAAAAAATTAGAAATTCACAATTTTCGGACTTTTTCTTTTATTTGTGCTGGGAGACCTTGCTTTTTGCCAAATTTAATTATTCTAGGTCAACGGGAAGTACCCTATAGGTTTTGATTTACTTGCGACAGTTGCGAGTATCATAATGTGTCGCAAAATGGCCGTATTTTTTTATTGCGTTGACTTAGACGCTTGATTTTTTTATAACTCTAAGGAGCAATAGACTTACGTATGTAATATTAATTTAAACTTGATATCTCTCCGCGTCCTTAACAAAAAGGGTCTTGAAGGACTGACAGACTTGAACATTTTTTTTATGTGATAAAATTACAAATTAACAATTTTCGGACTTTTTCCTTTATTTGTGTTGTATGACCTTGCTTCTTACCAAATTTCATGATTCTAGAATAACGGCAAGTACCCTATAGGTAGAGACCACAGGCGTACGTATTTGATATTAATTTCAACTTGATACCTCCACCCGTTCCTGAGAAAACCCGGTCTTGACACACTGACAGACAGACAGATGGACAAACAAGTGATCCTATAAGGGTTCCGTTTTTCCTTTTGAGGTACGGAACACAAAACAAACATATTAAAAACCTATTTTTTCATTTTTAGGGTTCCTTACCTCAAAAGGAAAAAACGGAAACCTTATAGGATCACTTGTTTGTCCGTCTATCTGTCTGTCTGTCAGTCTGCCAAGACCCTTTTTCTCAGAAACGCGTGAAGGTATCAAGTTGAAATTAATATCACGTACGCAGGTCTGTGGCCCCTTGGAGTCCTAAAAAACTCAAGCTTCTAAGTCAATGCATTAAAAACATACGGCCATTTATGCGACATATTTTGATAACCGCAAGTAAATCAAAACCCGTTCCCCCCGTTACTTACTTTCCGTTGTTCTAGAATCATGAAATTTGCCATGAAGCAAAGTCATACAACAAAAATAAAGGAAAAAGTCCGAAAATTGTTAATTTGTAATTCTATCACATAAAAAAAAATGTTCAAGTCTGTCAGTCTGTCAAGACCCTTTTTCTCAAGGACGCGTGGAGATATCAAGTTGAAATTTATATTAAATAGGTAAGTCTATAGTCTCTTACAGTTCTAAAAAAATCAAGCTTCTAAGTCAACGCAATAAAAAAATACGGCCATTTTGCGACACATTTTGATACTCGCAACAGTCGCAAGTAAATCAAAACCTATAGGGTACTTCCCGTTGACCTAGAATAATGAAATTTGGCAAGAAACAACGTCTCCCAGCACAAGAAAAGAAAAAAGTCCGAAAATTGTGAATTTGTAATTTTATGACATAAAAGTTTTTTATTTGGTATCCAATGTTAAAATTATGTTTTTGGGATTAATTCTTTTCAACTACGGAACCCTTCATTGTGCGTGGTCCGACACGCACAATGCCGATTTTTACATAAGAAATCAATCATTTTTGTCCGTTTTTGTTCGCTTTGTCACTATAACTGGACATAAGTGATTGTTTGCCTAGAAATTCTGCAGCTAATGCCTAAATACTTGACATACCTAAAAGCAAATGGAGACTTTCACACATGTCTGCGTACGTCAGTCCTCTCATAACCACAATCTAGCACAATCTACCAAACTACAATATTGTTAAATAATAGGTACTGTTTACCAAAACCTAGGTCTAATTTTGTAAAGGCTTTACTGCCCATAAAGCATTCAAACATTTTTTGTTAACGGTTTTTGTGAGCGTTTTCCGTAAACACAAAAAACCGTTAAACGGGCACATTTATCTATCGCGAAATTACATCGCATAAAAATTGAAACACTGTTGGTACAATGAAAAAATTTTTTAAAGTTCACTGCACCGAGCAATCCAACAGCAGGGTTTGTTTTTGTCAGGCTTGATAGTTTTTGATATATGGACAGGATAAAAAATGCATAATAGACAAATGTTTGTACATTCTCGGTAGAGTGGAGCTGGGCCGAGTGCATGATAAAAATCCGCGGCAGTTTGTTAGGAGTTTTGGCGCGTGGCGGCGTGTCAAGAAGTGCTGACAGGAGCGCACTCACGCTGCGATGTTTCCCGGCTGCTGTGCCGCTACTCGCCGCTACACAACACTTTTTTTCTTCCGTCGGTACACAGCGGTTTGCGATTCAACGCTCGTTTTTCGTTTACTTCCCTTCAACGTTTGCATTGTTTGTAATCGGACAGACGCTGCTTTGTAACGTATGTGTGTTCCGTGAGCGGGCAGCTTTTTTCGATTTGTTCAACGCTATGTTGGATTCGGTTTCACAGTTAACGTCGTGATCGTCCGCTCTGCGCGGCCGCGGTGAACAGAAATGAGGCAATTCATAAAAGAAATTAATGTATAAGTGGTTAAAGCTCCAGCTATCATTCAAAATAAGTGAGCTCCATAAAACTCGTTTTAATACTTTATTTCAGCTTAAACTTCCGTAGCTTTTAAATTATTTGTCCGTGGAGGCTGGAGCCATTCCAAATTAAATTATACGCAGAAAATGTTCGGTCACATTGCAAAATTCATTATGATTTCTGTTCTGGGTGATACGTTTAACGGAGTCGTTTTTACTTAATTCCTTGCCAAGTTGTCCGCTTACAGCAAGTGAAGCATTTAAATTGAATTTAGGATGACAACTCCAATTCGTGTAATAAGAGTTTGGTTGTTTGGAACAATAATTGTACTAATCCGACAATAATTGGGCGACAAGAAATTTCGTGTCCGCCATCGAGATGTTAGTAAAACATAAACGTGTCAATACTGTTAAGTTTGAATAAAGGACGACATTTTGAACACAGAGGCTTTGCTTTTGTTGCTTCACTGTTGACTTGTTTTACTTTGTTAAAAAGTAGATCGACGTACGACTCTGTTCCGAAACAATTTGATGAAAATGCAAACAAATGGGTCACAAAACGTACTTCTGAGTTACCACTTACAAATTGAGTATATTTGATTACTTAAACCGGAAATTCTAATTTTAAATCACCTTATAGATTATATATATATTATATTATATTAAGATATATTTTTCGTTTGATAATATTCTTTGAGGTTATTTTTATAACCTCAATATGTCGCCGATTTTTCTATTACAAATTTTCTGTTATTCAAACAATAATTCTTGGAAAAAGTGGTGAGATATAAGTTGAAAACTATATAAGTACGGATGAATGTGTTTTTTAGTCATCAGTGTTTGTTTACACTTTCATCAAAAGTTTTGGTACAGATTACAGTTAGCTACAGACTATCAGGACTACCATCAGGATAAGCTATTAAAAATAATATTATGAATGGTAGCCATGCCTTTCATCTCCCCTACAATCCTCTTATGGGTGAAATGTTATGACGGTATTCATTCAAATTCCCATTGAAATGTTTTCAAAAATGTTACTTACGAGTAGCAGGAATTAATCAATGCGATACGCTATTGCCGAGTGGTTCGAACGCAATCATATCCTGATGTTTGGCTAGTCCGTCGATGCAAAGGAGCTTATTAGTTTGATGTTCGAAACATGAACCTTATGATATGATGCATTAAATGCAAAGAACATGTTTGAACTTTGAACAAGCTAATGCTAATATTCATACCTACTGATTATAAAGGACTGACTGGAATGTGCATTAAAACACCGGTCAAGAGCGAGACGGACTCGCGCACCGAGGGTTCCGTTCCGATTTCTGAAAAAGTGTGCTATTTAGAGACATCGTTTTATTTTTCCTGTAATCTTTACATAAATGTCTATCACATAGAATAATTTCAGATTTTAATCTTTGCAAACTTCGGAGATAAGGGAACGGTATTTTTTTACATTTTTCATCAAAAGTCGCCTAAAAAAATTTTAAAATGGTTGAGAATGTGCAAACCACGCTCTTTCATGTGATACCCTACATGCCCTAGTAGCCCCACTTTGATTTTTTAAGACCCCCTTTCAGTCCCATTTACAAAAAAAACATAAATATTTTTACTTCTTTCTTATTTGCAAAATTGTTGGGTAAATGTCATCTAAAACTATTCCAAATTTCAAGTTGATAGCATAAGTAGTTCTTGAGATATCCAGCTGTGACAGACAGACAGACAATACGCCATGTATGTTTCGCGATTTTTTGTAGGTTTCGAGTTATTTTTGTTTTTGATGATGGTGGTAGTAAGTCAGCAACAAAAGTCGATAATCACTGTAACTTTTTACTTATTATAATCTAAATTGATACAAAATGATTCGAGACATTGCTTTACCATTTCATGTACCTAATAGCGTAGTTTTATATCAGTTCAGATTATTCATGAACATTTTGCTTAGTAAATAAAAAAGTTTTAATAAATTCTTATGGCTGAAGTATTGTTTCAGTAGAGTTAAGATGATTATTAAAGTTCTTCTTCACATTATGAAAGTATAATAGGATTTCAAGTCACAGCAGCTTTATGGAATAATACCTGCCTGAGGTGTGAAAGGCGTTGAGTTGTTAAATCTTATATCTTTCGCAATAAAAATCCTTTCAGTTTGTTTCAGTAATCCTTAGAAAAGGTCGGAAAATTTTAAATATAGATCACTTTGACGAATAATCTCAAACACATTTCGACACTGTTAAACCACAAAAGGAGAAAAATAAGCTTGTTCGTTGGCAATTTTCTGTCAGAAACTGCGACTGGTCCGAATGGGAGGTTGAATTGAAAATCTCTGAAACAGTGTTTTCGATAACCTCTACATCCAAAAATCCAATATACAGTCAGATATCATCCAGGAATCGTAAAATTGTTCGATGTTTCATTTTATCATGAGGTGTCCTGAAAATTGTTTATTCCACCAAAAACATATTCATACAAAATATTGCCAAGACAAGACCATATGGCTCGCACTGTCAAAAAGTTATCAGATCTCATGTAGAGCCAAGCGTCTAACTCTACATGCCTTAACTCTACAAGCCCTAATTTCACAAACTCTATACCTACCTTAGTCAAAATATGAGCGTTAGCCGTTTCCTTACTACACTAACTATTGTATCAGAAAAGTAATGAATAGTGAATAAATATTTCACCTTACGCCTATGTGACGGTAGCGTGACCGACACAGTTTATAATTTTCGATTAAAATATCAAAAAAAAAAAAAATGGATACATATCCAATAATTATTTTTTTGATAATTTAGTCGAAAATTATAACTGTGTCACGCTCTTGTCGTGCAGAGTGTAAATGATTGAATATTGTGTTTACTGAAAACTGTTTATTAAACATAAACTGCTTTTTCTAAAAACCTAATGTACGAACGGACTCTTTTGCCGCGATGCATCATAGAATGAGTGACGAACATTATAACTGTGTCGGTCACGCTTTTGTCGTACAGAGTGTAAATGATTGAATAGTGTGTGTAAAAATATAAATCTCGTTAACAACAGTTTAATGGAAATGGATTTGTATTTTTTGATGAACTAAATTGGTTTGATCGCGGGATGGGCGAGTCGATACGCCGCAGCTAGCGACCGCAAGCGCTCGCGACCAGTCGCAGCTGCGGTCGCAGATTGTTTTGGAGCAGATAAATTTCATCATACCAAACAATCATCTACTGCGATATTAATGAATTGTTGATTGGCACGTCACGAGCAAGTTTTAATAAAATATTTGATGTGTTACTGTGGTTATAATATAAGCTCCAGTGGGGTCAAAGTGCTCATTATAATGTTTTCTACTGGCGTGTTCGGAACCTATTATAGTAAAGAAGGAAATTACGTTTTTGTACTAAATTGATTTTTATTACTTATTTTGTAACAGAAACAGAAACGTAAGTAAGATTTAAATAGTACCTACTCAACAAAAACGACCTATTGTTCTATCTTCCTTTGCAGCTCATAAGGAAAACGAGGGCAAATGGTATCCAGTAAAACGTTTCTTTATTCCAACAGTGATATAGATTGTTAAGTAAACATGCAAAGTTAATTAGCTTAAACATAGAACACAATGTTCACACAATCACGGACGTTACTGAAGAAATAAGCTCTCCGTTTTCCCGTTTTTCTGCACAACAGCGGAAAAACAATTTAAGTTAACAAGTAAAAGTATTAATCACGACGAGAAAAAAGATATCGGAAATAAAAGTGAGTGCTTTCTCAAAGAAATCACGTAGCACTTACATAAAAAGTGGTTTCGAACGGGGAACGTAACCGCTTAACTTTTAAACCTAATACGTGATTCAATTTAGGAGTTGTATCTCTAGACGCCTCGAACCCGAAAACTGTCGCTGAAATCCATTCAACTTTTCTTTCATATTCCGAAAAGAATGCTTCTTGCTCTGTTTGGTACCTCGAACTATCACTTTAAAAAGAATTTACGTATTTCGCTTTATTAAATCCACACTAATTTCATAATGAGTAATGGAAATGAATGCATGCTTTTTGTATTCTTTCGATTGTCAATGAAATCGGTACCTATACCTCCAGAAAGCCTCCAGATTAAACAACTTAATATGACAGCCAAGATGACGGCTAAATATTAAAAATAGGATACCGCGAGTTTATTTCTATTATGGCATTACAAAGAAATAATGAGAAAAATTCTGATGTTCAATCTTCCAAGTAAATAGTAAGAAAAAAATAATTTCAAGATAAGAAATGGAACAATGAATGCTGATGGCCACTAATATTCCTTTACAAGTATCTAGAGCTTATTGAGGGATTACTAGAGAAGCCGGCAATTGGATTTCTTCAGTAAAAAAAATAGAAATTTATTCTGATGAGTTATGTTTTTCCAGACTTGAATCAATTGTAAAACTGTAGCTGATAACACCGTACTGATAACACCGCAGCAAGGGTGAGGCGCTCAAAATCAGTCGCTGAAATTACGACTTGTTTTCATGCAATTTTGTGTTGGGCAGCGTAATTTCAGCAACTCATTTTGATCGAAGAGATAAATTGTGCCCCCTCAGTGAGTCAGTAATTCAGGTCGATACTTTTATAGTTTCGCAGGAGATTGGAATGGGTTTTTCTGTTACCAAAGAGCGGCCCGTGATTGGAAGTGTGGCCAATTAATGGGAATAGGCTCACCCTCCGTCACGCAGCGTGAAGTAATATACCATCGACCTCACGAACTGTGTGGATGTGGACCAAAATCCGGTGTTTGAGCTTGTTTTCGAACACGGGGCGTTTCTTTGAATATTTGCAGGACATTTGCTGTTCTTTTTGTTGGATTTGCATGACACATGCTTTTTATGATGTTGGAAGTCAATTGCTGACGTGGAATGCGATTGCGTGCGTCGGTTGTTTTAATGATTAACGTTTAAGGTCTCACAGAATCACATGGCAGTATTACAAGTACAAGTATTAAGCTATTTAAAATTTGTAAAATTCTACCGATCAGCTATACCTAAACATAAATATCTTCTAGCAGTAAACCATCATGGTACTCAAGAGCATAACTTATCTCATGTACTCAATGATTACAATACGTGATCTATGGCTGCAGGCAAATTCAAGGTACCCAGAGTCACCAATTACTATGGTGACAGAACTCTAAAAAAACGAATACCATACCTATTGAATAGCCTGCCGGCAGACATAAGGAGCGAAGACAGTGTAAACAGGTTCAGAAATAAATTAAAAAGATATTATTTGGAAACGTTACCTACAGTGCTACCTAAGTCCTTTTTTTTTTTTTTTTTTTTTTGAGGGTGGGAAATCATCAAATAACTTCTCCCGCTCTGGGTGGAGCGGGAGGGCGTGTCAGACTTTTACTGACTAAAACCCACCCGTGTTCCTTCAGTTGCCTATGCCAGGGCCGCGGTAACCCCTTCAGACAACCCGCGACCCCAGCGGCACAGTGCTACCTAAGTCCTAAAGTATAAAGTTTAAGTTTTTAAGGTGTAATGTAATAATAATAAAGACTCGCCAGCCCCCACAGTCAAACTATTGACATGGTTTTGTGGGGCATAGTATATTTATAAGCTAAGTAAATCATTGTAATAAATAAATAATAATAAAGTACTATTCGAGTCAGTTTGAACACCTCATAAAAGTTAGTTGACACAATCGGCGCGAGCGCATACCTTGTGGCATTCGCTTCAGTTCGCCCAAAGCAATGAGATCAAGTAACATTGGATTAGCGATGACGTTAGTAGAAAAGCCAAAAAATTAATGGGGTTGACATAATGCTACCGAAATGTCACGTGATCATGTTAATGTCACTTTGAAGCTGTAGCGATTGTAGCACAGAGTAACTACTTTATAATATAGACATAGAATCGCTCCGAAGCGGATGCCATATTTTTTCTAGGTCCTCTGCTCGTTGGTCTAGTGGTAGCAAGCGCTGCTGTGCTGACCATGAGGTCCTAGATTCCATTCCCGGGTCACGGAAAGTGTTATTGGGTTTTCCATCTGGAATTGCTCAGTAGCCGCCCAGAGTCTGGATTTGTGCCCGGTTGATCGCAATAGGCTCGCCTCCCGTTACATGGGAGTTAAACATATACTATCAGGTACACCTCTGCCTAACCCTACGGGGAAACAAAGCGTGATGTGATGTTTTTATGTTATGTAAATGGCTGTTTTTGGATGTGTGAAACAAAAACAAATGAGCATTAAAGAACAAAGTATACGTATCCACTTAGTGATGTCTAGAGCTAATATAATTCAATGGGTCTCTTGAGACATTGGTAATACGTTATAATTTGTAACATGCCCGTTACACGGCTGTGGGAACATGAGCTTTGGATTCATAAACTAATTTAATAAGCCATTAAAGCTATCTGGACCAGGAGTAGCCATGGTGATTTATAGCAATATGAGAACATTAAAAACGCATTACGAAAACATGACTTTAGGCGGAAAATTTAACAGCGCCATATATAACGTGGAGCGGATGTTTTGTATTTGGCGGATATTAAAAAAAATATATAATTAAAAATGTCGAGATTGCTTGTTTACATTAGGGGACAGCGTTGGTGGGCGACATCTTGTGTAAGGAGTTTTCCTTACAAGTTATTTACAGGATTTTTTTTGTTGTTATAAAATTCTGATTTGAAGACGATGATGGGATGAACAGAGAATGGAAAAATGGAATGAAGTCTTTGTCCAGCAGTGGGACACTATTGGTTGACATAATGGTAAAAAAACCTACAAATTTTTTATTTTGATTACTTTTTTAAATTGTTTACTTTGATTTTGCTAAACTCCACAGACGCGATGGGTATAACTAAACACGATAAAATAAAAGATTTAAGGATGACGCAGTGGTAGCCCGCGAAATTATTTTTTTTTTGGGTTTTTTGCAATTTTCAGGTCCGTGTCAGGTTGTATCTTAATCAAAGTATGATGCGGCAATAAAACATATGTATTTATATAATTATAACCATAAAAATCCATCAATAGGTACATCTCTCTAAGTTAGATTTCGTGCAGATTCATTAGATTTCGTTCGTTTGACGACTCTGCACGAAATCTAACTTAGAGATATGTATTGACGATTTTTTACGTGCTTATACGACCAAAGACTTATAAAAAATCCGTCAATAGCGAGTCGGACTCGCGCACCGAGGGTTCCGTTCCGATTTCTGAAAAAGTGTGCTATTTAGAGACATCGTTTTATTTTTCCTGTAATCTTTACACTTCTATCACACAGAATAATTTCAGATTTTTGCCTTTGCAGACTTCGGAGATAAGGGGGGCGGAACGGTATTTTATTTTACATTTTTTTTCATCAAAAGTCGAAAACTTTGCGGCCTGCAAAAAAATAAAAAAATGTTTAGGAATGTGCAAACAGCGCTCTTTCATTATGATACCCCGCATGCCCTAGTAGCCCCACTTTGAATTTTTAAGACCCCCTTTCAGCACCTGTTACAAAAAAATATAAATATTTTTATTTCTTTCTTATTTGCAAAATAGTTGGGTAAACGTCATATAAAACTGTTCCAAATTTCAAGTTGATAGCATTAGTAGTTCTTGAGATATACGGCTGTGACAGACAGACAGATAGACTGAGTGACACCATAAGGGTTCCTTTTTTACCATTTTGGTATGGAACCCGAAAAAGGAGGACTCCGCGCCACGCATATCGAAAATGAAGCACAGTAAGTATGCCGGCCGGACCGCTTGTACAAACACGCCTCGCGCACACATTTACATCTAATATGCCGACTGGCCGCCATTACGTAACACGAGCGCAGGTACTCAAATCACTCGCGGGTTGTTTGAAGAAGATACCGCGGCCCTGGCATAGGCAACTGAAGGAACACGGGTGGGTTTTAGTCAGTAAAAGTCTTACACGCCCTTCCGCTCCACCCAGAGCGTGAGAAGTTATTTGATAGATACCCACCCTCAAAAAAAAAAAAAAAAGGTACTCAAATCACGCACTCATAAATAGTTACGGTGCTTCACTTTTGATATGCGTGGCGCGGAGTCCTACTTTTTTTAAGTCTATGTATACGACCATAACTTCTGCTGTGTTAAAAACAAACTTCTCATTTACCTCAGAACTTTCAGAAGATACGGTCAGTGTTCGTAAATGAGTAAGTTAGATTTGTTTAGACTACTATGGAGCGAGAAACTCGACCGTCTCTTGTGCCTACAGACCTGTAAAATTGACCTACGCCGTATATTCCCGGGGAATAATGGCTGCCCCGGTGCGATGCATCGTTCTACGAAGTTAGAAAGGTGACTACGGAGTAATGTCAAGAGGTCGGCTAGCAACTCGGAGATCAGTAGGTAAGCTACAACTTACAGAACTGTGGGGAACAATCCTTTCTACACGTGTCGTGATTTTTGTCGCAGGGGAATTGAATGACTAAGGGCCTATTTCACGATGTAGTAGCCACTACTTACTGAAAAACCGGTTAAGAGCGACTCGCGCACCGAGGGTTCCGTACCATCATTTATGTTTAATTTTTGTTGATGATTTCTGAAAAACTATGCTATTTAGAGACATCGTTCTAATTTTTCTGTAATCTATACATAAACTTCTATCACATATAATAATTTCAGATTTTTCTCTATGCAAAGTTCGGAGTTAGGGGAACGGTATTTTTATAACATTTTTCATCAAAAGTCGAAAACTATGCTGCCTAAAAAAAAAAGAAAAAAACATGTTTGAGAATGTGCAACAGCGCTCTTTCATATGAGACCCCACATGCCCTTAGCCCCACTTCGATTTTTTAAGACCAACTTTCAGTCCCCGTTGCAAAAAAAAAAAACATATATATTTTTTATTTCTTTCTAATTTGCAAAATAGTTGGGCAAATGTCATCTAAAACTTTCCAAATTTCAAGTTGATAGCATTAGTAGTTCTTGAGATATCCAGCCGAGACAGACAGACTGAGTCACACCATATGAGCTCCTGTTTACCGTTTTGGTACGGAACCCTAATAAATTCAAAATGGAACAGAATTTATAAAACACTATCGAAAACGGGTCTTATCGCGATATTCTTTTTAACGAGGTAAACAGGTACCTACTTGTTTCCCGACGTTTCGACCGCCTTGCAGCGATCGTGGTCACGGGAGGACTGATGACAGCTCAGCGACGTCTTCGTAAAGTGCGGGTATGTGCATCTACCCTCACTTGGTCTTCACAATTTTTATAAATGTCACTGTCGGTACTTCTACACACAACACTAAGGACGTCTACAAACTGGCGGACCTCGTCGGGCGACCGGCGGGCGTTAACAACAACAGAACAGAGCAGAACAGAACAGAATTTGTATGAAATTATCTGCCAAGTAAGTTAATAGGTACTTAATCGCAGGTGGTGAAACAGGCCCTTTAATCGTAGTATATTCACCCTATACTCGTAGTATATTCACCCTATACTCGTAGTATATTCACCCTATACTCGTAGTATATTCACCCTATACTCGTAGTATATTCACGATAGCAAGCTGTAAGGAGGCCTACTTCGATCACTGCCTCGTTAGTCTAGTGGGTGGTGGTGGTGGACGGCAAGTGCCACTGCTGAGTATGAGGTCCTGGGTTCGATTCCCAGGTCGGGCAAAGTGTTATTGGGTTTTTCCAACAGGAATTTCTCAGTAGAAGCTCGGAGAGCCCGGTTGATGTTAATAGACTCGCCCATGGGACTTAAAAATAACTGGCGATATGTCGGTATACCTACTATAGGTACAACTCTCTCTCTCTCTTCGGGGATTAGAGGCGTGATGTTGTTGTGTTACTTAACAGCTACACAAAGATCTTTCGTTGGTAAGCGCATTACTTAAAAAAAAAATTGACTTGAGATCGGCTGGACCGATTTGGCTATTTTTAGGGCTCCGTACCTACCCTAAAAAGGTAAAAACTGGCCAAGTGCGAGTCGGACTCTAACACGAACGGTTCCGTACCATTATCTATAAAAACGGCAAAAAATCACGTTTGTTAATTGTTGTATGGGAGCCCCCATATTTGTTTTATTTTAATTTAATTATTTATTTTTAAATGAACATATTATTATAACTAAATAATTATTCAAGCGTCTACCTGTTGCCGTTGTCAATATCGAGCAAAAACGAGCAAAAAAATCTCGTTTGTTGTACGAGGGATTCCTTAAATATTTATTTTATTGTGTTTTTTAGTATTTGTTGTTATAGCGGCAACAGAAATACATCATCTGTGAAAATTTCAACTGTCTAACTATGACGGTTCATGAGACACAGCCTGGTGACAGACGGACAGATAGACCGACAAACGGACAGCGTAGTCTTAGTAATAGGGTCCCGTTTTACCCTTTCGGTACGGAACCCTAAAAACGAAACCCAAGGATCATTTCGATGTCCGTCTGCCTGTCTGTTAAGACCCTTTTCCTCGGAAACATGTAGAGGTATCAAGTTGTAATACGTAAAGTCTATTGTCCCTTTTGGAGCTCTAAAAATGAATAATTTTGATACGACAAGCTATTTCCGTGACAAGCTTTTCCTAGAACTAACTTTCTAATTTCCTTACTAACATTATGCGGTTACCTCATCAAACAGCAAACTTAGGTACCAAGCTTATCAGAACACTTCCCTTCTAACATATTCTCCAGACGTAAGCCACCTCCCCACATTTGATACGCCATCATAGTACTCAAATATATAACCGATCTCACTAACAACTTTAATTAATAATGTTCCCGAAGTAAACCAAGGACATAACTTGTTAAAATATTAAGTGAGTTAATTCGGAAGTTTGTCACGGCTTTATAACGTGTTTACCTGATGTTCATAGTGATGATAAACTACGTTTAGCGTAACAGAACCTGTGGTCTGTCGGTTTTGCTTGTTCATAACTTTTGGACGTCGTCGGCTTCGAGTGTGATAATTGTGTATGTATTCGTGTGTTGTAAACTTCTAAGGTAAGGCCTCACTTACGGAGAGGCTGGGCGTCGTGCGCACTAAATTCAAACATACGTTCTATGAGAGCGTTTACGGATAAGCGGTTAAGATTTCTTAGTCGGCGCGGCGGGCGTTCGCACCGCGTAATAAAATCGCGGCGGGATTTTATCGCGCACTGGATTTTCAACTCTCTGCCGGAGCGCCGGGAGTTGAAAATCCAACAGTGTGTTTTTTGTCGCGCTGGGATGCACTCTGTTTTTGTTAGGTTGGATTCTCAACGCTCGGTTCAACAACGAGAGTTGAAAATCCAGTGCGCGATAAAATCCCGCCGCGATTGTATTACGCTCGTGGGAACGCCGATTTATACTTGACGGCCCACAGCCCGCACCGCGCTCAGCGCCGCGCGACGCCCGCGGCTCCGTAAATGAGGCCTGATTGTAATTAATTGTTGTATTTCTCAGTAGCAGCCATGTTTCTGGATTTAGGCCCGGTTGTTGGTAATAGGTGCACCCCCTTTTACATGGGGCTAACCCTGTTTGCCCACCGACACAACGTCAACGAGACGTCAACGAGGATCGAGATTATACGAATCGAACGTGACGTCTCAATGACGGTGTGTGGTGGACACGCGGCCGTAGTGAATGTACAGTGGAATCTGTTTATCTCCGCCAATATTGACCAACCGCTTAGTATGAAGTAATTGCGGAGCGAAATGTGGTTTTCAGATAATAACAAAGTTCGGATATAATGACTTCGCTTGTCATGTCACTATTTTTAAGAAATTATGTCCGGTTATAGTGACAAAGTGAACAAAAGCAGACAAAATAAATTCCTTGTGTAAAAAATTAAAAAAATATGTAATGATGTTTGTTTTGTATCAGCTCATACTTCTTTTTTTAATTTTTTTATGAATAGATTTATATACACTTTGTTTTTCTCTGTATTAAACTAAATAGGTACTTACCTAAGAAAAATAGGCAGTTGTTTGTTTTCTAAGACTGCATTACACTACGCACTAAGCACTATAAGCTTTGTATGACGTCTGCTTAGTGTGACGTTTTGGTCAAATTGTCACTTCCCTTCAATGTCAGTATAAGCGGATTCTACTGTTTATATCAAATTCAAAGTCATTTATTTCAGGTCATTGACCCATATTAAATACAAAAACAATACACAATCAATGATATATTACCTTTAGATGCGTTACCCGGTCTCAAAAATGGCAAATTAAATGAAGGGTAATTGCCCGGGCGGCGTGATATCAGTCACGCACCACGCAGTGTCGCGGCTACACGTCACTGTCACTCCTAATTTCCCGTAATTACTTGTAAAGAAAATGCCTTCCCGTGTTTATAGACGATGCACAAATTATACTTCTACTGTGAGAGAAAAGAAAAACGTCTCATTTCATGCGTAAGTATAGTGTATTTCTTTAATAAAACATAGAATATTTTTTGATGTGCACCGCCATTTTTCTAGGGGAGTTTGGGGCAACTATAACAATGGTATTTGTAATACAGACTTTTTTGGGTACCAATTTTTTTAATATTATGATATTGTTTGATATAAAATTCTAATACTTCATGATATGGGTTATAAATATTACTTATCGTTTTTCTTTTATTTTAGATTGCCTAAAGACGGACTGATGAGGGAAAAGTGGTTAAGAATAATTAAGACTCAAAGGAGTGAAGATGATTGGATGCCAAGTAGAGTTAAAAAGTTTTTGTTTAGTTCACGACTTTATTTCCTCTAGATGTAGAGGGTGCCACATTCAATTTAATATGATGTTACATCTATGTGAGCCTATAACCAGCGGACGATCAAGACGCATCTAAAGATGCCTCACTTGTCAAATTATGATAAGTAGTTTATTAGTTATGATTTTATGAAGGAACAGATGAACATACATACATAATATGTATTATGTACTAACACTTCTACCCGTCTACACGTGCGTACAATAATTGTGTTATGTGTGTGTGCTGTTTTTGCTCACGTTATTGGTTTTGAAAATAAAAGATTATTCACAGTAAGTCTAGTTTTATTATTTTAATTAGGTTCGTACTACAGTTCTGAAATATTAAAATGATATTTTTTATTTCTTCAAAAAAATATTTTGTCAACACGAGTGAAATCGAGTGTTCACTTTGCCCCAAATTCCTCTTGACTGCTACGACCCACGCACGCGCGCCAATGAACATGCAGCAGCTAGTGACGTAATTAAATAAGTATATTCATCTCTTTCTTACAACAGGTATCGGCATGCGTCTTTCCTTTTCTTTGCGGCCAGTATGATTGTATATACTGGTATGTTGGTACATCATGGCTTACGCTGTTTTCGAAAGCACTGATGTTCGTGTATGACGCGTCTATCTATAATACGTCATTGTACACAATACACAATTTTGCCATTATAAAAGTGTCACAATATAAAAACAATACACAATTTGAAATTAAATAAGTAATAATTAATTAGTTGATTGATTAATAATATTAAATGACGTAAAAATAAAAATAACAAATAAATGTCTGATCAAATCAGTATCGCTACTTCGACGCCATCATCTCATTCTCGCTGACGTCCCATTGACGTGGTGGTGGGCGAACGGCCTTAAGCTGGTGAAATGTGGGTGTATCAAACATCTTTGCCTTTGCCTTAGAGGGTACGGGCCTATAGTATAGTAGTATAGTATAAGGGCTGATGTTAGTAACTCCACGTGTAAGCGCGTATTTCACAATTGACTAGGAGTGTAATTAACTAGGAGTGGTTGATATTAATTATTTTTAAAAAGGGTTAAAAGTAATGGCAATAAGACCGTCGCTATTTCTCTTCTGAATATTCTGCTTCGGGTCTTAGCGTTTCCTCTCGCGTACATAAATTGATTCGTTCGTGGTTTTAATTTGTTTCCTCATTTGCTTAGTAAGTACTTATTTACTATGAATGCGGGAAGTAATGACATATTTATTTATTTAGACAGCGTGTGTTCATAATGTAATTTAATGAACTTACATTTTTGAAATAGAATGTATAGTCCAGGCAACGAATAATTGTGGATGGAAAAGTCGAAAGCAGAAAGTTTGACTTAAGAACTTTGTTTGGCCTAGTAGGAGATAAACATACTAAAAGTCCTTACCCCTCAGAGGTGAGCCCGAGGGGGGGGGGGGGGGGGTCGGGCCAAAGAAGGTCCCGTTTTTTGGTTTTTTGCTAATATCTTTAAAACGGTGCGTCGTAGAGAAAAAGTACCTTGTATGTAATGAATGTTCATAAAATTGTTTCCAACTTTTATCTTATATACTTTTTCGAATTTCTACCCATTTTCGAACTATACGTTCCGGAAAAGTGAAAATTGTTGAAGAAACTACTTTTATCAAACACTAGCCGTTGCCTGTTCTTCGTTCGCGTTATTTCGGGATAAAAAGTAGCATATAATTGTTAATCCAGGTCCTAATCTATCTACCTACCAAATTTCAACCAAATCCGTTCAGCCGTTGAGTTATCGAAACTTTTATCTATGTAATATATCGCCCGCGTGGATGTCGAATATTATCCCACGGGAACCTACTACCGCGATAAAAAAATTGTATGTGTCAATCCAGGTATCCAGGTAAACTATCTATGTGCCAAATTTCATCTAAATCCGTTCAGCCGTTTTTGCGTAATCTACGTTCGCAGCTGAGAAAAGTTATGAAGCAATGTATGTCAGAAAACGTAAGTGTAGAACACATTTTTGAAAATCGACCATTTTTCGAAGCTCATAGCTAGGCAAAGATTGGAGACATAAAAAGTGTGAAGATCAAAGTTTTAGAAAATTTTATCAGCTTTCGTTATGTAGTATAACAAAATTTCGTACGACGCACCGTTTTAAAGATATTAGCAAAAAACCAAAAAATGGTACCTTCTTTGTGAATAATATTGTGACAACTATAAGCATCATAAATTGTGGTCAAGATTTAGATACATTAATATGTGACTGCTTTTTCTCAGTAACATGTATACAGCCAAAGGAAAAGTCGAAAAAGCAAAAACAAAAGCCGGCACATGAATCTAAATCTTACCCACAATTTAATGATGCTTATAGTTGTCACAATAGGAATTTTTTTGACGTTCATATATTTTTGAAGCCTGAAAGGGCCAATACATTAATGAACTCGACTGTACGAGTACATGCATGAAGTTTGTCATTAGGGTACTATTTTTGAGTTCATAATCAGAACTTTACGATATGAATGTAGATAAATATGTTTTATAAAACCAAATTAAACTTCGAATTACCAAAGAAAATTCAGTGTTAGGTATATCAGACGCAAATAGCACAAATTTGGCTGCGGTAATCGAAGCTGTTAAATGCCTAACTTCCTTTGATGTTTGCCTAAACCGCCATCGGAGTTGGCGGGTTACGTCTCGCCATAGCAAGAGGAAAGCAATTCATGATGTGAGCTAGTAATAGAACGCTTTGAAGATTGTTTTAGGTAATAGTGCTTACGAGGTAAACCTTATCTCAGTTCTAGAAAAAGTTCAGGGTTGCGAATATTGATAGTCAAATGTCATAGTTTGCGACATTATACTCAATTTGGATAACTAAGCACAATCTATAACTATAAAATTAATCTAGCTTGACCCTGAAGTTAATCTGACAGCATCTGACAGCTAGTCAACGGCATAGGCAACTACCAGACGTCGACACGCGTTGAAGGAATGACGGCAGCCGTCTGCATTGTGCCGTTCGTGTATTTGAACACCATACTAGCTAGCAGCAGCTAGCAGTCGACGGCAGCCGCCGAGCCCCTGCCGTTGACGCGTGCCGCTCGTGTGAATGAGCACTAAATGGTGTAATTATCGTATAATTTAGACGAATTAAAAAATAATAGAACAGCAGCATTTGGAGTAGTGTTGCCCAAATTCAGTCTTGGTCTTGCAGTCTTGGTCTTGTTCTTGCGTTTTTGCAAGACCAAGACCAAGAACAAGACCGCGTATTTTTAGCAAGACCAAGACCAAGACTGACCGTGCAAGACTTGAGCAAGAACAAGACATAGCCTGCAAGACTCTTGCGTCTTGCAGCTAGGACTTAGCGCTATTTCACTGAGTAGTTAGGTGTAACAGTTCGGTGTATAGGTAGGTACGCTTAGGAATTCTATGAGACGCAAAAAACTGTATCAAAGAATATTAAAAACTGGACCTATGCGCATTACGACTAATACCATAAACATAGCGAATAAAAAAATATCTATTAAAATCAAACTGAGTGCATGCATAGTTATGTTTTAACCATCGGCACTTTGATAATGCGGCATCAAAGGTTTTGTACTTACTTCTCAAAGAAATTTGCCGCTTTTCGGAAGTACATGGTTATGATACACGCGCCGGCGGCTTCTTTTGAAATCTAAAACAATCGTTGCCGCCACGCCGAAATCATAACATTTGTGACACTATTTGATTGCCGCCATAGGGCGTAGGTATACTCATGCAAAATAATTTCGAATTTTTTTAAGAGTACCTACAGGTGTTCCAAAGAATAAATAAGTTTCAGAGTGCTTAGAATGAAAATGAATACATTATACTGATCACGCAAGTAGTATTATGATTAGGATAAAATGGTAAGGATAGGTAGTAGATGTCATATTAATTCATTCTAGTAAGTATATATTATAATATTGATTACTTATATGGTTTTAAACTAATTACTTAGGTACTATTATTGTACATTTAGTCATTATATTTCTTAAGTTTTTACAAGAAAAAATAGCAAAAAAGTGTTCAAATATCACCCGTTTAATAAATATTGTAGCCACTTTTAAATATACTTGAAACGTGTAAAAAAATTCTACAAAACTAATAAAATAATATAAAAAGCGTAGGTACTTACCTACTAATAAAATAAAAAGCCTGCGATAAGAGTTTTGTATTACTTACCAGCCCGAATATCTCTGAGAGAGATGATGAGAGTAAGTATTTACTAGCTGTGCCCGCGACTTCGTCCACGAGGAATAGTAACTTTGGAGGTATAGTGACGTTCAGGACTTATTTATTTATTTTAAAACTTCTGTCATCAAACATACAAACGAACTCTTCAGCTTTATAATATTAGTATAGATGTACGCCAAAACATTCACTTATATGTAAAGAATAGTGATTGGCACTAATTCTATTTTATTCACGCGTCGCGTCTGTACAAGTAGGTAATATTTAGTGTGTGTTTGTACGCCGCACGCGGCATTGTTTGATTTGCGGCGGCATCCTTTTCATAGAGCCGGCACGTGGCGAGGCGGCGCGGTAGAAAGCAAGGAAACGTACTATAAATAAAGGAATTATTTTAATTCCAGTCATTTCCAATTGAGCTGTGCTTCGAGTCTAACTTAATAATTGTTTTTACTAATTCTCGTTGTTTTCTAAAAACGTATCACGTGTACAATTTAATATGAGTGACGAAGATTCAAATTATTCTAGTCCGAGTAACGAGAGTTTGAGTCACAGATCTAAAAGACCCAAAAGCAAATTTGAGGAGATTTTCGAAATAATTCATGCATCCCAAACTGCCTTCTGTAAATTGTGCCAACATAAAAAGATTGAAATAAAAATGAAAAACAGAAACACTTCAGGCTTAAGGAAACATCTAATATCTTTCCACAAAAAGGAATCAGAAATATTTCTTCCTGTTAAACCAAAATTAAGTGGAGATATCACAAGCTTTTTAGTAACCGCTGGAAGAAATGGACAGGTAAGAATATTTTTTTAACAGTTAAAAGAATTTTAACTCCGCGTAGCTATTCATGCGATACTTTCAAAAACGCCATTAACTTACGTAAGTATTTTTGAGTTAGTGGTGTTTTCATCTAGGGGTGCGACATATTAAGTATGTAATTATCGTCTTACATATTTTTTATAAACACCCATATTTTCATTTAATCGGCCAGTAACAACTAAGTACTTTATTTTGGTAAATTACAGTACAGTGCAACCTTAATATAACAAATATCAATTTAACGATTTTTTCGATTTAACAACAACAAACCTCCTCCTCTTATACGCTCAAACCTAGTATGTTTTAAATAATAACACAAGATTTATTGTTTTGTTTCAGTCGGAAAACAGCAGTGACAACATCACGACAGCTACAGTTGATTGGGTGGTGAAAATATATCTTCCCTTCTCATTTTTCGATGACGAAGCTACACAAGTATATTTTCGACGTATTTGCCCTAATATGGTGTTTCCTAAAAGGTCTACACTTAGAAGGAAAGTCAAAGAGCGATTTGAAGAGCTCCAATTGAATCTCAAGGAACGACTTCAACAATTATCATCTAAAATGTCTTTTACCATTGATGGGTGGACGTCAATTGCTGGTAGGAGTTACTACGGGGTTACTATTCATTATATAGACAACGAATGGAAGTATCAATCTGTAGTTCTTGATTTTATACCATCACGCGGTCGACATACTGGGGAAGATATTGCAACGATTTTCCATGAATGTTTATTGGAATATGGCATAATTGATAAAATACAAGGTATCACGGTCGACAACGCAACTGCAAATACCAAATTTATGTATGAACTGGGCAAACAGCTGCCGCCACACTTTGATTCAGACAATCAACATTTCCGGTGCTTTGCTCACATTTTAAACCTTGGTGTACAAGATTTATTAAAGACCTTAGCATTACACTGTGAGTCTGACACTAACGCGCAAGATCAGCAGTACGAAGACTATGCAGACGAAACTGAGGATGAGGAAGATGAAGAATCTGCACCAAATATTGCTGACTCGCGTACATCTGTAACAAAGTTACGCAGTATTTCCAGTAAAATAAAAAGAAGTGAGATAGTGAAGAAGAAGTTTCAGTCTGCTTGTGAAGCAGCTGGCGTGCCATCAAATCTAAATGCCATTCTTGACTGTCCAACGAGATGGAATTCCACACATGATATGATTGCATTTGGTTTAAAAGTGAGAGCGGGCATTGACATATTGTGCAGTTCTGTCACCGAATTAAATGATTTTCAAATCACAGCTAATGAATGGCAGGTACTCGAAAAATTACATAAATTTCTAATAAACTTTAAACTTTTAAGTACAAAACTTGGTGGAGACAAATATGTTACATTACCGCTAGTCATTGTATCATTCAATCTCTTGCTAGATAAAATTGAATCCATGGTAAAACAGTTAGATGAGAAACCTTATCGATCTGAAGTGGATGAAAGGCTCATTCTAGCTTTCCAAGCAGCTCGAGACAAAATACTTAAACATTACAAGAAGAGCAACTGGATTTATTGTACTTCTTTAATTTTAGACCCAAGGCATAAAGCTCAGACTTTTGACCTGACAATGTGGGGGAAGCAACTTAAAACAGAAAGTCTGCGCAATTTCAATGAACTTTATGAAGAATATAAAAGTCTACACTCACTGAACAAATCTCTGGAATTACCAGAAAAAGAAAATAAAGTATGTGATGAAGATGAAGACGTAATAGACTTTGATAAACTCTATGAATGTCCCTCGACGTCATCTGGATCTTGTCTTCAAGGCTTAGTGATAGACGAGTTGGAGGAGTACCTGAGAAAACCAAGAACTGCCAGCTCGGAAGACATTTTAGATTGGTGGAGGACGCATGAGACAGAGTATCCGATTTTATCGAAAATGGCCCGTGATTTTCTCTCAATACCTGCAACTTCAGTACCTGCTAAGAGGTTATTTTCTAAAGCATCATTAGTAATTAGAAAACATAGAAATAGGTTAAGTGATGAGTCAGCCAGATGGTTACTTTGTATTAATTCTTGGTCAAAAAAATTGATATAAAGTATCATAACCTAATGATAAAGCTGTTGATTTGTGTTGTATTTTATTTTTTATTCAAATAAATGATAAATCGTAAAACTCTTTTATTAAATTTCTTATAAGTTGAGGGTTCAGTCTCTTTCTAGACAGATAAGTATTGTTCTTTAAAATACAGTCAAGTTATTGTAATTAATTTGTTTTTTTTACATGTTTTAGCAAATGTAAGCTTATAAATCATAAATGTTTATTAAGAAACAGTTACTTCCATGGAAAACGACATATAGGTCAGTTGATTTTTCGAATTTCTTATCAAATCTTCAGTTATTTATTAATCTGCTTGATCTTTACTATGGCTATGTTAATTCAAGCTCACAATGTTCCAATTCTAATACGTTTTTCTAAGATTTAAAGTAAACTTTAATAAATAGTAATAGACTAATAGGTAATTGCAAGACTTGCAAGACTCTTGCTGCAAGACCAAGACCAAGACCAAGACTGGGAGCGCAAGACCAAGACCAAGACCAAGACCAGGTGTATTGGCGCAAGACCAAGACCAAGACTGGCTAAGTCTCGTCTTGTTCTTGCATTTGGGCAACACTATTGGAGATCGTCAAATAATAATAAAATAAGTATTACCTATCAATAAAAATAAAAATACCTACTAAAATATGGGAAATTATAAGTGCAGCAACAAAAGTTTTCTTTAGGACCTGCAACCTAACGTCTTTTTTAGTATGTAAGCAACGAGTTAATAGAACAGCTTCTATTATATTCATTCATCATCTTTACTATTACAACAGAATATCAAAAAACCAGCGTCAATTTTCGAACGTAAATTAATATGACTCAGAGCTGCTACCGATAAATTAATATATTCACTTTGGAATTAATAACTCAGCGACTAATGTCATAAGTGCGCTACTTTATATATTTTAGAGATTCAACATCTGTCTGCTAATAAAATCAAATTCCAGCCTCAAATAATTGCCATGAAACCTTTTTATTCAAGAACTAAATTAATCAATCATATTCTTTTTTCATGAAAATTAGCTATACAAGCGCGGGAGTGTACCTAACGCTCGCAAACGACGAAAAAGGAAAACTGTTTTGTCGTATCACATCAGTCTCTCTTAAGTAGTTATTAGAACGCTCAAAGTCACACATTGAAAATATAAAGGTACGCACCTTTATATTTTCAATGTGTGACTTTGAGCGAGGACTCTCTAGAAAACGTACCCAACGTTTTCTAGAGAGTCCTCGCACGGACTCTACGGCATAGACTACGGTTATGCCCGTGGTCGGTCTATGAAAGATTCTACGGCTATGAAAGTACTGTCTTCGTATATTATTCTTTAGTATTGCTTTATGGCGCTTCGGATATGCAGTGGCAGTTCGCAGCAGATACGACAGTAAAATTTCCCATACAAGTTACGACCACTAACTTGTATGGGAAATTTTACTGTCGTATCGCATAATTTGAAAAAATCAGTACTGTCCCGCAACGTGTTTTGTGGGTAGGTACAGTCGAGTTCATTAATCTATTGGCCCTTTCAGGCTTCACAAATATATGAACGTCAAAAAAGTTTATAATATTGTATAAGCATCATTCAAGATTTAGATTCATTAATATGTGACTGCTTTTGCTTTTTCGACTTTTCCTTTGGCTGTATACATGTTACTGAGAAAAAGCAGTCACATATTAATGAATCTAAATCTTGACCACAATTTAATTATGCATATAGTTGTCACAATATTATGAACTTTTTTGACGTTCATAGGTATATTTTTGAAGCCTGAAATAATAATGAACTCGACTGTACGTAAATAAATGATTAAACAATAACTAAGCATAAACAATGCCTGATAATAATTGAGAAACCCGAAGCTATTAAACACAACTGTTTTAGACGTGTCTGCACTTAACCGCTATTTGAGTTGGCCAGTGCGACGTAATTGAGAATCAATGCATGCAAAGCAACGGGCAATTGTGTGTGTTTAATAGCTTCATTTATGTTAAGTATCGTAAAGTAATCGATTGCAGCGACCATGTTCTGAGGCGACTGATTTGCTTCTTAGGCTAAAAGACGAAGGACGCCACAATTGCGGCGTTAGTCCCCTCTTTGAGGAGTGGTTGGAGAGGCGCCACGGCGTCCTCACCTTCCGCCTGACACAGGTCCTCACCGGACACGGTTGTTTCGGGAGGTTCTTATTTCGCATAAGGCGGGAGGAAACGCCCGGGTGTCACCATTGCGTGGATCGCCCGGAGGACACGGTGGAGCACACAGTGGAGGTCAGCCCGGCTTGGGCAGAGCACCGCCGTTTTCTCACGGAGGCGATCGGTGGCGGCGATCTATCGCGTCCGAACCTGGTGCAGGCCATGGTGCGGAGCGAGAGTGCATGGGACGCCGTCACCTCCTTCTGCGAAGCAGTAATGCTCGCGAAGGAGGAGGCGGAACGCGTGAGGGAGAGGCAGCCTCACGCCCTCAGTCGCCGCAGGAGACGCCCTGGGCGGCGGGAATCGGTAGCCGATTCCCGGCCACCGTAGGCACGGGCTTGCGGACGGTGAGTAGTGGATAGCTCGCCGTCCGGTAAGGACCAGGCCCGGGTCGACGGCGCGCTTCAAAGAGATGTCAGCAAAAGATGGCGTCCAATAGAGCCGATGCCGCTGGGGTCGCGGGTTGTTTGAAAAAGATATCGTGGTGCTGGCATAGGAACACGGGTGGGTTTTAGTCAGTAAAAGTCTGACACGCCCTTCCGCTCCACCCAAAGCGGGAGAAGTCATTTGATGATTTCCCATCCAAAAAAAAAAAGGCTAAAAGATGAGGATTCTACCTGGCAAGAGACAATTCCATAAACCGTCGCATGTCGTAAGATTACAGAAACAATTGAAAAGCCATTGTGTCTGAACCTATGGGGTTCATAAATATGACACGCAAAGACTTAATGTGTGGTTAGGTTAGGTTAGGCTACCTGTGGTCCTGTGGTCGGAGGGGCTCGTATCGCTGTCGAGTCAACCATGAAGTACTTGGGATTGGTGCTCGACAGCCGGTGGGACTTCAGCCCCCACTTTCGGCGGCTGACACCCAAGTTGATGGGTGCGGCGGGCGCGCTCGCAACACTGCTTCCCAATCTGGGAGGGCCGAGCACCGCCTGTAGGCGGTTGTACCTGGGGATCGTGCGATCCATGGCTCTGTACGGAGCCCCGGTGTGGGCTTCTGACCTGACGGCTGGCATCATCGCAATACTGCGAAAGCCGCAGAGGGCGATGGCCGTCAGAGCTATCAGGGGGTATCGCACGATCTCCTACGAGGCGGCTTGTGCACTGGCCGGATCCCCGCCCTGGGACCTAGAGGCGAGAGCCCTCGCGTCACTGTACCAATGGCGTGAGGAGGCGCGGACGCGGAGCGGTGAACCGATACAGCGAGAGGTTGAGCATCGCCGGTCACAGCTCCGCGAGGTCCTGGTGGCGGAATGGCGGGACAGGCTTCTGCGCCCTACTGCCGGCCTCGCTACCGTCGAGGCGATCCGACCAGTGCTCGGCGAATGGGTCGGGAGGAGGCACGGCTCCCTGTCGTTTCGGGCGACCCAGGTGCTCTCGGGGCATGGTTGCTTCGGGAAGTACCTGTGTCGCATAAACAGGGAGCCGGACACTCGGTGTCATCACTGCGTCCACTGTTGGGAGGACACGGCGTGGCATACATTGGCAGAGTGTGCCGCATGGGAGGAGCCGCGCCGTGCCCTCGTAGCAGAGATCGGAGCGGACCTGTCGCTGCCGGCCGTCGCTCGTTCGATGGTTGGGAGCGCTGAGTCGTGGGATGCGGTGATCTCCTTCTGTGAAACCGTCGTTTCGCAGAAGGAGGCTGCGGAAAGGGAGAGGGAGATTGAGACGACTCTCCCGACCCGCAGAAGGAGGGCCGGGCGTCGGCGGAGGGCGGACAACGCCCTCTTCCAGCCCCCGTAAACAGGTCCGGAGGGACGGCGGACTCGGGGACGTCCGCCGGCCCCCATCCAGCTGGACCCGAGGCGGCGGCGCGTAGTGTTCCGCGCGCGCCCCTATTGGAGACGTCGCGGGGGGAGTTCTACACTGCACTCCCCTCGAGGGCCTGAGGAGGCCCACGAAGGCGGGCTGGCACTAGCCGGGGATCGTGGAAGGCGCACAAGTTCCCATGATTCCCGGTCCAAGTGTGGGGTGTGGGAAGGGAACACCGGGGTGGTTTTTAGTCAGTAAGAGTCTGACAGACCCCTCTGCTCACCCCCGGGCGGGGGACATCCATGAGGATTTTCCACCCCGGAACAAAAAAAAAAAAAAAAAAAAAAAGGTTAGGCTACCTAGGTTAGGTTACCTACTTCTTTGGTTAATCTCGAGTACCACTAACTTACATAGAGGGTCAATATCGGGATGAAACGGACCGCAGAATAGAAAATAGTAATGGAATTGATCGTCAAAAATTGTCAACACGCAGTGCCCAATCTATAGTTTGTCTAAAAGGTATCTAGTGAAAATGTAAACACTATTTGCAGTGTGACCAGATTTAGCAGGATTCTGCGATTTTAGCAGGATTTGATCCCCAATTTAGGGCTTAGCAGATTTTTTCGCAGATCTGAAAAGATAGCAGACAAATAGTCTGTTTGTTTACATTTTCATGTACCTGTGGATGCCAATTTGTAGTGCCACTTACAAAATGAGTGCTTGGATTTAATTATTTTAAATACCTGAAATTCTAATTTTAAATCACATTATAGATGTTTTTCATTTGGTTGTTGGAAAAAATGGTGAGATATAAAGTTGAAACCATCTAATTAGAAATGAATGAGTGAGCGTTTAGTGAGTGTTTGCGTAAGAATTTAACCTGAACAGGGTTTTACACTTATAACAGATACTTTTGGCACAGACTATACCTACCTAATATCAAAAAGTGAATATCTATTATATAATCACGAAAATTGCTCAATCCATTTCTATACCTATGAGAGAGGAGTGGAATAATTACAAGACTATAATATACTAAGGTTATTAATTGAACATGATTGAAATTTCTACTTAATTGCTCATTTGACGTGGGCTTAATGAACACCGTAGGACCTATGAACGCGAGAGCAATCGGGCATTTCTACTGCATAATATAGTGAATGTTATGCGACGGAAATGCCTGATTGTTTGTCAGATGCATAGTGACGTACGCGTAATTATTCTATAGCCATGCATGAAAAGATGGAGCTAAATTGCAAAGCGATTGAAGGCTGGTTTATATGGAAATTATGAGGTTTTGTGTACAGTGTAATTATTAATTCACTTTGTCACTTTGACAGATGTTAATGTCACTTTGTAAAATAATGTTTCCATATTTATTGTAATAGTGATGCGTTTCGTTCGTAGTGCTTCAGCTCATTCACACAAAGTCAATACGAACATTTATTATAAAAAGTAATTAATTTTAAAAGTAATTAATTAAGGGGTGTTGTGCCCCTTAAAAGATTGCCACTGTTTACAATTACACCTTGTAAGTATACCTACATATATTCAATGCAGTTTTATTTCATTTTATATAATTCGCTTTTTGAAAGTCATCATCAATCGGCCTAAGAGGAAAGGCGGGTGGCCAGACTTTTGAAAATTAGGTTTTTTATGAAGGCTGACGCTCTGTGAGCGCTCCGCCCTCGAATTCGTGCGATAAAGACAACTGCAGATCCGACTAAATAGCCTATGTAAAAAGTCACATTTCGAGGTTTGGCTCTCGCCTATTTCCTCCTCCAATATTGGACCAATTTAAAATATATGTCATAAACTGAATAAGAAGGATATATACTATGCCCCTATGTTTTTCTTTTTTCGTTAATAGTTGTCAAATTGGTGCACTAGGCGTCTGTTGACAGCGGTCTGAATAGGCAATTTTGAGCATTTTTGGAGGGTTCTAGTTCTGATAAAAATAATATATCATCAAAAACGACATATGGGCATACAAGTAACTGATATTTATATTTCTGTAAAAAATCATTGCTTTAATGGTCATGAACCAGAAAGAAAACAGGCGAGAGCGTTTGTATCTTTTTGTATGGAGAAAATACCACCCACATTTCCTCTTAAGGTACTACTAATATTTTTATATCGATTAAACAAAACTAGGCTGGGAGATTTCTTATTAAAATAAATAAAATAATGTGATTTGATTTAGAACGTAACAAGGTAACAAGAATGAATGAGCGAGTGATTGATGTCAATCTTCTTGTCACAACACTATTTTCTTTTCATCAGAAAATGGTAACACGTCAGATTACTCCAGTGAATTAATAATTAGACTTTAGGTACCTGCACGTAGAACGCGTTTGGTTATTGGTTGTAATAAGTCACATTTTCGTTTGCTGTTTGCTGCCTGATGGCTCACCAGTGGAACATAATCTGTCCATTAGTAGACCAATGATCTGTTGATGTGTTGTTGTACCTTGTTTTCACTTCTTTAGGCTCATTAGCTTCCTACAGTTACAAATATTACCACAACAATTTAATTTCCAAAACAATTTAGTTCTCCACTCAACAACAAAAAAGAGAAGGCATTTTATTAATCTACAATCCAGCTAGTAATTATCTCGGCATAGTCTGTGGTACAGTTGATAAGTTCGTTACATGAACGTTTGAGTTTGTACGTTGTACGGGGATTTGTTGTTCCCCAAGGAATCTTGAGACATTTATTAGGTAAAACCACGATCGATCAAAGTCTTTCTGCTTCATTAATCATGCTCATCAACGAACACTGCTGTAAGTATATTTTCTTCAAGATATTCACATTTTCCTTATTTCGTTAATGTTATATTTCGTTTTGTAATCAATGTGTTGACGGATTTTTGGGGACGTTGTTTTGAAAATGTTTGACATTATGGAGAAACAAACGACTACTTTTGCTTGACAAGTTATTTTCGTTGGTGTGGGAAGAAGCAGGAACAACTGCACAACTACAGTTTAATGTAGTGCTCAGAAGAACAACAAGCATAGAAGTAGTGTTTAAATAGCAACTGAACTCAATATATTTGTTTCATTTTGACTTATGGAGCCGCTATGATGTAAAAGAAGGACACATATACAGAAGACGTTTCGAAATTTTGTAGGTTGTCATTCATTTTATTCTGACTAGTGATGTACCCACTAAATTTCAACGTCGATAGAATTTACAATGACATTCTTTCTTATACTGCCAAGAATAATAACCGTAGGTACACCCGGCTACACATCAAACTATACATTTCCAGTTTACACTGACCGCTCATTGTAAGGAAATCCTATACAATGCGAGATCAGCTTATACTGGAAATGTATAGCTTGATCTGTAGCCGTGCGTACCTAAAATTTTGAATTAACTAAGCATCCTTATGATCCCAATACTTAATACATTCGTTCAAAATGAAACAATACTTTAAGTATGAACTAAATAGTTCGTCATCATCATCACCAAAGTCTTCCTTGGTTCCCGACAGCTCTTCATGTATTAAATCTGACCCGGCTAAACCAGAATGTATTTAATTGCCATAATAACTGATGAGTTTATTGAAAACAAGTGGGAGACATTCGGTTTTGCAAATGTTTTTAGCAACTTACTTTCTCATATTTATTTGAATTTTAGATTACATCATAGACTACTCAACAAAGTCTAGGGAACAAGGGTATTCAAAGTACCTAATAATTTTTATTTTAATACTTTTTATGTAACACATTATTTTAAATCGGTAGAAGCGTAATTTAATAGAGATTTGAATTATTTGATTAAATAAAATGGTTGTTAGTGAAAAAATAAAATTTATTATGAAAATTCAAATTTTTGTACATAAAAAAATAAATAACGACCAGATAATATTTTAAATAAAAAAATAAAATGCCTAGCAACTTTAATAATCTGTTAGGCGAATTCCAGCTCACACCATAATCATTCCGCCCTGGTACGAATGAACTTCCTGAGGATTCTGGAGTCGGCTCTGGCGACCAGGAACTCGCCAAAAGCGCAGTCTTCTTGAATCGGGATGGAATCCAATTATTTCTGAATTTGTTATTGTCATCTGTGTCAAGGATTCCTAAAACAAACAGTTCTCAATAAAATTTATGTAAGATTTTTTATCAACATTTTTATTTAGGTATTTACCTAAATAAAAATGTTGATAAAAAATCTTAAATCTTTAAACTAAGTTTTATTTGTATGTCTTACCTGACTGATGTGAGATGATTTCACGAGATGTCAAGATCAGTGGCGATTCATTAATCTGTATCGATGTACTATGTCCTGTTTCAACTTCCATTGCTACGGGATCCTACAATTACGTATTTTTTATTAAAAATAAATAAATTTGCACACGATTATATTTCCGACTGGGATAATTAGAAGAATGATATCGCATCAATGATATTTTTAATATAATATCATTGTATCGCATATATCAAGTGAACATATTTCTGAAATGTTATACCTGTCTTCATGTTAGATTGCTGTTGATTGTGAGCGGTTCTTTTAATTTGCAGTACTGCGCTATGTCCTTCTTCGCAGACTTCCATAAGTATTTCCTGTAATGTAATAAATAAAGTTTTAATTTGAACGGGATACTATTTATTGCCAGTAAAATACCTTAATTATATCATAATACTGGATGAATTTTTAATCATGCACCAAATCGAAATGAGAGATTGTACTCATCATTATGAACAACTTTTACTATGGGAACAAACCTGAAATCGCGAAAAAAAAATCAGCTGTTCAGTACAGTTATCTACATCAAACTCGTCAAAATGTACTGAACAGCTGATTTTTTTTTCGCGATTTCAGGTTTGGTCCCATAGTAAAAGTTGTTCATAATGATGAGTACAATCTCCCATTTCAATTTGGTGCATGATAAAAAATTCATCCTGTATATCAGACCATTTCATCTGTTCTATCCATAACAAATAATGTGACGACTTAAAGAACATGCTACATCCATTTCATAGGTTCATTACCAAATGAATACAAAGTAAAATGCTTGGAGCATATTATGTGGCTGTGCTTTTTGGAGTCCAATTTCGTCTACCAATACAATTTATCCATTTTTTTTCACATCGTCTAGGAAATCAGTAAAAGAAAAGTATCGACAACATTATTTACGTCACTATGGCTGATCAAGATAACCCCAAAATAATTTCCGAATATTCGCTAATAACTTCTATTGGAATAAATATTACGACTGGTTTCAGCTATATAGTGACACAGCAATATTTGTTATGTATTTATATTCGTTTATCAGATCATATGAAACAAGAAATTGAGCAAAAACTTACCGATGGAAGGTCAATATTTATTGTTCATTTTATTTTCGCTATGAATGGGACTTGCAGCCCCCAACCACACAAGAAATTGCTCCACAGCGTCCACACACTCACTATTTGTAGTTAAACAAAGAATTCATGCAATCTAACAGTAGAAATATTATTAAAACATCGCAAAACCATGGAAGATTACGACAAACACGTAAACAATGAACACGCGAATAAGTCAGGTAGTTCAATGAACGAACTGTCAGGCATTGAAACAAACTACTATCAAATTTGGCCGCGTCATACTATAACTTTTTTAACCAAATGACAATTGATCTTGTGACCATGCCAAGAAAGTAAAACAAAGAGTAAAACATTTATCTCTTTCCCACATCCTTTATCGTACCTTTATCGTACCTAATAATAGAACGGGACTAAAGGTAGTTACAGAATTCTGTTTTTAACCTTCCTTCTATGCTTTGTTATTGTTCTGAGATGTAGTGTCACACTGTCACAGCTAAAATACGTTCGTTACCTGAGCATAATATTATATGGGCTGTTTTTGTCTGCTCATTGCACTATGACAAGACGGGTTTACCAACTCAACATTATATGTAATGCGTGGTCGTTATGTCAATAATGCAGAATGACATTCAGACACCTACGTATTTGACGTGAAAACGTTTTTTTGCTCGGTGTAGATATTGGTGGTAAGTTAAAATTTCTGACCGACAAAAATATGTTAGATGCATGCATTTATAACAATTTTAAGGCACGATATAATTTACATATGACGTAACACTGCGAGTTGTAGGATTATAATGAAAGAAACAACACGTTTGCCACAATAAAACATAATTATAATTTTTAAAATAAAAAAAATCCGAGAATTTATAAAATATAAAACTATTCTCATACTTTCATTTTGTATTTTTTATATTTTTATATATTCTCGGATTTTTTTATTTTAAAAATTATACTTTCTTTCATTATAATGCTACATTTATATGACAGTAGCCCAGCGTGCTAAACGACCGGAAGGATTGTTTAGGGTTAGAAGCCACTTCAAAGCCATATGGTCAGTGATAACTGAAAACTTCATACCATCTAAATAACAACGAAAATGCTTTAAAGTGCACGACCCACTACTTTTCAGTATGTGTCGAAATATCAATTCGTATACCGCAAAAACGTGTTTAGCTAGATAAGTTATTCTGAGTCTTTGTCTGCAATTGAAAAAGCATTATCAGGACCTAAAGAGAAACAACAGAAATATTAGGCAAAATAGGGTTAAAGTTAATAATTATGAATTTGACAATAGCAAAATAATGTCAGATGTCTCATATCGCCCCTAAATCTGCTCAGTGATGAAAAAAACCCTAATCGAAGAAAGCTTGCATCAAAAGGAATACTATGATCCTAAGTCGGCGTACACACGGACGCAATAAAATCGCGGCGGGATTTTACTGCGCACTGGATTTTCAACTCTCTGCTTAGCGCCGAGAGTTGAAACACAGTCGTCGACAAAACACACAACAGTGTGTTTTGTCGACGCGCTAGAATGCACTTTGTTATTGTTAAGTTGGATTCTCATCGCTCGGCTCAACAACGAGAGTTGAAAATCCAGTGCGCGATAAAATCCCGCCGCGATTTTATTACGTCCGTGCGAACGTTGATTTAAAGTCTAGTGCCGAGCAAATACAATAACTACGACAGTGTCAGGAACCGTAAGAAAATTTGTTGCAAGAAGAATAAAAGTTTATGATGTCGTCTCATATTGGCAGTAAATCTGCTCAGAACTGAAAAATATCATAGTCGGTGAAAACTTTAGAAGGAATGCAATGAGCCTACTAATATAATGTCTAGCAAATACAATAGTTACGGCAGTATCGAAAACCATAGTAAAATTTTAATCTATTTTCACGTCGGCGCGGACTCGAACTGCACCTACTTTTTGCACATGTCAGACCGAATTTAAATGTGACACTGACAGACTCAGGCAATGAAATTGAAAAAAAAAGTGAGTATATGTACAATACATTAATATTTAACTTGTGTAAAATGTAGAAACATGTTTTGTCAAGTAGTAAGAATCGTGCAAAGCAGGGCCAGGTCGCTAGTTACCTATATTTTTATATGCAATAGCTTGCTCCGTGGCGTAGCTTCAAAAGCTTATACAATATACAAGTATGTGTCCTGACTTGGCAAAGAAAAGAATTTGAAAACTTTTGTAAAGTTAATCGATTACTTATGAATAAGGACGTCATCGTCAGTACTACGGTTACGGTACGGCACTCGAATGCCGTGTCGTAGCCGCTTCTGTCACACCAACTCTAGACGTGCTAATCGTCAGTCTGGGCATCCAATTTTCTACGTATTGTATCCAACTTCGTTACCTCCATAGGCAATTAGACATTGAGAATGGACTGAGCATTCCGTATTCAGTTGTGCATTGAATATAGACTGAAAAGTACGAGAGAGACAAAGCGAATGTGCACCCAGTAGTTATTGTCTCGTTCTAGAATTCTGATTGGTCCACGTCACTGGCGGTCAAGAGTGTATCGTTCTGCGCTGACAGGTTCTTTTTGACGTTCAAAAAAGAGATGGTTTGGCTGTACATCGCTTTGTCTCTTTCTAGAGAGTGGGCACTTTTGTAGAATCCTCTGTCACGCTTTTGTGTTACGCTCAGTCCATTCTCTATGTCGGTTACGTCACATCTACGCACCATGGGTATAGTTGCCCAGCTACCACTTAGCTGATATGTGTATGTGCACGCACGCTTATGTAGGTTGGTACCAAACAATTTTCCGTGTCTATGGTGCGATGATTATAAAGAGACAAAGTGGTGTAGGTACTTAGTAGTAGATATCCTGTACGAGGTATCACTAAATTATAATTATAACAATTAAGTTATAATTATAATATGATATTATGAGATAATTATATTATAATTATAGTGATACACATTTCGCTAGTAATGTTTAACACAGTGCCAAAGGGACCTTTGAGGCAAAAGTAGTAGACTTTTTTATTTTTTACATTTATATTTTTGCAGAATTGGCTTCTTCTTAAAACGTCCATATAAAATGTTCGCAACGGTGTATAAATCAATATACAACAATTATACACTGGCCAGGGACAAAAAAATTGGGTGTATATTCGGATATACACCTGGCACTGAGCGTGTTAAGTAAATAGAAAATAAATAAATACTACTTTCTTCTACCTTTGTTATTACATCGGACTTTAAACATAACTAGCGCAAAATAGGCTTCACGTAGGCTAACCAACTATTGGGGGCGAGCCTATTTCCATCGTCCGGGCTCACAAATCTAGACTACGAGCTGCTGCTAAGAAATTCCTGATGGCAAAACCCTATAAAACTTTGCCCGACCGGGGAATCGAACTTAGGACCTCATGCACTTGCGACCACTAGACCTACGATAAAATGATATGATTATTTAATGTAGAATTACCGCAATTAGGTTATATCAGTTTTAAGTGCAACTTGATAATTAGCGTGCGGTATGTATTTCATTTGGACTAATTTGGTAGGTACTGATTGATGTAACGTATAATTAGTGATACATCGATATTAATTGTTTGAATATAACTTTATTAAATAATTATTGTTTTGAATATGATTTATGGAACAGTTATAATTTCAACACATTGTTAAGGGGATAGAACGATAATTTTGTTTTTTTTTTTAATTCCTATAAAATTGTATAATTAACGGTATGGTTAAATAATTTGGATTTTCCATATGTGTTATTTGACTAAATTGTCTACTGCTGTACTAAAACTGAAACTTTTAAACGATGCGCTTTATATCCGGTGTGCGTGAGAGTTTTTGTGCGTGTAAAACTAGACAGCCATAACGCCATTTAGCTTACACACCGAGCTAAACCACGCTTAAATATATCCTCTTAAGAAACATCATTATTATTCTTATTTCGTTTATTCACATTTTCCTTATTTCGTTAATGTTATATTTCGTTTTGTAATCAATGTGTTGACGGATTTTTGGGGACGTTGTTTTGAAAATGTTTGACATTATGGAGAAACAAACGACTACTTTTGCTTGACAAGTTATTTTCGTTGGTGTGGGAAGAAGCAGGAACAACTGCACAACTACAGTTTAATGTAGTGTCACACTGTCACAGCTAAAATACGTTCGTTACCTGAGCATAATATTATATGGGCTGTTTTTGTCTGCTCATTGCACTATGACAAGACGGGTTTACCAACTCAACATTATATGTAATGCGTGGTCGTTATGTCAATAATGCAGAATGACATTCAGACACCTACGTATTTGACGTGAAAACGTTTTTTTGCTCGGTGTAGATATTGGTGGTAAGTTAAAATTTCTGACCGACAAAAATATGTTAGATGCATGCATTTATAACAATTTTAAGGCACGATATAATTTACATATGACGTAACACTGCGAGTTGTAGGATTATAATGAAAGAAACAACACGTTTGCCACAATAAAACATAATTATAATTTTTAAAATAAAAAAAATCCGAGAATTTATAAAATATAAAACTATTCTCATACTTTCATTTTGTATTTTTTATATTTTTATATATTCTCGGATTTTTTTATTTTAAAAATTATACTTTCTTTCATTATAATGCTACATTTATATGACAGTAGCCCAGCGTGCTAAACGACCGGAAGGATTGTTTAGGGTTAGAAGCCACTTCAAAGCCATATGGTCAGTGATAACTGAAAACTTCATACCATCTAAATAACAACGAAAATGCTTTAAAGTGCACGACCCACTACTTTTCAGTATGTGTCGAAATATCAATTCGTATACCGCAAAAACGTGTTTAGCTAGATAAGTTATTCTGAGTCTTTGTCTGCAATTGAAAAAGCATTATCAGGACCTAAAGAGAAACAACAGAAATATTAGGCAAAATAGGGTTAAAGTTAATAATTATGAATTTGACAATAGCAAAATAATGTCAGATGTCTCATATCGCCCCTAAATCTGCTCAGTGATGAAAAAAACCCTAATCGAAGAAAGCTTGCATCAAAAGGAATACTATGATCCTAAGTCGGCGTACACACGGACGCAATAAAATCGCGGCGGGATTTTACTGCGCACTGGATTTTCAACTCTCTGCTTAGCGCCGAGAGTTGAAACACAGTCGTCGACAAAACACACAACAGTGTGTTTTGTCGACGCGCTAGAATGCACTTTGTTATTGTTAAGTTGGATTCTCATCGCTCGGCTCAACAACGAGAGTTGAAAATCCAGTGCGCGATAAAATCCCGCCGCGATTTTATTACGTCCGTGCGAACGTTGATTTAAAGTCTAGTGCCGAGCAAATACAATAACTACGACAGTGTCAGGAACCGTAAGAAAATTTGTTGCAAGAAGAATAAAAGTTTATGATGTCGTCTCATATTGGCAGTAAATCTGCTCAGAACTGAAAAATATCATAGTCGGTGAAAACTTTAGAAGGAATGCAATGAGCCTACTAATATAATGTCTAGCAAATACAATAGTTACGGCAGTATCGAAAACCATAGTAAAATTTTAATCTATTTTCACGTCGGCGCGGACTCGAACTGCACCTACTTTTTGCACATGTCAGACCGAATTTAAATGTGACACTGACAGACTCAGGCAATGAAATTGAAAAAAAAAGTGAGTATATGTACAATACATTAATATTTAACTTGTGTAAAATGTAGAAACATGTTTTGTCAAGTAGTAAGAATCGTGCAAAGCAGGGCCAGGTCGCTAGTTACCTATATTTTTATATGCAATAGCTTGCTCCGTGGCGTAGCTTCAAAAGCTTATACAATATACAAGTATGTGTCCTGACTTGGCAAAGAAAAGAATTTGAAAACTTTTGTAAAGTTAATCGATTACTTATGAATAAGGACGTCATCGTCAGTACTACGGTTACGGTACGGCACTCGAATGCCGTGTCGTAGCCGCTTCTGTCACACCAACTCTAGACGTGCTAATCGTCAGTCTGGGCATCCAATTTTCTACGTATTGTATCCAACTTCGTTACCTCCATAGGCAATTAGACATTGAGAATGGACTGAGCATTCCGTATTCAGTTGTGCATTGAATATAGACTGAAAAGTACGAGAGAGACAAAGCGAATGTGCACCCAGTAGTTATTGTCTCGTTCTAGAATTCTGATTGGTCCACGTCACTGGCGGTCAAGAGTGTATCGTTCTGCGCTGACAGGTTCTTTTTGACGTTCAAAAAAGAGATGGTTTGGCTGTACATCGCTTTGTCTCTTTCTAGAGAGTGGGCACTTTTGTAGAATCCTCTGTCACGCTTTTGTGTTACGCTCAGTCCATTCTCTATGTCGGTTACGTCACATCTACGCACCATGGGTATAGTTGCCCAGCTACCACTTAGCTGATATGTGTATGTGCACGCACGCTTATGTAGGTTGGTACCAAACAATTTTCCGTGTCTATGGTGCGATGATTATAAAGAGACAAAGTGGTGTAGGTACTTAGTAGTAGATATCCTGTACGAGGTATCACTAAATTATAATTATAACAATTAAGTTATAATTATAATATGATATTATGAGATAATTATATTATAATTATAGTGATACACATTTCGCTAGTAATGTTTAACACAGTGCCAAAGGGACCTTTGAGGCAAAAGTAGTAGACTTTTTTATTTTTTACATTTATATTTTTGCAGAATTGGCTTCTTCTTAAAACGTCCATATAAAATGTTCGCAACGGTGTATAAATCAATATACAACAATTATACACTGGCCAGGGACAAAAAAATTGGGTGTATATTCGGATATACACCTGGCACTGAGCGTGTTAAGTAAATAGAAAATAAATAAATACTACTTTCTTCTACCTTTGTTATTACATCGGACTTTAAACATAACTAGCGCAAAATAGGCTTCACGTAGGCTAACCAACTATTGGGGGCGAGCCTATTTCCATCGTCCGGGCTCACAAATCTAGACTACGAGCTGCTGCTAAGAAATTCCTGATGGCAAAACCCTATAAAACTTTGCCCGACCGGGGAATCGAACTTAGGACCTCATGCACTTGCGACCACTAGACCTACGATAAAATGATATGATTATTTAATGTAGAATTACCGCAATTAGGTTATATCAGTTTTAAGTGCAACTTGATAATTAGCGTGCGGTATGTATTTCATTTGGACTAATTTGGTAGGTACTGATTGATGTAACGTATAATTAGTGATACATCGATATTAATTGTTTGAATATAACTTTATTAAATAATTATTGTTTTGAATATGATTTATGGAACAGTTATAATTTCAACACATTGTTAAGGGGATAGAACGATAATTTTGTTTTTTTTTTTAATTCCTATAAAATTGTATAATTAACGGTATGGTTAAATAATTTGGATTTTCCATATGTGTTATTTGACTAAATTGTCTACTGCTGTACTAAAACTGAAACTTTTAAACGATGCGCTTTATATCCGGTGTGCGTGAGAGTTTTTGTGCGTGTAAAACTAGACAGCCATAACGCCATTTAGCTTACACACCGAGCTAAACCACGCTTCAATATATCCTCTTAAGAAACATTATTATTTTATGTAATTAAAGATTATTAAATACAATATTAATTTTAATTTAAAAATGTGATAAGTACCTATTACCTCACACCAAGGTTTAAAACATGTATTCTACATGTTGTGTCCATTTTTTTCGTTTATCATTTATTTACCTAAAATACGTTTTAAAGAATAGTTGAATCCAAAACTTGTAAAAAACTTATGAAAATTTTATAAAATTTTATACAAAATATAAAAACAAAACATGTCTGAAACAACATCAATAGGTACGTATTTATATTGTAGGAAACGACATGTTTTTTACAAGTCCTATACATGACTTGTTGAAAACAAGTATCACAATTCGTATATGGGTATAATCGGGTGGATATTATTGTACCTATTCATTTATTTTTGAAAACTAATTGATTTCACTGTTTAAATAAACTCAATACCCACATCCGGAATAACTGTAAAAAGCCTAAACCATTTTCATAATAACATCGTCATCTACAAAATTATGTAAATAATCAATACCTACTCCGCACAATCTCAGCAATTTTTAATAAAGAAAATAATAACACCTAGGATTCTTCCTCGAACATTTTTAAAAAATACCCTCACGTAATAAGACGCAGGGATCGTCACGGGTCATTTTAGTCCGATATGATGGCTTGAGGATTTCAATATGCGGCGTATTTGAAATATCTCCGGGCGACGGCGTTCCTGGACGGAGCGTCTACGGGAAAACCAAGGTAATCAATTAAATTGCTCGAATAAAATATAAAATTAAATTCCTTTCTTTGTTTTCGTGCCATTTTTAAGTAGTTGCAGTCGTCGCTACTTGTTTAGAGGCACATCTAAGAAAATAATACATAATTTGAAAAGTGCAACAAAAATACGCGATGGAAAATCGGCGAGCTTACGCCAAGCACGCCGATTTTCCGTCGCGTATTTTTCCGTAGATGTGCCGCTAAACTGGGCTGCACAAGCGTTTCCCATCTGTATTTTTTTAATTGTATTTCAGGTCACCTAAAGGGAAAAAACCCTTTGGTCACGCTTAGCAGGCTAATGGAGACATGCCTCATAACTCGAGGGACGTTTTTTAATTAAGTTTTCCGCACCCGGCCATGCATTACTTAAGTTAAACATTGACCTGCGCCAGAGGTGTTTCACTTCCCTTCGGCTACATTATGTTCGGAATGTTATGATTAGTTACATGTTTGAAGGCTATTTCAATGATTGAAAATTGCGATAAATTGCGAAGCTGTATTTATAACATTGAGAATCCGATACTTACCTACAACATTACAGTGATTCTCTTTTCTAGTTTCATATTAGGTATATGTATAATGGTGATGGTTAGTAGTTTAGTAAAATATACTATAATTACAAGTGTATACTTGTGTGTAAATAGAGTATAAGGTACAATGGGGTTGACGTATCCGTGTGGATATAAAACCCCTTATGAATAAACTATAAAAAAAAACATTATCATTCACTTGTTTTCAGAATCAATATTGACCTAGAAGATCAAACAGGGCGCAGGCTAAGGCTTAGATAAACTGTAGCTAAGTTCATGATTGCTAATTTCTGTATGGAGCCAAGTAAATACATAAAGCAAGTAATGCGACAAGTTAAGTAAGTAGCCGGCCAGTGCGCCGCGCCGTGGCGAACGCTTCCAAGTGGCTTCGTGTGGGTGTAGTTAGTTCCAGTAAACAAACACACAAGTCGCTGCAATCGTGATGTGACCATCGCCCAGATGCTGTAGTCTGGCTCAAGATGGAGAGAAACTGGATGTGGTTTGCAAATATTATATACGTCTCTCATCCAACTCTCCTGTCGTAGGTCTGCTGAATAAGCAGTAAGTACCTTTGTGCTCTTTTTGATCTTTGTGTATTTTTCTCTTGTTTGATGTGTCTTGTACCTTTTTTTTTTCTGTGTAGGTACCCCTACACATGAAAAAAAACTAAGGTACTTAAACAAAAAAAACACCAATTCCAAAAGAATGAAACAAAATTGCATGTAAAACAATTTCTGAACTAATAGTCCGGGCGGCGGCTGCACGATCACTTACGTCATAGAGTTACTGGAAAATACCACATTCCACGAAAAGTAGACTTAAAATAGTTAGGAAAAAATTTGGTCTGCCGTGGCTCAGCTTGGAGGATCCGTGGCAGTGAGAACTTATGCTACCCACTTTGGACCATCATTTTACCTCATGTGGTTACTGAACGAAACCTTTTCGTTGGTTTTAGTGTCTATTAGTAGAGTCTAAAAAACTTTGTCGGCCGAGCGTGGTGTTGGAGGGTTTCGGAGTCCAACCATTTTTATGGCCACATCGGGTGGTCTATTTTACCTCATCGAGTTATAGGGTGAAACCAAGTTCTCCTAGTAGCTAAAATGATGCCCTTTAAAAATTCATTGGTCTGCCAGTTCGCAACCTGGCAGTTTTTGCAGTCCAACCAAACGTATACAGGGTGGAATTTTTAACCACACTTGAATGGAAAGTACTATAAATACTGGAGATACCAAATTTTACTGAAAGGAAACATTCCTTTATTTTTAAAAAGAAACAAATCCGCATTCAAAGATTTTCGAAAATTCGCTTGCCACACTCAGGAATCGAACCGACTAAAATCCGAAAAAATAACACCCTGTACTTTTATGGCATCAATCGATAGGGTCAATCATAAGGATCAAATCTCTCTAACAAACATGATAAATTAAATGAAAGGAAAACCATGAAATCGAAACTTTATATTCAATGGGACAAGATAAAGCACTTTTACGCAAAGGTCCATCAGATTACTTATGTTAACACCTAATCAACTAACAATTAACAATTATCTGTGACATCAGTTATATAAAATGACGACCACTGCCTATCTTAATAACCATTTCAATACCTGGATTGGTACAAATTGCACAATCAGATGGCCTGCAAGATCAGCCGACCTCACCTTTTTAGATTTTTATGGGGATATGTTTTAAATATAATTTACCAAAAATCCTATGTAAAATATTATTTGACTTAGTTAAATTTTCCGTCTATAGACCAAATTTTATTTTTATTTGTTTGCTGGATTTATGTTTTTTTATTTGCAAACTGAAATATAAAATAGTTTTGTTTTAATACAAATGATTCAGACATAGCACAATTTTTTATTAAACTATACAAAATAATTAAACTAAAATTACCTATTTTGAATAAAACAAAAAGTTTATACAGTATGTTAAATAACAGAGGGCGTTCCCCTAAACTCGTTAATCTATATCAATAATAGATTAAAATAAAAATATCAGCATAGAAAAATAAGCATAAAATAATCCGAATTCAAAAAAATAATTAATTGACAATAAATTCGAAACATCTTGTTTAAAGTCAAAATAGTAGCGCGTAATAGTACCTAGCGTAGTAGCATTGCCCAAACCGGCAACGTTGCAATACGCACGATGCCGAGCGTCTCACGAATACTCACATATTATATAGAGTATATATTGTAGGAGACGAACAAAATTAATCAGTACCAAGGCTATAAAAGCGCGCGCCGGCACGGACGCGCCCCTTTCTATCGGCGACCACCACAGCGCGCGGACTTATACGACGTCTGGTGTTATCTGTATCGTGAGATTGTTTTTCTTATTTTCTAATTGTTGCATTTACTATTTTCATGCGTGTTGTGCATTAGCATATAAGTTTTGATTCTGTTTCCTAATCGTGTTAATTTCTTGTAAAACTGAAGTACAATAAAGTCTAGGTTACGTGTTGTAATATTTTTTAAAATTGAAATTCCACGTCCGATCTTATAATATATTATAGAGTTCCCAAGGGCACTTTAGTTAGCGGATAATGAATTAGAAAGACACGTCGTCGTCGTCGGGTTGTTATCAGTAAAATTAAATATTTATGTAAGTATGTGTAGTTTTAGCAATAACATTTAACAACCCGTCTGAAATGCCCGGCTGACAAAGGAATGCGTCACTGAGGCACCTTGGACTTGGAAGGACCTATTCGCAAACATAGTAGGTAAATAAAAAAACCAGGGCACTCACAATAACACGAGAATTCCGCGGTTGATTTGTGCATTGGGGCACCTCTCAGCATACATCCTCAGAGCACGTGCACCATCATAATTACACTCAGCATAAATGACACCATGTTCGCATACTCCTGAGCACTGAACTGATAACGCGGCATTTTTCACACAAGAATGACGCAAGATGTTGCAATGCAAAAATAATGCACGTCCGGTCAGCGCGTGATATTAGTTCCGACTAAAATTAGGTGGACATCCGGGGGCAGGGGGCGGGGCTAGGCACATCAGATCGCCGCACGCGCGGCCCGTCATTCATAAATAGGTAATTGCGAAGTTGCCGTCCTTCAAGTACGCGTGTACAGAGTGTTTCTTTTACGTATCAATTTCACATTTTTAGTGAATATTTTAATATTAAAAAAAATAAAAACATTTTGTTTTCGAATGGTAATATTTTTTTTAGCATGTATGCATGCTATACTATTGCAGGTTAACGAGAACGCCCTCTGTTAGTTAACATACTGTATATAAAACAAAGTCGTGTTAGTTACACCACTTATAAGTCAAGAACAGCTGGACCAATTTTTATGATTTTGGTGTCTTTGGATTTGTCTTCGTCCGGAATAGCATAATAAGTATTAAAACATAGAAAAATTCACAAAAAAAATATGAAGAAAATTCATTTTCTCATACATGAAATTTAGACAGGGTAACAACGTCTGTCAAGTCAGCTAGTACAATATAAAAAGACAAATTCCAAAAAAATATATCATAAAAAATAGCGAAACAATTAATCTAATCTTCATCAAAGGAGCTATCTATATTGTCGTCTGAAGAAATATCGTCAAGAACTATATGCTCTACACGCAGTGGTGTAGGATCGCCTTCGAACCATTTAGGCTGCAATTTATTGTCTCTTAAAAACCAACCGCAATGGCTACTAGGGCATGTGGGCTATCATTATGAAAGAGCGCTGTTTGCACATTCTCAAACATTTTTTTTTCTTTTTTTTAGGCTGCATATTTCGACTTCTGATGAAAAATGTAAAAAAAATACCGTCCCCCCCCCCCCCCTTATCTCCGAAGTTTGCAAAGCGAAAAATATGAAATTATTCTATGTGATAGAAGTTTATGTAAAGATTACACGAAAAATAAAACTGTGTCTCCATATAGCACACTTTTTCAGAAATCGGAACGGAACCCTCGGTGCGCGCGTCCGACTTGCTATTGACCGGTTTTTTTATGATATATTTTTTTGGAATTTGTCTTTTTATATCGTACTAGCTAACTTGACAGACGTTGTTATCCTGTCTAAATTTTATGTATGAGAAAATGAATTTTCTTCATATTTTTTTTTGTGAATTTTTCTATGTTTTAATACATTAGTGCAAACAGCGCTCTTTCATAATGATACCCCACATGCCCTAGTAGCCATTGCGGTTGGTTTTTAAGAGACAATAAATTGCAGCCTAAATGGTTCGAAGGCGATCCTACACCACTGCGTGTAGAGGATATAGTTCTTGATGATAGTTCTTCAGACGACAATATAGATAGCTCCTCTGATGAAGATTAGATTAATGGTAACCTGTTTCGCTATTTTTTATGATATATTTTTTTGGAATTTGTCGTTTTATATCGTACTAGCTGACTTGACAGACGTTGTTACCCTGTCTAAATTTTATGTATGAGAAAATGAATTTTCTTCATATTTTTTTTTGTGAATTTTTTTATGTTTTAATACTTATTATGCTATTCCGGACGAAGACAAATCCAAAGACACAAAAATCATAAAAATTGGTCCAGCTGTTCTTGACTTATAAGTGGTGTAACTAACACGACTTTGTTTTATATACAGTATGTTAACTAACAGAGGGCGTTCCCGTTAACCTACAATAGTATAGCATCCATACATGCTTTAAAAAATATTACCATTCGAAAACAAAATGTTTTTATTTTTTTTTAATAATAAAATATTCAATAAAAATGTTAAAAAAACACTCTGTACACGCGTACTTGAAGGACGGCAACTTCGCAATTACCTATTTAGGACGGATTTTTGGTAAATTAGATTTAAATCATATCCCCATAAAAATCTAAAAAGGTGAGGTCGGCTGATCTTGCAGGCCATCTGATTGTGCCATTTGTACCAATACATGTATTGAAATGGTTATTAATATAGGCAGTGGTCGTCATTTTATATAACTGATGTCACAGATAATAGTTAATTGTTAGTTGATTAGGTGTTAACATAAGTAATCTGATGGACCTTTGCATAAAAGTGCTTTATCTTGTCCCATTGAATATAAAGTTTCGATTTCATGGTTTTCCTTTCATTTAATTTATCATGTTTGTTAGAGAAATTTGATCCTTATGATTGACCCTATCGATTGATGCCATAAAAGTACAGGGTGTTATTTTTTCGGATTTTAGTCGGTTCATTCCTGAGTGTGGCAAGCGAATTTTCGAAAATCTTTGAATACGGATTTGTTTCTTTTTAAAAATAAAGGAATGTTTCCTTTCAGTAAAATTTGCTATCTCCAGTATTTAGAGTACTTTCCATTCAAGTGTGGTTAAAAATTCCACCCTGTATAAATTTGGTTGGACTGCAAAAACTGCCAGGTTGCGAACTGGCAGACCAATGAATTTTTAAAGGGCATCATTTTAGCTACTAGGAGAACTTGGTTTCACCCTGTAACTCGATGAGGTAAAATAGACCATCCGATGTGGCCATAAAAATGGTTGGACTCCGAAACCCTCCAACACCACGCTCGGCCGACAAAGTTTTTTAGACTCTACTAATAGACACTAAAACCAACGAAAAGGTTTCGTTCAGTAACCACATGAGGTAAAATGATGGTCCAAAGTGGGTAGCATAACTCCTCACTGCCACGGATCCTCCAAGCTGAGCCCCGGCAGACCAAATTTTTTCCTCCCTATTTTAAGTCTACTTTTCGTGGAATGTGGTATTTTCCAGTAACTCTATGACGTAAGTGATCATGCAGCCGCCGCCCGTAATTTGTCGTATGTAAATGTATGATTGATCTTTTCACACACTGGGATATGTAAGTGTCCTTTTTATGAAACCAGGTGATGGTTAGCTGGTTTCACAGACCATCATCATTATCTGCCTAGCCTTTTCCCAACTATATTGGGTCCGGCTTTCAGTCTAACTGGATGCAGCTGAATACTAGTGTTTTACATGGAGTGACTTGCTATCTGACCTAACCAACCCAGTTACTGGGTAACACGATACCCCTTGGACTGGTTGTCAGACTTTCGGGCTTTTGACGACCCGTGACGACTGTTAAAGATCCACGAATGACAGCCGGGACCAACTGCTTAACGGGCTTTCCGAGGCACGGAAGGGTCTATGTAAAGATGATCAACCATCCACAGACCGACGACTTAGCTACGAGCCACGAACCTTTGCCTGGTTTGGCAGACCATAACAAAATAATTTGGGATTATTAAAAAATGGAAATGGATACAAAAGGTTACAATAACAAGAAGTATTCCAAAAGGGCGCCACTGCCCTAACTCTTCCATTTTCTCTACATCAGTGCATCGGAGCAGTGCTGTAACTGTATCTTGCACAATAAAATACCGTTTACATTTCTGCTTTGTTGTTCACTTGTTTGCCGGCGACCGTCCGGCCAAACCGTGAGGATAGCCACGTTATTTATTCAAGAAATTCCCTATTTGCATACCAATTTAGATATGTTGCATAATTTCAGCGACGTTATACGAAATAATAAAATGGGCTGGTTACTATCACTATGGAAAATTGTATTTTCGCATTCGTAATAGAGTTGAATTATTGTTATACGTTGACTTGTCCTGATTGTTATGATGACATTTCTCTTTTTCTGTGAATTAGTTTGAGTAGCAGATGTTTGCCAAAAAATAGTAAAACTATTATGTTATGAAAACTATTCTGTTTTTTTTCTCATCTGTCGATGAGAAAAAAAAACTTCATCCTCGCTTTACGTGCAAGAGTAACAGTACAATTTTTTTTTCTCAGGATTTTTATGTAGGTATAGGTACCCATGTCAAATTACAGCTTTCTACTACTAAGACTCTCTGAGCTAAGCCTAGGTCGGACATACAGACAGACGGACATGGTAAAACTATAAGAGTTTCTTGTTGACTACGGGACCCTAAAAACCAGAGTCAATTCAATAAATTAATATAGGTATGAATTTAAACTAAAACGAGCTTTAATATTTGCTCCATTGCCGCATCAATCATAACAACCCCGTTACAATATAACAATGTCAAAACCACAGATCACTCCGGCGTTATAAATACTCGAACAATTACAAATTAATTACATCGAATAGAGCTTATTACACGAAGCGCTTAACAAACTAAAGTCGGTTTAAACTATTTCATTCAACGTATAATGTTAGTTCGGAACTTCCAACGCAAATTCCTGGGTACGCCAACGGTTTAAATTGTACCATTCGATACATTGCAAACAACGTTTAATGAGTTTTTGACTTGTCTTTATCAACTATTTTATCTAAAATGTTTTCGTTATCAACTATTTCTCTACGGGCCCCCGATTTCCGGATGGTAATTGCGCGTAATAATGAGTTTGCTGACGACCACTGTTTGCCAAACTTATGGTAGTTTGACTCTAATTGAATAGATAGACAACTATTTTAATGGACGCTATTATTACATTTGGGAAGGCTTTATTCAGTTGGCGGAAATTTTGTGGGTTTGTTTGTTATTTTTTAATAATGGATGGACAAAATGGCGACAGGTCACAGGAACAACTTGCGACCCACGGATGCCCCTTAAAAGTCCATGATAAAGGCCTGTCCGAGCCGGAACCGGAACTGTATGGACTGGAATGAAACCATGCTAAAAAGATTGCATGCAGCGGAGATGAGAATGTTGAGATGGATGTTTGGTGAATGACGAAAATTGATAAAGTAAGAAATGAGTAGGTATTTATGGGGAAGTTTGATAGTGGCACCAGTGACAGAAAAGTTGAAAGGAAATCGTTTGGCTTGGTGTGGCCAAAGAGTGATGAATATAAACGCTGATGATGGAGAGGGAGAGGAAGGCCAAAGAAAAGACGGATGGATGGTATGAGAAGTGAGTGAATGGTAGCAAGACGGTGGGCAGGTGAAAATGGAAGAAGAAAACGAAGATGACGATGTTTCTTATTTAATTTGAGGTAAAGTATGTTAGTAACAGAGGAATTTTGTTCTCAATCACATCCACCCACGTTAAAACAACATCTTTTCCATAAAAAAATGCAAGGCCATCAGTCGGTCAAAACATGCTCCACATTTTTCTATTCCGCCGGAAAACGCTAGCACCTCTGTGCGCCGTGAATGTTCATAGTCATATTTTGTACAAACACCAGCCATTTCGGTGCACTGTGTGAAATAAAATTCTGTGTGGGTGACGGCCGCAATCAAAAAAAAACGCGTCTAAAAATGCCCGTGAACGGAGAAGGTCTGTTTAGTCAACAATTTGAGGTCGGATCGGCACATCAAAGCGTTTTTGAATTTCAAAGTCAGTTTCACGCTTTGGCTGTAGGTCGCTCCGTTTGGTTCCATATTTTAGCTCGTTTTGTTGGATAGCTGTGGGTACACATTTGTGAATGCATTTTTGAGACATTTTCTAGGGTTCCGTACCTCAAAATGAAAAAACGGAACCCTTTATGATCACTTCGTTGTCCGTCCGTCTGTCTGTCTGTCTGTATGTCTGTCTGTGTGTGTGTCTGTGTGTCCGTATGTCTGCCTGTCTTTCTGTCAAGACCCTTTTTCTTAGGAACGCGTGGAGGTATCAAGTTGAAATTAGTATCAAATACGTAGGTCTATGGTCACTTGACTTCTAAAAAAATAAAGCAAGCTTCTAAGTCAACGCAATAAAAAATACGGCCATTTCTGCGACATATTTTGATACTCGCGTAAGTATGTAAATCAAAACCTATAGGGTACTTTCCGTTGACCTAGAATAATAAAACAAGGTCTCACATCATAAGTAAAGGAAAAAGTTCGAAAATTTTTAATTTAATCACATACATTTTTTTTTGGGATTGCAATTTTGGAATAAATTCTTTTCAACTACGGACCCTTCATTTTACGTGGTCCAACACGCACTTGGCCGGTTTTTCTTTGATTGTAACAATGAGTGCCAGCGGTGCCTTGAGTGGTTAGCTTGCGCGTTCTGTGCTGAGCTCACCAACGCGTCGTACGTCCACCCAGTAATAGGACTCGCCCGTCAAGGAGCGTTGTCCCAAATTAGACGCATTATCAATTTATGATACATAAAACAAAAGATATTTTATTAAAACACGTATACTAAAAGATAAATAATTAAATTATCTAAGTTTAAAAAAAAATAAAAATACGCTTTATAGGTTTTGCGTGATTCTCAGTTTTTTATCCGCGTTAGACATAACTTTACAAATTAATTACACTATGTAAACATAATCTAAAATATTCACATTAAATATAAGTTAAAAAAAAATGCTCTTATTTAACATAATTATATTTTTTCCAAATCATTAATATTGCTCGTTTAGACGTAATTTTCATTTTAAAATCATTAAAAGTCGCTAATCGGAAATATAATTTTTATTCACCGCTATGCTATGATAATAAGGATCACATGAAATTAAACTTCCCTTCAAGTCGATGTGACGTAAGAGCAAGTAGTTTGCTTAGAGCAAACACTATGCACTATGCTCGTGACTTAGATACTATAAAATTTAATGGATCCGCAGCTATTGTGGATAAAGTATTTAAGTACAGACACGCTCGATCAAATTGGGTTTACCAAAAATCTCGCGTGAACGCAAACAGGATGGTTTGGCGAGTCTGCCTTCAAATAGCAATGCAAGCAGATTTGACGTGCCTCAGGAAACAAAGGGAATAACCGCGGTTCGCGTCCATTGAGTGTTTTTGGCTTTGTGAGCTTACATCAGCGAAATTTTATCTATATTTTTCACTTGTAAATATAATGGAATTTATCCCTCGCCTCGCTAGAACAATGAAATAGTCATTTATTTATGGTGTATTGGTCTGTAATTTACTGAGAGTTTAACAATATTGTGGTGGACTGTATTAGGTTGGAGTAATAAAAGACTTCTTGCTGCTGTCTTCTAGTTTATTCTTCTTGTAGAGCTGTAGGCCGACTGACTGCCTTTGGTTTTACAAGTAAGGCTTTTTATATGCCCCAGTGGCGTTAGTTCTATCCCTACTATTTCCCACGCTTTGGGTGGTCTAACAAAGTACTGGCTACGCTATTTAAAACTATTGTAAACACATAAAAACAAACTTTCTTAGAATTATTACAAAAGGCTAAAGAAATGCATATCAATAGACACCGACAACAAATAATTCGTTTCCTAAAACTAAGAAAGATATTTTGTGCGGATTACAATTTACGCAGAACTGTTACCTATTCAACAAAAGGTCTCGACAATAATGAGTTCCTTTAACAGTGCCGCTAGTAAACATTTTAGAATATAAAACAATGCATTTTACTGCGAAAACGCCCGGCGATAAGCAAAACAAAACATTTCGGGCGCCGTGGGAATCTCTAGCATCTGTTGGACTTAAAGCTGCATGCTAATTTTCCACAAACTAAAAATACCACATGCCTAAAGACTATGATATTACCACGCTAACTAATGAAGCAGCTATCCTGCACAACTTTCATAGTCTTTTAATTTATACTATGCTCGGCGTCCGTAACAGCTCTCCCCCCGGCGCAGCTCGCGTAGCCTCCTCGATCTTCAATACGACGACGAGCTTGCTCACGGGGCGTCGGAAGACGCCGGCTCTGGTGCGCACCTCGACGACCCTGATGCCACCGTCCGGTCCACGATGCGTGCGCTCGACGACTCCCATCGGCCAGGTGTTCCGGGGCAGCGTGTTGTCGACCACGAGGACCACGTCGCCAGCTTGCATTGGACGCACATCGTTCTGCGGCTCGCCGCGAGGTACCAGAGTGGGTAGGTACTCGCGCAGCCAGCGTCGCCAGAAGTGGTCAGCGAGTGCTTGACTAACTCGCCATGTTCTTCTGTCAGCCTCGTCGCAGGGTCCCGTCGTTGGCAGCCCTTCCGATGACCCCAACAGGAAGTGGTTGGGGGTAAGGGCCTCTGGATCGCTGGGGTTCACGCTAACGTGGGTCAGCGGTCTTGCGTTGATGGAGAACTCGGCTTCGGTGAGTAGAGTTCTCAAGACTTCTTCTGCTGGCGCCTTCTCTCGCAGAGTGATGCTGAGAGCAGTCTTCACGGAGCGCACCATTCGCTCCCACGCGCCACCTTGGTTGGGCGCGCCAGGAGGTATGAAGCGCCACTCCATTCGATGCAGTAGCCCCTCGTCTCGCAGGGCAGGCATCCACTCGGCGTAGGCGTTGCGTAGCTCTTGGTCAGCTCTGCGGAAGTTGGTTGCGTTGTCGGAGTACATCACTCGGGGCCACCCTCTGCGTGCGGCCATACGTCTCAGCGCCATGATTGCTGAGTCAGTGGAGAGTGATGCGACGAGCTCGATGTGCACGGCGCGGGAGGTGAGGCACGTGAAGAGTGCGCCCCACCTCTTTTCTCGGCGTCGCCCGACCTTGACCATCATTGGTCCGAAGTAGTCCACCCCGCAATTAGTGAACGGGCGGTGAAAGGGGTCAAGGCGGGCGTGTGGCAGGTCTCCCGTAGCTGGCGTTTGCGGCGTTGCTCGCCGTCTCTTGCAGAAGGCGCAGTTCTTCTCGACAGCGCGTACTGTGGGCCGTAAGTGGATGACACAGTACCGCTGTCGCAGGTCGTTCGTCACGCGCTCTCTGTTGGCGTGACCCGCAGCGCAGTACTCCCGGAGTACAAGGAGCTTGGTCAGCTGATGACGGCCATCCAGTATGATTGGCCGCTTCGTCTCGGTCGGCGCGGAAGAGGCCTCGATCCGGCCCCGCACCTTCAGGACATCGTCTTCCAATACTGGATCCAGCCGGTACAGCCGGCTCGCTTTTGTCAGCGGGCGTGCAGACCGGATCCTCTTCAGTTCCTCGCCGAAACTGTCTTCTTGCGCCTGTCGTATCAGCTCGGCCTCGGCGCGCTGGATGTGGCGATGTTCCATCGCTGTTGCTCGTCGACGGCAGATGTCGGTGAAGGCGATTGCTCGAGCGGTGGCCCTCACCAAGACTTCATACTTCGAGAAACGGGCGGGGTTCGGTAGCCAGCTGTCTCGTTCTGTCTTCTCGCTGATGTGGAGGACCTCTTCGTCCTCTTGCTCGGACGTCGTTGTTCTAGGCCATTGCTCCTCTGGTAGGAACAGGAAGTCGGGCCCCTGGAACCAGCGATCCGTTGCACTGATGGGTGTGTCGACGAGTCGCGTGGCGTCGTCGGCTACGTTGCTTGCGGTGGGTAGCCAACGCCACTCTTCTTTCTGGGTTAGCTCGGCGATTTCACCTAGTCGGTGCGCGACGAATGGCGTGTAGCGTCGCATGTCGTGGTGAATCCAATGTACCACGGTGGATGAGTCGGTCCAGTAGGTCGTCTGGCTGATGTTGATTCGATGCTCCTTCTTCACAGTGTCGGCGAGTCTTGCTCCGATGACCGCAGCTTGCAGTTCCAGGCGTGGTATGGTCTGCGCTCGTCGAGGCGCCACCTTAGCTTTGGCGGCGACCAACACGACGTTCAGGCTCCCGTCGACATTCTTCACTCTCCAGTAGGCCACGGTCGCGTAGGCTTGCTCACTGGCGTCGCACAGGATGTGTAAGTCGATGCGCTCGTACTTCTGTGTCACGTAGCATCTTGGTAGTCGAAGCTGGGCGAGCTCGGGAAGACGCGCGAGCCATGATGCAAAGAGTTCGTTCTCTTCTTCCGGAATCTGCTCATCCCACGTCGTCTGGAGGCGCCACAAGTTCTGCAGTATGATCTTCGATCGTATGGTGTAGTGGCTCAGCAGTCCTAGTGGGTCGTAGATGGACATCACGGCGCTGAGGGCTTCACGTTTGGTCGGCGCGCGAGTTCTTGTCCTTACTTCAGCTGGAACTCGGCTCATCGACGTGTTGAATCCCAGCTCATCTCGTTCTGCGTTCCAGAATAGTCCCAAGATCTTGCTCTCGGGCTGATCTCCCCCCAGTGTTGTGGGAGCGGTGGCGTGCAGTTCTGGTGGCACGTCGCGTAGTACCGACTTGTCGCTGGAGCTCCATCCTCGTAGCGTGAATCCCGCATGCGCGTGTACTGCTCTCGTTTCTTCGACCGCCTTCCAAGCTTCCTTCGTGTCTTCGTAACTGGCTACCAGGTCGTCCATGTAGTGACTCTTCTTGATGGCTTCCAGCGCTCGTGGATACTCCTGCCCGTGTACATCCGCGTTATGGTTGCGGACATAGTGGGCCATGTACGGGGAGCTCGCTGCGCCGAAGATCATGCTGGCCATCTTGTACTTCTTTGGAGGCTCTACTCGTTCGTCGCCTCGCCACAGGAACTGCTGCGCTGGTTGATCTTGCTGTCTTATTCGGATCCTCAGGAACATTTCTTGCACGTCCGCTGTGATCGCCACTGTCTTCTCTCGGAATCTGAATAAGATCCCTGGCAGTGATAATAGTAGATCGGGCCCCTCCAGCAGCTCGTCGTTCAGGCACACGCCGTTGCTTTTAGCCGCTGCGTCGAATACCAGCCTATGCTTGCCGGGTTTGTTCGGGTTCTGCACGGCGAAGTGTGGCAGGTACCAGCAGATGGCGCTCGCTTCTTCCGATCCATCGCACGGCGTTGCGTACCCCTTATCCAAGAGGTTGTTGATCTGCTTCGTGTATTCAGCTGCGAACTCAGGATCGGCGTCCATCTTTTGTTCTATCTTCTTTAGTCGGCGGAGCGCCTGCCCGTAGCTTGGTGGCATGATGACGTCATCTCGTCGCCACGGCAGTCCAACTTCGTACCCGGTGTCGATCTTCTTGGTCGTTTTCCTGACGATGTCGATAGCTCGCTGATCGGTTTCCTTGACTCGCGGCTTCCCCTGGATGCCGAGTGCGTCGATCTTGAAGTGGGCTTCGACTAAGTCGTGGAGTTCTTGCTCGCTTGTCCTCGGCGTTCGTTCAGGCTCAAAGACGTGCAGCACGTTTCCCTCTTGATAGATGGTCTTGCGTGGCGCGGTTCCGTGCACCACCCATCCTAGTTGTGTTCTTGATGCGGCCGGTTGATCAGGGCCGCCGACTCGTAGCTCGCGGGACACGATGCATTCCCAGTGGTCTGTCCCCATCAGGATTCCAGGACGGGCCACATCGTAGCACACCTCTTCTGGTGTCAGGTCCCTCAGATGCTCGTAGTCCAGCAGGGTGTCAGGAACGGATTGACGATGGAGGCGGAGATTCTTCATAGTCCTCGCTCTGACCTTGTAGTTCTCGTCGCTCTTCAATCCTCTGACTTGAATATCCACCAGCTGACTCTTCATCTCTTGCTGTGACATGTTGACCCCGTTCAGGTGGAGAGGTTGCGCTGGTCCGTCAGCTCCGATGCTCGCTGCCAGTTCTTCATCGATGAGGGTGATTGTAGCTCCTTCATCCAGTAGAGCATACGTCTTCACCTCCCCCCGTGGTCCGGCTATGACGACAGGGCACATCTTCAGCAAGACTGCTCTTGGTCCGGCAGCTGGTCGGGTTGCTAGGGACAGGACCGCTTCCTCCTTGGGTGCATCTGTCTTCTTTTCTTCAGTCTTTGCTTCTCGTACTTGATGAAGAGTCGCATGATGCGGGCGGCGACACTCGTCCACGCCGCACGCCTTTGCTTTGCAGTGTGTGCGCCTGTGTTGCTTCTGGGCGCATTTGAAGCATATCTTCTTCTCCTTTACCAAGCTCCATCGCTCGTCCACAGTAAGTGCCTTGTACTTCGGGCACTGTGTCAGGACGTGAGCTTGCTCGCATTTGGGGCACTTGACCTTTTCTTCTGCGCTCTCGACCGTAGTGAAGACGCTCGCTTTCTTCTTGAGTGTCACGATGGGTCGAGTATCCTTCTTCTGGCTTGTGCTGCTCGTAGATGGGGTGTATGTATACCGCAGTGCTCTGTCCGCTTCTCTCATCAGGAAACGGGATAAAATGACGATCTCCGGGTCAGTCATTCCTTCGTGGTCGTAGGCGTAGTCGCACCAGCGGGATCGAAGATGCGGGCTGAGCTTGTCCAATACTTCTCGCGTCATCAGGGGGTTGAACAGGTAGCCTCTTCGGTCGATTGTCTTCAGCACGCAGATGATGTTCTGCAACTTGATGGCGAAGCTGTTGAGTTCGGCTGCTGATGATCCAGGTTTCGGAAGTTTCTTGAGGTCTTCTAGTGCTCGGTCGATGATGACTTCAGGTCTTCCAAAGCATTGCTCGAGGGTCTTCATGATGACGTCCGGATCCGTAGCTGTATGCAGAAGGGCGGCCACGGCGTCTCTTGCTTCCCCTTTGAGGCAGCTCCTTAGCCTCTGGATGTTTTCCGCTGCTGACACTTGGTACATCTCGGTCGTATCTCGAACTGCTGCTTTGAATGGCAACCATTCGTTGGCTGCTCCGGAGAAGGTCGGCAGGTCAGTGTGTCGAGGCCTGGGTCTGGCCATCTTCTCCAATGTGGCGGCCAAGTGCTCGATGCTGTTCTTCCTTGTTGGAGTTGGCGATCTTCCTCGCGGTGCTTCGAAGCGTATTTGCTTTGGCTCTTCCCTGGCTTCCCTGGTTCCTTCTTCTTCCCGAGAGTTGAGCGGGTTCGTCCTCAACCAGTTGTCCACTTTCTGATGTGGTTCTTCACGGGGAGGAGTGGCTTCTTCGTGCACGCTGCCTTCATCGTTGATCGCGGATACTTCGGCTGCTAGTCTCTTTTTGACTAGGTCGGCCTCCAACTCCAACTCCTTTCTTCGGATCGTCGCTAGCTTCTCTGCTGCCTCCAGTTCCGCCATCCGTAGTCGTGTTGTCACGCTGGTTGTCGACCTGACAGATCTAGTCGGTGATGGCTTTCGTTGCTCCGCAGTAGCCCGAAGTCCGGATGGTCCCGCTGTACTGGCGTCCGCTGATTTCCAAAATGATGATGCCGGCGGGTCCAGTGAAATTCTTCCCAATCGTTCTTGCTCTATTCGTTCAGCTTCTCTGCGGCGCGCCTCCTGTTCTTGGATGCAACGCTGCTGCTCCTCGATTTCTGCTAATTCCCCTTGGCTTCTGGTGACCACCATCTTGAAGTTTTTTCGACTCGGCCCTCTTCTTTCTTGACCCGGCCCTCGTTTTCTTTACGCGTCCCTCTTCTTTCTTGACCCGGCCCTCGTTTTCTTCACGCGGCCCTCTTCTATCGCGGCCCCTCTTCAACGTGGCCCCTCTTCAACGTGGCCCCTCTTCAACGTGGCCCCTCTTCAACGCGGCCCCTCCTCTTCAACGCGGCCCCTCTTCAACGTGGCCCCTCTTCAACGCGGCCCCTCTTCAACGTGGCCCCTCTTCGACCCGGCGACGATCGGGTACGTCGGGTCGGTATGGCGGCGCGTCTTCAACGTGGCCCCTCTTCAACGTAGCCCCTTTTTAACGTAGCCCCTCTTCAACGTAGCCCCTCTTCGACCCGGCGACGATCGGGTACGTCGGGTCGGTATGGCGGCGCGTCGTAGGTACGTCGATTCTTCGGGACCGGTTGTTCGATCGATCGGTCGATGCAGTCGGCCTCGTAGATTTCCGCCGCAGATTTCTTCGTTTTTCTGCCGCTTGGTTGGCGCTGGTTCTTCGTTCTTAAGAATTATCCGCTGCTCGATGGACCAGACTGTGGTGGACTGTATTAGGTTGGAGTAATAAAAGACTTCTTGCTGCTGTCTTCTAGTTTATTCTTCTTGTAGAGCTGTAGGCCGACTGACTGCCTTTGGTTTTACAAGTAAGGCTTTTTATATGCCCCAGTGGCGTTAGTTCTATCCCTACTATTTCCCACGCTTTGGGTGGTCTAACAAAGTACTGGCTACGCTATTTAAAACTATTGTAAACACATAAAAACAAACTTTCTTAGAATTATTACAAAAGGCTAAAGAAATGCATATCAATAGACACCGACAACAAATAATTCGTTTCCTAAAACTAAGAAAGATATTTTGTGCGGATTACAATTTACGCAGAACTGTTACCTATTCAACAAAAGGTCTCGACAATAATGAGTTCCTTTAACAGTGCCGCTAGTAAACATTTTAGAATATAAAACAATGCATTTTACTGCGAAAACGCCCGGCGATAAGCAAAACAAAACATTTCGGGCGCCGTGGGAATCTCTAGCATCTGTTGGACTTAAAGCTGCATGCTAATTTTCCACAAACTAAAAATACCACATGCCTAAAGACTATGATATTACCACGCTAACTAATGAAGCAGCTATCCTGCACAACTTTCATAGTCTTTTAATTTATACTATGCTCGGCGTCCGTAACAAATATATTTTAGATAATAAAAGACCTGCGGTTGCAGGTAATCGTTTTACACTTAGCTATAAGAATTGAAGGTAGAATTGTGTTCCCCAAGTGTCCATAAACTTGTACCTACTTTTTCTTTAAATCTATATCCCCCTGGAAAAGTAGAACAATTAAAAAATCCAAAAATATTTTTTTTACTATTCGATTTAAGTAGGTTACTATTCGGTTTTAGTATTTACGATGCTTAAGAACAATTCTAGGATTTGAGTCGGAATAATGTAGGTATTTCTCATAATACACCTTTAACTGTAGCTAAGTATGAATGTTCCAGATATTTGTGAAATCTCGCAGGTGCTGAGCAGGGCGATCTTTCAATTATTCAAGTGCAACACCCTCCTGACGTTGCGAATACAAACGGAGGTACGGATTTATTCTCCAAATTGCTGGAAGCTTCTATACTGCAGCGTGATTTACGTTCTAAGATTTAGCACTTCCACTTGTATCGAAACGTTAAAACATTTGTTACTAAGTCGAAATCTACAACCGTACTGTTTGAGAAAACGTCTGTTTCGGCAAGATTTCTTATTCTCACGTCGCAAACGAAAATATGTCGGGAAACGGGAAATGAGAATGTTTTCCACTTTTAATTAAGTCTTATTTTTGTTGGGACTCGCCCTCTTAATCTTGTGATTCGTGACTGACACACAAACTAGGTTTAATGCTGCTCTACTTGATATTGCACGAACACCTGGACCACTTTGTGAGTAACATCTGTTTCTAGAAATGTTTGCTGTTTAAAATAATGTCTATTAAACTGTCATATTGTCAACCCTCGGTGTGTTTAAAATTACCATAATGTACATACCTACACACATGTTTGTATTATAAATTGTACAATTAAATGCGAACGTAGAGATAAATAAACCAAGTAAGTAGCCTAGAGTCTTTCTTTTTATCTTACCTTTGAACAGGATAAGCTGCTCTATAAAAAAACGAACGATTGTAGTTTACACAAAGCCGCAGCACGTAGTGGCGAGAGCAATGGTAGAAGTAACAAAGTGTTATAGCTGACTTTAGTTCACAACATGAGAAAATAAAACAGATAATAACTGAGACCACTCAACGCTTTTATCATTATACGTGTGAGGGCGATCCATTTTATTTTGAGGCATCGTTATTGTCTCCGTGAATAAAATGGGCCGTCTAATTATCTCGTCGAGGACCGAGTTTAATTAAATTATATTACGTGGTTTTATTTGATTTGCAAAAGTCGTTAATTAAGCGTTTTCGTATTATACAATTCGACGATAAATTCTCTAAAGAAATACAACTGTGTATCGTAATATTTTGTAGGAAATCCTTTATGTGGTTGAGGCTTTTATGGTAGTGAAATGTTAAGAAGACCTTTAATTTTATGTGAGTCGGCTATTCTATTATTTAAAGGACACGCGGGCAGCAAATTCGAAATCTGGCGGGATTCCAAATTGAATTAAAGGTGAGAGCGTGGCCGGCCTACAGCGGACTTTGATCGCAGAGCAATGTGTCGCCGGCTCCTTACACTTCTTACCCCTATAACGACTGCCGCTGAAGAAACTTACGGTCAGTTTACTCCTTACAGTTACGGCCGCCTTTCGCCCAACTTGATACAACATTACCACAACGTTTTATCGAGCAAAATATCCTTAGCAGCTAATAACATCTCATGGCACTTTATATTATGTTAACTTTGTTTTACTAAGCTACAGTAGACCTATCTAGTTTTTTACTGTGCCATCTTGTTAAAGCTCCCGCAGACAGGCGCGAGCGACTCTGGTGGAACAGTTTCTATGTAAACTTTAAGTAAATTATACTACTGGAGTCGCGTCGCGCTTGTCTACTGGAGCCTTAAGTTGCTTTACACTACGCCCCCGCAGGGTATTTCAAACCGATGAGTTTATTCTCAGCAGGATACAAAAGAAGTTTGTGGGACTAACCCGTTCTTTGTTGTGGACACAATAAAAAGGTTACCTATAGAAATGAAATATCCAGACTTCTTTGTGAAATAATTCACTTTATATAATTAATAAAGTTGATTTAATTATGGTCAAAAACATTGTACCAAACAAGATGAAACGGAATGAATGATAACACTAATGAATTAAATGAAATAGCGCGCTTTCCTTATTCATTTTGACCAATATAACAGAAACCTTTGTAGGAGGCAAATGGATGTTAATTTAATAAATAGTCCTTCCGGAAAAATAAATTGCCGTAATTGCGACCGAGTACCGTTTGGCAGGAGAGTTGGACGTGACTCGTTAGCAAAAAATTATAGACAGGTTTAAAAATGTAACAGTCGCTTTCATTTATTTAGTGCTTTAGGGCATTACCTCATTTTCAGAAGAGGCCAACGTCCAGCGATAGATTTGTTTAAAAAAAAACCGGTCGGTGTGTGACTTCTCACATTTAGGGTTCCGTATCAAATCTGATTTATCAATATGTTGGTATTTTTATAGTAAAATATACGTAATAATAAACATTATCACCAAATTTGAAATTCATAGGTCAATGGGAAGTTAAAAAATTCTTCGGTACAAAATTTTGTAAAAAAAAACTTGGGAGGTATCAAGGGACTCCCGGATGGAACGAAGTTCGTTTCGATTAATTAGTCAAGGAATTGTAATAAAATTTTATTTTGCAAAAATAAGCACCTGGTAATAATCTAGGTTTGTACACATCAGTCACAGTTCTGTCACAGAATAAATAATAGTACTAAATAATAGTACTAACGTACAGAAGTTGCACTCCTTTGATCTTGAAGAAAGCCGCTTTTATAATAGCCTACAAAATCTTTTCCCACCATGCGCAAGCTAAATTGGTCTTAATCGCCGCGCTTGAGAGTTGTTATTAATTTGTGTCGTTACTCGTCCGCAAAGAAAAATAAAATATGGTACCATACCACCATACCATACCATACATACCATATGGTATGGTGGTGGTGGTGGTGGGGTATATGGTACCTTTTTATACTTTTATTGTATTTATGAGTAGTCTATCTGGAGTTGTGTCACTTTAATCTAATGTCTTATAATTTTCAAACGTTATTTTTTATTAATCAATCAAACAATCATCAATTATTTTTAATACACCATCATCTCGTATAATATTTAGAAGTGTTCTAAAGTAAACAAGGTACAAACACGTGTTAAAATTGAAAGTGACATTTGGGTCACTTTAGTCGCCTGAACATGGTCATAAAACTACTAAAGATGCCTCAACGCACCAGTGGCTAAGTTTGTGCGATCGAACGATCGCGGGTAGGTACAATTGCTTGTTAATCCTAAGTTAATCCTTAATTACTTTAAGCGATTTTGGACCTTACTCCTGAAACAATACGACGCGCATACAAACCCCCCACCACACCGCCGACAGCTCAAGTTAAATGTCGGCAACTATAGTAAGTAGGTGGTAAAAAAAAGGTAGCAATAAGACTCGACATTTCTTAATGGATTTTCGTCATTAAAAAAGTAACTATATCACTAATTTACATATAGTATAGTGATAATATGAATAGTATAGTTAAGTTTAAAATCTAAGATTTAATTTTTTCATGGGCGGCCGTACGTGTCTCGCTCGCTGAGCGCGTAATACACCCTGACTGACTTGAAACTAAGAGTTGCCGCGAGCTGTAGGTACTTATCTCGAGCGGAATGTACCAGTGCAAGAGGCCTGTGGGCTTAGTGCGAGTTTTTATACTTACTCGATCGCGTTTACGTTATCGTTACCTTAATGTCAATTCGTATGGAATAATTGTGTTTCCCATTATAGTCACCAGGCGGCGCTTATTAATTTTCAGTACAAACTGATGTTTACGTTAACGTAACCGAGTAAGTATAAAAACTCGCACTAAGCCTTCGGGTTCTGTTACCGGAGTTATTACCCTTAAGCAAAAGTGTCAAGCGAATTTAGACCTTATTGACATTCATGTTTTTTTGTTAAATTCAGCTTCCAGACCATTTACCAAGTATCCTGGACCAAAAAAACAAAGGGTTTGTAAAATGTCAATAAGGTCCAACTTAGCTTGAGACCTTAGAAATGATGTGCATAATAATGTAGACACTTCCTGAGGTGTCAAGCGAATTTAGACCTTATTGACATTCATGTTTTTTTTGTTAAATTCAGCTTCCAGATCATTTACCAAGTATCCTGGACCAAAAAAACAAAGGGTTAGTAAAATGTCAATAAGGTCGAAATTAGCTTGAGACCTTAGTAAAGATGTGTATAATGATCTAGACACTTTCTATGGTGTCAAGCTAATTTAGACCTTATTCACATTCATGTTTCTTTGTTAAACTAGATCATTTCAATGCGAAATAGAAATGAAAATATCTGGCTTGCTTTCTATAAGAGAGAGAGAGACAGACAGAGAAACATGCGCACGCCGCACGGCTTACAATAGCTTACTATAGCAAAAAGTGTCGTTACAACTTTTCGTGAGAATTTTTTCCGTCTAGCCCCCTTTCACAACGCGCGATAAGAAACTTCGTTCCAAAAAGGTGACTTTGGTGGCTTCTCATTCCTTCGTTTTCGTTCCCCTTAGCTGTATGACAATATTGTTAAAAAATATTGGCTAAATATTTTTGACAATAATGTCAAAAAATATTGGCTACATAATATTGGCTTTGGGTCAACAAGATGCTTTACTGAGAAAATTTGAAGACTGTAAGACTGTTGCTCCAACCATGTGGCTGTAAAACGTGAGTGACAGCAATACGGCTCCGTTTGGATCCTTCGGGTACGAAACCCTAAAAAAAATACAAATAGGTGTAATAACCTATTTGAAATAAGTGATGAACTTATTACTAGTTGAGGTTTACAAAACTGTAGTGCTATTCTGTAAATATCTCACCGTGAAAACATAAGTGAAGTGATCTTAAAGTGAGCTGTCAATAGTGTCAACGCCTAGCATCAGGTAGAATGACGGCTCACTTCACGCTCACTTCACCTAAGTTGTCACGGTGTGATGTTTACAGAATAGCACTACTGTTGACTTACCTAAAGTATTGCGGAAGACTTTGCCATGCACCTATTTCAAACGATTGGCAAAAAAGAAATAAACGTGCAAACGATCATTTGGGTTCCGATAAAATTATTCGTTTCATGTTTCCATTAATTTTTATTTTTACGATTACTGCGTCGGTTTCCTCTTTCGATGCATTTTAGTTTACATTGGTTTTAATATTCGTCGGGTGCGGTTCGTAAATGAGGACGCAAAATGTTCCAGAAGCTACTTTTCTTAGTTCTGAACTTTAAATAGTCAATTAAGAGAAACTAGTTGCTGGTAAATGATGAACTTGCTCGCTCGGTGTTTGCTCCTGGTTGTAGGAATAAATTGAGGCCATTTTCAATTGCTAGGTTTGTTTTGACTTCAACATTTTGTTTCGGTATGGTGATGTTTTTATTTTTTAAGGGGCTATAAATAAGTTAATGGTAATGGCGTTGGAGGGGCAGTCGGTATCAATGTCAATGTTCCCAACATTTATGTTCGCATAACTCGTTAAAATGTAAAGAACAGCTGTTTTTTGATTTCAAGTTTGTTTGTTCCCATCACAAAAGTTGTTCATAATGATGAGCACAATGAATCCTTAAAATGATACCCATTAATTCAATTTAATCCTGAATAATGTGCGACACATCGACAGTTTTTCTTGTACATACCTAATCGTATTTTCAAAAAGTTGTTGTTCAGGTGTTAGACGACCTTAGTCTTTGTTCCCTAATCTGAAATGTAGGCAGAGATCCAAAATATTAGTTGAAAGCTTTTTTCAGTTAAAAGTATGACAGAATCGTACACAACTTTTAGTTTTTAATACAGGCCGTGTTCATAAATTCCCCGCGGTATATTTTTCGATACAGTTTTAAAGTAATAAATAGGTAGAAGTAATGGATGAACCCGAAACAGCTCGCCGACGGGTGTTCGTTATCGGTCGGCGGGTGTCCGTTATCGGCCGGCATCAGTTGGCGGTCATAGTGCGAAACTGTAACTTAACTCATTTAGCAATCGTCACGATCTCGTCTCGCACCTACAGTTTCAATTAAATGTGGAACACTATTGGATTAAAAGTTTAGACAATGACGTAACACACATCTGCCTAGCCTTTTCCCAACTATGTTGGGGTCGGCTTTGAGTATAGCTGGATGCAGCTGAATACTGTATTTTGCCTCCACATTAAAGTTACTGGGTAACACGATTTTCCAAGAAAATTGTTGATCGTTCCTGCTTTTGACAATGATGTAACATGCTTACATAACTGGGGAATCGTATATTTGTAGTATTTATACTTAGGCACAAACAGAGAGTTTCTTCGGAGAATTCAGGCGTGATATCGTGTGTTTATAAAATGATCCGTTATAGCAACACCCACACAATATATATAGCCACCCACAAATCAGGTGTGTGGCTAAAATATCAGGTATCTGCCTTTCAAGAACACATACTATACATCGGCTCTAGTTAATAATCTATGGCAGTTGTTAGAAGCGATCAGAAGCCAGTAAACTGGGAACTTAGATGGGCTAACTTGAAGATATCGGTAGCTATCCCCTCAGTTCAGTGGCGGTGGTCAGACTGCAGCAGTTTCCTTGAAAGTGATACGACTCACTCGTAAAACTATCAACTGACTTCAGTTAAGTCGTGTTAGGTATTTAACGTACTAGGTTTTCTAAAGTTATCCTTATAAATAAGAAATCGTAACGTTTAAAGACAGTGTGTATATATAGACAGTATCTGCAATTGCCTTATTTAATACTAGGTTGGTAACCAATACGCCAGCGCCGTCTCGAAGATTTCAATGAAATAGACTAAGAAATTTATATTATAGGTCACTATCATAGACTTATAAAAAAGATGGACTCCGCGCCACGCATATCGAAAGTGAAGCACAGTAAGTACCGTTTAAAGACCGTTTTGTACAAACACGCCTCGCGCACACATTTACATCATAGTATGCCGACCGGCCGCCATTAGGTGACACGGGCGACGGCGTCTTTGCAGGTACTCAAATCATGCACACATAGATCGGTACGGTGCTTCACTTTCGATATTCGTGACGTGGAGTCCATCTTTTTTTATAAGTCTATGGTCACTATATTAGCATTTGAATTCTAATAATAGCATTTCATTGCGGTTAAAGATTTTCTTGAAAATTGCTAAAGGCCATTTGTGTGTGTTTTTGTGTATTTCAGTGGAATAGGGAAGTAAAGTAAACACTTTCGACTATTTTCTTTATATAAAATCGGCGGCTGATCGCTGCTGACACGAATGTCACAAATTGTTTACAACAATCTTGACGTACATCTAACGACCTTATAACATAGTGATATAGATAAGTATACATTAATTGCAACGGTTCGCACTCAACGTTTTGATAAAGATGAAAAATTGTTTTCTCCGGCTTAGAGGGTTTCTTCCGACGATTAATCTTTCCGCAAACCTATTGTTGAACTCGGCGGGAGGAACTTTTGTGTCCGAACTCCGACTGAGATCAAAAGGTTGCGATGGTACAAACCACTATGATTTTTAGAAACCATTTCTACTTCAATACAAGTAAGGGATCACGGCGAGGCCGCAAGAAATATAAATTGCTTTTAGCGGACAATTGAAGACGGCAAGATGCATTTTTATGGAAGTTTTTGGAGTCACGTCTACACAATTTGCCTCGGAACTCGTTTACTTTCCAAAGCAATTGTTGCAGGACGCTGAGTCATCCGTAGTCGCACCTCTACGCCGTAGCAAAGGTTAAACGTAACAAGAGACCATTAGTGTTATAATTGTTTGGCTTTAACAATAACTGTGCAAAATTCTCATAAATAACAATTCATCTCTTGATTCTGCTCTCTGCCTTTAAGCAGTAAAAAATGTGAGATATATTTTTTATAACATCGGCTCATAGGCACACCTGTGCACTCGAGTACACTTGAGCTACAGTGGTCCTACATTCATGCAATGGTTACAAGTAAGGGTATGAGGGGAAACATCATTAAAAATGTAACAATCACGTCAAAGAAATATGAGTAATTCCTAATTAATAATACTACTTCACCCGCTTTAGATTTATAGTAGCAAATAAACATAACATGAAGACTGAAACTGAATACTTCATCTAAATGTGAATAGGCATTCAACATTATTCACGCCCGGTATCATGATGGTCTAGTAATTTACAAATACGCACGTCAATTTACAAATTAACCCGCGTCTGTAAAGCGAGAGCATTTTAATGTGTCGGACATGATGCACAATATTAGTAAAATGAAACGAGTTCATTAGCCGTTGCAGCTGGGCGCCATATTTCACTGCTCTACAATTTCCGCCCTGACATTTTTGCTGCATGTGAAATTTATACATAAAAAAAATTCAACATTTATTCAAAAGTACTTCGGATGGATTTCGCATTTAGTACGTTTGGGCGTAAATAATTTGGTTTATGTATCACCTTTTTCGGTTGCGAAATGTGGTGTCCATTTTATTAATACGATTTAAACCACAGTTGACACTGGATGTTTGAAAAGGCTAATTATATAATTTCGTTTTAAAGAAAAATCAAGATTAAAATTTCGTTCTAACTCTGACGCTTTCAAGCCGTTTACGACTTTATTATTGCTGACAACAAGGTCCTTTCTAATAGAATTTTTAAATATTTGCGGTACACGGCACAATTGTACAAATGAAGGGAAGATTAATGCGTTGCGACCCCTATATATTTGTGTAGGGACGTTTTAGCGAGATCCGCACATCCGAAATTTATTTATAGGTTCATATAAATGACACACGTTTACGTGTTTCATTGGATCCACAATTTATGTTCGTTGAAAATGACATATTGCAGTGAAACAATTTTTAATACCCAATCACGTCAACACGATAGATTACGCCTTGTTTCGAAATCCTGACATCCTGCGGGTAGTCAGTCACTGAAAATCAAGTACTGTGCAGAAATTTTTTTTTTTATTAAAAGGTAGATAGCGAGGTGGCAGCGTTCACAAACAAATTATATTTTTGGGTTCAAACTACGTTGAACTTTTTATACATTCGTGTGGGCTTCAATTAAAATAAAACATGGTACATTTAGAGCTACTGTATATTAATTTTACTTCATGAATACTGAGTTCGTAAATGTTCGGGATTCGAAAGTAAGCAGAAAGAGTGAGTAGGTGGACCAGCGCCCAGGAAGAATGACTTGAAAGAACGGCAGTGAGAGCAGGGCGTAGGTAGATACTAATGATACAAAATTAACTATGATAAGTGTAAAAGGGTCATTCTTTTATTCTACACCTTCTTATCTATCTATATAAAGAGAAGTCCTGACTGACTGACTCATGAACGCCCAGCCCAAACCCTTGAACCTAGAAAGCTGTTTGCACAGAGGTTCCCTTTATAATTTAGGCAACGAATAAGGAAGGACTTCCCGGTAGTACGTTCCCGTGGGATATTTTCTGACATCCACGCGGGCGAAGCCGCGCGGGAAGTGCTAGTTGATTAAATATTGTGTATTAAAAAATTACGTCACGAAAACATACCTATAGATCAACATCGTGGACCACCAAAAGTACATATTATGTAGTAATTTAATAATCTAAACTCAGAAGCAATTTTACTTCCCTCCCACTTTACTGGGTAATGAAACATTCTAGGAAGGAAATACCGAGATTGCTACATAATAGTGAGCTAACATTAAATTAATATAAAAGACATATAACCTCGTTATAAATCTGCGCAGTTTTCGTATTCCAAGACTTTCCTTTGTGTTCGATTATTAATTATTATTCCCAAGTGGCCTTTGTTCCAACCGGGCCTTTTATTCAGTCCTTGACTGAGTTCGCAAGTAGTTACCACTTTCTGAATTAAAGTTACCGTTGGCGTATCGAAGGCGACACTTTATATCGAAAGCCCTTCACTAGTCCAGACGGTATAAATGGTGTTATAAATCATTATTATATTTATAGCAGGGCATAAAATTGAGGCGCGCCCTTATCGTTTAAGTTGAAAAATTTCATAGCGCAGAAAGGAAAATCAGTTGGAGGAGGCCATCTATCATGTTGGTCGGCTATCCCGCTCCAAGGAAGTAGTACGTCCGGGATACAAAATAATACCACCATCATCTGAGAGGTAAAATATTGGATTCAGTAAGTGATATGCGGTCTAATTTTTATACGGAAACTGAAAAATATTCGTAAGAGGGTGCTTCTTTAATGTTTTTTTTTTTTGTTTTGAGGAGGGACATGCAATCTAAATTATTATTTTAAAATGAACGTAATTTACATCGCTCACATTTGCCGAACAGGTAATATAAGACACTTGATTTTGAGTCGATATTACATCGAGGGCCTGAAAGAAACCTAAATATTGTATAACTGCAAATGCCACAAAGTTTGGCAATTCACTTTGAGTGGCTTAAATTACCAAAACGCTAGTCTGTCCCCTCTCTAACTTTCAAAGAAACGTTCAAAAATTCGAACATTGTTCTGTCTGCACGAACCTTTACAACGATATTAGATGATACATCGATTAATCTTGCAAAAATTAATTAACAGACGGGCAGCGCCGAGTGACGCGTGAACGGGAACAATGGATGCCGTTAATAAATACCACTCATTATAAAATGTAAGTATACCACAATTTTAATTATAAATGAGGCTAAAATGCCTTTTAAATTAGGAATAAACAGATGCGAAAGCACCGGAATGTGCAGTCGCCTCTGGTGTAGGTAAGCGTAACGTTTTTGCAGCTTAAAATACGTTCGACGAACGCCTACATACTTACCTACGCTTAGCACGAAGACTGACGATCTTTTAACCTCAATGAGGTCAGTGGAATTTGAGTTGACATGCCACAAAATTGTGTATATCGTGACTAAAACTAAGTAGCTTAGGCAAGTTTTTTATGTATGAGACTTAGGCCTTTTGTACACGGCACGGCTTCTTTACGATACGTCGTACAAACCGTGCCGTAGGAAAAACGTGTCTGTCAACAAGCTTCCATAGTGATCCATACAACAGTGATGACCGTGCCTACACACGGCGTATGAACCGTGACGTAGAGAAAACGTGTCTGTCAACAAGTCCATAGTGATCCATACAACACTGATGACTGAATAAACCGTAGTTTTTACTGCAAGAAAAACGTGTGTGTACAAAGGGCCTTACGTTATACACATTAATTTTTGATAGCACCAAAGGCTCTTTAATGTGTTAAATTTTCTATAGCAGAAAGATCTCTCTGAACAGTTCACTAAACGCTCAAAGTCGGCAAATAATTTTCGTTACCGATCTATCACTCCACCCGTTTTCTCTTTTTATTCAGCCCGCATTACCCTGAAAGGTCTTTCATGTAAAGAACTAATAAGGTTTCGCTTCTGCTCAGAAGGCTGTGGGGAACGCAAAGAGAAGGGTTATTATTCTATTATATTATTAGGTATAAACGTAAGTATGCCTCGATGAGACTGAAATATAATGGGGTAATTTTAAAATGGTTTCGTTCGAATGACGTTCTACCTGAAACTCAAGTTAATTTAAACGTTAAAATATAGACTTATAAATACTCGAAATACGGTAAAGTTAAATAAACAACAAAATAATTATTCATAAACTAACTTTGATCAGGTGATTAACTAGTTGTTTGGAGAGTTCAGGTTTCAGGAAACTTTTAGAGTGAAAATTGCTTCCTGGAATAGCTTTTAGAGCGACAAATAATATATTATTGATTATTTATCCGTTCAGTGCACGAGTACAAATTTAAGACCACATTTATGTCATAATTGTATTATTGATAAGTCATTTACTAGATTTCAATTAACTAACCTGGATATTATAAATATAGGTAGAGCAGGGAAAATATGACGACAGTGTGAAAACAGAAAAATAACGCAAAATCTTAAAAAAGAAAATTGTGACAGTTTAGGTACGTAAATACTCTGTGTTCACCACTGGCGGAATGCCCGGCGGCGAAGGTTAAAGAAAGCCTGCTTATGAAGGCTCTACTGAAAATGAAAAGTTTAATTTAGGTAGTAATGAATTCCCAAACCAAATATCTAATAATACCGCTTATGTAAGCAAACCTACGCAAATCACTCAGCAATAAATCCGAGTTAATTATAAAACATTTCAATTATAATCAAAGCACATTCTCTTTCATAATTACGTGTCGTTATTTAAATTAAAACTTTTACGTTCGAACTTCTCATTTCAGGAGCCATTACTCAAACGTGTAGGTTCACTCACAAATGAGATTTCATAATTAACGTAAGCCAGGTCTGGCCGTCAAGTGCATGTGAAAATTTAACGAGAAGAGCCGAGCCCCGGTGCTTCAGACCTATCTCAACCGTCATGGCAGCCAGTAGTCCGTGGCTTTGACGTGAAAAACACTCGTAAAACGAGTGTTTTTTACATTAGTGCGATTAAATTAATTCGATCGATACGATTTGTTAGGCTGATGGTCGCTGTGGTTTCGGTGTTATAGAACAATGGTAAAAATTGGGCTTGGTGAAGTCTTTAATATATTTCGCAATTAATATTGGAATTTGCATTGGGTACCATCGACAAATGCTAGGCCTTTCCAATTTTGAAACAATTTTGCTTGCAAGCTGCAATTGTACCTACTTATAACATAGTAAAACAAATAACCAGGGACAAGGTTTTTTCAATGAATCAGTGTCTACAAAAGACAACAATAAGGTGTAAAGGCGTCCATTTTGTCGATAGTACATTAACTTATGTGGCTCAGATGAAGTTAGTTGTACTCATACTAAGTTTCGGATGATCTCATTAATATTGCCTTTGATATGCCTCTAGCATAATTATATATCAGAATTACAGTTATTTTATACGCGTAAATAACGGGCATTTCCAGCATATCTATGCGTAGGTACATAGGTAACTGATAATTAGTCTGTGCTATGCCATCTGGGGTAGGTACTCGTACCAAGTTCTTGAGCATAAAAAAGTTTCTTCGTTAGGTACACAGAAAATTAAGAACATTCGCAGCAGGATGCCAAACGTTTTCTTGTTCACTAAAATATCTCATAAACCTACGAAATTTTCCTGAATATTAAATGCTTTCATTCTACAAATGTTATATTACTGAAGTAGCAGAATTATTTTCAGTGGGTACTTACTGAGACTTTTGCACGCTTTATATGTACCTACGTTTGGGATCGGTGAATCCAGTTTCGTATAAGAGTAACTTGAGACATATTATGGCATTAAAAACACATGACTTGGTCGGCTTTGATGTTGAACCCACAGCCTGTTAATCTGGTATTTAGCAAAAACCGGATTTTATAAACACCTACATTGACTACTGTCACTACATAAGACGTTTTAAAACAGTGTTTAATTAACTGCAAGTATAACTATATTTCATGTATATCAATCCGCTCCGACAGACTGGAGCTTTCGTATAATTACTCCGGATTTATCTCCTCTGCTCGAGCTAAAATCGTTCCGTTAACAAATTGCATTATAAGCCTTCTTGCAAAGTAATATTTTAATAGCTTATTATCTGCGGTGATCTAATTCTATTAGCCCTTTTGCTAGTAATACCAATTTCTGGTTTATTTACTTCAGATAAAATTATTATGATTTATGTAAGTTTGACTTGAAAGAGCATGGCAGTTGAGAGTTTGTCATGCTCACTTAAATGTCTCGCTGATGGTGGCGCGTGTGTTGGATCATTTGGTTCCCTACAAAATGGTTGAGCTGGATGGTGCTGATCCACGCGTCATGTTTGTGAACGGGCGCCGTCAGTTGAGACTGGTCATCCAGCCAGCTGGCTTATTTTTAATCTTATATTTTGAATTGTTTTTAAGTTTTTTGTTTACTTGGTTCTCACATGTAGAAGCAGTAAGAATAATGTACCCAGGATGTTGCATTACTTATCTTGATTTAAAAGAGTGTCCGTGGAGTTTCTTGCCCGTTCTTCTACGTTCTACGATCTACATTTTGGAACTGGGCAACTAGCTTCAACTTTCTGGCTGATGAGTAAATGGTTTAATTGAAATAAATGCTTTGAGTTTGAGTTTGAAAACAAGGACTGGATATGACGTCAGCTTAGTGATTATGATAAAACCTTTCGAGCCGCCTATAAAGACGACGAACGTGGTGATCTTTATAAGAAAATGGGCCACCCTATTGTCTTGCTCAGAAACTATACTCATAGCCACGTGGAATATAGAGTGTGCGAGTGAGCTCAATCAATTAATGAGACGGGAAGATTCTATTCTGGAGTATAAAAATCAACTTGAAAACGCAAAGGCAAAGAAATCGTAGAAAAGAGAGACATACTTACGTCACTGACCTGCAGAGACATCGTGGGAAGCATGAAGCATCGTGTGTAATTCAGAGCTTTATTTCTGGAGAGTATAAGCTTCATTACGGAGCTCGTGGCTAAGTAACAACAGCCGAACGGGTCGATCCATCAGGTTAAGCTACCAGGTCCGTAGATGGGTGACCATCTTTACATACCGTGCCTCGGAAAGCACGCTAAGCCGTCGTTGACCCTAGCTGTCATTCGTGGATCTTTCACAGTCGTTACCGGTCGTCAGAAGCCCGAAAGTCAGACAGCCAGTCTTACCAAGGGGTATATCGTATTACCAGTAACTGGGTTGTGGAGGTTAGATGGGTAGTCACTCCATGTAAAATACTAGTATTCAGCTGCATCTAGTTAGACTGGAAGCCAACCCCAACATAGAAAAGGCTAGATTTATTCCGGTAGTGTAACAATATCTAGGCAGCACGAAGATACATTCTGTTTAGGTCTTTTGGTAACCAGAAAAAGTGGAAAAAGAAGCTATCTACTCTTATAGTTTCTGTTCTGCTTTCAACTAAGCCCTCGAAGAAATTGCTAGTAGGTATCTTACCTTGTGATGACAGGTGGAGTAAGGCTGTGACAGAGTGGGGTCCAAGGACTGGAAGACGAGACTGATTTCGGTCGTCCGGCGGTGAGATACGGACAACATTGCTGCCATCGCGGGCAAAACCTGGATGAGGCTAACAGAGGAGCGTGGGGATTGGCACAAGAAAGGAGAGGCCTATGCCCAGTGGTGGGTGAAGTCGTGTATGATGATGATGATGACCTTCAATCAACTCAGCCTATTGCAGTCCACTGCTGGACATAGGCCTCTCCCAGGGTGCGCCACAACACCCTGTCCTCAGCCTTCCGCATCCAGTCTGTCCCAGTCACCTCCTTCAGGTCGTCGGTCTATATAGCTGGGGGGCGGCCCCCACTGCTCTTGTTGATAAGCGGTCACCATTCCAGGACTACTCTGCTCCACCGGCCATCGGTTCTCCGACAAACATGTCCAGCCCAATGCCACTTCAGTTTGCTTACCCTGCAAGCTATTTCAGTTACTCCGGTTCTTTTCAGGATAACTTTATTCCTTGAAAGAAACTCCGAACATAGTCCGCTCCATAGCGCGCCGAGCGACCTTGAATTTGTGATCCAGTCCAACTGTCAATGTCCACGTTTCGGCACCGTAATGTCATAATGGGCAGGATGCACTGGTTGAAAGCCTTATTCTTCAAACATTGCGGGATAGGATGATGACCTAATCTAAACAAAACTTTACTCTGGTCTCGAGGGTCAGCAAACTTTAAAGAAACGTAAGGAAATGAATGCAGGGTTTTCTCTAGTTAAAATAAACGAGGCCCATAACTCGGCCACAATTACTGACGTTCCTCAACAGATGCGACGCCGGCGCCGCTAATTAACCAATTCCATGTATTTTTGGAGCAAAAATATTTGAAGTATCAAATAATTTCGACGAAATATATTTTCCCTGTAGGTAGCAGCTTTGGATGCGTTTTTTTGCGAATCTGTGCTGGTTTTTTCACAGTGATTGTACTCGGTATTGAATATAGAATTTGTACAAAACGAAAACAAAGTAATATTATTTTTATTGGTGTTGCGTGTTGAATATTAATGAAATATTCTTTTTGTATGCAAACAAATAATTTATACCTCAATAAAACACTGATTTCACCTTATTTAATTTTATCTTCTTCATATTAAATAAAAAATGTTATAACAGTAATGCCAGCAATTATATTAGTACCGGTACATTAAATTGAAAGTGATTTTTATTACAATAAATGTTCCGCTGCCATACAGCGGGGATATTACGAGGAACAATTTTTGTGACAAATTGGGGGATCCTAACAATTAGTGCCATCTTCGCGTCTTTCAAAGAAGTGTCGTATTCAACTAGACTAATGAATGTCATAAATTTACTGGAGGAGCTCTTCAAACAATTTCGAAGACTTATCACGATGGGTCCATTCAACTTCAAGGTTTAAGTGAAAAATTGGCTGTATAGTGTTTTTTCATTGCTCTTGTTTAAAATAAAAACGTATTGTATTGTAACCCCTAATACCTTTTAGGTATTAAGGGTTACAATAGAAAACAAAAGCAGATATTAAATGCATTTAGTTTCGTTCAATTTATTCAAATCTTTCAGACGAGACGTCTCCAACCGTACTTGTCTCTAGTTATTGTATTGTTATTTATTTTCAGAAGGTATTTGACGTCGGTTGAAGTGTTTGCTGCGGTTTTATGTAACCCATAGATGAAATTAAATGTAAAATTAGACTTTGCTATACGTGAGTAGGTATTATTTCTTATTTTATTAACCCCAAAATTGAATTACGCAATATTACTCGAATGAAAACTTTTTCTTTTCTACTTATATTTTAACATGTCTTAAAAACATTTATATCTGAAACTCACAAAAGGTTATGAGATAACAGTCTAAAATAAGTACAGGCGTGTACCTTTACCTATTTTAAAGTGAAATCGGACTGTGTGTAGGTACCTACAGTAGGTTAATTTTGAAAGAAAGGGTAGTATTTAAACGCACATCAAAATTTGCATGTCTAAATAAATTAAACTAAACGTCAGGTCGATTGAGCCCTTCTATCTAAAAGCTGTGGGGCTCCTTTCTATCTGCAGGGTTTATAGGAAGCTAACCTAACTATCTATCTATCTATCTATCTAACCTCGGGGTGCCCAGTAATTATAATTTGTACAAGTTTTGATATTCAATTAGTTAACTAGTATAGTGCACTAATAAGTTTATTACATGCGCATTTGATAGTTTTGATGAACAATAAGTATTTTTGATATTTATTTAATATTTTTGTTGTGACTTTGGACAAAAATTGGTGTATAAATAATAATTATTATTTGTACAAGTTTTGATATTCAATTAGTTAATTAGTAATGCAATCATTGATTTGGTGTACATGTAGATTATTAGATGTAAAGTAGAATATAAAAAAAGTTATGTAAGAACATTTTTCTGGTGTGCGATTAATACTTTCCCTAAAAGAAAGCTTGCCAAAAAATGTTTCAGAAATCAATAAGAGTTTCTGTTCATACCGATCGAACTGTACCCAGAAAGTTTACCAAGCTCTAAACCTCTAAACAGTATTAGGTAATTTGCGTGCGAACCGTCTATAAATTGGGCTCCAATAAAATATGTGTACTCCGTGGCCTAACTCCTGGAATTGCTCAACACGGCATTATCGAAGCTCCAATCTGCTTAATACATACGACATAGCAGTGTCAAGGTACACAAATTAATATTCAGCCTGTATATCACCTCACACACCTGGTGTGTTGATTCAGTCCACGTTATCTAACGTACTGTGTTCTACGATGCATTAGTGCATTAGTTGGCTAAATACGCGTGCACTAAGTGCGGCACGTCCACGTACGGAAGATTATTACCCATAGCTAGCCGTATAGCTATAGCAAGCGATTGTTTGGGGTAATACGTTAGTAATCTCGCTAAATGGTGTATAATTCATGAGGTACGTGGATTGGTTGTTTGTTGAATTTATTCAATTTATAGCACCTTGTGGCTTGGTAAATAGAGGTATCATTTAAACGCATCTTCTTGGTTTTTAGGGTTTCGTAAAAGCAAAAAACGGAACCCTTATAGGATGACTTCGTTGTCCATCTGTCTGTCAGTCTGTCAAGACCCTTTTTCTCAGGAACGCATGGAGGTATCAAGTTGAAATTAATATCAAATGCGTAGGTCTATAGTCCCTTGGAATTCTAAACAAATCAAGCTTCTAAGTCAACGACATAAAAATACGGCCATTTATGCGACATATTTTTATACTCGCTAGTAGATAAATCAAAACCTACCTATAGGGGACTTCCCGTTGACCTAGAATCATGAAAGACAAGAAGCAAGGTCTCACAGGCAAAGAAAAAAGTCCGAAAATTGTTAATTTGTAATTTTATCACATAAAAAATATTTTTTAGGATGGCAAACTTAAATTTGTAGTTGGACATTGCCTGTGACGCATATCAATGTATGGGAAGAACATGTTTTTCAACAACAATGTTAAGTTTGTTTTTGGGATAAATTCATCCAAACTACCCTTCATTGTGCGTGGTCAGACATGCACTTGGCCCGGTTTTTTAATGAAATTGTAGAATTCAAAAATATTAAAGAATTTATCTCGCCAGAGTATTTGATGTCTTGATGTCAGCGCCAAAATCCAAATTCGTGATTTTCCAAATTATTTATTTTACGAATTCTTTAAAATACGCAACATTATTTTTATGCTTCCAGAATAAGTTTATAACAACCTCTCCTTGACATTTAAATGCAGCAAAAAAAAAACATAAAATACATACAGGGTTACTTGTAATTCGACGTATTCCTTGACATCATAGTAGGATTAAAATGTAACAAATTAAGCCACCAAATATTCTACCAAAATTCAGTTTTTTGTTGGAATTTTTGTCAAAGAAAAATATACCTAAATTACGAAGAATAAAATGTTAAATTAGTGATATTTGCCAAAGTTTTAGGCATTTTTCAACTTTTATTTTTTTAACAAAGATCTGCAGTGCGATTCTGTAACCATCTCACCGTGAAAACTTAGGTGAAGTGAGCTGTCAATAGTGTCAATTCCTAGCAAAAACAAACTCACTTCACCTAAGTTTTCACGGTGAGATTTTTACAGAATCGACCGGCTGCTACGGCATCAACTGTGATAATAACTTAAATTCCAGTAAAGTCGCGCTGTAAATCATTTTTGAATTGTATTTTTCATAAAAAACTAAAAATCTAACTAACTCAAAAACTATTGAATTTCGGTAGAACATTTGGTGGCTTAATTTGTTGCATTTTAACCCTACTATGACGACCTGCAAGGAAAACGTCGAATTACAAGTAACCCTGTATACGTTTATTCCCGAACAATTTTCTGTTATGAAACGGTCTGTAAATTAATCGTAGATTGCAAAAATCACAACAAAACTGGCAGCTCACAGCTGTTGTGTTGTTATTTTGCTTTACAATCCAAAACGCTGCCTCGGGCGCTACCCGAAATATTTTTCCGTACCTTTATGGTTATAACACGCATCACGGGCAATTAGAACTTCTATGATTTTAACATTATTTATCTGTTATTCTTGGGGTCTAATTTTATTTGGCTTACTTACTTTTCTGAGGTAATTAAATGGCCCCAAGCCTCCTTATTTAGACAAGTGGCATTTGATATCCGAAAATACCTTTTCCACTACACTACGTTTCCGTTTATAAGCCATATTTTCTTATTGCTATGATAACATAACATAACTTCTTTATTTGACTTTTCCGGTATTGAGGTTAATTTTAGGAGATCCTTTATTTTTGGACAATTTAAAGTGTACGCTCTAGAGAAATATTGTCTTTGTACGTTTTGTTTTGTTCTCATTTGCGGGAACAGGGTGGTTGCTTTAATTTGCCTCCTGCGATAAGGAATTCAACAATACAAGGTGTTTACTTGACGCACTTTCCTCGGCGAATGTTTTGTGAGATGTTTCATGAGATGCCATTAAAGAGAATTATTGCCATTGTTCAAGATGTAGCGGTTCAACTTCATTTTAAACGAGCCCACCGCCCTTCTACAAGGTGGCACTTGAGTTATTTTACTAGCCTAGCCTGATTAGTTCGCCGGAATTGTATCTATATAGAGGTATGATTTAAATCTCGAATCATAGACATTTCTATGATCTGAGACTTAAATAATAATAGTATGTCAACTGTGCACGGTTTCGTTATAATTTTCTGAGAATATGATATTAAAATACATAGAATGGCTCGAGGGTTTTAATAACTGAGCTGTGGGAAACAGCAAAATACCGATGGATGGAGAGGTTCTTAGTTATTTATTTACATATTTTTAAAAGAGGAGCTCGTGGCTAAATAATAACAGCCGCACAGGTCGATACATCAGGTTAAGCTATGCTTGCCGGGGTTGGTCCGTGGATGGGTGACCATCTTTACATACCGAGACTCCTCCGTGCCTCGGAAAGCACGTGAAGCCATTGATCATCTGTCATCCGTGGATCTTTGACAGTCGTTAAGGGTCATCAGAAGCCCGAAAGTCTGACAATCAGTCTTACCATGGGTATCGTATTACCCAGTTACTGGTTTGTGGAGGTCAGATAAGCAGTCACTCCATGTAAAATACTAATCAGCTGCATCCGGTTATACTGGAAGCCGACTCCAATATAGTTGGGAAAAGGCTAGGCAGATTGAAAGGACTAAAATAAGTTTTTTTTTCACATTAAGGTAGGCTTCATATAACGGCAGCTATAGGTATGTTAAGCAGTAGGTAGGAAATGAATATCTCCTGTCTTTATTTTACTCTTGCGCCATCCCATCTTCCTGGCTCAGCGTACTGTGCCGGTGCTGCTGCTGCGGCTGCGGAAAACCTCGAGCAGTAACTTTATCGGTAATTATATTTTCTAGCCATTTGGGGTTAAAACTCTCGGGCCGTGGGGTCCGAGTGCTCATACTGATTTGTTCAACTAAATCTCCAAACGGCTGGTTGACACTGCCCGTGTCCCAAGGGCTGGCTTTTACCTTGGGCAGAGGCTAAGCATTGCCGTACAACGTGGCAATGCCACCAGTCTCATGGGTACATTACCATAGTCGACAGCGATGTTGAGGAATTTTTCGACGACATATTTTAGTTTTTTAATAGTTTTAGTTACTTTAGGATAATAAATTTTTAACTTAATTATTTTTAAAGGACGAAAATAATTACTTAGTAAGTATACATTTTCAATAAATACTAAACACACAGTAAGGCTGACTTCATATAAAGGTAGCTAGGTATTTTAAACAGTAGATATCTAGGAAATGAATGTCTCCAGACTATAAAGTTGACTGCGCCAGTATGCCGCTTTATAGAACGATCTAGGGCAGATAATGAGATAGTACAAAATGACCACGCTTAGTAGCAGGATTAGTACTTGAAATAATAATAATTATACCTATATATTTTTAGTCTCGGTAGTGATACAGTAACAGCTGATTTTCGGTAATCTAATAAAATATAATAAATAAATATCCTTGGACATTTCACACAACGCCATCTAGTCCCAAGCTAAGCAACCTAATGCTTGTGTTATGGTAACGAGATGGCTGATAAACTACTTATATACATTTTTTTTTTGTAAATACATACATATTATAGATAGAAAAACACCCAGACTCGGAACAAATACTTGTAGGTCGTACAAATATTTGTTCCGTGCGGGAATCGAACCCGCGACATACTGCGCAGCAGTCAATCGCTCAACCACTGCGCCAACCGTGTCGTCAAATACGTAATATAGGTAATATCATGATGGCCCAGCGGTAAAGGCCTCGTCTCTCATGCACGATGTTGTGGGTTCAAATCCGGGCGAGTACCTACCAATGTGACTTTTTCAATTCATATGTATTTTCCGAGTTTATCTTGGACATTACTGGCATCGGTGAAAGAAAACATCGTGAGGAAACCTGGACTTGTAGTTTATATAAGTCTGAAATCGCCAACCCGTCTTGAGCAAGCGTGGTGATCAATGCTCGTGCCTTTGCCCTGTAGTGGGAAAGTAACAGGCTGGTATTATTATAATATAGGTAGGTAGACGCGGCGTGGCTAGTAGGTAGGCGGTAAGTAGCTACCTACATATAAACCGTTTCAATAAACTCAGCCTATCACAGTCCACTGCTGGACATAGGCCTCTCCCAGTCTGCGCCACAACACCCTGTCCTCCGCCTTCCGCATCCAGTCTGTCCCAGCCACTTTCTTCAGGTCGTCGGCCCATCTATTAGCTGGGGGGCATCCCACACTACGCTTACCGACACGTGGTCTCCACTCCAGGACTCGTCTGCTCCACCGGCTATCGGTCCTTCGACAAACATGGCCAGCCCACTGCCACTTCAGTTTGCTTATTCTGCAAGCTATGTGGGTTAACTTCATTCCTGATACGTAAACCGTTTATTTTAGAAAAAAAAAACTTTATATTATCTCTAATGGTAAGGTTTTAATTATTATGTTTTTTTTCCAGCTGAGTAGTTAATTCTGTAAAAACTCACTATGCAATTCACCTGTGAATCCTTATTGTTAGTTGGCCAGGTTTTCAAAAGGCTCAGTTTTGAAATGTGTTCAATAACAGAATAGTATGTCGGCTGCCATAAAAATAACATGATGACCTTGAGTCGAGGAAAAAGTTCTTTCCTAAAGCAGATTCAAAATCTTATTCAATTTAGCTTAGCCTGCAAAGCTGGGGTACGGGCTAAACAATAACCGTGATACTTGTTCAATTCTGTTTCGCTCTCGGCCGATAGAACTCGAACAACAAAATAATACATAATATGTAGGTACACTAAGTACAGTCACCCTCAATAAGATGTATACAACTACAAGAATTCATATCAGACAAAATAGGTAGAAAATCAAATGAATTCTTGTGGACGTATAAATCTTTTTGAAGCTGACTGTACCTAGGTATCTAGTTTTGTATGACAGAACACCGGTATATGATGTCACAGGTATTTTCAAACAGTCTTACCCTTAATATCCTTGCTCGTGTCATGTACTCCACTCCGCACTGCAGTAATGTTTGCTTGCGAGTTTGCGATGCGAAGTACACACAGTGCTGTTTCGACACTCCTCGGTTTGTATATTCCACCTTAATTCTCTAAATAATATTGTTTGCGTTCACTCTAAACGTCAAGCCGATATTCCTTTGTTGCTTTTAAATTTTGATGGTTTCGGCTCGCGGCTTCACTTTGGTGGAGGCAAACGGTACGCGTTTCTGACTGCTAGGCTGGAGCAAATCGCTCTTTGTACATAGAATATGATGTTAATTTAGGTTTAATGTAAATCTGCATTTCTGTGTAAATGCAAATAGGTGTCTGATCACAGGAGTGTGTTGTTTTCCGAGTGTTGATTAGTTATTTTCTTAACATTGGTGTAATTAAGAAAATGTTAAAGTTATTCGGTCTTATTACGACTCACGTATATTGAAACTGCTGAAATCTTTAGACCTGAGTAAATCAGGTGGACCAGACTTAATACCTCCTACGTTTATAGTTGCTTGTGCTGATAGTCTTGTGGAACCCATTTCTATCCTATTCAAGCGCTCTCTTTCCGAGGGTAAAGTTCCGAAGATTTGGAAGTCTGCTTTCGTTACTCCCGTCTTTAAAAAGGGCGACAAGGCTAATATTGAAAACTATCGCCCCATATCAAAAATTTGCCTTTTTTCTAAAATTCTTGAACGTATCGTTTATACCGATGTCTACGCGGCTTTCAAGTCAATTCTTGGTGAGGAACAGCACGGTTTTGTTAGGAACCGCTCGACCACGTCTAACTTACTTCTGTCCCAAGAGTTTATCACAAATGGCATGGCACAGCGACAAGTTGACGTAATTTATACCGATTATAGTAAGTGTTTCGACCGAATTGATCATTGCATGCTGCTGAAGAAGCTGTTTCTCGCCGGAATACATGGTGACCTGTACCGGTGGTTCTCCTCCTATATAGAGAACAGAACACAGGCAGTCGTGCTTCAGGGCTACACCTCTGGTTGCAGTTCTGTCCCTTCAGGCGTACCTCAAGGCTCCATTTTGGGTCCTCTGTTATTTATACTGTTCATTGCGGATATCAAACAATGCTTTCGTCATTCATATATTTTACTGTATGCGGATGATATGAAGATTCATAAAGTTGTGCGTGACATGTCTGATGCATGTCAGTTGCAAGACGACCTGCATAGGTTTGAAACATATTGCATCCGTAACAAACTCCAATTAAATGTCTCTAAATGCTACCTCCTAACATTCTCACGTTGTAATTCTTTGATCAATTTTAGTTACACCATGAACGATCAGCTCATTAGCAGGTTAAATAGCATTAGAGATTTAGGAGTAATCATAGACAGCAAGCTTCTATTTGATCAACATGTAAATAGCATAGTTGCAAAGGCATCCAAAGCTCTAGGATTTATACTACGCACTACAGCCTGTTTCCGATCTCTTAAACCGGTTAAGATTTTGTATTGTTCTTTCGTGCGCAGCCATTTAGAATACGCGTCTCAGGTTTGGAACCCGCAGTATGCGACTTATAAGTCCCGTATTGAGGGCGTCCAAAGAAAATTTCTACGCTATCTGGATTATAGGGCTCAGCAATACTCAGTTGACTATGAACACCGCTGCAAACGGTACCACTTCCTTCCTCTGGAGATGAGACGCTATATCGGGGACATGAGTCTACTTTTGGGTATCGCGAATGGCCACATTGACTGTCCTGAACTCGTTGCTAATTTGTCATTACGTACGAATCTGATGGGATTACGTCAACGGCCAATGTTAAATGTACCTTTCGCGTTGACTAATTATAGGCGAAATGTTTTTTCAATTAGAAGTGCTCTTAGTTTCAATAGACTTCCTAGGGACCTTAATGTCGACTTGTTCTGCACCAGTGTGGCGACCTTAAGACGGCTGTTGGCACAGTCTTTTTTCAATGATAATTAACTTTATCTATTATTATCTTATATAATTATAATAACTTGTATGTATTTTCTTTTTATCGACTTTTTCCATGGCTATATGTGGAGGCTTGTTATTAGCTATTTTTTAAATATTACATTATTCTTATTATTGGTTTGTTAGTCTGTAAGCCTTCTTCAAAATAATTAAATAAATAAATTACAAAACGAGGTTTTTCTTCTGTCATGTTTTAAACCATCGAGCCAGTTTTTGTAATAAGAACCTAGCTGTGATATAAATATAGTTATTTATACAAAACTGACAACTTAGTCCGGTATAGGCAATGATATATATAGGTATTAAGTTGTCAGTTTTGTAAAACTGACATCTTAATGTGTCGGAACAAAGTTCGAAATTCAAAAAGGGGTCCATGGTTTAAACCTGGGTTTGACGATGAACCTTGTTTTGTAATAAGACGGATTAGGTTTACAAAAATCTTTTATCCTGTACTTGTTAACAAATGATAGAATCCCAGCCTAACTGTCAAATCCAGTAGTACAGAGTTCTAAACAAGACAATTAAAACACATTGTAAAGTCTAGGCCAACATTAAACAGTACGTGAAGCTCATGTTTAATAATGCAAGACGAAGAGTTAAGGCGCTACTCCGACCAAACTACCTTGAGCGTTCGGTCCTTCGCTGTCCTGCCGCTCAGTCTTGCTCTGTCTCGCTCCCTGCGCACTATGGAATTATTATATTAATTTATAAGAATATCGATCTTTTGAAATAAAATAAAATGTGAATTATTTAGATTTTTAAAATGATCTATTCATCAGTGCAAAAGATGCATGAAATCAATCATTTTAGACACTTTTTTACAAGCAGATTTTAAATGTATTTATAAATAAAATAAAAATAAATAAAATAAAATAAAATTCATTTAATTCAGATAACTGAGATCCATAAAAACAACAACCAATTCTGAATTAAAAATATTAAAATTAAATTAAATTCACACACACACACACACACACAGTACACACACACACACACCCACACACACACACACACACAATAAAAATTTACACATTCAATAAAATTAAGATTAAATTTTTATTTTATTTATTTTTATTTTATTTATAAATACATTTAAAATCTGCTTGTAAAAAAGTGTCTAAAATGATTGATTTCATGCATCTTTTGCACTGATGAATAGATCATTTTAAAAATCTAAATAATTCACATTTTATTTTATTTCAAAAGATCGATATTCTTATAAATTAATATAATAATTCCATAGTGCGCAGGGAGATTTATAACACATAAAAACAAATAAGATATCGAACATTAATAATGTGCTTTTAGATGTAGTTTTTACTCTTAATTAATGTGTTAATAGCCTCTGAATAACGCACTATCGCAAAGTTTTGGTCGGGGTAACGCCTTAATTACTAAACGTTTGGCAAAGCGCATCAATTCCGCGGTAATTGCAGGCCGCACACATGCAATCATAAAACAATAGATACCTACACACAATACTATTATTGAAGGCATGATATTTCCCGTCAGTCGCCTCCGGCCTGTAAACGGTAGGTTTGGAACCATGCCAATTTTTTTCGTTCCATTGTCTTTCACAAAACCCGTTGTGTTGTCTTTTACTGATAGAATTAATCAGTTTAATGCGTATTACAATTGCAAAGTTTATGTTTTTGTTCTCCATAAATGCAAGTTGTAAATCTTCATTTGTTTTCACTTATACTTGATGTTTTGTTTTGTATTCTCGCACATTGTTCGTGAATATTTAAGCATTGCATGTTATTATTTTATACAATTTGACTTACAATTTATGTTTTTCGTTTTAGAGAAAATTGTTCACCCTTTTAGACGAGTACGATTATTACGTATGGGTAGGAACTGTTTAAATCTATGTTTTCGTGTAGTTACTGTGATTCTGTTTTTTTAAATTATTATTATTTAATACCGTTTATTTTATATTTAGGTAGAGAATATTAGTAATTGCCGATACTCTATCCAGTAAAGTTAAAGTTAGATAAATGACCGAGCGTTTAATGGCTCGGAGGATCAACTCTGAAAGTTTGCCAGATATTTCACTTACTAATCGATAGGTACTTAAAGTTTGCTGACTACCCTCTCTCTCGTAATTCCATGGGCATGTCGGGACATATGTGCACATGGAGATTATGATTTGATCCTCGGTTATCCTTAGGAGGAGGTGGAATAATAATGGTTGCTTGCTCAGTGAGTGTTTCATTTTGGGAGACTTTTGTATTTAAGGCGTGGTAAGACGCACATCTTCAAAGTTAGGTAGTACTTAAATAGTAAAAGTATACAAATATGGTTGAAAATGGTGATGCGTTTGATTATAGTTGGATCTTGTGTCCGCCAAGTGCTTCCTTTTCCGTTTTCGTTTTTTGAGATTTTTTTTCAAGATGCTAGATCGTTTCTATAAGATATCTTTGTGTAAGTTTTTTATACACTGGTTTTTTTTGTTGTGTCGTGTTGCTAACTGTGCGACGAAAAAGTGGACTTTTTACGGTGTCCCTTAGGGCAGTGCCTTAACAGTAGACTGGGATGAACTGTCTCATGTCCACTACTAAATATGGGTCTTCTAATAAAGTTAGAGTACTACAACGAATGGGATTGTGGAAATACCTTTTGCTGACTCAATAAATACTTAATAGGTACCTCTATCAACCACTATACCTACCCAGGATATTTGGGCCAGTTTTTAAATATATGTAAAAAGTGCCTCACTATCAGTGTGTGTATTATGAACGTTAGTGTGTACTGCTGTATTTATTCATTTAAAATAGGTACGCCAACTAACGGTGTATATTACCGCTGCAGTTATGATTTTTGTTCATTTATGTTTATATTTATCTATCGCTATCTTTTCTGTTAGATTACCTATAAACTGTCGAAAAATTGTGAACTGCAACAAACCATTTACAATTTAACGCAATACTTTTCGATAGTTTATAATCTATCCATGGGAAACTGACAAATTGTGAACTGGTATATATCAAACTTGGTTGCGACGTAACGCACCTTGCGCTAATACTAAGCAGCCGGCCTATTATAGCTAAGATCACCTTGGAAGTAGCGCTAACCTAACCTAACCCATTTCACCCAGTTCACAAATTTTCGACAGTTTATAATCTAACGGAAACAATACCGATAGATTAGATAAAGGGTTCCGTAGTTGAAAAGAATTTATCACAAAAATTAACTTACTTTATCACATAAAAAATATTTTTATGTGATAAAATTACAAACATAAATTTTTGGAATTTTTCCTATATTTGTGCTGTGAGACCTTGCTTCTTGCCAAATTTCATGATTCTAGGTCAACGGGAAGTACCTTAAAGGTTTTGATTTACTTGCGAGTATCAAAATATGTCGCATAAATGGCCGTATTTTTTTATTGCGTTGACTCAGAAGCTTGATTTTTTAGAACTCTAAAAGGACTAATAGACTTACTTATTTGATATTAATTTCAACTTGATACCTCCACGCACTCCTGAGAAAAAAGGCCTTGACAGACTGACATATTTAAAAATATTTTTTTATGTGATAAAATTATAAATTACCAATTTTCGAACTTGTTCCATTACTTGTGCTGTAAGACCTTGCTTCTTGCCAAGTTTCATGTTTCTAGGACAACGGGAAGTACCCTATAGGTTTTGATTTACTTGCGAGTATCAAAATATGTCACATAAATGACCGCATTTTTGTATTGTGTTGACTCAGAAGGTTGATTTTTTTAGGACTTCAAGGAACCACAGATCTACGTATTTGATATTAATTTCAACTTGATACCTTCCCGCATTCTTGAGAAAAAGGGTCTTGACAGATTGACAAACAGACAGACGGACGGACAACGAAGTGATCCTATAAGGGTTCCGTTTTTTTCCTTTTGAGGTACGGAACCCTAAAAACAAAACAAAACAGCTTTCTGTATGTAGGCTTTCCAGTAGGTACAGGTACCTATTCCGTATAAATGTCTTTATGAAAGACAGATGGGTGATCGCAATCACACTACGTTGTATCAGTATGAATGATCAGAATAATTGCTTTGTACAGTCGTCAAGCCCGTCTGTAGGTAACAAGCAAGGTCGCATGGCACGCTTAGCGCCGACTGTCGGGTCTACGAGGCTACGCAACTGAGCGCAGCAGTACCAGCAATTAGTCGTCGGCGTCACTCGGTAAATATTAACACTGGTAATTGTACGTTGAACGTCAGCTCCCTCGATGTTCGTTACAGTGCCCACTTGCAACCTGAATACAAATGAATCCATTATGCGAAAGTGCGCAGGTAGCACATCGACACCAATAACACATCACCGCCGTGTGTGCTGAAATACGAGTAGTAACGTGTTTTTGCAAACTTGTCTAGTCTTTTATTGATGTGTTTCCCTGTTTTCTAGCTTTTGTTACTAAAATAGAACTCTATCTAAATGTCGCTTCTACGGATTCGTAAACAATGGAGGCTGTCAAGATTCCTGTCTTCTGTGAAATGGAACTCTGAAGCCCAATCTCACAAAATATATTTCATGAAAAAATAACGAAATCGTAGACATAAACATAATCAGCCTATAATTTTCCCTTTGCTGGGACACAGGCCTCCTCTCTGTGAGAGGGAGTGGGCCGTAGTCAACCACGCGGGCCAAATGCGGGTTGGTATTCGAATTTTTGGTTCTAGGATATGCTGGTTTCCTCATGATGTTTTCCTTCATCGTTTTGAGAACAGATTGCTCAATTTTCACAATTTACGTGATTTCACTCTTGTAAATTTATCTTAAAGACCTTCAAGGCCTTTGTTAACACATTCTTTTCAATCACTTTGGTCATCAGTCATAAGTTTTCACCAACTTTTAAAACTATTCTAGTGTCTCCTACCCAAGTTTATCAACCCCAAGAACTAAGGAAACGAACTTTATAACCAAACCTTTTAACTCAAACTACTGGGTATCTATGTATTCATGTACTCACAGTTTTATTAGTAACGAAATTGTATCAAAGCGGATTTTTTACTAAATAGCTTAACTTCACGATAAATTATTGTAAGTGTAACGTACTTCGTTTTAAAAGAGATATTGACGAAAGTAATTATAAAGAGGTATTGGCTTTTTATAACTCCACCATGTCCAAATTACGGACAAATCGTAATGCTGTTGTTGACAAGTGGTTCCTTGAGTGAATCGTGTTGAACAACACCAACAACTGTAAACAAACATGTTTTGTGTGTAATAAAAAAATATTGGAACAAGTTGTCGACGGCTTCCTTTCAATTTTGTGTTCTTCATTGTTTATTAATGCTTTCTCTTCTTTCGTATTTATGTATCTTTGTAAGACATTGTATGAAGGAAAGGTCTGAAAACACCTGTGTAATTGAAACATTATTATTTTGAAAGAAAAAGTTTGTATGGAATAAGCTGGTATAGAATGAGCCATCTAATATTACAAATAAGTTACATCACCAGCCTGTAAACGTGAACTAGTGAATATGAGCTTTATTTTGATACAGTTACAGCACACACAAACAAACATAAAGTTAGGTACAGTTAGGATAGTGTACAATGCGCTCCCATTGTCGTTAAAACATCCCGATGCGTAATGAACAGTAACATCCCAATCATTGAAACTTTCCAATGTCCGGGATAATTACAGCGTAATTTTACAATACAAGCATTATGCTTAATTTAATTCACGTCCCATATATTTAACATACGAGTATTCAGTCATTCAACAAAGGGTTTATCCACAAAATACTCTCATGTGTTACCTACGTAGATTTATTGATTCATCCAACTACGTTAACGTTAGTAACAATCTATAAATACAATAAGCCAAACTTTGACCCAATTAAATAAACGGGTCCAACAAAATTATCAACGACGTCATTAAACATTACGTATTGCATAACAAAGATCCCTCTCTATGGACTAGAGATGGGGCAGAGTAGTTATTTATTTTGAGAGCTGGATTTATTTGCGGAAATGGGTTCGACCCACATTACTCAAGGGAGATTTTGCTGAATAGGACTGCAAAGTATGCCGTTCGAATTGAGATAATTTATTGTGTTTTGAGCGGATCCCGTTTGTGATATTTTTGTGTTGTGATTTTTTTGGCCGATTGGTTGAATTGAGATTAGGCTTTTTTTTAATTAAAATGAAAATGGTTTTACCAAACCAACATAGGTAGCTGTTTGTTATTTATTATTTTGTACCTACAGTAAAATCGGCTTATTTTTACTTTTTACAATAGGCATCTATTTTTGTAAAAAAATACCATTGATTTGTAGCTACAAGTACGATACATGTTTGAATAATCACACATACATAAAATAAACTCACGCCTTCTTCCCATGGGTGTTGGCAGACACTACAGAACACCACCTACTACGATCCTTATAATACTCCTTTTGCCTCGTTTACGTTCATATTATACATCTGGTCATAAACGCAAGCCGGTTGCGAGATGTTTGAATAAACTGACTTGAAAAAACAGAAATTAAATTTTGGTCTCTCTGTCAACTACTTTCTTTTCAGTATTTAATTTTACCAGTCCGTCTCATCTCACGCCTAATTATACACTTATTTAGCATTTTAAGTTATAAAGTATTATTATACACATGAAAGCTGAGGTACCAACGTTTAAATATACATGAAAAGTTTGCCTCGAATTATAATTAGACATCAAACCAGCTCGCAGGTTGCCACGAGAGGTTACAAAAACGGGTCAAGTATAGTTTTCATAACGCACTACTAACACGCAACGATCGTTGTACTTAAAATGAAATAAAAAGAAATTATTTTGTTCCCAGGGTTTACTTAGAGGCACTGCCTTAGTGTAGCCTTAGTAAGTGCGAGAATATCACGTTTGAGCTATATTTTTTGTTGTTTATCTTTTATACTTTCGGCTATATTTTCGCAAAAGATTCACGTTTTTTTTAAGATTATTTTGTTTCATAATTTTAACGTGAAAAGTAATGTTTTCATAAGCAGAAATTTGAAACACAAATCTAAAGGAGAATACGCAAGTAACACAAGACACAGCAGTCTAATTAATATTATTTTCAAACAATACATACGTGATTAGTAATGATCCTCGGATTTCTAAATTAATGATAAGGACAGTGTCTCATCTTAGAATTAATTAAGTAGGTATATAAATATTTAAAATCCATAGTACCTACGTCAAGAGTTGATTAATCGAATTGGAAGACATTCTGTTATTTTAATTTATTCAAGGACCAGGACCACCGTCCTTGAGGAAAATAAGATAACAAAAAGTCTTTAAAATGTAAATATGGAATGAAAGGACGGTCTCCCGATTTTTCCAATTCACTTTATGGCCGATGGAGATATTGATTACAAATCGATTGTTCATATTCGTTGTGGACTGACTGAATAGAGTACGTATACCTACTATCTACTGAATTGTAAATAAAAATTCTTAGTCCGTGATTTGGAAAACATCTTCAACATTAATTTCTGTTCAACCAATATAACTTGATAATACAATAATACCAACGTGATGTAGAGATCTGTCAAGTAATCTCGGCGGATTTCATTTTAGTGGGCGAATTAAATCCTTATGAATATTTTATGTAGGACCTTGTGTTTTCACGGAGTGAATAAATAAACTTATATTTTGTGTCGACGCATAACATTGCCTATATTATGTGGTCGTTATTATAAATATGATGTTCGACCCTAATTTATCGAAGGGCAAAACTGTTATGTACCGCAGTAATAATAATATTGATTTTGCAAGGTCACGTTTTTATAAATATATAATTATATGGTATCGTAAACATAAATCAGGAAAAATGTGCCTTTATAGTATACAAAAAGATTCTATAACCCAGAATATAGGACTATATTCGTGGGTTCCGCAGTTCATTAAATGAGTTCATTTCGAATTTATTTCACGCATTAAACAGATTTAACATTTTATCAAGATTACAGCCGCAGCACGCAAATCCTGTTCATTTTTTTTTCTTTTCTAATTTTCTGTGCCATATTCATAATTTGGGCCTTCGCATAAAGAGGTTTACGAAAATAAATACACCGGATTAATCTATTTTCCTCCTCATTTGAGTTTCTAAAGAAGAAACAAAAATGGCCCAAATTGCCGACATTCTTTGGTTAGATTTTAGTTACTTTCGGGTTGGGTTACCTACTTGGGCAGTATGCAGATTTTTTTATAGCTAGGTAATATAAGCACAGTCGTGTAGGATTATAAAGATAAGTTGGCTTTTTATGGTTCCGTACTTTAAAAGGAAAAAGGCGGAACCTTATAGGGTCACTTCGTTGTCCGTCTGTCTGTCAGTCTGTCAAGACCCTTTTTCTCAGGAACGCGTGAAGGTAAAAATCAAGTTTCTAAATAAAAAATACGGCCATTTATGCGACATTTTTGTTACTATAGCAAATAAATCAAACCTATAGGGTTGACATATGAAAAATCATCAAATGAATGAATCATCATGAAAAAAAAAATGAAATGATGATGATGATGAATGAATGTTGAATCATGAAATTTGGCAAGAAGCAAGTATAGGAAAAAGTAAGAAAATTGATAATTTGTAGTTTTGTCACATATTTTTTTTTGCGATTGCAAACTTACTAAATTTGCAGTTGGAGAATTGACCATGACGTATATATGGGAGAACATGTTTCTCAACTAAAGAAAGAACGAAAGAAAGAAAAAGTATTTATTGTAACTATAATGTTAAGTTTGGTTTTTGGTTATATCAATTCTTTTATTCTAAGGAACTACTGAACCCTTCATTGTGCGTGGTCGACACGCACTTGGCCGGTTTTTATTTCTTAGATCCGACAGTAGAAATAGTACCTATATCATTGGGAATCATTACTAGGTATTTTTTTTTGTGGATAGGAAATCACCAAATGACTTCTCCCGCTCTGGGCGGAGCGGGAGGGCGTGTCAGACTTTTACTGACTAAAACCCACCCGTGTTCCTTCAGTTGCCTGTGCCAAGGCCATGGTGTCTCTTTCGAATAACCCGCGACGCTGACGCCATCGGCCCTATACATACATACATATCTTTGAGGCACGCGTGGAACACAACGCGCTGTCGACCCGGTCCTGATCCTTACCGGACAGCGAGCTACCCATTGCCCGACGTCCGCAAGCCTGCGCCGACGGTGGCCAGGAATCGGTTATTGATTTCCGCCGCCCAGGGCGTCTCTTGCGGCGACTAGGGGTGTGAGGGCGCAAAGGTACTTAAAATTAATATTTTAAACAAAAGTATCCATTGTTTGGTGTTTTGAAAACAAGGAAATTGTTTAACTTCATGTGAAATCCTTCTGTCTTGATACGAAGACAGAATTGAATAATCAAATAACAAATTTAGAGACGCGAGTTGGCTTGATTGTTGGTTGATTAGTTTACGCCCGAATTTGTCGAACTAATGTCAAGTCAATTTGCGTTCAAGCCAAACGTCGGTACCAACCTTACAGTTGATTAGAGGATCCATCATAAGTTGGTATAATACATCACAATACCTTTGTCTTGTATCGCTAAAGAGCTTGTCGCCTTGAAAATTAATAGAAATCCCTCATTGATCAGGTAGTTTTCAATTTACTGCGAGGGTTTGAGTATTTACTAATTCTATGATTAAAACTCTTAAACTCGGACAGTTAGTTACAGTTTAATTATTAGCAGTAATTGTTAGCTAGAAACAAAAAAAAAACGGTCTGTTTGATATCTTCTAGTTCTACTAGAAGATATTTTTACTTTTCATTGTAAAAACCTTATTTACAGTAATGCAAGTGAAACTTATTAATTGTCACATTGTCAATGACTAATAAGTTTTAGGACTGTGGTTTTAAACTTGACGGTCCGTTCCTAAAACCCAAGTGTGCTTTTGCATCGTCTACGCCGTAGCATTGTGCTACGACGTAGGCAATATGTAGACGCTACGGTTGCGTCGCGTAGCAGTGATTGTAAAGAAACGGACGTCGCTTTGACGCGGCATTTGGTTCACATAAGCGCAGCGCATACGTTCGACGAGCGTCTACACTCGAACATTGTTTACCTCTATCACCAAACCATCCACAGCCATGTAATTAGAGTAGGTAATTATCAGACAATTCCCTCGACAGCCCAACTATGTGGAGGACACGACGTCAATATTGTGTGAGGACATTAGCTCATTTCTCCCGGGCCAATCATTTACTTGACAATTAGGATAACAATCAGTCTAAGTGATGTGTATAATTTTGATCCGGTTTGGGTAGTACTATGTGTTCTTAGGACTTATATGAAAAGTATGTACAACAAATTCAGATATGACGTTCGTACAAAATTTAAAGTTGACATTCACATTCGCACATAGACATAGACAGTAATTACACCATAATCAAAACAGCTTTGTCTATTGCAATGACATTATACATCTAGACGTTGCCATGATTACAGTGTAAAGTGTGGAAGTGAGACACATATATAGTAGGAAATAATTAGGAAAATTGAGATAAAGCATCGTATCTTCTGTCCCTTACGGCGTGCCGTATTTTTGCTTTAAAAATGTTGCCAAACAAAGTACTTTCACTTGTTAATATTGCTGTCTCATGACCGGCCACGCGGTGGCTCGATCTAGATGTATATTATCTAAGGTCTGTTGTATACACCACAGTTGTATCTTGTCAAAAATAAATAGTTTTTTTTTTGTGTGTGTGTGCAATCATTATTTCAAAGAGCGGACCCTTTTGTATTCCAATATATTTCAGTTTCAAAAGTATACCACACATTCAGACTATCCTATAAGAATAGTGTCTGAAAAATATAATACTGAAAGTCTCTGAAACCACACGAGGATCTAAAACCATTAAGTATGTGGATACGTCTATTCAGTTTGTGACATTCAAAAAGCCATTTCCATAACGCCAAATGAATAATTATTTAGAAAGCTCCGTGTTAGTGTAAACATTTCAACGGCTTATTAGCACCGATCGATACTTACAAAGGCGTCATATGTACTACCTCCTATTTATTTATACATTCAGAATGAGCATTCTTACTTGCAATTAGTTCAATTACGATCAGCCTAAGTAACAGCGCTTTAATCCTAGAAAAATTGGATTGGATTTACGGTAAGAGCGGATTTACAGGAAAATACGTTTTGTATGAATTGCGAAATAGTATGCGCAATAGGTAGGGGACGCTTACGAGTTGTAGGTCGTAGGTTCGAACCCAGACAAGCGCTTTAAATTATTTCATCACCACTGATCTCAAAACGGTGAAGGAAAACATCGTGAGGAAATCGGGATGTCCTAGAACCAAAAATTCGAAGACATGTGACATCTGCCAACCCGCACTGGGCCTGCGTGGTGGATTTCAGCCCACTACCTCTCACCAAGAGGGGGCCTGTGTCCCAGCAGTGGGAACATTATAGGCTAATGTGTATGCGCAATAGGTACTGTTACTATTACGTAACTGTTAAGCTGAACGTTCACTGGTCCGCAACGGATTTCGGTTTGCTTTGCATGAATTCATATAGCACTTCGTCCACTACCGGTACCACCGGCATTTTCATTTCTTCATACAAACAAACCAAAATCCGATGCGTGCCGTGCGGACGGCGCAGACCAGTGGACGCTCAGCTTTAATAAAATATGCAAAAAGGTGCAAGAAATCGATACTAATGAAGTCATTAACTCATTAATTGGTTTGCACTTGCAGGTCATTTCGTCAAACTATGGATCAACAAAAATAAGCGTACCGAGATAGGCGATTATTGCTAGCCTTTACGGGAACTCGTTCGAATAATTTCAGAAACACAAGGATTTTAAGAACTTAGAAGCATAATAATATTTTTGGGACGTTTAAAAGTTTGGCTTGGGTATAATATTCAAATCAAATCAAATCATTTAATCCAGGAATACACCCATAGGAAATTTAAAGATTACAAATTACAAATTATTCATTATTACTCATTCATTATTATATTATTAGACAAGAATTATTTTATTTTATATTGTGTCCATAAAATATTTCCTTTAATTCATGCCAAATTTTGTTAAACTCCACATGAAAATGCTTTTAGTACAATGGCCTTGAAACGAAACTTCGAAACAATATGCTTACTTTGTGTGTACAAAGATACATCTCCAGTTCTCCACTATTCCTAGAAATTAGCATGAAATATTTTTTAGGAATCGCACAGGTACCTCAGTTATGCTGAGAACTAATCTTCGAAAATATGTGACGAAAATGAAATGATATTATGTATATCAAAGTGTAGCTAAAGTATACAGGGTGTAAGTGTAAACAGTGACAATATTTTAAGGGATCATTGTATCATCATTATGAACAACTTTTACTATGGGACCAAACCTGAAATCGCGAAAAAAAATCAGCTGTTCAGTAGATTTATGTTCGCATAATTCGTCAAAAGGTAGGGAACAGCTGATTTTTTTTCGCGATTACGGCAATATTTTACCTACCTACCTTGCCTTTTCCCAACTATGCAGCTGAATACCAGTATTTTATATGGACTGCCTATCTGACCTCCACAAACCCGTTACTGGATACCCCTTGATGGTAAGACTGGTAGTCAGACTTTCGGACTTCTGACGACCCATAACGACTGTCAAAGAACCACGAATGACAGCTAGGACGAGATACGGAGGGTCTTGGTATGTAAAGATGGTCACCGATCCACGGACCAACCGCGGCAAGCGTAGCTTAACCTGAGTAATCGACCCGTGCGGCTGTTATGACTTAGCCACAAGCTCCTCAAAAATTCTCCTTACTTATTATGTAAAGTATATTCATCCTAAACATTCTTATATAAAGATTTTTCAGCAACTATGTAGTACCTACTACTTATACATTCATAGCTGCAGATTCAACAAAACTGAAACGAAAATTGGAAAATGTTGATTCATAATGAGCTTTGGAATTTAAATGGATTTCCTAAAACAATGTTTGCTCAATAAAATATTCTTACTCTTCACAAGAGCTCACTTACATAAATTAATTTGATTTTCTAAGGCCACGTCCTCAAAATGTACTTCAAAGGCGGACTTGCTTCCCTCAATGGCTCTTGATAATCGAGACACTGTTATAAGAAAAAGAAACTTCTTTAAAATACACAAAAAAATGCTTTTTGAGAACTTTTATTAACTCATTTCCCACTTCCTAACGGAGGATCTCGAGCTCGCAAAACGGCTAAATTCCTTTTATTATCTTTTCGAAACATTTATTAATTTACTCATACTTCTATAACTTTTATGCATTTATAAGATTTTGCTTTAAATTTTCTATTTGTTTGGTGAAAATAAAACTCATAAAGTAACTGATAACCATGCCAACAGTTTTATTTCATAGTTAAGATTCTATGACTAGTCTACCTACCCAATATGTTTTAAAGTTACAATTTTCCTACTATGTAGGCACTACGTTCTACCTCTAACAACGAATTAAGAATGATATTCTTAATTCGTTGACCTCTAAGTATCCAGCTATCATAAGCGAACAGTCGTAAAATTAAGCATCTATTAACAATATAAATATTTTACTAATTATATCGAATTTAGAATTTTATTGTTCACTTCAAAGGTATACTTCCTACCTATGTCTAAAATCTAAGATTACTTCAAATGATCTAATGAATTTTTACGATTTTTTGCCATACCCAACAAAATGTTGTCAGTCGAAGCTGTAGTGGAGCTTTGTAAAATATCATCTTTACTCGCCATTGAATGGTAATCGTTCATTTCAGACCACGCTGGGTCAGACTTTGCTATTCTCTTTCTTTCTTTAATTTTTGTGTACAACAAAATGGAAACCATGATGAAAAACACAACGAACCCTAACGAGCAGCCAACTATTAAGCCCATTCGGCGATTTAAAATTGACGATATATGGAATTTTTTACTCGGTTTGGATTTTACTGTTGCCGGCTTCCTAAATGTATTAAATGAAACGCATTCGCTGGAAGGAGATCGCATGAGTATCGCTTCTGCCACGTCCTGTGTGATCCTGGCCGTAGAATTAGCACTGTCGTCAATTGTTTTATTAACGTCAGCTATTATTATCTCATCGTCGTAGCCCACTGGTTCCTCAGATAGAGTTATGACACACACTACGTAGTTAACATTTGGCTCTAAGTCTCTAACATGAACCGATACTTCACTCTTTTCAAGGTATTTTGACTTCACCTGTAAGAAATACATTTTCAATGCCATGTTTAGCATTCAAAGCCTTATAGTTAGTACTTCAATATATACTTACGTCAGTGTTTCCTTCTTCACCATAGTATAAAATCTGCAAAGCTTTAATAGCTGTGCGATTTCTTATGAACCACGATACTGATACAGAATTATCTTTATGTCTGTCCACAGATAGCTGTGATATTACTGGAACGTCGCATTTCTCTCTTGGATATTCATCGTTGTAACAAGTAATTGAATTGGATTTTATAACTTTTGGATGATCCTGAATCCACACCCAGGCATTATCTTTTTGGCAGCTGCATAGAATCACATTATCTGTAAAATAATAAATATTTTGTTTTACATAAGTAGACCTTGGATATTTTTAAATTGTATCAACTTATGCTCGAAAACAAACCTTTTATTGATATATCTTGTATGTAATTTTCAACTGAAGTCAACAGTTCTATAGGTATTGTCTGAAGCTTGTTGTGCTCCAAATCGATCTTTATTATTTTATTCAAGTTCTTGAACGCCGTTACTGATATATACTTGATATTGTTGTAGCTCAAGTGCAATACCGTTAACTCTTTCAAGTTTATAAGATCTTCATTAAGAATATTTTGCAACTTGTTGTGCGAAAGATCCAAAAGTTTCAAATTACTCAACTCTTCGGCGAAGGATTCTATTGATTCGATGTTATTATTTGATAAACACAATGTTCTCAACTTAGTTAGTCCACGGAAGTTGCTGGTTTTCAGTTGAGAAATCCTATTAAAACTTAAGTCTAAGCTTTCTAAAAAAGATAATTTGGAAAATGGACTTACAGAGAGACGTCTTATTTTATTGAATTTGAGATAAAGATGTTGTAAATTAGAGAACAGTTCAAATGTGATATCATCTATGTTCGTCATGTTAGTGGCACATATATGTAATTCGTAAAGATTCGCTATAAGTGTATTGTTATTAATTCTGTTCGATGCAGACCAAGATATTTCGGGATTCTTACTCAAATCAATATTGATAAGAGTAACACCGAACTTTCTATAAGACAACAAGAAATCAAATCTCACAATCTCGTTGTAGGAGATGTTAATATTTTGGATGTTTGGAAATATATCGAAAATGAAAAGTGGTAGGTTATCCAACTTATTGTAACTGATATCAAAAAGTACTAAGTAAGGGTATTCTATTTTCTTGCTCGCTGTTATAGTTCTTATTTCATTTTTCCTTAGGATTAAGTATTTTAATTTGGTTAATTTTTCAAAGCCACTTAACTCTATTCTCGGTATAAGGTTATCTGCTAAATCTAAACTCTCAACATGTGTGAAATTTTGAAACGTGTTATATGGCACAAAATCTAAAAAGTTGTTACTTATATTAAACTCCGATACTGAGTTCTGCGAGTCAAACAATATAGAAGGAATAGTACTGATTATATTTTGTGCTAAGTTCAGTCTCAATAAATTTCTATTATGTCTGAATGTGCCCTCAAAAATATGTTCAATATTACAATGTTCCATATAGAGGACTTCTAAAAGTGGAAGCTGAGAAAAAGTCTCTACAGGGAGATAGTCCAGAACGTTGAAAGATAAAGTTAAGTATTTCAATCCGGGAATATTAACGGATAGTAAGTCTCTAGCTTTTAAAGAATTATTTTTGAGAGAAAGTAGTTTTAAATTGTTCAATCCTAGGAATGTACCGTTTTCAATAAATTGAATTTCGCAGTTATCTAAATATAGTGAGCTGAGTGGCAAACCTTGCTGAAAAACATGTCTGTGGAGTATTTTCAGTGGATTAAATGAAAGGTTCAGACTACGTAGTTTCTTTAGAGTGTCAAACGCCATATCAAAAATAAACATAATAGAGTTGTGCGAGATATCCAAATCTTCTATTTCGCTTAAACCGAAAAATGTATAATTTGTAATGTTGCTCAGTAAATTGTATTGTAAATCTATATAGCGTGCAGAGCTTAAGTGCTGTAATGAGAAGTCTTCTATGACAGAAATGTCGTTATTATTTAATTCAAGCCTTGTTACGAGACTCAAATTACGAAAGGTGTTCTTTGTCAAGAACTTTAAGCGATTATTTTTTAAACTTAAGTAATTTAATTTTTCTTGCGACTGCAACATAAAGTTGCCTATTAAAGATAATGAATTAGATTCCAAGTGTAGCGTAACTAAATTAGAACTTAATTTTGGCAAAACATCATTTAAGACTATGACATAATTATAATGTAGACTGAGATATTTTAAATCAGTCATTTCTAAAAAAGTCCCTGGTTCTATAAAAGTAATCTCGTTGTGGTCCAAGTAAATTTCTTCTAGTTTTAAAGAATTTATAAAATAATTCTTAGTTACGACTTTAATCTTGTTGTTATTTAATCTAATCTCTTTTACGTTTACTAAGGGTCCTAATGTGTCATTATTAAATTCTGAAAAATTGTTATTGTCTAATCTTAGTTTCAATATATTCTTATTATTTATAAAAATATTATGTGGCACTTGATTCAAATAATTAAATTCTAGACTAAGCTTATCTAGGTTCTCTAAGTTACTAAAGCTCTCACTATGAATGTTGCTTATACAATTCTTATCTAAATGTATTGCATTAATTTTCTTTGAATTAAGAAACGAATCTATTGGCACATCCAAAATATTATTATGACTTAAAATTACTTCAGTGAGTGATGGTATGTTACAAAACAAACCGTGGATGTGGTGCAAATGATTGTGACTTAGATCTACATATTCTAAATATTTGTTGTTCTGAAACAAATTGGGGTTCAATATTTTTATTCTATTATGACTTAAATCAAGGGATTTTAAATTAACTAAAGAATGAAATGCTCTATAATGTATGGTGTTGATGAAATTAAAATGAAATGACAATGTTATTAGGGACGGACAAAATTTAAGGCAGTCTTCTGAAATAAATTCAAAATTATTGGAACTTAAATCTAGGTACTCTAGAGATATCAAATCAGAATTTTCGACAGTAGGAAAAGATGACATTTCATTCCAGGCTAGCCGTAAGGATCGAAGGTGCCTTAACTTTGCAAAAGCTTCTATAGGGAACGTAGTGAGATTATTTTCACTCAAATCGATTTCCAAAAGAGTTAACTCGAGACTTGAGAAAGCAGATTCCGATATTTCTCGAATAACATTTCCTTTTATGTTTAGTTTCATAAGCGGAAGACCATAAAAGCTGTAGCTTGGTATGTCTTCGATATAATTCGACGTTAAGTCGATCGATATCAGTTTCAGCATGCCGGATAAAGCCTTCTGGGGAATAATTTTGATTTTGCTCGATATGACGCTTAACGTTTCAAGGCACTTTCGCAGCGGCATAAACGTATCATCACCGATGTCTTTTATGCTTGTTCTTGACATATGAATATGCTTTATACAAACGCCTTGAGGTATAAAATGGGGTCCCAGAGCTTCTTCGTTGTCGTCGAGGTCGTAAACGGAAAGCGAGTGAATGTCAGACACACTTTTGAGAGCATTTTTTATGTCTTTGGAGGCAGTATCCTGACAATCAAGAAACAAGCCTGAAAATAAATCCCTGATTAATACTACGTTCACTTCGCAAACGATTTACAAACAGGCAGCAATCTTACCGTCTTCAAATGTATAACAGGAACATTTGTTAGTTTTTATTAAGTCGGGACAGCCCACGGTATTCTGAGCTCGCAAAATGGAGGGTAGAACCAGCAGTAGCGAAACAATTTGCAAAACGTCGCACTCATATTTCCTTGTCTTGAAGAGTAAAACTTTTTTCATAGTTACATTATAATGATTTTTTTACATTTTATTTCTCCTTTGTTATTCTACCTGTAACAAACATAAAGGTATTGTCACGTCCGCATCAAAGACAATGACTAGATAACGTACAATATTATCAATAAATTATATGTCTATTATATTGTTTACTCAACGTAATGAATAGATCAAAGACTCTTGCTGTGTAATCAGAACGCTTCGCTGGCTTGGGAAGGCTCGACTGTGCAGTAACATGATTACAGTACATTGTTGCCTGTATAATTATACTATTATGAATTACTTATTGGGAATAATGTTCCCACTCCTAGTCTATGTAGATGGGAAATCCTTGTACCTTAACCATTGTATACCTACATGCAGTGCTTAAGTAGATTACACAGATGAAATTACTTGAGACCACAGATTCAGATTCCGTGTAGATATTGTTCGATTCAGTAAATGGAGACTGTCTCCATATCGCTGTAATACTCGGCTTAGTAGAGTACAGCTAATAGTATTTGAAGATTATGTCTATATTAGGCACTTCTAGTATTTCAGAATTAATATTACATACATAGGTACACATATATAAACTCACGCCTTCTGTCCATGGAGTAGGCTGAGATTAAATTACGTTTTTTATACATTATAATAATTAATTATTGTAATATAAAAACATAATAATACTGCTTCAAAATATATTCCAGCTCAGTAATTGAAAAATAAATAAAACGGAATTGCTTCCGAATGACAATAAAAAAATCTATAGGTTCAATAGTCTACAAGAAGAACTTCTTTGAAGAATGGCGCAAACAAATAATTTATTTTAGCACTAATACAAAACAAACAACATTGAAAGCAGTACAAAGAGTTTCATTTCAGTTCAAAGACACAACATAAGCAAAAATACGCGACTAACTTCTACATAATGTCTACATTGTTCTATTAGGTAACTAGTTTCGATATAAGTTGTGATGAAATATTTATGTACTCACCCAGCTAGGTTTCCTTTGCGATAACACACACAACTCGCGGTTAATTACAAAACGGTGTTATCCTGGAGGACATAGAGTCCATTTTCGCGTCCTGTCCTGTCCGTGGGGCGAGGGCCGAAGTGCGCCTGTCTGCCGTAGTAGAGCGTACTACGCGTGAAACAAGCTGAATTTCAATCCAGTTCAAGTTTTTATCGGTTATATTGGGCTTGAGTGTGCCTTAACGCGCAACACAGAACGCCTGGGGTCATTAGAAAGCTCGACAGAAGACTGCCGCGGCGGCGCGCGCTGGGTAGGTCACCGCCGTTGTTGCGGCACCCCCGACCCACTATTATTATACTTTTATGACGAATCGGATTTTGCTACCGAACAACCGGCTTTTTGTAGTGACGTGATCGTGTAAGTGTTTATCGTATCGTGACGTACACACTTTTGTGTTGCGGTGTCATGTTTGTATGGATAGAAAATATTATTTTGAATGTTGTAACGTTTGGGTTACTAAAAGTTGGATATTATTTCTGTGGGCTTTAGTAATATACGATAAAAATAGTCTATGGTATAGTATATTTTTTAATTCATAAAAAGATAAAAAATAACCTATATAAAATTTTAAAATAAACATTACTTTTTCAAATATTGTCATTTCCGAGTTGTCTTTCCAGAGGAAAACAAAAAAGCACCGAGAACAAGAGACTTGTAACTTGTGTAAAATAAAAATGTAAGAGTTTCGATCGCAGCCTTGAGGTTTGACGCTGAACTGTCGAATAGTTGGCAGTAAATTCAGCGCTAGCTACACTACCAGAACTTTCACAAAATCTAGGTCACGAAGCAACTTATGAATATTCTAAAAAAAAAATGAGAAATGTATTAGGGCCTAACCTCATATTATGACGATGGGGAGAGCGCATGGTCAAATATGAAATACAATCTTCCTGAATTATTTTGCTTTTGTACATTTTTTGGAAGGTATTTTCATTCGAAATTGAGCTTAAAAACAGTAGGGTAAGGTTTCTTTTTGAATGTACGTAATTGAGAGCTCTGTTTTCGGGCGGTCGGCTCTTGGTCATGTATGAGTACTCCTCGAAATCAAGGGTTATTTTGTTTTCTACTTTTTATTTATATTGCTTTTGTTTCGTATTTTTCTTGAATTCATTTTATGTTTCACTTTGCAAGCAATGTGTGAAAACTAAATGTTCATTCATTAAAACAGATTTTCCCACACTCAGAAAAACTTGCTTTCAATTAAAAATGTTTGTAGATTTTCCGAGTGAACTAACTAAGCTTTTGAAGAGAAATGAGTTGCGAATGTTTTAAATGACCGATCATTATTTTATTTTATGAGTTATTTTTCTTTCTATAGTATTGAATCCTCGAGAGAAGCTTTCCTTTTCATATAGCCTACAAAAGATACAATCAATTTCCCAGCACTCGGTGAAATATTTTCATTTGGGTTTTCTAGCCTCTTTGCCAAAACATACAACAGAACATTACCCTACTTCGCCAGTGTCAAAGAAATCAGGGCGTGACACAAAAATCATTTTGACTGGATGTATAAGGAATGAGTTAGGATATCATTGCTGAAGTATCAAGCTTCAGGAAATGGTTTATATACGCAGCTAGCCAGTAAAGAACTGGGGGTCTACTCCCTAAGCACAAAGCCCGTAGTTTCGGCCTTCGTTACGGGCGTTTCCTACTCCGTATCACCTACGGATGGATGATTGGTTCGGGAAGCGAACGAAGTATGAATTACAACACAATTTGACAGTTATCCCTACTCCCAATGTGTTTTTGCCCGTCCGAAAAATTTAAGTTTTACACACTAAGGACACCCTATGTGGGGTACGGACCTCGGCTTAAGGCGTCGCTGGGGGAGGGCAGCAAGGGACAGGCTGAATCAGATCTAGATTATTTAGGGACGAATTTAAAGCTACAGGGTAAATGGCGGGATCTGATGACCATTCGTCACATAAGCTATTTCGTCACTATCCCTATTAGGTTACATTCACTAATACGTCATCTTGTGCATCTGGTCAGTTTCATATCTCGTATCACGCTCTATTTCGACTCATTCCCAACTCGTCCGATATGTACAGTCAGCGTCGAAAATATCGGGACACAAAGATCTCAACACCTAAACGAATTAAATTTTAGGGAGAGTAGCCCGGTCATCAGGGAGAGTGGAACCAGCTAGAGATGTCGTGCGGTGTCCCACAGGGATCGGTCCTGGGGCCGCATCTGTGGGACATCGGGTACGACTGGGTGCTGCGCGCCGACCTCCCTAGCGGCGTCAGCGTGGTATGTTACGCTGACGACACGCTGGTCCTGGCGAAGGGGAGGTCGCACCAGGCGGCAGCTGAACTAGCGACACGCGGGGTTGCGACAATCGTTGAGAGGATCCGGCAGTTTGGACTCGAGGTCTGCACAAGTCTGAGGTCATGTGTTTTCATGGTACTCGGAACGCGCCAACATCGGGTTCCCAAATATCGGTAGGAGGGGTTCACATCGGAGTCGAGTCGACGATGAAGTACCTGGGACTCGTCCTCGACAGCTGGTGGAACTTCGTGGAGCATTTCCAGCGTTTGGCTCCCAGACTGGAGCGGGCCGGGGCTGCGTTGGTGCGGCTCCTGCCCAATGTAGGGGGTCCAAATGCTTCCTACCGGAGGCTTTACGCGGAGGTCGTGCGGTCCATGGCCCTTTACGGGGCACCGGTGTGGGCGCGTTCCCTGAGGCTGCGACCAGCCCGCCGGTTGAACGCGTCCCAAAGGGTCATGGCCAAAATCAAAATCAAAATCAAAATCAAAAGTCCTTTATTCAAATTAGGCTGAGAATCAGCACTTTTTGAACGTCAAAATTACAGTAAGACAGTCCCCACAAAACGCCCGCCCTTCACCACTTCCTAGTGCTTTAGCTGGGAAGAAGAAGTAGCGGAACAAACTCCCCAGCAGCACAGCTGTCTGTTCAGTTAGAAGAACTAGATTCTATACAATAGTACCTATGCAAAATAATTTACGCAACACAATACATTAAATTATATTTTTGTCAAATAAAATAAAATAAACAATTTTAGTACTTAACTCATGTAACCTGTCATTATGTAAGCTGATCCTGGAGAAAGAACATAACATAAACATTGTCTTGAATTAATCACAGCGACCAACTATTCTTATCGTTTAAGTAATCGTTGATAGAATAGTATGCCTTTGAACAAAGATTGGATTTAACTTTAATTTTAAACGGCCATCCGGCTAGTCCGGGGATACCGTACGGTCTCCAGCGAGGCAGCGAGTCTCCTTACTGGATTGCCACCATGGAATCTGGACGCAAAGGTCCTCGCACACGTGTGGGAGTGGCGCGAGGAGGCGAAACGCCAGGGCGTAACTTTTCTGCCGCGAGAAATCACGGTACAGCGGACAGAGTTTCGGCGGGATCTCATGGCAACATGGAGAGTGCGATTGTCGCAACCCAGCGCTGCGCACGCCACAATTGCGGCGATAAGTCCCCTCTTTGAGGAGGGGCTGGAAAGGCGCCACGGCATCCTCACTTTCCGCATGGCGCAGGTCCTCACCGGACACGGTTGTTTCGGGAGGTTCCTGTTCCACATAAGGCGGTAGGAAACGCCCAGGTGTCACCATTGTGTGAATCGCCCGGAGGACACGGTGGAGCATACAGTGGAGGTCTACTGCCCGGCTTGGGCGGAGCACCGCCGTGTTCCCACGGAGGCGATGGAGGGAGAGACAACCTCACGGCCTCAGTCGCCGCAGGAGACGCCCTGGGCGGCGGGAGTCGAGAGCCGATTCCCGGCCACCGTAGGCGCGGGCTTGCGTACGGCGAGTAGTGAGTAGCTCGCCGTCCAGTAAGGACCATGGCCCGGGTCGACAGCGCGTTGTGTTCCACGCGCGTCTCAAAGAGATGTCAGCAATGATGGGGTCCAATAGGGTTGATGCCGTTGGGGTCGCGGGTTGTTCGAAAGAGATACCGTGGCCCTGGCATAGGCAACTGAAGGAACACGGGTGGGTTTTAGTTACTAAAAGTCTGACACGCCCTTCCGCTCCACCCAGAGCCGGAGAAGTCATTTGATGATTTCCCATGCACAAAAAAAAAAAAAAAAATAGGTACCTCAGTTGAATACTGTGTTCATTCTAAAACATACCTTGTGTCATTGGATTATTGGAAGTATTGTTCATAGTTTTGTTTATTAAGTTTAGTTTATTTTTATTTGGTTTCTTATTCATTATGTTTATACTTAGTAAAAATTAAAACAAGATTTTACGAGTAGGTACCTAATTTATAATAAAATTTTGTAGTAAGTACTTACTTACTGAATATATTAGTTTTGTGCTTAATTGTACATATGCATCGGACGAGTTGGGAATGAGTCGAAATAGAGCATGAAACGAGATATGAAACTGACCAGATGCACAAGGTGACGTATTAGTGAATGTGACTTAATAGGGATAGCGACGAAATAGCTAATGTGACGAATGGTCATCAGATCCAAATGGCGCGGGCTGGTTCAGGCAAGGGTCAGGGCAGGAGTGAACATAGCCTAATAAGCATAAGCGGATATTTCTGACTACCTACTTTATATTTTGCTATTTGACTAATCATGCAGGTGTCACAGGTACAAACAGCAATAGCCTCTTTTCACCTCGATTTTTAGACTCGCTTTCTTGCAACAAAAAAATTGCTCGTCGGGGAAAATTACCTTTTTATTTGCATCTGCAGCGTAGTAACTGAAAAGTGTAAAAAGCGCGGACGCAATGGCCGGGTCACGTCATCACGGCCCATCTGCCTTGAATATGATTATCCTCGTTTTATGAACTAGTGTTTTACACACGGGAGGTCAGTAATTAGTGCGCGCTAGTTCGGTCGACATCACTCTGAAGTTTGCCTCGAGGCGCGCAGGAAGTTAAAAACTAACGATCTCTTTCTGAACTTCGTCTGTTGAGGATTAAAAAGAAAATAATGATCAACATGGCAGGTGGTTTGGGGCATTTTCAATAAAAGCCTTTGCGTAGGTACAGGTTTTATGTTTTGTAGAATGTGTTCTTTAATTCCTCTGCATCTTATCTGATTGCAGTCTTGACTGTAGTCTTCAAAGTAGAAGGTGAACATTTTGGAATGCGCTTTTAATTTTTTATATCATCACATTTTGTATTCATTTTGTATTACAATATGGCGAATCATCAACGCTAGTCATTTTTCTTTGTACGCTGGACTCTTAAATACAAATGAGGAAACAAATTTCCTACTATAAGGCAAAGTTTCTACCTACATAGGTTTTCCAAACACTGCTGTTTATATAACAGACGAGTAAACTATAATATCAGCGAGAAATTCTCACTGTAGGGTATCCGAGTGGCCTAAAGTTGCAAACTGGGCGATAGTCTGACACTTCGGCGAAGCTTCTTGTAAATTTAGCTCGTTGCCCCAACCCCAGACAGCATTTAGGTCAATATGCTATGTTTAGGGTTGCCAGTCGTTCTAAATGTGCTGAGACACACGGTTTCTTATAGCATCCCGTATGAAGTACGACATTTTTGCGTTGAATACGGTATACGTTCTATTAACATTCTGCTTTCAAATATAGGCAAATGTTTGCTGCTTCCTCTACTATGTGCTGAGTGGGAGGAATGTACATGGCTTGCTGTAATTTTTTGAAATGGCAACTATGTACGGCTACAATAAATAAAAAGGTTTTAACTAAGGCTGAACCTCATAACGTCATAATTTATCCATTTTTATTGTGGTAATTATGTGTAACTAGCTTTTGCTAGCGGCTTCGCCCGCGTGTATGTCGGAAATTATTCCAAGGGAATCGTGCATTTTTTTATGTACTATTCCAGACTATAATCTATCTCTTTGCCAAATTTCATCCAGATCCCTTCAGCTATTCTGGCCAGACTGTGTAACAAACAACCATTCATCGAAACATTCGCATTTATAATAGTACTAGCCCTAGTACCCCGCGGTTTCACCTGTGTTAGTCTCGAACTCGTAAGAATGTCGGGATAAAAAGTATCCTATGTATTAATCCAGGTTATAAACTATCAGTGTGTTAAATTTCATCAAAATCCGTTTTGTAGTTTTTGCGTGAAAGAGTAACAAATACATATATCCATCCATCCTCACAAACTTTCACGTTTATAAAATATTAGTAGGATACAGTAAGATGAAATTGTACACGCAAAAGATTAAATTTTTCGAGTGCTCATTGTTATGCAAGCTTTTAAAAAAATACTAAAGAAAATATTATGAATTTGTGGTTATTGTTGTGGACAATGCAAATTCTGTCACGTACATAAGTACATTGACATTTTAGTAAAAAGTACTTACTTTGAAAAAGGGTTGCTGTATTTTTTTCCCAGAAAGAAATCATGTCAAGGATACACGTATGTACACTTCATGCAAAAAACAAGTTGTACATGTATAAAGCTCTTCGAGGAAATGCTTTTTCTATGCCTGTCTTCCGCCTGTTAGTGTCCCATAAAACATTACCTCACATGTAGTTACTATCTGCTTATAAAAACTGGGCTAGAATCCACAGCATATTTAGAATTGCTAATTGCAATGCAACTTTTCCACTTTCCCTGACACGCGATTGAAATATTACCTTCGGTGCCAGGATTACGTTTTTATGAGTGGTTTAATGCACTAACGCTGTGTTAAAGTCGTGTAGGAGCTACGAATACGAATTACGTTTTTTGCTAATAGACTTTTCTGTTTTGAAGTTATGTGGAGTTTTCAATTACGTTTTTTGCTAAATTAATAGACTTTTCAGTTTTAAAGAACCTTTATGTTTTAACAAAACGTGGTGATTAAAAGAAAGTATAAAGAGAATGGATTGATTCAAATCAATCAAAATCAAATCAACGCGCTACTGCTGAGCATGAGGTCCTGGGTTCGATTCCCAGGTCGGGCCAGGTGTTATTGGGGTTTTTCTATCTGGAATTTCTCAGCAGCAGCCAGCAGGAGTCTGGAGTTGTGCCCGGTTGATGTCAATAGGCTCGCCCCGTAGTACGTGGGGCTTAAACATAACTGTCGAAATGTGGCTGAACTATAGGTACAGTTCTGCCCAACCCTTTGGAGAAACAATGCGTGATGTGATGTTATCTAGTACATAAGCAGAAGGTACCTGGAACTTCAGATCCCGAAAAAGCAGCTAGCCTTCAATATTTTCAATGCAAAATTTTCCCTTTTATATTTATTAACCGGATTCCTTGTATCATAAAGAAGAAAAAAAAACGCAACAGAAAAAAGGTAGAACAACAAATCAGAAGATCCAATACCTCGCTAGGTCTGTATTGTATCATAGTTTTTATTTCCTTGCCAGGACATTTCTGTAGGGGTCAGATTTTTATGTTTTCCTTGTTTTCCCCCGTTCTTTAGGTCGCAGAGAATATTCTTATGAGGCGTTGGCATTGCTGATACTCCGCCATTTTCTCTTATTTACTGTTTCAGATTGCGCTCCTCCACCTCCCATACAAGGCCTTTTATACAAAAGAAAGAGGTGTAATGAAGTGAATTTCTTTCGCTGCGCCTAGGGAATATTGAGTACTTTTTCTAACAAAACAGCCGGTTAACGTCTGATGTACCTACACGAGTTTCCACATAGCACAAAAAGTAAAAAAAAGAGGAGGAAATTGCAAACTTAGAACGAGATAACCGAAACTCTTTGGGCCTATAACATAATGATTGTTGACAAACCAAAAAGTGATATAGGTAATTGTAAAATTTAAGTTCTAATAAATAAATCTTTCCTAACAACCTTAACCCGTATAAATTCCTATTACAACAAAAATCAAATAAGCTGATAATTTTAATTAAGGCCACCACTCATACGACTTACAATAAATCATGTTTAATGTACAACACACATGTACATGTGTAGTATAACGATCCAAGTAAATATTAAATTATTAATATGATAACGAAGCATCATTAATCAGAATTTAATAGACAGAGAAGTTTTTGGAATATTTTTGTACCTTGTCACTTGTCACACTGGTCGAGCACTCTAATGTTTTTCAACTAACTTATTCATGTCTAAAACGGCATCGGATTGCAGCTTTAAATATAGCGTATTGGGAACAGTCTAGACAAACTAGGTCGTGCCTTGATTGCCACCGGAGAGACTATTTGGCTTTCTTTTTAGTTTTAAACTTTTTGTCTGTTGTTTGTTTTAAGACTAACGATGATGCCAATTAATGGAGCGCTACCGTTCGAATTTAAAAATGGTGTTCCAGGGAATGAACAACTGAAAAATCATTTATAGACCAAAATGACAGCTGAGATCGACCTTTTTTGTCATTTTAACAATAAAAGGTCAAAAGTTTAGTCATGTTATGTCATAGCCACAGAGAATGGACGTTCCGTATTCTGAGGGCCTAGACAAAGTAACGTTTCATTAGCAATGACGCTAGTGGAAAAGCCAAAAATGGGCTATGGAGTTGACATAAGCATCCAAATGTCACGTAATCATGTCAATGTCACTTTGTAGGTGTAGCTATTATAGAAATAAAATCGGCTTCCATTTGTCTAGGCTCTCAGTTGCGCAGTGAATACAGACCGAAAAGTACGAGAGAGAAAAAGCGAATTTGCGCCAGTAGTTGTCTCTGTAACCACTCACGCATCCGAGGTCAAAAAGTCACCCGTGAAATAGTTTGCAGATACTGTCTAAGCTCAAGTTAAATTACTTGTTTTTTGACGATTTTTTGTCTCCGTGATCACAGTATAGCTAACCGTATTTCTATATGAGACTGTACCAATTTTAAATCCGTTTAAAATAATGAAAAGCGTTCTGAATAGCATTGAATAGAAGCGGTTTTTATCCGTTGCACCATCCACAGGGAAATTTGCTTTTTCACAGAAACAGTTTGGGATTAGGTACACTGTTAGCAAAACGAGACTATTTCAAATAAATGAAAACCGTCCATAGTCTACGTTTTTTTCCAGATTAAATTAAAGTTTTATTAATTAACTTATTTATGAGATGTAATTATAAACAAGGCTTTGTATTACCATAAAGTATTCTCGGGCTGTCCCTATTCGTAAGGTTACTCACAGTACCGCTAATAATACTTAATAAACATTTATGCATAGAACTGAGCTATTTTCGATCCAAACAAAGTAGTTACACAGCATCGACACATCACGCAGGGCTCATCGATTGTTGATACAAACGACTTGTCGCGTTGGTTCTGAGTGAAAGGAGGTTGATATGTACGCGTTGTCACGGCCCCGGCATTAAAGAGATATTGCGCGGCATAAATTTACCAGTCGGATCTCTGAATTAAGTGGGCTTTTATTTGTTGCGTCACGTGCCACGCGGAGGCCTCCAGATCCCACGCCTGTTTAGGCCGCCATAAACTTTTCAGGTTTCCGCTCTCGTTGAAAGGGGACTAATAATAACGCAAAACGTCCCGTCACAAACGGCAGCCGTTCATTATATTATGTGGATAAATAAAACACATTTTGTGTTATCCACTCGCGAAGTTTTTCTGCGGGCCTCCGGCGCTTTTCATTTGCCAGAAGCCACAAGGTAAAGGGTTCACACGTTCTCCGTGCCGTGGTTGCAATTTCCTTTTGTGGCGGTCATTCGTTAAATTTTCATCGGTCGGCAGGGTCAAGTGCGCGCACACTGCCCGCTCGAACGCTTCATAATTTAATTCTAGCCGGACATTTGGAGCTCATAAATAACACAAACCAAACTAAATTTGCGTTATATTTATAATTCAGGACGCAAACTCACAGCGTGGTTTATATTTAATGATTGAATACAATGTTTTGTTGATATTTTATTAATATAAACTGTATTCGAACGATTTAAACATCGCTTGTTTCAATAAATCATATTTTCGTGGGAGTGATAGGCAGGAAATTAATTGTGTCAAACGTTCGCACCGGTATATTGTCTACTAAATTGGTCTACTTTATTGGATGTTATATTTTTATTTAGTAAAATCTACCTTTGTTTTACTACGAATTGATTTTCGACCAAACTGTTCCAAAACGCTGTAAACTGTGTGTGTGTGCAAATTGAATTTTTGTCTAAATGACAATGAATAAATTTTAATAGGTGCCTTTGTTTTAAACCTTACATTCGTAGTAGCTGAATAGTGTTTTTCTGAAATAGGATTTTAAGACCTTGTTTAGCTAGCAGGCAACGAATTATGATTTATTAGAATTTATACACGATTCTTAATTTAATTTATTGATATTGATTTACCTACACTTAATTTGAAACAGCCTTATTGATTGTTTTGGTATTTAAATTTTTTTTTTTTTTTTAAATGTGTTTATTATCTTAAATCTATACAATTAAGTTGCCGGGGTTTCCCAGAAAGTAATCCGAAGATACTTGTGATGGGACATTGAACTCTATATGCAGACTTATATTCTACCAGTGCTTACATACCTACTGTACAGCTAAAAGGACAATGTCTGTTATGTGAACGTAAAGAATTAATGGAAATACTGACATAAATCATTAAATGTTGACGTTTAAACGTTATGGTCAATTTTAGCCGGCCTTTTCATGAAACAACCATTTCATGAAATTACCGAAAACTTCAATTCTAAAAATTATCAATTCTAAGATCTGGCCACGACATGTACCTACATTCTGTAAAGATTGTTTGTGTTTGTAAAAATAAATAGAGCATTTTGTTTTTTTTTTTTTTTGATTATCTAGCTAGATAATTACCTCACGAATTATGCTTTGTAGCTCAGTAATAAAATTAAACATTGTTAACACTTTCTAAATAAATGAATAATGTATACTCAAAACTCAATTAACACGTTCACGGAAAATAAGTCAAGAGACGTTAATTATGACCCTCATAATATGGCACTACGGCTGTAGGCGGCGATTTAAAATCCACCAAAAGTAGAATTCCGTCCACGGCCGACTATTTCCCATAGCATTTATAGGAAGGATATGACTCTGTGCCGTTTTAGGCTATAATACAGACCGCTAGTGCCACAGCAAACACTTCTGCAAGTGCACACAAGTTACCTCTGTCACGCAAACGTTGACAGATGATTACGTCTCTGACCGTTACTGCCGCAACACATACTTTTAAAACCGAGTAATGTGGCAATCCTTCCCCAGACGTGATGCCATTTTGTATGGAAAGTTTGTGTGCCATATCACAAATTATTGAGAATGGTTTTGTGTCCGTGAACGTGTTAAAATAATTCCTTAAATTGAGTACCTATTCACTCAACAACATGCTCATCATGCCGAACCACTCATTAACAATACAATTCATTTAAAGTTAAATCCATTCCACATACTTTGCCCCGAATCCTTTCAGTAATAAAAACAAAACTTACGTGTGTTGTGTACGTACAAAACTTATTGTGTACAAGGGTTAATCCGACGACGACGGTGCAAAGGATTAAAATGAAATTACAGTATTAGGAAGCAGAGCGAGGGGCGCCGTTGATTGCTTCGCCCGTTTCAAGTCGAGTCACGTTAGAGGTGTAATTTTGCAAAAAGGGGTGATTGTAAAGTAGTAGAATTCGAGACGAGTCCGTCTTGTGGGCCGAGATCGCGGCTCGCGGACGCGAAGGAGCAACTAAATGAGTTAACTTTTCCCATTTATACTCACATTATTCCTATTAACTTCGTCGCCGTTCACAGTATGTACCTCCTTGAGAGCTGCTGCTAATTACAGGTGCTCCAATTAACGAGTTACATCGTTCGGTTGTAATCTCATCAGTGAGTTGAAGCTGTTAAGCGATCTTTACAATTAAATAGTTATTTTAAGATCATTTTGGAGGTGAAACTTTGCGTGTCCTCGATTTTGTGTTAGCGTAAGTTTAATTAATAAGCTGATAGCTTTTATGGAGTTAGGTTTAGATAGAGGTAATTTCAATTATAGGTGTCTGTTTATTTAAGAGTCGCTGTGCTACTTACCATTTAAGGGGTATCATACACGCACACCCTGAAGCCTCTTGGATTCTGCGAACTTTACTTGCCCAAAACATAATCAACCTCTAATGTTCCCACTGCTGGGACACAGGTCTCCTCTCTTCAAGAAGAATTGGGCTGTAATCTACCACACAGGCCCAGTACGGGTTGGTAGATGTCATAAATGTCTTCGAATTTTTGGTTCTGGGACATGCCGGTTTCCTTACGATGTTTTCCTTTACCGTTTTGAGAGCAGTGATGATGAAATTATTTACAAAAATTATAGCGCCTGCCTGGGTTCGAACCCAAGACCTACAAGTCGTAAGTCAGGGCCGTTACCACTGGGCCACCACTGTTCATATTGTCCCAGAATGGGTTCAAAAGCTAGATAAGCATGTCATCAGCTACATGCTAACAGAGTTGTCGGATCATATTATACACATTGAAGACTGCCCTGGGGGCCTAGACAAAATACCTTTTCTGTAAGCGTTAACGCCACGGGAAAGATTAAATTGTATGGAATTGGCAGCAGCAGTCACGTGACATCTCTGAAGCTAATGTCAACTCCATACAATTTGATCTTTCCGTTGGCGTTAAAGCTTACAGAAAAGGGATTTTGTCTAATCCCCCAATTGTGAATATGAATACCTAACTCTCAAAATTTTGTGGTCTAAATACCTACTTAACTAAGTAGTAACTTATACAGGGTGTCTCAGAAAGGTGTGGTGAAAATTAAGGGTCTGGGTACAGACCATCAAAATAAACAACTTTCTCCATGGGACCAACATCGTAATCGCGAAAAAATGATTAGTCGTCCCATTCATTTAGGTCAAGTAGGTATTTAAATTTTATAAGGGACGACAGATTTTTTTCATGATTACGATGTTGGTCCCATGAATAAAGTTGTTCAGTTTGATGGTCTGTACCATACCCTTAATTTTCGCCACACCTTTCTGAGACACATTGTATAATACTCTGTAGAATTTAACAAGAGGGTTCTTTCTATATAGTAACCTTTTTCTTTCATAAAAATATACATTTATGCTGTTGATTATTTTTAGTAACTTTACCTTAAATAAATACAGAAAACTTTAAATAAAATAAAACATCAAATAATTTAGTCTAAAAGCAGCTACGGTCAGCAAAATATTCAGCTTGTTTTTGCACTTGTATGTAGTACGGTCGGGCATAAAAGACACGTGAAATAACCTATGAATATTAATCATATGGACGAAAAAGGGCAAAAACATTATGCCTTTAGGCTTAATTATCGTGTTGCGTGTTTTTCGTCATTACTTTGAAACCACACCTTTATTTTGTGCTAGAGAAATGTTTAATGTTCACAAGGCTTAAATAATTGTTAGGCTGTTAGTGTTATAGGCACTTGACAGTGGCAACGATCCCCACTTAGTGCTAATTTAGAATCGAGATAGTAGAGGATTTTGCTGAAATGTTTCGGAACATTCGTGTGGTTTTAATGTGTACAGTATAAAATATACTGTAATGAAAGTAAGTAGGATTAGTCTAGTGAAATATTTTCAGGTCTGATGAGTAGTAGCATCAACCGCCATAAATAAATACAACGGGTTTTAGGGTTCCATACCAAAATGGTAAAAAGGAATACTTATGGTGCGACTCAGTCTGTCTGTCTGTCCGTCTGTCACAGCTGGATATCTCAAGAACTACTAATGCTATCAACTTGAAATTTGGAAGGAACAGTTTTAGATGACATTTGTCCAACTATTTTGCAAATAAGAAAGAAATATTTTTTTTTGCAACAGGGACTGAGAGGGGATTTTAAAAATTCGAAGTGAGCTACTCGTACTAGGCCAAGTGGGTATCATAATGAAAGAGCGCTGTTTGCACATTCTCAAACATTTTTTTTTTATTTTTCTTTAGGCCGCATATTTTCGACTTTTGTTGAATAATTTAAAAAAATACCGTTCGGCCCTTATCTTCGAAGTTTTCATAGAGAAAAATTTGAAATTAAATCGGACCGAACCATCGGTGCGCGAGTCCGACTCGCTCTGGACCGGTTTTTTAACACACCACTGCAAATCATGCTGGGGCCCTAGAAAGAAGCTTTAAATTCGTAATCTATACAATGCGAACACCAAATGCACTATACACACTATACGTCCTGAATAGCCCCAGGTCTTAGTAAAACTGACAGACAGTACAAAATCCACGAGACACACTGTTATGACGTCCATCACCGGCTAGCCGTCACATTAAATTATTAAACCCACTCACATTCACACAGCATATAAGCACCCCACAAAGTGCCGCGCCGAGGAGGTTTTATATGAAAAATTTAAAATACGAGAAATCCCGAAGAACCACGAAAAGCCACGAAGACAGATGTTCAAGCACGTGTCTAAAGAATGCTACTGAGGTACTGACACAGAAAGGTAAAGTCACACTTTACGAGCCAGCCAGTATTCACCGTCGCTAAATAGCCACTGAACTCATAAAATCTTTCAGAAGTCGTCGGAACTATTTTATTCTTATTCTGTCTTTATCAGTACTGTAATATTTCTTTAGCAGCTTATTAAACTGTTGGAACTGAATCGTTGAGAACTTTTTGTATTTTCTTTACTGTAGATAGTCTTTCTTTTGATTAGCGTTCTCTTGGCGTAAGATATTCTATTTTATAAGGAATGTCTGACTAAACATGGATGTTCCTTTCTTCTTTTTTGTGACTTTGTCTGCGTGAGCTATGTTTCTGTATTTTATTCTGTGAGTTTTAAAGACTGCGTCTCTTTCTCGGTAGTGTGGTTCTCGTCAAAGAATTTCCCTACTCTTCTCGTAAATTCTATCGAATAAATTAACTTAACACACGATGGCTAAGCTTAATTAAAATTCACAAAGAGACTGTTGCTTGCTTAACCCCGCATATAAAAGTCGGTTAACAAAAAGATCCCAAGTGCATAGCACCACATTATCCCATTGTGCTGCGAACTCTTTTGATCTTTAACCCGCCATAGTAACTGGGTTGTGCAGTGCCAAGGCCAGCTTAATTGAGCACACGTCACGCATAAGGCGGGGACATAGATCAGGAGAAAATAGGAATGCATGATTTTGCTTTTGCAAAAATATGAGAACAGTAGTATTTAGGTATATAACTAAGGTATATATTTTTTGATTATGACATTTTAAATTTTCTTTTAAAAATAATTGATAACACGGTAAATATAAAGCATCAATATTTTAATTAATCTACTACAAATTCCTCGTAAAAAGGAATATCGCGATAAGACCCGTTCTGGATAATGTGTAAAAATCGCGAAAGTTTAAAAAAATTCATTACTATAAATAAATTCACCTCGTTAGCACAGTAACTTCCCGCGTAGCTCATGTACTACGACGCCGTAGCGGCCGGCGTAGCGGCGTAGCGGTAACGTTTGCTACAACATTATTCGCCAAAAGCCCTTTCCTTGCAAAGCGCCAAAGAGTGATAAATTTTTTTCAGAGGTACTCAAAACAAGTGAAAACTACATATCACTACCATTTTAAACTAATATCTACAAAAAGTATTCGAATACTTTATAAAACAGAAGACGATAGAGATGTCAAAAAAATATTGTTCTTATTCGTGTGCCCAAAGCACCTTGTGGCTGGATACTAGCCAAGCCGTAAGTCTGGTTCCAATACCAAACTAGTTTTAAAATTGAACGGAGGTGCATCGGCGTTATTCTCTTAAGTACTTACAGATACATGGAGCTTGCACATTTAACGTTATATTCAGGTAACATTTTTTACATAAGAATATTTTATACGCAAATTCGAATAAAAGGCGCGAATAATCGGAGCATACATAATTCATTGTGATTTTATTACTACAAAACCGTTCATTATTCCCAATACATGTACAATGCTTGAATTTAAAATTGACCATTTTTTCCTGAAACGAACGTTGGAAAGCATTAAAAGTACCTAGCAGAAAAACTAAAATAAAATTTTATGAAATGTAAGCTTAATTACAACCTCCAATGGGAATTTTATTTAATAAAGAAACATAATTGTAAGTTGATGTTATTATTTCCTTTATTCATTGTCAAATCAATCTGCCTAGCCTTTTCCCAACTATGTTGGGGTCTGCTTCCAGTCTAACCGGATGCAGCTACACCTGAATACCAGTATTTTACATGGAACGACTGCCTATCTGACCTCTACAACCCAGTTACCGGGTATGGGTAACAAGATACCTTTATTCATTGTATACAAATTATATTTGAATGTTTTATTATAAAAACATTTAAAAAAATTAGCAAAATAGTGGACCGCTGTTGTCAGGAGCGGGGTCCAAGCTAAGTAGTTATTAAATATAAGCCCAAAATAAAGTCAAGACACGTTTATATTTCTCATGCATTAAAAAAATAAAAAATTACAAAGTCTAGAACTTAGAAAGTGTTAAAATGAACAGAATAAAATGCTCAATTCAAATTCTACGCAGGTAATAAATCCCGAGTAGTTCACGTTATGTTATATTGCTTTTTATAAAACAATTTTCAATTTTAAAGCTCCGTATAGATATTTTAAAATTCTCGTCTGAAATCCAGTCTGCTTTAGGTCCATATGTCTCATGAATAATTCAGTCTGAGTCGCGGCTTGTCCCACCCGGTGACACATATATGTGTGTTAGATACATATAACACACCTAAGTATTAAATAGGAACGTATATGGTGAACAAGACTGCAACCTGTCCTTTATTTATTTACTACTAGCAACCAGCCCCTGCTTTGCACGGTTTTTACGACTTGACAAAACATCGAGTTTTTTTTTAGTTTATGTAAGTTTAATATTTGTGTATTATACATATAAACTTCCGGAATAAATTCTATAATTTATGGTAAAACTGCATCAAAATCTGTTTCAATAGTGAAAGACACGAAAAGCGACATTAATTTATAATATGTTTAAATAATAGGTACATTATAAATTAAAGTTGCTCTAGTTCAGGCACAAATCATGGGTGAACTTGCCATAGATTTAAGGAAAACTGTATTCCTATATATTTTTGAATAATTTTTATTTTTTTTATTTTTAGATATAGATAACACGCGTCAACAGCAGAGGAAACTGCACGCGTCGACGACCTAAAGCAACGCTTGCAGATAGTTCAGGGGGCCCGAGACAAAATCCCTTTTCTGTAAGCATTAACGCCAACGGAATTATCAAATTGTATGGAGTTGACAGCAGCAGTCACGTGACATCTCTGTCAACTTCATACAATTTGATCTTACCGTTCGTTGGCGATAACCCTTACAGAAAAGGGAGTTTGTCTAGGCTCCCTGGAGTGACAAAATGGCGGACGCGACTCGCTATAACTGTAAACGTCACTTTAGGTCGGTGGCGGTCGTCACGTCGACGACCGTCGTCGACGAGTGTTGCCTCTGCCGTTGACGAGTGTTGCTCGTGTGTAAGAACACTAAGTGAAGTCGTCGTAGTTTATTTCAACATTCGAAAATTAATATAATATGGAGGTATCGTTGGTCCCAAACTAGCCACAGCAGAACACCATCATTTTGGTAATTTACGAATTAAATAAATTAAAATAAAAGTTGAAATTGGCTACACTTAAGCTGGTTAGCCTTATCGAGACTACAAAACCAAATAAAATAATTATACAACTAACTAGGCGAAAACTTCAAACAATTTCTTACAATCAAAAAGTGTGAGCGTGGATGAGTGTGTGTGTGTCTGTAAGTATTAATTAGAACGTACATGTTGAACAAGACTGCAACCTGTCCTTTATTTATTTACTTACATTGCCTCTCATGGCTAAATGGATGTCTTCACGTTGCCCTGGGGAAAAAATAGGGGATCGAACTGGAATTCCATTTTTCAACAACTGTATTTTGAAGGTAAAGCCGTTTTCTTTGATCAAGATGGATATGTAAACATGGCAAGGAATCGGATGGATTTGTGTTTACATAAAATGCAGATGTTATACTATTGTTCCTAGTATGTACACCATGTACAGTCAGGCAAATAAATTGTTAAGCAAATTGACTACCCACTTAAATTGTCCGTGTAGCTATTCAAATCAAAAATCAAGTAATCAAATTCTTTTTATTTTTTAATCCTACATTTTTAAAAAACCGGTCAAGAGCGAGTCGGACTCGCGCACCGAGGGATCTGTTCCGATTTCTGAAAAAGTGTGCTATTTAGAGACATCGTTTTATTTTTCCTATAATCTTTACATAAACTTTTATCACATTGAATAATTTCTGATTTTTTTCTTAACTTCGGAGATAAGGGGGGAGGGACGGTATTTTTTTTACATGTTTTATCAAAAGTCGAAAACTATGCGGCCTAAAAAAAATAAAAAAATGTTTCAGAATGTGCAAACAACGTTCTTTCATATGATACCCCACATGACCTAGTAGCCCCATTTTAGATTTTTAAGACCCCCTTTCAGTCCCTGTTGCAAAAAAAAATACAAATATTTTTAATTCTTTCTTATATGCAAAATTGCTGGGTAAACGTCATCTACAACTATTCCAAATTTTAAGATGATAGCATTAGTAGTTCTTGAGATATCCAGCTGTGACAGACAGACAGACAGACAGACTGAGTCACACCATAAGGGTTTCTTTTTACCATTTTAGTACGGAAGCCTAAAAACCCAGGTTAATTCATTAATTAAACATTAACTAAACCAATTAATTAAATTTGTAGTCAATTATTTCAATTTTAATGTAACTTATTTTTTTTACGTATTTTAAAACTAAGAATAGTATTATTATTAACACAAACGGGATATTTACCATGTTTACTGCTCTTGTATTTGAGTTCCCGATAGTAGAATAGTAGAGAGAGATATTAGTTAGTATTAGAGTAGTAGTAGTAGTAGTGTTTAGAATAGTATTGATTGTACTCTACATAAGTCTGTTCTACTTTCTTAGAGTCTGATATAATAATATAAACAATTTGTTCATGTGATCAGGGTCATTCTTTAACAGTTGTATGAAAAAGCTATAACATGGCAAATTGACGTAGGGGCTCAATTTGCAAAATAATTTATTTCCAAAACATTGTCTATACCACTTCAAAAGTAACAATATGACATGAAGTCGCTTTGTTAGCTTTAAATATTGTCTGGACCAAGCAACGGAAAATATCAAAAGTATTAAAAAAAGAGGGTGTGTGCAATCCACAACATAAACGTGAAAACTTACGACTGAAGCCGAGTATAATTATGCGATTCAGCGCCGAGTTCACGCGATTCAGCGTCACCGACCGACGGGAGTGCAGCCGAGTATACCCCGTTCAGAAAGAGCGCATGTGCGCGTAAAGAAGTTTTCACTTCAAAAATAACGTAACATAACATCGCGGCTTTATTCCCCAAAGACACAGACAGAGGAACATGCTTTTTTGACGCTGACTGTACAAATATGTACAGTCAGCGTCAAAAATATCGGGACGAACAGACTGTTCAAATGAACTCAATAACTAACTGCCAGTGGCACGTAAGTCTATTAAATCTAATTTCGCACTAAAAGTCATGCTGTCACTTTCTGATACGTTTCGTTCGACAGAGACAGCATTATGTTTAATGGGGAATTCAATTTATAATGGACTTACGTGCAACTGACGGTAAGAAAATTAAAATTTATCTCAATGGGGTTGGCTACTGTCAAAGTGGCGCTAGCATAGCTTTAACCAAAATTATATTCATTTTTATGAAGTATTTGTTCGTTTAAGATTTTACAAAATGCCTAAGAAATGTGAAGTGCCCTAATGCAAAGAAATAGGACCACACCAATTTCCGATAGCTGTAGAATTAAAAATAAAAGGTTAAAAAAGTAATAAAAAAAAGTGGTCTAATTCGGCTTTTTGTAGTATTGTATAATTGGCGAAAAGAACTATGAAATGTATACTTCCTACAAACAAAACCATTTCATAAATAAAATAGCTTGATGTATAATTTTATGAGTATACTTTTCAATAAGGTCTGCTTTACTTCCTTGTAAAGAAGCACCTCGTTTTTTTCAGTTCAGCCTTTAGCTCGCTTATTCTTCATGTTGAGTACACGTTTATCTTATCATCCATCCTGGTATTTTGATGAAAAAATTTACAAAACCGAACACACAAATTGAGTAAACAAATGTGATAGGTGAAAGCTATGCTAGCGTCATCTGCCAAAAGTTTTAAGGAGCCAACCCCATTGGATAAAGTTCTTGTCAGAATGATAGTTGTCGTTTACTGTCTTCATTCTGAAACATGCCTTGTGTCATTGAGTTAATATTTAATTTTCATAGTTTTAGTTTCTTTATGTCCATCCGTCTGTCCGTCTGTCCATCCGCAGCTTAGCTCAGAGGCTCTTAGTACTAGAAAGCTATAATTTGGCATGGATATACATATTCATCATGCCAACAAAGTGGTAAAATAAAATCATGAAAAAAAAAAATTAGGGTACCTTCTGTACACCTAAAGTATTGTTTTCTCGTCTACCCCATCAACCGGGCAGAAATCCAGACTCCGGGCTGCTACTGAGAAATTCCAAATGGAAAACCCAATAACACCTTACCTGACCCGGAAATCGAACCTAGGACTTCATTCTCAGCAATTTAGCACTTGTGAATACTAGACCGACGAGGCATTCTTGACTTCAAAAATATTAAGACATTAATATCTTCAGTCGGAATACATTCAATTTCGTATAAAAGGTCCAATTAAAATAGGTGGACAAATTTTCACAGGGTGTTCTACCCATGAATATGAACAACTTTCACTATGGGACTAAGTTTGAAAACGCGAAAAAAAAATCAGCTGTTCAGTACAGTAGTACTCAACTAATATGGCTTATCGATGTACCTGCGCAGAAGATGAATTTTCAAAGCGCGGGAAATGCTATTGACCAATCGGCACGTTCCACGCTTTTTCCTGTACCTATTGGTCGCAGCTGCCACCATTTTAGCGCGCACCGCTTGACAGCCGCCATACTTGCGAGTGAGATGGAACTAACAGCTGCAGTGTATTATGAACCTTATAGTAGTGATCTAAGGTTGATTGTAAGTTTTAAGCAATCTCGTTAATATTCGGGGCCATACTTTCTTTTCTGCGCGAACGAAGATTAACGACGCGCCTTATTAGATGAGTACTACTGTACCTACATTTATCTACACCAAACTCGTCGATTCCAGACTTAGTCCCATAGTGAAAGTTGTTCATATTCATGGGTAGAACACCCTGTGAAAATTTGTCCACCTAGACCTTGTATATTATGATATCACTCGCTTTTGCCAGCGGATTCGCCCGCATGGATGACTGAAAATATCCCACGGGAACGTACTACCGAGAATTCCTTCCTTACTCCTTGTCTACATTTTAAAGAGAACCTCTGTGCAAAATTTCAGCTTTCTAGGTCCAAGGGTTTGGGCTGGGCGTTGATGAATCAGTCAATCAGTTAGTCAGTCGTCAGGACTTCTCTTTTTATTTATATAGATTTACGAAATTTTAAATAAATAAAAATATCAAGAGCAGTATCGGTTGCTATCGGTGTCTCCATAAATAGTCGATCACTTTACTATCTCCGAAATAATAGTAATTCACATAAAATCTCGGATAAGTCTATCTTTTAAGTTCATTTTGAAGCGCTGGAGTTTTATGAGTTCAAACTGTATCTTTATAAACGTGAAACGTCTAGCAGTCACGTCGAGATAAAGAACCGTGACGTTAGTACTTACTGCGACGGACTAAAATGTTTGAAGTTCCATAGGAGCTCAGCTTCCAATAAGCACGAATTACATTTTCCACTATGAAAATAATGCAAACTTCACTCATGTGACTATGTATTCTACATAACATAACATCACACCATGTTTCCCCGAAGGTTTGGGCAGTAGTGTCTAAATAGTGACGCCAAAAAGAAAAAATCAGAATTCCTCATATACGCGATTTTTTGTAGTTTTCGAGTTATTTTTGTTTTTGTAATTGTTAACAGTTTTCTGCCCGCGGAGCTTCAAAATTTCATATCTTTTTTTTTTGTAAGTATTTTTCAGTTTTTTTTTGTGACGTCGACGTCGTGTTCGTCTTGAATATTACTTTCATGTCACAAAAAAAATATCTGGAAAATACACTCTATAAAAAAGATTTTGAAGTTCCACCGGCAGAAAACTCTAAATAATTACAAAAACAAAAATGACTCGTAAACTACAAAAATCGTGGATCACACTGAGATGGCTAGCTAGACCAGAGTCCACGTGGACCAAAACCTTTCCCACGTTTTCTATGGACAGTGAATATACTGACGGTAATAAAGACAGCACATCTGTGAGGCATAAATGTCTACAATAAGACAAAGGGCTTCTTTTTCGCTGGAATTATCAACCAAGCAGGAACGAAATAATTTCTATGAAAGTATAGGATACAACAAATCAAACTGACAAATAACTCGATATTTATTAGGGTTTTGACGCGGGTTAGATACTTGAAACAATACTTGAAAAGCTAAATCTTGAATCTCAAGGAGTTTTGAATAGATGTTGCAAAGAAAAACGCTGCGGGGCGCTGTCTACATGAGATAAATCTGTCAAGGTTGACGCCGGAGGAAGCTTCGAGAAGGATTTTGGACAGGACACACCCTCGCAAAAATCATCAACCAATAATGAGCTTGAAATATTTTTCCTCAAGGGTTCCTTTTAAAATTACAGGGCGTTTGGAGGGAGATGACTGTGCGAGTTTTGGGTGAACGGAGATCAAATGAGGGACACTTCGGGAACAACTGTCTGAGACGTCAGACCATTATCTTCACGATAATTTGTTTAAGGTTGAATAGAAGCAGTGTAGCATAATTTATGATTTCTGTCTTTTTGAATTATAAAAGCAGTTTTAGATTGTAACCTCAGTGCAAGGCGGCGACTACGTTGTAATATTCACGATAGTGAATCATTCGTGAGTAAAATTCAACCGGGTCACGTGAGTAAACAATAAGTAGCGGGGACAACACCCACGACCTCCAATCTAAATTCTATAAGTAAATTGAATTAAGCCGAAAGCCTCTATTAGTATGAATAGATACTCCCCCAAACTTCGAGAATTTAAACATAGAGTATTTACATCTATTTTTCCGGAGTTATTATATCGAGGCAGTTTTAATCGGGGTGATTATCATAATCAAACTATACGCTGATTTAAGGTCACCACCACCATGGGAACAGATGTCCCTAATCTAAATTTGATTTAGCTTGATTGGACGGCTAATAGATAATTTCAATCAAATCTCATTGTGAATTTCTTCCATTAATATGTGTTTGATTAAGGATGTTTTGAGGAGAACGGTTGTGAGCCGTCTTTGTGTAATTTGTACGTATAATCGTGAATAATATGCATATAAACCAAATTCGTGTTTAGTTGTTGCCAGAATAACGGTTTTTTCTGTTTCGATATTTGGATTTTTCCGTTATTATATCAAGGCCACAGGAACCCAAATATCGGCTCTACTTTCACTAATGTTGGCTGTAGAGTTAATTCACATACCAGTTTCGTGAAAAGGGGCAGGAAAGCAAAGGTATAGGTAAATACAGAGATGAACTCGAACGAGCGAATGTAATGTAACTCTAGATATTCATAAATCATTCCTCAACAGATTATATAATAGAAAATGACTGTGAGCTATCATCACCCTAAACTAATAAATAACGGGGCATGATATTATATTCCTTAGAGTTTACATTACCTCAAATTGTATTGGATAACCAAATTGAGTAAATAATGACTGGGGCAGATCATAGTTGTGAACGAATAAAATAATAGAACTTGATCGTCCATTGAATAAAGATACACTCTAAATAGTTTTACAAGTAAATTGCATTGAAGTGATGCATCGTACTTTATTATAACTTAAACTATGATGTCCCGTACGGATCTTTTAAAACCTTTATTAACTGTGAGTTCGATTTCAAACTACTTGCTTATCCAACCCCGAAATCAACACCGATTATATTAAATAAATGATTTTAAATTAACTAATCTATAAACTTGGTTTTCTTTATAGAATAAGTTCCCTATGCTATTATTCGATTCAATTAGGACAAACTTCCATTGCTTTTTCTGACCCAAATATACTCTGAGCGATCTTATAGGTACACCTTTTGCAACCCGTCTATTAAAGACAGTAACTCAACACAATATTTCGAATTACATCTTGATGAAATCAATATCGTCCAACCTGACTAGTTCTGCTATCAATTACGAGATTAAAGGAGAGAGAGGGAGATATAGAGAGGCATAGCTGGTGGCTACTAAATTCCTCATTCACTGCGACGAGCAACGGCACCATCTGCGCTACAGTATCCGGTGGGAGTCCGAGACATCAGAGGTTACAGGTATTGTCGTTACCCAGTAGGCAGTAGGATCAGGTTAGGAGGCCCAGAGATACGATGGTGACAGATATAGTTCATCCGGTTAGATTCAAGGACCTCATTCATGCAGCTATCATCCTTATATTACATCACATGAATTAGTACATACATGGGAGGCGCCAAGTGCAGGTGGGAGCGTCACTCACATTCTCCTCTCAGACCGATTCCTGACTTGTTTGGGTGGCCACCCAGTTAAATTCCGTAGTTGATAATATATATAAATATATAACAGTTAACTGTTCAGGAGGTAAAAAGATGCTGAGCACACCTATGATTATGATCGCTTCGCAGCGGGTTAGGTACATAAAGGAAAGGTCTATATACCTCCATAACTACCGTAAGGTAGGCCCTGAGCCGGGCCCTAGGAAATTCCCTCGACGCTCACTAACCTGGCTTGATCAGTGCAGATACCTAGTATCTCTACAAAGTAAAGCTCACCTGTACTCAACTAATTAGACCACTCATCCTTAGTTGCCTAGGAAATAACAAATCAAGTTGTTGGTGATATTTGATATAACAAATGTCTTACTTAATTATATTGAAATAATCTAAGATAATAATCGTTCTTTCTAAATTTAGTAGAGTTAATCTATCAAGGTCAAGAGACACGGTAGGTTAACTATGACCTAAGGTGAACCTAGTCAGAGGGACAGTGGTTATGCTTTGTCCGACCATGCTATGTACTAGAATAAACAAAGAAAGACTAATGAGGCAAGAATTCCCTATCTGTTAACAATGGTATCTCTCAGCTGACTCCAAAATTACTCTATGCACTAGACGATATATAGACGATCACATGCCTTACACCCATATAGGGGCTGTACCATCACATAAAAATGGTGCCGTGACCATAGGATTGCAGCTACGTGTCAAGAAAATCGACGCGACTGGTCCAGAACAAATTAAAAAAACACACTACATTATAACACAACGTAGGAAAGAGAGCACAGAGTATTGTTAGGATGTTCGCTTTCAGAGATGCCGAAAGCAGAAAAGGAGAAGCTCCACTTCGAACAACTACACTATTATGTATAATGTATATAATTATCAATATATACACGTGTAAATTTACAGGAACCGAATCATTTAGACAAAGGTTGCAGAGGCGGACTATAAGTGAATACTTACTTATATAAACCTACATAACCTCAATGAGCATATAAATGTCATTTATATAATTTTATATAATCTAATCATAACCATGTTGTTTCCAGGATAAAGAAGATACATAAATAACATCTTTGTCTTGTTATAAAATTAACAAAACATCTAATCCATTTAATTTCTGTATTGTTCGCGTTATAAACTAAAACTAACATTTAAATACTTAGGACTCGTATGGGCCGGGGGCGCGGTGTCGATAACGGGATTCTTAGCTCAAAAGGGTAGCTGCAATTGTTTAACGCGTAAAATGTCTCGGCAGGGGTTTGAAAAAAAAACAAACAATGAATGATAATGGGCATTCTAACGGACCACTGTTAACATCTGTTATCTCTAGAGATATTACTACAGAGAATGAACGAGGTTAGTGCGCAAGCGAGTCCGAGTAGGTTAGATATGTGTAACGTGGGGAACGAGAGGACTCAAAATTAGTGTTGCCCAAATGCAAGAACAAGACGAGACTTAGCCAGTCTTGGTCTTGGTCTTGCGCCAATACACCTGGTCTTGGTCTTGGTCTTGGTCTTGCGCTCCCAGTCTTGGTCTTGGTCTTGGTCTTGCAGCAAGAGTCTTGCAAGTCTTGCAATTACCTATTAGTCTATTACTATTTATTAAAGTTTACTTTAAATCTTAGAAAAACGTATTAGAATTGGAACATTGTGAGCTTGAATTAACATAGCCATAGTAAAGATCAAGCAGATTAATAAATAACTGAAGATTTGATAAGAAATTCGAAAAATCAACTGACCTATATGTCGTTTTCCATGGAAGTAACTGTTTCTTAATAAACATTTATGATTTATAAGCTTACATTTGCTAAAACATGTAAAAAAAACAAATTAATTACAATAACTTGACTGTATTTTAAAGAACAATACTTATCTGTCTAGAAAGAGACTGAACCCTCAACTTATAAGAAATTTAATAAAAGAGTTTTACGATTTATCATTTATTTGAATAAAAAATAAAATACAACACAAATCAACAGCTTTATCATTAGGTTATGATACTTTATATCAATTTTTTTGACCAAGAATTAATACAAAGTAACCATCTGGCTGACTCATCACTTAACCTATTTCTATGTTTTCTAATTACTAATGATGCTTTAGAAAATAACCTCTTAGCAGGTACTGAAGTTGCAGGTATTGAGAGAAAATCACGGGCCATTTTCGATAAAATCGGATACTCTGTCTCATGCGTCCTCCACCAATCTAAAATGTCTTCCGAGCTGGCAGTTCTTGGTTTTCTCAGGTACTCCTCCAACTCGTCTATCACTAAGCCTTGAAGACAAGATCCAGATGACGTCGAGGGACATTCATAGAGTTTATCAAAGTCTATTACGTCTTCATCTTCATCACATACTTTATTTTCTTTTTCTGGTAATTCCAGAGATTTGTTCAGTGAGTGTAGACTTTTATATTCTTCATAAAGTTCATTGAAATTGCGCAGACTTTCTGTTTTAAGTTGCTTCCCCCACATTGTCAGGTCAAAAGTCTGAGCTTTATGCCTTGGGTCTAAAATTAAAGAAGTACAATAAATCCAGTTGCTCTTCTTGTAATGTTTAAGTATTTTGTCTCGAGCTGCTTGGAAAGCTAGAATGAGCCTTTCATCCACTTCAGATCGATAAGGTTTCTCATCTAACTGTTTTACCATGGATTCAATTTTATCTAGCAAGAGATTGAATGATACAATGACTAGCGGTAATGTAACATATTTGTCTCCACCAAGTTTTGTACTTAAAAGTTTAAAGTTTATTAGAAATTTATGTAATTTTTCGAGTACCTGCCATTCATTAGCTGTGATTTGAAAATCATTTAATTCGGTGACAGAACTGCACAATATGTCAATGCCCGCTCTCACTTTTAAACCAAATGCAATCATATCATGTGTGGAATTCCATCTCGTTGGACAGTCAAGAATGGCATTTAGATTTGATGGCACGCCAGCTGCTTCACAAGCAGACTGAAACTTCTTCTTCACTATCTCACTTCTTTTTATTTTACTGGAAATACTGCGTAACTTTGTTACAGATGTACGCGAGTCAGCAATATTTGGTGCAGATTCTTCATCTTCCTCATCCTCAGTTTCGTCTGCATAGTCTTCGTACTGCTGATCTTGCGCGTTAGTGTCAGACTCACAGTGTAATGCTAAGGTCTTTAATAAATCTTGTACACCAAGGTTTAAAATGTGAGCAAAGCACCGGAAATGTTGATTGTCTGAATCAAAGTGTGGCGGCAGCTGTTTGCCCAGTTCATACATAAATTTGGTATTTGCAGTTGCGTTGTCGACCGTGATACCTTGTATTTTATCAATTATGCCATATTCCAATAAACATTCATGGAAAATCGTTGCAATATCTTCCCCAGTATGTCGACCGCGTGATGGTATAAAATCAAGAACTACAGATTGATACTTCCATTCGTTGTCTATATAATGAATAGTAACCCCGTAGTAACTCCTACCAGCAATTGACGTCCACCCATCAATGGTAAAAGACATTTTAGATGATAATTGTTGAAGTCGTTCCTTGAGATTCAATTGGAGCTCTTCAAATCGCTCTTTGACTTTCCTTCTAAGTGTAGACCTTTTAGGAAACACCATATTAGGGCAAATACGTCGAAAATATACTTGTGTAGCTTCGTCATCGAAAAATGAGAAGGGAAGATATATTTTCACCACCCAATCAACTGTAGCTGTCGTGATGTTGTCACTGCTGTTTTCCGACTGAAACAAAACAATAAATCTTGTGTTATTATTTAAAACATACTAGGTTTGAGCGTATAAGAGGAGGAGGTTTGTTGTTGTTAAATCGAAAAAATCGTTAAATTGATATTTGTTATATTAAGGTTGCACTGTACTGTAATTTACCAAAATAAAGTACTTAGTTGTTACTGGCCGATTAAATGAAAATATGGGTGTTTATAAAAAATATGTAAGACGATAATTACATACTTAATATGTCGCACCCCTAGATGAAAACACCACTAACTCAAAAATACTTACGTAAGTTAATGGCGTTTTTGAAAGTATCGCATGAATAGCTACGCGGAGTTAAAATTCTTTTAACTGTTAAAAAAATATTCTTACCTGTCCATTTCTTCCAGCGGTTACTAAAAAGCTTGTGATATCTCCACTTAATTTTGGTTTAACAGGAAGAAATATTTCTGATTCCTTTTTGTGGAAAGATATTAGATGTTTCCTTAAGCCTGAAGTGTTTCTGTTTTTCATTTTTATTTCAATCTTTTTATGTTGGCACAATTTACAGAAGGCAGTTTGGGATGCATGAATTATTTCGAAAATCTCCTCAAATTTGCTTTTGGGTCTTTTAGATCTGTGACTCAAACTCTCGTTACTCGGACTAGAATAATTTGAATCTTCGTCACTCATATTAAATTGTACACGTGATACGTTTTTAGAAAACAACGAGAATTAGTAAAAACAATTATTAAGTTAGACTCGAAGCACAGCTCAATTGGAAATGACTGGAATTAAAATAATTCCTTTATTTATAGTACGTTTCCTTGCTTTCTACCGCGCCGCCTCGCCACGTGCCGGCTCTATGAAAAGGATGCCGCCGCAAATCAAACAATGCCGCGTGCGGCGTACAAACACACACTAAATATTACCTACTTGTACAGACGCGACGCGTGAATAAAATAGAATTAGTGCCAATCACTATTCTTTACATATAAGTGAATGTTTTGGCGTACATCTATACTAATATTATAAAGCTGAAGAGTTCGTTTGTATGTTTGATGACAGAAGTTTTAAAATAAATAAATAAGTCCTGAACGTCACTATACCTCCAAAGTTACTATTCCTCGTGGACGAAGTCGCGGGCACAGCTAGTAAATACTTACTCTCATCATCTCTCTCAGAGATATTCGGGCTGGTAAGTAATACAAAACTCTTATCGCAGGCTTTTTATTTTATTAGTAGGTAAGTACCTACGCTTTTTATATTATTTTATTAGTTTTGTAGAATTTTTTTACACGTTTCAAGTATATTTAAAAGTGGCTACAATATTTATTAAACGGGTGATATTTGAACACTTTTTTGCTATTTTTTCTTGTAAAAACTTAAGAAATATAATGACTAAATGTACAATAATAGTACCTAAGTAATTAGTTTAAAACCATATAAGTAATCAATATTATAATATATACTTACTAGAATGAATTAATATGACATCTACTACCTATCCTTACCATTTTATCCTAATCATAATACTACTTGCGTGATCAGTATAATGTATTCATTTTCATTCTAAGCACTCTGAAACTTATTTATTCTTTGGAACACCTGTAGGTACTCTTAAAAAAATTCGAAATTATTTTGCATGAGTATACCTACGCCCTATGGCGGCAATCAAATAGTGTCACAAATGTTATGATTTCGGCGTGGCGGCAACGATTGTTTTAGATTTCAAAAGAAGCCGCCGGCGCGTGTATCATAACCATGTACTTCCGAAAAGCGGCAAATTTCTTTGAGAAGTAAGTACAAAACCTTTGATGCCGCATTATCAAAGTGCCGATGGTTAAAACATAACTATGCATGCACTCAGTTTGATTTTAATAGATATTTTTTTATTCGCTATGTTTATGGTATTAGTCGTAATGCGCATAGGTCCAGTTTTTAATATTCTTTGATACAGTTTTTTGCGTCTCATAGAATTCCTAAGCGTACCTACCTATACACCGAACTGTTACACCTAACTACTCAGTGAAATAGCGCTAAGTCCTAGCTGCAAGACGCAAGAGTCTTGCAGGCTATGTCTTGTTCTTGCTCAAGTCTTGCACGGTCAGTCTTGGTCTTGGTCTTGCTAAAAATACGCGGTCTTGTTCTTGGTCTTGGTCTTGCAAAAACGCAAGAACAAGACCAAGACTGCAAGACCAAGACTGAATTTGGGCAACACTACTCAAAATTATGTCAGAAGGAACATAGCTTATGACATTCTCATAAAGCTAGGATAGAAAGCGGGAGAGAGGTTAGGCATGAGTGGGATAGGATTAAGAAAACCGTTAGGCGAAACTAGGGATGACGGGGAAGATTATCGGTCACTGGCGAAAAAGGTAGGTATTTTATTAGAAGGACAGTTTGATTCAAGTATGACGTGTGAGGAGGGCGAATCGGTATGTGACGTTTGCACGGGGGAGTTAGAGCGATATTTGTGATGTTTTACGAATTAGAAGAGGAAGACGAAGAGAGTGATGACTACTCACTACCTAGGTTACCCAAGGTGTGTCTGTGTTTGTACGGTAGGAATATAAATGCGCTAATTGATACGGGGAGTCAGATTAGCGGAATAACTAGAGAATTGTACGATTCTATCCGGGAGGAAAGGGGCTTTCGGGTTGCGAAGTGAAAGCACTAATTTGTTGGTGTTAGTAGAGCTCAAATTAGGTAGCACTTTAGTGGAGGCGACTGTACTGATCATGCGTAGACTACCTAGGTCTTTGATATTAGGTGTCGACTGGCTCGAACGTGTGAAGGGGGTGGTAAATTGCTGGGAAGAACGAACGTTGACGATAAAGCACTTGGGAGTTAGATCGAACATTAAATTAGACTCGAATTCCGAGATTGAACGATTGGGGGGCGCAGCGATCGCCAGTATAATTAATTCGATGAAAGGACGAGACAATCGCCAAATAAATAACTCAAACCAGAATGTAGAGACAAAGTCAACTCAAATATCACAACCGACCGCGCACCTAATTGGAAGGAACAGTTAGACAATACCACTTTGAGTGACGAACAAAAGGATTTATTGTTACCGATATTAGAAAAACATAGCAAGGGTTTTACCAAGAACCGTTTGTTAGACGCAGTTATCAGGTGACATTTGGGCATAGAGAACAAGTTAAGAAAAAGGTTGGCTGAGCTAGAAAGTCTAGGATTTATTCAACAAGAGGCGACGCCATACTGCAGTCCGCTAACGTAATTTTATGGTTCTTTAGATTGTAAGCGACGACAAGAGTTACAACGGCTACAATAACTTTTGTTTTGTGTATTGATTATAGTTGAATTTCTCAACTTATAATAGTGGGTTCAATTCCTGCTTATTGTATTATTTTGTTTTATAAGTACCTACTTGGATTCCCGTGTCACGGTTTGTGGGTTAGAGTCCCGCATGAGTTGTTAATTATTGGTCCAGATTCCAGTGCTATTGGATTTGATTCCAATGTGAGTTTGATGTTTCCAATTTGAATGTGTGTGAATGAGAATAGATATAAGACACACCCATATTATAGGTAAATCTAATATTATTAGTGACTAAGAAATACGAAGCGTAAAGCTTATAAAATGACACTCAATTTACCAAGTCTGCAGTGTAAGTGTTGAAAGTTATAAAGAACACGTGAATCACGTGTCTTCTGTTTATGTGAAGTAAATTAGGAAAGAAGTCACTGGGCGATTTTATAATGTTATAGATGGTTAGTTAGCAATTTAAGTTATAATTACTTATTAGTTATTAGCTACTAGATTAGAGTGTAATGTGAATAAAGTATCATCAACAATGATATTTTACAAAAGGAAAAGGATATGTACCGAGAAGGTATATTAAATATCACCACAGGATATAAACATACATCTTCCCAACTCTGCAATCTGCAGCTGATGCCTTAAATTTGAATGAATACTCGTGTGGACTTATTTCAAATTCCAGGATATTTAAGTCTTCTCTCGACTGCAAGTACGCTATGTCTCGACCTTTGATTCGTGGGATGCGCTGGTTTAAAGTTTCTTCTGAATGAGCTGACATCGGCTGACTTCAACAGCACGGCTGTAGCGTGACTCCTGTTACGAAGCTAAGTTTCACGTTTATTAGACACTTCAGCTAACCTTATCTTGTGATCTCACTAAATGTTATAGGTTTATGTTTTAGGGCTACGTTATCAGTTCAAAGATGGATGCCAGAGAATGTAATTGTCAACATTGTATAATTTGAGGAAGTTAACAGAACTGTTTGCTAATAAGCAAAAATACCTACTTATATTTTCTAATCAGTATCTTCCCGACTCTTATTGGATTTCAAAACTGTTCTAACCTTTTAGAATCAGAGAGGGGTGTCCAATTGGAATATACCTAATCTAATATGTTCATGTGCGGACTATTTCAGCTACTCCTGGATGCGACTGCATATCCAGTGGCGACTACGATAGGCTGAGTTTAGAACAAAGGAGCACCGGGTAACGTGGCTCAGTAACACAAATACTCTTAGAAGAGACCCTGGTATGTAAAACTACATTATAAGCATGCACAGGTTCTCGGGACTTATTAGAAGCGCGGTAAAGTAATTTGAATAATGTGACAGAAGTATTTTTCAATATGAATAAGTTCAAATTAATATTATGGAGAAATTATAGCATCGGTTGATGATGCTTCTATGAAACAGTTACGAGGGTTTTTAGGGGTCATAAATTATTTCAGACGGTTCGTTTCGAGGTATAGTGAAGAGGTTAGGCCTTTGTACAATATATTAAAGTTAAAATCAAAGTGGGCTTGGCCCAAAGGAGAATCGTGAAACGTATTGAGAAAGTAGGCACGTCGGAGTCTAAATATTTCGTGTTAAAAGAAGGAGTGCTTTACAAAAGGAGCAAGAATGAAGAAGTATTGAAGTTGTATGTTCCAATTAGATTACAGAGTGAGTTGATTAGAAACATACGTGAGGAAATAGGTCATTTGGGTCGATACAAGGTTTATTCATAAATGAAAAGACGTTATTATTTTGCTAATGTATCACGCGAGATAGGAGAACGGGTATTTTGAGACATATACGGACCGTTACCTACGGGAAGGTATGGTTACAGATACATCTTTGTCATGCAAGATGCGTTTAGTAAATTTATTAGGCTGTATCCACTAAGACAGGCGTCGGGCAAAGTAATTTTGACTTGCGTAAAAAAGTTTCACAGGAAGCTAAAGATAGTGAATTTATGTTCAGACCGGGTCACCAACTTTACATCAAAGATATTCGAAACAGGGGTTAAACAGTTGGGTATAGAGCTGACACACACCGATTCGTAATCCACGACCTAACTCGACTGAGAGAGTAAATAAGGAACTGGGTCGGCTATTTACAACCTATTGCGACAGGTCGCATAGATTTTGGGTTGATCTATTAACTTACATTGAAGACTGCTATAATAGCGTAACACACACCACTACAGGTTATTCACCAAACGAGATAGTCAGGGGAGTAGAAACCGTGCTGTCCACCGATATTGTTAAAGCAAACCGAAGTAAATCAAATCAACAATTAGAGACGATAGAACAGATTCGGCGACAGGCGCGCTTGATTGCAGTTAGAGCGGCCGACAATAAAGAAATGTATTATAACAAGAATCATCGGTTGATTTGATTCGAGATAGGAGACTGTTTGAAGTTAAAGACTTTCGCGAAGTCAGATGCAGATAAGAAAATAACTCGGAAATTTATGAGGCTATTTGAGGGGCCATATAAAGTAGGTGCGGTACCTTACAATAACGTCTACACCTTGATAGACATCCTTACCGGAAAGATCAGGGGACATTACAACGCCATCCACCTGTTCCGTTACTATACTAACTATTGAAATTTTTTTGCGCGGGGTAATTCATTGATAGAGACAACAATAGGACCGCAATATAACAATAAAAGATAAGGTTTTATGAGAGTAAAGTCAGTACAATGAGAACTGTGAGAGTAAGGATAGGACCGTGGGGATATGTGAAGAAACGTGGGAACAAGTGAGGAGTTGTGAGAAATTGTAGCGAAAACAGTTGAAATAGATTTTGAAACGACGAGTTGGGCAGGAAGCTAGTGAGGCGGTGTTTCAGAAATCTATTTGGGGGCGTGTGAGATGGCTAGCTAGACCAGAGTCCACGTGGACCAAAACCTTTCCCACGTTTTCTATGGACAGTGAATATACTGACGGTAATAAAGACAGCACATCTGTGAGGCATAAATGTCTACAATAAGACAAAGGGCTTCTTTTTCGCTGGAATTATCAACCAAGCAGGAACGAAATAATTTCTATGAAAGTATAGGATACAACAAATCAAACTGACAAATAACTCGATATTTATTAGGGTTTTGACGCGGGTTAGATACTTGAAACAATACTTGAAAAGCTAAATCTTGAATCTCAAGGAGTTTTGAATAGATGTTGCAAAGAAAAACGCTGCGGGGCGCTGTCTACATGAGATAAATCTGTCAAGGTTGACGCCGGAGGAAGCTTCGAGAAGGATTTTGGACAGGACACACCCTCGCAAAAATCATCAACCAATAATGAGCTTGAAATATTTTTCCTCAAGGGTTCCTTTTAAAATTACAGGGCGTTTGGAGGGAGATGACTGTGCGAGTTTTGGGTGAACGGAGATCAAATGAGGGACACTTCGGGAACAACTGTCTGAGACGTCAGACCATTATCTTCACGATAATTTGTTTAAGGTTGAATAGAAGCAGTGTAGCATAATTTATGATTTCTGTCTTTTTGAATTATAAAAGCAGTTTTAGATTGTAACCTCAGTGCAAGGCGGCGACTACGTTGTAATATTCACGATAGTGAATCATTCGTGAGTAAAATTCAACCGGGTCACGTGAGTAAACAATAAGTAGCGGGGACAACACCCACGACCTCCAATCTAAATTCTATAAGTAAATTGAATTAAGCCGAAAGCCTCTATTAGTATGAATAGATACTCCCCCAAACTTCGAGAATTTAAACATAGAGTATTTACATCTATTTTTCCGGAGTTATTATATCGAGGCAGTTTTAATCGGGGTGATTATCATAATCAAACTATACGCTGATTTAAGGTCACCACCACCATGGGAACAGATGTCCCTAATCTAAATTTGATTTAGCTTGATTGGACGGCTAATAGATAATTTCAATCAAATCTCATTGTGAATTTCTTCCATTAATATGTGTTTGATTAAGGATGTTTTGAGGAGAACGGTTGTGAGCCGTCTTTGTGTAATTTGTACGTATAATCGTGAATAATATGCATATAAACCAAATTCGTGTTTAGTTGTTGCCAGAATAACGGTTTTTTCTGTTTCGATATTTGGATTTTTCCGTTATTATATCAAGGCCACAGGAACCCAAATATCGGCTCTACTTTCACTAATGTTGGCTGTAGAGTTAATTCACATACCAGTTTCGTGAAAAGGGGCAGGAAAGCAAAGGTATAGGTAAATACAGAGATGAACTCGAACGAGCGAATGTAATGTAACTCTAGATATTCATAAATCATTCCTCAACAGATTATATAATAGAAAATGACTGTGAGCTATCATCACCCTAAACTAATAAATAACGGGGCATGATATTATATTCCTTAGAGTTTACATTACCTCAAATTGTATTGGATAACCAAATTGAGTAAATAATGACTGGGGCAGATCATAGTTGTGAACGAATAAAATAATAGAACTTGATCGTCCATTGAATAAAGATACACTCTAAATAGTTTTACAAGTAAATTGCATTGAAGTGATGCATCGTACTTTATTATAACTTAAACTATGATGTCCCGTACGGATCTTTTAAAACCTTTATTAACTGTGAGTTCGATTTCAAACTACTTGCTTATCCTACCCCGAAATCAACACCGATTATATTAAATAAATGATTTTAAATTAACTAATCTATAAACTTGGTTTTCTTTATAGAATAAGTTCCCTATGCTATTATTCGATTCAATTAGGACAAACTTCCATTGCTTTTTCTGACCCAAATATACTCTGAGCGATCTTATAGGTACACCTTTTGCAACCCGTCTATTAAAGACAGTAACTCAACACAATATTTCGAATTACATCTTGATGAAATCAATATCGTCCAACCTGACTAGTTCTGCTATCAATTACGAGATTAAAGGAGAGAGAGGGAGATATAGAGAGGCATAGCTGGTGGCTACTAAATTCCTCATTCACTGCGACGAGCAACGGCACCATCTGCGCTACAGTATCCGGTGGGAGTCCGAGACATCAGAGGTTACAGGTATTGTCGTTACCCAGTAGGCAGTAGGATCAGGTTAGGAGGCCCAGAGATACGATGGTGACAGATATAGTTCATCCGGTTAGATTCAAGGACCTCATTCATGCAGCTATCATCCTTATATTACATCACATGAATTAGTACATACATGGGAGGCGCCAAGTGCAGGTGGGAGCGTCACTCACATTCTCCTCTCAGACCGATTCCTGACTTGTTTGGGTGGCCACCCAGTTAAATTCCGTAGTTGATAATATATATAAATATATAACAGTTAACTGTTCAGGAGGTAAAAAGATGCTGAGCACACCTATGATTATGATCGCTTCGCAGCGGGTTAGGTACATAAAGGAAAGGTCTATATACCTCCATAACTACCGTAAGGTAGGCCCTGAGCCGGGCCCTAGGAAATTCCCTCGACGCTCACTAACCTGGCTTGATCAGTGCAGATACCTAGTATCTCTACAAAGTAAAGCTCACCTGTACTCAACTAATTAGACCACTCATCCTTAGTTGCCTAGGAAATAACAAATCAAGTTGTTGGTGATATTTGATATAACAAATGTCTTACTTAATTATATTGAAATAATCTAAGATAATAATCGTTCTTTCTAAATTTAGTAGAGTTAATCTATCAAGGTCAAGAGACACGGTAGGTTAACTATGACCTAAGGTGAACCTAGTCAGAGGGACAGTGGTTATGCTTTGTCCGACCATGCTATGTACTAGAATAAACAAAGAAAGACTAATGAGGCAAGAATTCCCTATCTGTTAACAATGGTATCTCTCAGCTGACTCCAAAATTACTCTATGCACTAGACGATATATAGACGATCACATGCCTTACACCCATATAGGGGCTGTACCATCACAACACATGGGGTATTTTCGAATACCCCTGGGTATGAGGAAATCAGATTTTTCTTTTTGACGTCACTATTTGGACCACCCTGTATAGTACACCCACATTTCAGCAGTTATGTTTTAGTCCCATGTAATAGGGGGCAAGCCCATTGCCGTCAACCGGGCACACATCCATACTCCGGGCTAGTTTTCATATCTGGAATTTCTCAGTAGCAACTGAGAAATTCCAGATATGAAAACCCAATAACACCTTACCCAACCCGGGAATCGAACCCAGGACCTCATGATCAGCAGTAGCGCTTGCGACCACTAGACGACTAGTCAACTATGTGTTCTGTTGGCATTATAAGTTAATGGCGGGACGTGAGTATATTCATAATTTATTCTCTATAACATCGGTTGATTTACTAAGGGCCTGTTTCACCACCTACGATTAAGTTCCTATTAACTTACTTGGCAGATAATTTCATACAAATTCTGTTCCATTTTTGAATATAATCGGTAAGTAGTGACTGTTCAGACATCGTGAAATAGGTCCTAAAACTTCTTCTTATCTTAGGTTTAAGAACGAAAGAAAATAATTTGTAATTCATGTTAATATTTTCATTTAAGTAAGTAAAACGTAAAATAAATGTTCATTCTCACACTGGAAAAAAAAATAGGTCTAGAAATAAATGTTGTGAAGTAAGTTTTACTTTTGTGGTTGTGCTTTCACACCTTAACATCTCATCCGACAGTCGTGAAATTCGAACAGGAATAGTTTGTACCGTAGACTGAAATAGTCGGAGTCGGAGCAAAGCTTTGAAAAACATTTTTTGTATAGGGGCTGGTTCTCCTGAAAGGTTTTTTTTTGTAGATTCCGCCGTCATTTTGTCAGAGAGCACTGACAACCATCCTCACTATTTATATAAACGAAAGAGAAGTTATGATGTCATATTTCAGAAATACATACAAAGACCTAAGCAAAAGGATTTCGTCTCTCGAGCCCACCTTTTGAACCGAATATGACCCGATACAGTATGCAGTGTTTGTATATGCATTGTCACAAACTTGAATAGGTCCCTAGGGCCATACACATAGCGTGCATTAGTCGTTAGTGAAGGCGAGATATCCAACGCAATGCCTTGCAAACGTAGCTGTATTGTACGTTAACTAAAACTGTTTCTTTACAAAAAAATTAAGGAACAATAAAGTTGGTTATCGTCGCATTTCTCTATCAACTAGTAATGCAACCATAACCAACTTTATTTTCCTTCATTTTTCTAACTTTCTTTGATCCTATAGTACGGATGAGATCGCAGTATAATATCCGCTCCCGATGCATCTTTGTTCCATGGACAAGCATACCACATTATAAGCTGAATGCAAAACAACTTTGTATTTATCGATCCAAACTTTTGTGTCATTTTTTGATAAGATCCGGGAGTAGTACTGCTGTTGCGATTGAGATAAGATGGATGTAAAGAGCCAAATAACATGCCAAATAACTTAGATTAGGCCAGTAATGGCCGAGTGCAGTGGTAACGGCCTCAAATTACGTGTCGAATTACGGTCGTGCGTTCGATCCCCGACACTTTACTTGTGTGATTTATTTCTTCATCACTCCATTCCATTCGCTGCTCCATTCCTGTTAAAACCACTTTGTTTAAGGCATACTGTCAATCATTTTGCGCGAGCATTCTATGGGTCAGTCATAACCGTCGGGCTGCCAGTGTCTTGCGCGTTCAGTATAACAACATCTTTAGGATGCTAATGCGGCTGCTTCCCTGTTACAGTGCGTCGCTAATGTTTGCAGAAGCTCGAACGGATGGCTATCCAGCTATAATAAGCAAAAAAACCGGTCAAGTGCGAGTCGGACTCGCGCACGAAGGGTTCCGTACCATATTATAATATAATATGGTCAGTTATTTTGTTCAAATATGGGTGATTTTCTGCAACTGCAAATATTGCAGTTGCAGAAAATCACCCATGTTTAAACAAAATACCTTATGAATCGCCGTTTTCAGTATTGTTGATTAAATACAGTATTCATGGTACTTACATGGTATAAAGAAGTTTCAAATTCCTAATTAGTTACTAACCTACATAACTACATTTACATACAAAATTGTCTTACACATTATCAATTTACACATCCAAACTACACACTTTTTTATTTTTAACATTTATATCAATTGCACAAAACAGATATGAAATAAGAGACTGTGCGTTAAACTATGACCTCGTATCACTACTTAGTCACGTCCTAATAAGCCATAGTAGTACTATTAGCATGTCTCGCCCAAAACCCAGTAGTACACTAAAAATGCAAACATTGACAAAAACTAAATATAATTCGATAATACACAAAATAATATAATTAACTTAGATTCTGTCTCTGTGTCGGACTCATCGACGTGTGATTTAGATAACTGTATTCCACCCAACCTCAATCCTAACCAATCACTCAAAATTCTTAACCAAAATATTAGAAGCATTACAAAAAACATGGCAGGATTACACACTATTCTCGCCAGAACAAAGGTTGAATGGGACCTAATAACATTAACTGAATGCTGGCTTCTTAATTCTAGCTACATCCCTGATCTCCAAGGCTATAACTATTTCAAAACTGAGAACAATCTCACACAAAACGAGGGTGTAGTTGTTTATGTTCATAAAAATCATAACGTATCCGTAGAAGAACCACCGATTGAAGATGCAAATTGTCTACTAATAAAAATCGACGCCAGCACTATCCTTCTGGCTATCTATCGTCGGCCGGCCTTCAAAGATGTTACTAATTTTCTTAACTCACTTAACATGATCCTGTCCAGCATCACACACTATAAAAATATAATTGTCACAGGGGACTTAAACATCAACATTAATGATCAGTGTCTTGACTCACCCAAACATAGTTACCTCAATCTTTTAGCTTCGCATGGTCTACTGCCTGCACACACACTGCCCACGCGATTACAAGCATGCCTTGACCACTTCATTCTTAAAACAACTCTACCTGCATCAACTCATGTTGCTCACTCCGCACTGACTGACCATGATACTACCTTATTATTCTTAGTTAAAAAAATGCAGAAAACATCTGCGAAAAAAACAGCCATCCGAACTAACTACAATCTACTAGACGTTGCTTTAAAGCAAATTGACTTTGAACCAGTTTATCGCACTGAAAATCCTCATATAGCTGCAGAGCTAATGATCAGCCTTATAACACAGGTGATTGATTCAAATACAAAAATTGTTAAAATATCAAATCGCAAAAATATCATAAAGCCGTGGCTCACACCGGGCCTTCTCCGATGTATCCGGCATAGAGACAATCTACACAAAAAAACAAAAAAGTCTCCTGACAACGAAATTTTAAGAACAACGTTCACTAGATACAGAAACTACTGCAACAAGCTATTGAAGAAGATTAGACTAGAATTTGAGAGAAAAGAAATTAACAACGCAGGCAACAACACCAAACAAATCTGGGCAGCCATAAATACTATATCCAATAGAACTCGTAAGAAGGACAACACTTCACACTTGTTACATATGTCAGCTACTCCACTGCAATCCGTTAACCTGGCCAACAAATTCTTTTCAGAAATCGGTAAAAACCTCGCGGAAAAAATAGTTTCTAGGCCAACTGACGAAGCATCCCAGTCTGCCAGCAGCGGGTGCTTGCAATCTATGTCACTATTATCGACGGATGAAAATGAAGTTGCTAATCTGATAACATCCCTCCGCAATGACTGTGCTGTGGGATGGGATAGAATTTCTAATAGCCTAATAAAAAAACACATCGCCATAGTTGTACCGCCACTTACATACATCTGTAACCTCGCTCTAAAATCAGGTCAATTTCCCAAACCATTAAAAAAATCCATTATACATCCTATCTTTAAGGGTGGGGACAGAAACAGTGTCAACAACTACAGACCTATTGCTGTGCTCCCTGCCCTATCCAAAATACTTGAGAGGATCATGAACAATAGGCTCGTTGACTACTTAGAAAAGTTCAATATATTGTCACCGTCACAATATGGTTTTCGGGCTGGCAAATCAACGTCCGATGCGGTTCATGATCTAACTAACTATGTTGTCACAAACATGGATGAGGGGCAGAAGGTCTTGGGTATATTTTTAGACCTTGCCAAAGCTTTCGACACTGTTTCTGTACCCATTCTTATTCGCAAAATGGAAAGAATAGGCATACGTGGGGTACAACTCAAACTTTTTGAAAACTACCTTAGTGAGCGTACCCAGTTCGTTAAGATCGATGATATCGTCAGTGATGAGCGCACCGTTACCTATGGCGTGCCACAAGGGAGCGTGCTCGGTCCGACTCTCTTTCTCATATACATTAACGAGCTGGGTATGCTCACAATCCCCAAGGGTAAAATTATAACTTTTGCAGATGACACTGCCCTTCTCTTTAGCGCAAACTCATGGCATGAAGTTTACGCGCATGCTCAGACAGGCTTTGATGCTGTGATGGGGTGGTTGCGTAGTAATTTTCTTACACTAAACACGGACAAAACAAAGTACATTTCCTTTTCCCTAAAGTCCTGCACACTCACAACTTCAACGTCTTCGTCGTATTCTATAATTGCTCACTCCTGCTCTAATCAAAATTACATCACATGTGGCTGCACCTACCTACAAAAAGCAAATAGTGTAAAGTACCTAGGAATTATAATAGATTGCAACTTGAGATTTCATGAACACATCAACACCCTCAGCAATAGGTTGCGTAAACTAATATTTGTCTTTAAGACCCTAAGAAATGTGGCTGACGTTAGGCTTATGAAATCAGTCTACTTTGCCCTCGCCCAGTCCCTATTAACATACTGTATAACATCTTGGGGCGGTGCACCTAAATACACTATCATACAATTGGAAAGAGCGCAGAGAGCTATTCTAAAGGTATCTTCCTTTCTACCTTTTCGATATCCCACAGCACTCTTATATAAAGATACTAAAGTCTTAACTGTACGTCAACTGTTTGTTCTACAAACGGCCCTAAAACAACATGGACTGCTTTCCTTTAACTCCTCGCTGTTACGTACTAAAAGACGCTTTGACCCAGTAGACCGCCATGGTAAACGACTTACTACTATGTTCTCCAAACGTTTCTTTTGTTACCTTGGTCGCTTTCTCTACAATAAAATTAATCGGATACTTTCGATTTATGAACTTACCAAATCTAAGTGCAAATTGAGGGTTGGGAGCTGGCTCCAGGAATTAAGTTATGAAGATACAGAAAAACTTTTAGCTACTACTGTATAACTTGCTTTTTTGAAACTAAACTTATTTTTGTATTAGTTTAGGTTTTTATTAAACTACTTTTCTTAAAATATCAAAAGCTCTAACTTGTTAAGCAGTAAGACAAAATAATAATAGAATACTTATACATGTATATTTATATAAATCACCTTTCTGTGCATTCAGCCCTCACACCATACTCACAAATACCACTCACACCTACACACACAACCCCACACACACACCCTCACATACATCCGCATACTCACACACACATACACACACACACACACGCACACACACACACACACACACTTACTAACCCTAGAATTAGAAATAATCACTAGTATGTTATTTTCTGGTTTATATAACTTACCGCATCTGTGTATGAGTGCATAATTATATTTAAATGTCCTCCGAAGGGGTGGAGACCTGGTGTCCTGAAATACAGGCCTTACGCCTAGCTTAGGCACCAGTCTCCCACAGTATAATTAAAAGTGTTATTGTGTTCTTGATCATATTTTGAAAATCTAGATTTATATTGTGGTGAGAAATAAATCTTTATCTTATCTTATCTTATCTTAATTTGTTGAATTGTTGCGCTAGAGCTCGTACAAAAATGGTCTTAAATATACAACTTTTACGGCCCCCTATTTCTTAATTTTAAAGATAAAAAAAAATATGTTTGTACTCTACTCAATGAGTTCTAGACGATGACACCCCACATAACACATAATCAGCCTATAATGTTCCCACTGCTGGGACACAGGCCTCCTCTCGGTGAGAGGGAGTGGGCCGTAATCCACCACGCGGGCCCAGTGCGGGTTGGTAGATGTCACATGTCTTCGAATTTTTAGTTCTAGGACATGCCGGTTTCCTCACGATGTTTTCCTTCACCGTTTTGAGAGCAGCGGTGATGAAATAATGACATGACACCCCACATGCTAGATAAAAAATTTTTTTTTTTTTCAAAATGAAATTATTGTATGGGGACCGACCCCTTAAATTTTTAACTTTGCTTTATTTTTATTATTTGTTGTTATAGCCGTAATAGACAGCGGAGGCTTAGTAACTTTGTACTGGGCTGTACGTGGTTGTCTGATTTCATGGATTTTAATTTTCTTGCGCGGAACCCTAATTATTTTTCTAAAATAAAAATAGCCTAAGTTACTCCTTACAACATCAGCTATATGCCGTCAAAATCGGTGAAAATTCGTTTGGCAAGTTTCCTAACTTGACTCAAAGTACCATTTTTTTAATCGGACTGCGCTTTAATATTCTGCTATACAAACTGTAACATCCCTAAACCTCATTTGAGGCGTAGTTTTGAACTAATAATGACAAACATTATTACTTATGCAAGTATTTTTACTAAGTTTCAAGTTCATTAACCAAATTAATAAGATTTTTCATATAAACTGTATCTCTGTTTTCACGAACACAGATACTGGAATTTCAAAAATCGTCTGGTATGTTTCCATAACTTGACTCAAACATTATTTACACCAATTTTAGAGTTAATCAAGCCCCCAATAAAATCCTCCGCTATAAAATTAACTTTTCACCCCTTAGGGGTAGATTTTTGGAAAACCCTAATACACGTTAGTCTTAATTTTTGGTCTCAAGTATAAAAACTGAGTTTTCCCCCAATCCTTCCTTAGGGGGTAGTTTAGGAAAACTAAAAATGATAAACTTTATAATTTACTTAGATGAATATTCGTGCTAAGTTTCAAGTCTATTAACTCAAGGGATAGGATTTTTCATACAAACTTTCATCCCCTGTTTTACCCCCTTAGGGATGGAATTTCCAAAAATCCTTCCTTAGTAGATGTTTACACTTTATAGGGTATTTATGTGCAAAATTTCAAGTCTCTAGGTCCATTGGTTTGGGCTGTGCGTTGGTATATTAGTCAGTGACTCAGTCAGGACTTTGATTTTCTTATATATATAGATTTACCATGTTATTTTAAGACCGCAGACTTCTTATAGGTTTTCCTGTAATCTACAGGTATAGAACTAATTTCTATATTTTATTCAAAATTTTAGGCTCAGTAGTTTCGGAGATAAGGGGGGGGGGAATGGTCAATTTTCGTCTATTTTCTTAAATAACTTTAAAACAATAAATTTTAAAATATAAAAAAAAATATATTTGAGACCCTCATAGTAAGTCCTTTCATTTGATATGTCACTCGGTACAGTTTACAAAACTTTTTTTTTAATTTTCTTGTTTTCCCCATTAAAAGTGACTCTCATATTCAAAATTCATATATTTACTTTAGCTGTACGTGTTTGGGTCACAGAAATCCATATGTGTACCAAATTTTAACTTAATCGGTCCATTAGATTCGGAGCAAATTGGCTGTGACAGACGGACAGACGGACAGACAGACAGACAGACACACGAGTGATCCTATAAGGGTTCCGTTTTTTCCTTTTGAGGTACGGAACCCTAAAAAGGTAGCTTCTTTATTGAGACGAGTGAGAGACAGTAGCAATGGCATCCTCATGATGATTGCTTCCCGCACAGACTGTCCGATCCAACATAAATGGATGTGTGTATCTACTGGATGATACTGACATATTATTTTATTTAACTCTGTAATGAATTGTTTATGTATAATTGTTAATTTAATTAATTGATTGACGTAATTGTATCTAATATTGACATTGAATTTTTATTTTATCTTCTGTATTTTCATTTCATTTCTTGTATTTGTAGTTAATTTGAATCATTTTATTTTTGTTAATTTTTATGTTTGTATGCTGACTATTTTTATTACTTATTACCTATGCTTTATGGATTGATTCTGAAATAAACGTTTTTATTATTATCACTGCTCTGAAAACAGTGAAGGAAAATATCGTGAGGAAACCGGCATGTCCTAGTACCAAAAATGCGAAGACATGATTGTGACATCTACAAACCCGCAACTGTTACAGCCCACTCCTTCTGGAAGAGAGGAGTCCTGTGTCCCAACAGTGTATAAAGTTCTGTTGTATTTACGTTTTTATTTTAATTTCTCAGTAAAACTACATTCATTTTATTGTCACTTCATGTGAGCTTGAATAAAATGTTTCAGATACTATCAAACAATAGCCCATACTATTTAGGATTCGTAAATTGTGATAAATTGCCTATCACATACACATACCGTACCCGTTGTATCCAGTAACCCTAACCCGACAGAGGCAATTTTAGGTATAAATTATTGACGTATACACTTTTTAGTGCTATTAAATTATTATTTTATGAATTCTAGTCGTCAATTTCATAAATATTTCCGGTAACGCTTTGTTGAATTTCAAATTCAATTGAAACCCCGAACTTTTATAAACAAATTCGAAAGTTTGAACGTCATAGGTACTTTTTAAGTCAATATTTACTGATACCAGTGTATTTTTCTCCATGTACTTTAACCGTGTATGTACACAATGTACCTTGTAAAATATGTATTATCAAGACCGCAGCGATGCATAAAGTCGACATTTTACAGCTTTTTTACTATGCGGCTGTGGACGGTTATTTTTGGAGAAAACTCGCTTATTATGTATCATTTTCAGGAGTAGTAAACTTCAAACGTTTATAAAAAACAGACTTTACTATAGTAAAAATATATTTTACAAAGTACCTATGAGTAAGGTCTGAGAAGAATGGCGTTCAAAGATCGCCTACACAGTATTGTGTGAACAGAGGCTGAGAAAGAAGAAGATACCACATTCCTAATAAATCGTAAATGTATTTCGTACTTGCAATTATATTTTTGTTTTACTAAGTAGATATTCGAACTTATCTTTTTTATATGCATGTGTTTCTGTAACAACAACACATTTTTTCTTTCTTTTCGTCTTTCTATTTAAGAATAGGTAGGTATCTACAATTTTTACATAATTTTTTATTACAAACTGACATGAGAATTGATAGAAGCGACGAGTACGAGTCGGGTCGACGCACGGTTGGGGTCCGGTACGAGTCGTGAGTTTTCTTGTTAAGACTACTTCGATTCTTATAAAAGTTTTCCCTCTTAAGTACATCAATGCCTACATTTTTTTGGTTTTTTAATACATTTATGAGCCAAGCCAAATCGCAATAATAATCGTAAATTATTTAAATCCTGTGGCCTATATGTGAGGCATCCCTGAAGGTAATAGCGATTGTTAGCTAAATAGAGTCGGCAGGCAAATCAATTCAGTTGTTATGTCATCAATACCGCGTTGCAAGTTGCGTAGTGAAGCAGCGCAACGCGATGGAACAGTGTGGCTTCGACCTTACCCTCACAGTCGAAGCCTGCGAGGAATGTACGCTACTATTACTAATTAGTAAGCGAACGACGACTGCCTAAGTTTGGTTATTGCTTTTGAAGTTAGAATTAGATTTCAAACGAGAACTAGATACTAATTGCAGGTAAAGCCTTTTGATGTTGTACACATACCCATATATAAACTCACTCCTTCTTCTCATGGGAGTAAGCAGAAACTACAGAACGCTACGACCCTTACATATTCCTACTCCTCATTCTCCTTTGATGATGTATATTAGTGTATTAATAAGCCAATTCAAATAATCATGCATGTATTTAGAATTTCTTCTACAAATTTGCAGCTGAAGCATACAATTTTGCACAAGAGTTCCACAGGTTTAACGAAGGTGAGCACTAGGAAAGGATTTTTGAATATTCATACCCTAAAGTGGTAAAATAGGAGATGAAAGTTTGTATGAAAGTTGCGTCATTTTTACAGACCAGAAATTCCAACGGGAACTTTGTAAGAATGCAACTTTTTAATGTAATTACAATAAAAAAGCTGCATTCTAACAAAATTTTGCTCGTCTCTAAATTTATTTCAAAATATAAGAACATAAAAGAGATGTTCTACGTTTCATAATAAACAAGGAAAAACAAAGAATACATCATAGTGTTATTTTGTAGCTTGTAGTTCCTACATACACACATAAGTTACGAAACTGAAACTCACCCGAGAACAATAAGAAAACTTTATATTATTACTGCATAAACTAAAATAAAGAATCCATCCAGCTGTAGACAACATCATAATCAGCTTGAAAATATTTATTATTCGAATACGTATAGGTATATTATAAAACATGTATTAAAGTATAAGTTTATTAATAAAGGGATTAAAGTGAAAAATAAAATCAAACAAATAAAATTTTGACTAATTTCGAGCTCGACCGAAGCGGTGTCCCTGGACGAATCGAATGGTGTGAAACGAGTCCGAAACTCGAGTGATACCCAGATACCCTTGATATGTACCTACGTGAGTAAAACCGTACACACCCATGATCACTGAAGGCTGGTGTATGTAGACAATCCTAAATGTAAACCCCAAAGTGTGCGGCATACAGAGCGGAAACGGTTCGTAGCACTTTGCTACGTCGCTCGTAGCCGCGTAGGCTGTCGTAGCCGTCGTAGCCGTCGTAGCAATAATTCAAGGACAAAACCTCAATTTACTTGAATCGGAATTGTTTGTGCATTCTACGGCCAAATTAGGTCTTATTGTTCAACAAATGGTTTTTTCTCTATAGATAGATTTATTTTTAATGATCAGTTACGAAAAGTTTTTTTTCGTACTGATTCGCAATAAATGTTAAAACAATTACCTTCAACGACCACCACAGTATGTGTTGTGTATTGTCTATGTATAAATTATGATTAAAACAGTTGTCATCCAGACTTATCTTTCATTACACTACATGGTGACAGCGGTGAAAAATTTATTAGATTTAAATGGTTTAAGTCAATAATAAAGACACGTTGTGGACTTTAAAATCGTCAGGGACGGTTCAAAAGCAGAATGGAACACGCGCGACCACCAACTGAATTGTGTTTGGAGGGCAGCTCCGTCAGCCGGGCTGACGCATGGCGGCGTTGGAGGTCGCAATTTACGTTATTTTTAAAAGCATCGGGGGTGCAAAAAGAAGGAGCTGGTATTCAAGCTAGCTTAATGATAAATTTAATCGGACCTGAGGGGTTTGACGTCTTTGAGACATTTTCATTTGACAAGGAGAGCGATAAGGATGATGTCAATCTGTTGCTTACAAAATTTGATGAATATTTTGGAGTCAAACAGAATATAACATTAGCAAGATACAATTTTTTACAAGGGGTCAGGAATTGGGAGAATCAATAGATCAGTATGTTACGGCATTGCGATTACTGACCAAAAATTGTAACTTCAAAAATTTGGAAGAGGAGTTAATTCGCGATCGTATTGTTTGTGGGATACAGAGTACTGGAGCAAGAGATCGATTATTGAGAGCAGAGGACCTGACATTGGAAAAAGCTATTAGAATTGTCCAGGTTGACCAAATTTCAATAGATAATCGACGTTTATTGGAGACGCGTGGTGCTGGTACCTCAGGATTGGTGCAAGTCGATGCGGTTGGTGTGCGCGGTGTTGGCGGCCGCGGTGGGCGCGGTCGCGGGCGCGGCAGCGGACATCGACAACGGCGCGGTGTGGCCAGTGTTGCTGCTGGTTCCAACTCAGTGCAAAGATTTGTTCATTTAAGCGAGACTGGAAATTGTCTGAGGTGCGGAGGCCAATGCAATGAATCCAGTCTATGTCCGGCTATTTCTGTGCAGTTTTATTTATGTGAAAATCATGGACATTTTGCTAGAATGTGCAAGTTGAAAAAAGGAGTTAAGAAAATGTATGATATAGGTTTAACTGAAGCAAAAGGCAATGAAGAAGATGATTGTGAGTCATTTTTTGTATCAGTTTTGTATACTGTCTCAGAGATTAACTCTTCGTCCGAGGATTGGTATGAAACACTCCAAGGGGAGTGCGGTTCAGAAAAATTTAAATTAGATACGGGAGCAGATATTAATGTTTTATCGTATAAGCGATTTTTATTGTTAGGCTATGACAGCAAGCTAGTTAGTGACAAGCAAGGAGTTAGATTGCAATCTTATAGTGGTGATTGTATTCCTATAAAAGGTATTTGCAAATTAAAATGGTGGTATAAGGGTGTTTCGTATGAATTAAAATTTGCAATTGCGGTTAGTGATTGTCAGAGTGTGCTTGGCTTGCAAGCTTGTCTAACATTAGGATTAATTAAAAGAATTCATAATATAAATCTTACAGATTATCAAGATTTGTTTAATGGGTTAGGCTGTTTGCCAGGTGAATATCATATTGTTGTAGACAAAAGTGTGATGCCGGTGATCTGTGCAACCCGTAAGGTACCATTAGGAGTTCGCGATAAGTTACAAGATGAGTTAAATAGAATGATTGAGTTAGGTGTCATTAGGAAAGTGAGTCATCCAACTCCATGGGTGAATTCATTAGTGATTGTTGCTAAGAAAAATGGACAGTTGCGTATATGTTTAGACCCGAGGCCGCTTAATAAGGCGATACAGCGTGCACATTTTCAGTTGCCAACAATAAATGAATTGGCTACTAAGTTTCACGGTGCTAAGTATTTCTCAGTTTTAGATGCATTTTCGGGGTTTTGGTCGGTAAAACTGGATAATGCAAGTGCAGACTTATGTACATTCAGTACACCGTTTGGGCGCTATCAATATTTGCGATTACCATTTGGTCTTAATTGTGCACCTGAAGTGTTTCATGCGAAAATCAAGCAATTACTTGAAGGCCTAGAGGGGGTTGATTCGTTTATCGACGATATTATTTGTTGGGGAAGGAATAAAGATGAACACGATCTGCGTTTGAAAGAGTTGTTAAATAGGGCACGGGAAATTAATTTAAAATTCAACAAAGATAAATGTCGTATATGTGTTGAAGAAGTAACTTATTTGGGTCATATTTTTAACAAAGATGGAATGAAAGTGGATTCTGAGAAAGTAAGAGCGATATATAATATGCCGGAACCAATAGATAGGAAAAGCTTAGAAAAGTTTTTAGGGGCTGTAAATTATCTTTCTAAATTTATACCTAATTATTCAGAGCATATTTTTCCGCTGACAAGAGTATTAAAAAAAGATGTGACTTGGTGTTGGGAAGTTGGTCATAAAGACGCATTCAATCAACTAAAAGAATTGATTTGTAATGCACCAGTTTTGTCTTTGTACAATGTTAGTAGTCCGTTGATGTTGTCAGTGGACGCGAGCAGTGTGGCACTGGGCGCTGTGCTCATGCAAGAGGGGCGTCCAGTAGAGTATGCGTCACGCACGCTCACTGATACACAACAAAGATACGCACAAATAGAAAAGGAAATGCTGGCAATAGTATTCGCTTGTGAAAAGTTTCACCAGTACATTTATGGAAAAAGTAGTGTGGTCGTCGAATCGGACCATAAACCACTGGAAAGCATTTTTAGAAAATCTCTAGACTCAGTCCCAGCGCGCTTGCAGCGAATGATGTTGAAGGTTCAAGCTTATGAGTTGGTGGTTACTTAAAAGCCTGGGAAGTATATGTATATACCTGATACATTGTCGCGGGCACCTCTTCCGGATCTGTATGATGATAAAATTAGCAGGGCTATATTATGTCAAATTAAAATGGTAGTCAATAACGTACCCATGTCGCAGAATAAGTTTACTCTCGTCAAGCGAGAAACTACTAAAGATGAGTGCTTAAAATTGTTGTTAAAATATATTAATCAAGGGTGGCCTGATAAGTTTAACATACACAATGATTTAAGATACTATTGGTCTATAAGAGATGAACTGTACTGTGTAGACGGTGTAATATTTAAAGACAAACAGGTTTTGATACCACATTCTATGCAAACGGACATGTTAAAGCTTATTCACAAAGGGCATTTAGGGATTGATCGTTGTAAGAGACGAGCTCGTCAAGTACTGTTTTGGCCGCGTATAACGAGAGATATTGAGGATTATGTGAGAAGATGTAAAGTTTGTCAGGGAACAGCAAACAAACCGTGTGGGGAACCTATGATTCCGGTAGCTATACCTGAATTGCCTTGGAATAAAATTGGAACAGATATATTTGAGTATGGAAAGCAAAGTTTTTTAATATTAATTGATTATTATTCTGGTTTTATTGAGGTCGCATATTTGAGAGACACTTCATCAAATTCAGTTATATGTATTTTGAAAGAAAATTTTGCACGGTATGGTATACCGGATACGGTCATAAGTGACAATGGTCCCCAATATTCTTGTCGTAATTTTATTAAATTTGCTTTAGAATGGGGTTTTAAGCACGTCACTTCTTCTCCGTATTATGCTCAATCTAATGGTAAGAGCGAAAGGGCAGTTCAAACCATTAAAAATATATTGAAAAAATCAGTAGACAGTAAATCTGATTTTTATTTAAATTTGCTAAGTTACAGGAATACGCCGCGGGAAGATTTGAATTCTCCTGCACAGTTAATGATGGGCCGACGTTTAAATTGTAGACTACCAGTCCATTCAGATTTATTAAAACAAACAAATTGTGATAACTTACAACACAAAAAAGTTATTTATCGCCGTAATCGTCGACATTTGATAAGGTCTGTAAAGGATCCTGCAGACAATGTTTTGTCTGATATTGATGATGAGTATTTTTCGGGGGATGATAGGGATGATGATTATGTGCCAGGCAACAACATAAATGTATCGGCATCTTACTCGCCACCTTGTACCCGGAGTAAGATTTTATAACTAATTTGTAAATGTATTTATAACGTAGAACTTATTTTAAGTTTGTTTGTTTGTTTGGTTATTTTATATTATTTACTTAAGTGGAATGAATGGATTTAAGTTTGGTTTTTATTATTATTTTATCTTATTTAAGGGGAAGGTGTTGTGTATTGTCTATGTATAAATTATGATTAAAACAATTGTCATCCAGACTTATCTTTCATTACACTACAGTATGAAACAATAGAAGGGTGCTTCATATTGACAGCTCTCACTACCCACAAAATGCAATAAACATGAACCATGTTTGTAATGAAAATAACAGACCGTGCAATAAAATTAAAATTTTTAGTTATTATTTAAAGAAATAACGTGACAACACTCGACAAAGTACAAAATTAATTTTATTGCACCCTTTTATTGAAATTGTTGACAAGCACCGAATGATTATTGATATTGATTACCGTATTTGTTCAGTAAGTGACTCCATATTTAAATAAAATGGTGGAAATCCATATCCATACTCCATACTAATTTATAAATGCGAAAGTAACTCTGTCTGTCTGTCTGTCTGTTACGCTTTCACGTAAAAACGGCTGAACCGATTTTGACGAAATTTGGTACAGAGATAGAACAGACCTTGAGAAAGGACATAGGCTAAATTTTATCGCGAAAAAAGCCTTTGGAGGCGCGACATAACTGAATTCCACGCGGGCGAAGCCGCGGTCAGAAAGCTAGTAATTAATATATACCTTACTCATCCTCTGCCTAGCTTTCGCAACAACACACAACAACACAACAATTGCTATACAACTTTTATACAGATTTTAAAATAGCTTTGAAGCCCCACGGTGCTTGCTGAAGATAATGCGAACTGGTGATTTAACGTAGGTAAGACATTTTAGCCTGCGATTGTTCAGCTTCAATTTTGAAACTTATTGTGTTAACTACTGGTTACTTTATTGACAAAAGTCATTAATATTATTTCTTTGTCAAACAGCTTTGTAATGAAATATGATGATTTGAATGAATGAGATATTTATGTAAATTGCGCAAAGGCTTCAACAATAAGTTGAAATTACGCCTGAAAATTATAAAATATAACACAAAATCTATTCATCATTATTGTAGGTTTATCTAAATTATGATAAAACGTTATGTCTGCAGGAGTTCAGCAATTTATGTATAGACTTAAACACACAACCTTATGATAAGCTTTCCGTCATCATGTGAACATTATTATGAAAATTGTATTGCTTACAAGTTTCGGCAGTTATTGATTAATGGTATATGGGCACGCAACAATTTAGGCAGGTGCTGTGATGTCGGTAAATTGATAATTTAGTATGGCAGGTTGCCTTGGAGCGTATGAGTTTGAACCGCGGTGCAGCCCGAGATATATGGCGGGATAAACCGTGGCGCCATGTTAGGAGATTACCGGTTCGACGTATGGGGACGTTTCAAATGCTCTATACGGACTTCGATTGAAAATTATGGACTTTCCTGCTGCCTGATAAAATAAGTAATTCGGTCCATTTAGAGCTATCCGTTCTATTACAGTAATGAAGAAGATTCAGTTTGTAGCCTACGAGATTTGTGAATGTGCGTATAGATACAACTTGATTTTAAGAATTTTATACGTAGTGCACCGAAACGTCGTAAAAGGCAACTAAGAAAACGTAGAAATATATTATCAATTGTAAGAATACTATTCTTCTCTTGCATTCAGTTATTATATTACCCTATTTGATATTATGATTATTTCTGAATTCCGTTCATTGTTCAAACAAAGTAATTTTTTTTTCAGAAATCGGGACGGAACCCTCGGTGCGCGAGTCCGACTCCCTCTTGACCGGTTTTTTTACATATAATTTTTTAATTTTTTAAGAGTTTAGTTGGGATTATAAATAAGCTAGCCAATACTGATTGAAGTTTTATAGTATCGATTAATCATTACATGACGTAAACGCCCCATTGGTTAAGGACATGGGCTCCCATGAACGAGGTTGCGGCTTCAAATTCGGGCAAGTAGCAGAGTGACTATTTCCAATTCACATGTACTTTGTATGTTTATCTTAGTCATAACAAACATCGGTGAAAGATTGAGCGTGGTGATTAATGCTCGTGCATGTACACACGGCTACTTATCAAGCTATACTATAGTCTGGGTGTTTTTCTATCTATAATATGTATGTATTTACAAAAAAAAAAATGTATAAGTATAAGTAGTTTATCATCGTTACCATAACACAAGCATTAGGTTGTTTAGCTTGAGACTAGATGGCGTTGTGTGAAATGTCCAAGGATATTTATTTATTTATACATTTCCAGTACAAGCTGACCTCTCATTGTACAGAAATCCTATAAAATGCAAGATCAGATTATATTGGATATGTATAGCTTGATATGTAGCCGTGTATACGAGAAAAGGCCCTACAGTGGAACAGTCACAGACTGGTAATACTGTTATTTATAATTTCATCGATTAACGTAAATTAGTTGAGGTAAATGAATAAATTTAAACGGCACTAAACTAATGTCTATTAATATTTAAACTACAAACTGTAAACCAGATGCACGTTTTAAATGTTGATTTAGGTAGTCATTTCATAATTAACTACAAAATGTAACCCTCACCCAACTGAAATGTAACGTTATTATGTATTGGGCAGGTTTATTATTTATTACTGCCACGGAAACTTAAGAAAATAATGAAAGGTACCTACTGAAAATGAGTATATATAGTATGGTGGTACCACTTAATATGGTGTAGTGTTTGTATTGTGTATATATTTTGTTGGAGATCCTAAATAAATAAATTCAAGGATAACGGTTGCGGGTAACATCTTAGATACTTACTAGTGCAAGTGATAAAATAAAAGAAAGTGGTATCTATATGCTACTACCAGTAAGTAATTCTAGAAAGAAAATAGCTATTCCTAGTTGCGTTGCATACGCAATTGATTTCGCACGTTTTCAAGCATCTCAGAATACTGAACACTGTTAAAACAAGACTCGTATCAAGCCACCGGGGAATCTCTTCGTATATAGAAAAGATGTAAAAATTCACACCCACGCCGTTAAATCCATGCATAAAATATTAAAAGATTTCTACCACAAAGTTCAAGAAAATTTCAAATGAAAAGTAAAATTCATTTTAAAAGTAGCCCAGGCCCTGCCCGCGGCTACGAATCTGGCCCCGAACCAGGTCGTTACTCTTTGCCTCAAAGAGGTCGATACAAAAAGCCTCTCACAGGAACCTATTCATTTTGTTTCTCTATTATTAAGTTTTCTGGAATTCAAAAGTAGCAAGAAACTTTTTAATGACATACCATACTTCGGTCCTTTTGTAGCAGTTTTAATTTAATGCTTTATAAATAGCTGTTAAACGGAATGGATAATTTTAATATAAATCCATTAATCATGCACAATAACCGGAATACAATTAAAATTAGAATAGTATAGAGAGCTATTCAATTATTAAATTGATAATAATAAAACACAGATCTGAGCTGTCGTGTCATTATGTACGTAATCAATGGAAGCAGGGTGTGGATGTGGAGCTTCACAAACTATGCTCCACTTCCTATCCTGCACTCTGTGCCCCATAACATGCAGCTAAATTGACCTCTGCACAGCCACCGATAACGCCGTGGCATTGGCGAAGTTTTGGACCACCAAGAGAACGTAGTGGGTAGCACAATTGTGAAAATGTAATATTTAAGATACTTTGACTCTGTTTCTTATTGTGCTACTGTTTGTATTTCCTTAAATCTATATAATATATAAAATTCAAAGTCCTGACTGACTGACTGATATATCAACACACAGCCCAAACCGCTGGACCTAGAGACTTGAAATTTTGCACATAGATACCTTATACAGTGTAGGCATCCACAAAGAAAGGATTTTTGGAAATTCCATCCCTAAGGGTGTCAAATAGCGGATGAAAGTTTGTATGAAAAATTTTATTCCTTGAGTTAATAGACTTAAAACTTCGCATGAACATTTATATAAGTAAATTATAAAGTTTGTCATTTTTAGTTTTCCTAAACTACCCCGTCAGAAGGGATTAGGGGAGTCAAAGTTTGTATGGAGGAATTTTATCGCGCGGTCCGATTAATTTGAAACTCAGTATTTATACTCGAGATCAAAAATGAAGAATAACTTATATCAGGGTTTTTCGAAAATCTACTCCTAAACGGGTGAAAAGGGGTAGTCAATTTTACAGGGCAAGTTTTACTGCGGAGCTCGAATAACTCGATTAACTAATTGGTGCAAATAATGTTTCAGTCAAGCTACGGAAATATCACAAACTATTTTTTTAAATTCCATCTCTGTGGGTATAAAAACATGGAATATGGTACATAAAAAATCTTATTCATTAGGTTAATTAACTTGAAGCTTGGCACAATTACTTGCCTAAGCAATTAATAAAGTTTGTCCCCCCGAGATTAATAGATTAATAGGTTTTCCCCCAGAGAGAAGGATAGAGGAGGAGGGCGGAAGGGGAGGGGGTGGTGAGGAAGGAAAGGGGAAAGGGAGGGGGTGGTGAGAAGGGAAAAGGGGAACGGAAGGGTGTGGTGACAGAGAGAGGGGGGGAGGATGATGGAGGGAGGGGAGAGATATAAGAGGGCGTAGTGAGGGAGGAGGGTGTAATGAGGAGTGGAGAAGGGAAGATGGTGAGGGGAGGAGTTGGGGAGGGTAGAGGGGAAGGGGAAAGTGGTGAAGGGTGAGCGAGATGATAGGGAGAGGGATGGAGAGGATGAAGGGGTGAGGGGGTGGAGATTGGATCACGGGGAGCGTGATAGGCGTGGGAAGGGGAGGGGTGAGAGGGGGTTAGAGGAAGAGGAGGGGTGAGAGATAGGGTAAGAGGGGGAGGGACGAGTACCTTTACACCTTAAAGTTGCTTTTTGTATAGCACTGAATCATTGAAAAAACCCAGCCCGACAGAAATGACTGAAAAATAGAAAGTTGGAAACTCGGAACGGCACAAATACAGGAGTAAACTCCAGTCGTGCGTCGGAGCTGACACACATACTTATTTTAAAAGCTTTTTTGTTTTTTAGGGTTCCGTACCTCAAAAGGAAAAAACGGAACCCTTATAGGATCACTCGTGTGTCTGTCTGTCTGTCTGTCTGTCCGTCTGTCCGTCTGTCACAGCTAATTTGCTCCGAATCTAATGAACCGATTTAAGGCTCTTACAGACAGAGGCGATGTCACGAGCGATATTGCGATATTATCGCGTCGCAACACCGCTACGCGACACGTCGCGACGCGATATCGCCTCTGTCTGTTAGAGCCATAAGTTGAAACTTAGTACACATATTTATTTTGGTAACCCAAACACGGACATGTAACGTAAATAAATGAATTTTGAATATGGGGGTCCCTTTTGGGGGGAAAATAAGTACAATTAAAAAAAAAGTTTTGCAAACTGTACCGTGTGACATATCAAATGAAAGGTCTTACTGTGAGGATCTCAAATATATTTTTTTTATAATTTTAAAATAAATTGTTTTGAAGTTATTTAATAAAATAGACGAAAATTTACCATTACCCCCACCTTATCTCCGAAACTACTGAACAGAAAATTTTGAAAAAAATACAGAAAATAGTTCTTTACCTATAAATTACAGGAAAACCTATCAGAAGTTTATGGTCTTGTAAATCTATATATATAAAATTCAAAGTCCTGACTGACTCATTGACTGATAATAATCAACGCACAGTCCAAAACACTGGACCTAGAGACATGAAATTTTGCACATAGATACCTTATACAGTGTAAATATCCATTATGGAAGAATTTTTGGAAATTACATCCCTAAGGGAATAAAATAGGGGATGAAAGTTTGTACGAAAAATCTTATCTCTTGAGTTATTAGACTTGAAACACGAATATTCATCTAAGTTAATTACAAAATTAATCATTTTTAGTTTTCCTCAACTACCCCCTTTTTTTTGTGGATGGGAAATCATCAAATGACTTCTCCCGCTCTGGGTGGAGCCCACCCCTGCTCCTTCAGTTGCCTATGGCAGGGCCACGGTATCTTTTTCGAACGACCCGCGACCCCAGAAGACGGAATTGGTGGGTGTCAAAGTTTGTATGGAGGAATTTTAACACGCGGTCCTATTTACTCAAAACTCAGTTTTTGTACTTCAGACCAAAAATGAAGACTAACTATCATAAAATGTACCCCTAAGGGGTAAAAAGGGGTAGTAAATTTTACAGCGGAGGATTTTATTGGGTATTGGTTAACTCGAAAATAGTTGTAAATAATGTTTGAGCCAAGTTATAGAAACATCCCAGACGATTTTTGAAATTCTACCCCTGTGGGCGTGAAAACAGGGATACAGTTCATGTAATCTTATTAATTTGGTTAATGAACATGAAACTGTGCACAAATACTTGCTTATGTAAGTAATAAAGTGTGTCATTATTAGTTTTTCAAAACTACCCCTCAAAGGGTGTTTAGGGATGTCAAAGTTTGTATGGACGGATTTTAAAGCGCAGTCCGATTAACTTGAAACTCAGTATACTTTTGATGTAAAATAAACAATAATAAGAAAATTAAAACCCATGAAATCAGACATCCACGCGGGCGAAGCCGTTGGCAGTCTAGCTAGTATCTCAATATTGTGCGTACAAACTTACTAAGCCTCCGCTGTCCGTCCGTCCGTCCGTCTGTCACAGGGCTGTATCTCATGAACTTTAAATAGGTAGACAGTTGAAATTTTTACAGATTGTGTATTTCTATTTCGACTATAATAACAAATAATAAAAATAAAGTAAAGTTAAAATTAAAATTAAAGGGGGCGGTCCCCATACAAAAAAGTTTTCATTAAAAAAATTACCTGTGTGGGTTGTTATTGTATAGAACTCATCGAGTAGAGTACAAAGATATTTTAATTTTTTTTATCTTCTAAAATGAAGAAATAGGGGGCCGTAAAAGTTGTCAATTTTATACCATTTTTGTACGAGCTCTATTATATAATGTACCTTATACTTAATCAAGAAATACTACAAACGCCGATTCATAAGGTATTTTGTTTAAATATGGGCGATTTTCTGCAACTGCAAAAAATAACCTTGTAATTCACAGTATCATTATGAAATACAAAGTTATCTTTGCGATTGTTAAACATATAATATGGTACGGAACCGTTTGTGTGCGAGTCCCTCTCGCACTTGGTCGGTTTTTTTAAACGCGCTAATCTCTGGAACTGCCAGTCGGACTTTAATAATTATTTTTGCATTTGATAGCCCAATTCTTAAGGAAGGCTATAGGCATATTTAACATTACTCTAGGACTCTTAGGTGCCAAGCAAAAAGAAAAAAAGGCAGAAATGACGCTAAGAAAACCAGGGTAATAGCGCGGGCAGGCAATGCAATGCGACGGGGTGGGTCGGGGGAATAAGAAATTTCAGGCGGACGAAGGGAAGAAGCTATCTCAATATTTTTGTTCCTGTGGCATATTTTCCGACATCCTCGCGGACGAAGCCGCGGGCAAAAGCTAGTAAATAAATAAACAAGATCTGTAATACAGTCGTTCCAGCCAGCGACAAGAAGAAGAATTAATGTAATAATAATTAAATAAATAATGAATAAATTGACAAGTCTTTCACAGTTCAAGCAGTAAGATTACGGAA